>JANUWF010001102.1:3681901-4909201 GCA_026120185.1 Voacanga thouarsii | reverse complement strand
AAAGAAAATAAAATTTTTAGTAATAAAAATAACAAATTATTTTGGTGACCTTACAATTATTGCAAAATTGAACTTTCGCTCTCTAATTAAAAAAAGTATAAAATAGTTCTTCGAATTTTTTAATCATCTAGATTTTGTCATCATCTAGATTTTGTCTTTTTGTCGGTTGATTACGGTCATAATTCTATTAATTTTTAAGAGAATTTCGGTAATTTAACCAAAGGGATGCACGCATGAAAAAACTCACTGGTATTTTTGGGTTATGTGAGAACAGAAAGGGATGCGGCAACCAAGAGCAAGAATTTTTGCAGATTGGAGAACTTCCAGCGGCGAAATTGCAGTAGCGACCAAGAGCAAGATTAAAGTGAAATTGCAGATTGAAATGAAATTACAGCGGTGACCAAGAGCAAGGAGAAGACGAAACCGGAAGAAGAAGAAAATAATAATAATAATAATAATAATAATAATAATAATAATAATAATAATAATAATAATAATAATAATAATAATAATAATAAATTATTTTAAAATAAATATAAATAAAAATAATATATTTTTAATAAAAATATAAAATTACCAAAATATCTTTAAAAATTAACAGAATTTTCAGCTGACTAACAAGTTAAACATTGATCAATTGAAAGACAGGTAAAATCTGGACGATTAGAATGTTTGAATAACAATTTTATACATTTTTTTTTTAAAGTTAGAGAATAAAAATTAGATTTCACAATAATTGAAGGGTTACCAAAATAATTTACCCTAATAACAACATAACATATATATCATATATTTTAGAAAAATGTAATATATTCAATTTGATTTTGTTCAGTTGGACAAATTCTTCAAATTAAAACAATTTTTCGATTTCAAAATCATCCAAACCAAAATCAAACTAATCCAAACCAAAAACAACTATTTTGGTTTGGTTTTAATTTAGTTTAGTCTAATTTAATTTGAACGGTTTAATATTTTTCTTGAACAACCCTAGGAAAGATGATGCTCCAGTGCCCTCTGAAGACTGAAGTCTAGCCTAATAAACAAGTATGATACCAATTAGTATAAACTAGTTGATACATTCACGCTACGCACAGAAATTTTGTCCGACGATTAAATAAAATTTATCAAATATCCACAAATAAATAAAATTTATAAATAAATTATTAGTTAGAGAGTTTTAAATAAATGTTAATGCACATACATTACAACTGATATTGATAGAGCATATATATTTAAATATAAAAAAATAAACTGACTTTATACTTTTATGAGCTTTTCTATAATTGTTGTCACTAACCTAGAGACATAATCCAAAAACGAAGAAGTATAAATTTCTTCGATTTAATAATCAATCTAAAAAATAATAAATCAATTATTTTCTATATGTGTCTATTTATGTATTTGTGTAGAGTGGAGAAAAGAGATTACACAAAATTCAAACTTGTGAGACAAACTCTTCTTAAGTTATATTATCTCAATTCAAAAGAAATCAATATATAATTTTTGCATTTGTATGAGTGGCTGGTTTTTTGATCAAATATCTCCTGCAGTAATAAATATTAAACAAAAAAAAATTGAGAGATTAGTATAATATTGTGCTAAAAAGTGGTAGATAAAATAATTATCGAAATTGCACGTAAAATTAGATAAAAATATTTAAAATTGCTAACTTACAGTTAAAATGAGAATTTTAATTGTAACTTCAAAGTATGTCTAAGAGTACCAATTTAAAATATGTCTAAAAGATCTGTTTAGTATATGTCTAAAAGATTTGCGGTACTACCTAAGGATAACAATTTAATATCTTCTTCCAACTTGCATTTTTACCATATTTCCATTATTGTTTGTGATAAAAATATCATTCTCTTTACAAACAATAAAATCTAATGCGGCCATGCAAGAAGAATAAAATGAATAAGGTTCTAACTCTTCTTTGGTAGCAATTGACTCGTAGGAATGAAAGTTAGAAAAGAACTTTCAAAGGTACCAATATCTCTCCTCTACCATATTCGTCACTAAATAAAATATAAATTTAAATTTTACTATCAAAACCTAACGCTGTTAATATAAAATTAAAATTTTCAGAACTCAGAGAGCCTCTTTCAGGCCTTCGTTCATTCTCAAGATTTGTTTATCTACAATCACAGACGAAGCAATATTATAAGACAGAGATAATTAGTTTTAGTTCTTTTCTTTCTTTCTTACCTCCACCAAAATTGAAGGATAATGATAAGCAAAACCTATGTAGTAAATGATTATTATCACCTGATAACCAAACTCTCTCAAAAAATAAATAAATAAGTAAATAAAATCCACATAAATGTATCCCCGCAAAAAGAGGGAAGAAAACCAAAAAGAAAATAAAAAATTACATTGGGATGCATCCTGATCATCAGTCTAGTTGTATCCAAAATGAAAGTAACAAAGAGTTATCACAAATATGGAAGAGGTTCCTTAAATTTATATTAGATAAAATGAAAAAAGTTGATAATCCAAAACATGAAGAGAATATATTGAATATGAATAGACAAATTAAATATTTATGTATGATATATTGATACCCTGTATGTTAAATCTTAACTATTACAACTGCATCCATAAATTTGCCTATAGCATTAGTAACAACAATGTTATACTTCTTCTATGTTGCCCTGCAAAGATCAGTTAAGTGACCATGAATACCAGGAAAGAGGCATTTGAGAGTTTCAACCGCTTGAAAAACTTGTCATCCATCTCATTTTCATGTCTATCAAACTTTAGTTCATGGAGTTGATTTTTTAAGTCTATCAATTTTTGTCTTCGAAATATCATACTTGCATCCATAGACAAAAAATGCATCTTATCAACAATAATAAAAATTCCAAATACTAATTTCAGTTAAATGAAGAATATGTGCAAGAAAATAGTAAGCAAATCCATTTAGATGTCATTCCGTGAATAAATCAAAGAATGAAATTTTTTTCAAAAAGTACAAATGTGTAATAAATTAAAGAATGAAACTTGTAGGCCTATATTATTATGAAATAATAATGTGTCTCTTCGTTTTTCTTATTGACTCTTAAATTATCTTGACGAGATTATTTAAGAAATTAACACCATCCATAAAAAAATATAAAAAGGTTTTAATAGATCTATACCATTAATTGGAGAAGATGACAGATAAAAAAAATTCTTTGAAAATTTACTCGGATAATTTAATCCCCTCTTCACTTTTAGTTTCTTCAAAAATATTAATAATGTGTAATAAATTAAAAAATGAAACTTGTAAGCTTATATTATTACGAAATAATAATGTGTTTTTTTATTTTTTTTATCTGACTCTTTAATTGCTTTTCATAAATTATCATTCTCATTTATGTCATAATAATAGTTATAATAATACTTATATATTTTTTTATACAATACTGTTAAATGTCTAATTTATCCATGATGACCAAACTAATTTCAAACATAAAAAGAGTTAGGTGGAAATATTGATGAGATTAACATCATAATACAAATAGGTTTTAGTAGATCTACACCATTAATTAGAGAAAATGAAAAAGTAAAAAAATAAAAATTTCTTTGAAAATTTACTTGCACAATTTAATCCCCTCTTCACTTAATCATAAAAAAAATGATAATAAAAAATAAGAAAAGAAACAAAGCCGTAACAAGCAGAAAAGAAACTCAGATAAAAAAACAACAAACCAAATTGAATTAAATGAAATACTTAAAAAAAAAAATCAAAACGATACTACAAAAATAAATATGAAGAAACCCAAAACTTCTAAAGAAATAATAACAACTATCCATCATGAACTAATAGAACAGAGGAGCTAACTAATCAACCACAAGAAGATATACTCATAGATAAACTAAGAAATCAAAGAGTCATAACAACTCAAAAATAGTAGAAACATTTGCTATCACGATTGTAAGTTGATAAACATTTGCAGTACATTTTATACGATTACTGCCCACCATTTTTCCTCTTTCGGTTATCTTTTTTCTAGAATTATTCTAACTATATTTATTTTAATTATGTTTTTATCATAAAATTATATTGAATTGGAGCATTTGTCTTATTTGAGTATTGTTGACCTATGAACTTGTTGATGGTATTTTGCTTTTTTAATGTTATAAATGTGTTTGTGCATTTTTTACGTATCTGATTTCTTTTTTTGAGTTTTGTTGTCATTTTGTTTTCTCATCTGTTCTTGTTTTGTGGACAATTCGTTTAGCTTTTAAGGTCATGATGATATCTTTACTTTTGAGTAATTTTCATAATTAATTTTCCTCATCAAAATATGTGTGTGTGTATTCTATAATCTTTGTTGAACTAATTTTTATTATCTTTTTTATTTGTACATTTCTTGTTATGTGGTATTTTATTTTTATATTTTATATATGTCAAAATGCTGATGTTTTTTGCCACTTACTCAAAAGCAACCTATTGGTATTCTAATTACATTTGTAATAGAATTTTCATTTTACAGGCTGTCCAAATTTTCTATACATTTTGGCAAATTCGTTAATATGATTGGTTTTTTGGCATTATTGTCTATGAGTTATTAATATGGTTATTAATAGTTAATAATAGAATAAATAAGTGTATAGTTATTAATAGTTATAATTAATTTTCATAATTTTTTGGTTAAAAATAATTTATACATGTTCAATGACTATTTTACCCATAACGACCAAATTAATCTCAA
This sequence comes from Voacanga thouarsii, assembly GCA_026120185.1. Taxonomy (NCBI): domain Eukaryota; kingdom Viridiplantae; phylum Streptophyta; class Magnoliopsida; order Gentianales; family Apocynaceae; genus Voacanga; species Voacanga thouarsii. The sequence continues at coordinate 4,904,504 of JANUWF010001102.1, read as the reverse complement.
TCATTGAAAAGTTTAGGTGGAAGGAACCTAAAATCTATACTATTCATTAAGGAAGTTGAAAAGATTTTTTTTTTTAAATCTTAGGAAAATAATATGGACAATTCAATCCTCTCATGACATTTAGAATATACATTTAGATAAAACCACTTTAAGCCATCTTCAGTAAACTATAACACAAAAGCATCGGTTCTCTTGCTTTAGGAATAATTAAGTTCCTTCCCATTTATACAATAATAACTTAAATGATATCGAATCTCTCAACCCCTTTCTCTCTCTTAAGGTAGAACCTCTCCATCTCTCTCTAGAGACCCTTCTCTAGCCTTCATCCAGCTTTCTCCAATTTGTTTACTATTTCCTTTTGGATTGATCTGTGGTTTATCTTTGTTTGTTCTCCGCCCCTTTTGGTCCATCTCTCCAGCCTTTGTTGGTACCTTGTCTGGTGTTTCCCCACCCCTCTTTATTTCTGAAGGTCTTTTTTTTACACGTCTTCTTGTTGTTCTCTTTTCACCACCATGGCACATTTACTTACCAGTGATGACCCACCTTCCACTGATCCACCTTTGATGTTCTTACTCTCCCATCCTCCCCATAGGGCTGCTCATGGGTCGGTTCAGTTCGGAGATTTTGGTATCCCCGGTACCGTCTCGAAACTTTGGTTCCACCAAATCTTCAAAACCGATCCCGAACTGAAGTTCTAAAATCTTCGTCCTAACTTTCGGGACAAGTCAGGACGGATATTCGGGACTTCGGTTCGGGACAAGTCGGGACGGAGATTCGGTGATTTTGGTTCTAAAGGGACCAAATCAGTACCATTCAGATTTTGAAGAGTTTTAATATTTTTTTTACCATATATATATATATATATATATATATATATTATAATCCATATACTAAATGTTCTTGTCTAGTACGATACCATATGCCAAATGTTTGTTTAAAAAAATGTTCATAATACAACACCATACATCAAAACTCCAAAGAGTATTCATAAACTCCTTAACTGAAAGAACTTCATCAGCAACACTCCATCACCAGAAATCATTTCATCATCTTCCACAATTCCATCTAAAAATGTATGCCTAACAGTCATGTCAAATATTTAATCGAGATGTAACAAATATTTCAAAATTCATGATAACTGCAACTAGATTATAAAGAAAGAAAACAAACATTGTGCCTATAGGATTTCAAAATTCACCAATAAAATTTCAGCATTCGAGATGCAAGTTAAAAGAAGAAAGAAAACAAACATTTTGCCTATACAAGAAGACCAACTATGAATACAAAAATCAGTCAAAAAATAAGTTGTTCCTTCAAGAATTTCAAAGATTATTAAGAGAGACAAAGAAAACAAACATTATCTATCAAATGCATCACTAGTCCCACTCCAAATTTTGCCTCGGTTGGACATTTTTGAGAATTTCAGGGTTTTCGATCACATCTATAAAAATAAAATTAAGAAAAAAGTAATAGTTATTGTACCAAAAATTAACAAATTATAAATCAAAGCATTAGTGTGAGTAAATAAAAATAATCTAAAAATATATTCCATACACTTGACATCTACCTTTTCCTCTTCCTTCTTGTCTCTCTCTCTCTCTCTTTAGTCCTCCATCCCTCTCGTTTTCTTCGATTGCGTTATCTCAAGAACTAAATGAGTTGGCTAGTTTAATTCATGCAACGACGCACGAACTCCAATGCACTACTTTTCTATAATTGCATTCACATTAAACTATCTCTATTCATGGCGTCTCTTTTTTCTCGCACAGATATATATATTTCTATAGTTGTTCTTAATCTCTCAGTTATCAGTCATTAGTGGACTTCAAAAATCTACAAAGAGACCGGGATTTCTTCTTTCGTTCTTTTTCTTAGAGATGGAGAGTTGTAATTTGTTTGAAAGGTGGTTAAATTTTGAATCGGTTTCCAAAGAAGAAGATTTTGATGTGTTTTCCTTTCCAAGCCAACCATTTCCTCTTGATTTCAGGTGAGATACTTTTGTGGGCTTTTCACCCATCATCTTCATCTAGAAATGTACTTAATAATGAAACTGAACTTCTTTTGGTTTGTTGTAATGTGAATCAGTGAAAGTTCTGGACATGATGCTTTGTATTTCTAATTCGATCTGTCCATTTAAGAGATTGCTTTTGATGCTATTCCTCTGATGGAGGATATGCTTGTGCATGATCCTTTCTACTCCCTAATGGATTTTGAACAAAGTCAGAACATGGATTTTGTGCAACTTGAATTTAATATCGAGGCAAACCAGCCGCTGTTATTGTGTGACGACAGTCAAGGTATCACTTCAGACAAAGTTCCTGTGGAGAAGAAGATGATCAGAAGGCAGAGAGATGAGAAGGGCAGTAGTTTCAAGACATTATTAAAAGCAATCATTTCAAAGTACTTTTATATGCCTATCACTCGGGCGGCCAAAGAACTGAATGTTGGCCTAACCCTTCTCAAGAAAAGATGTAAGAAGTTGGAAATTCATCGATGGCCTCACAAGAAGTTGATGAGTTTGAAGACCCTAATCAAGAATGTTCAGATTCTCTCACACACACACTTATATGGCCCCAAAGATAACAAAGAACTAATAATTTGAGAGCATGCCTTTGGATTTGCAGAAGATGCGAAATGAAGAAGAAGGAGGACATATGGCTGAGAAGAAGTTGAGAGAAGCCATTGAGATACTGGAACGTGAGAAGAAGTTGATGGAAGAAATCTCAGATACGCAGTTGGAGGACCAAACAAAGAGGCTGAGACAAGCATGCTTCAAGGCCAACTATAAGAAGAGAAAACTCATGGGGATGATGAAATCTCAAACAAACGCATTCTCTTTAACTAAATAGAGTTGCAGTTCTAGTAAACCAAGCAAGATCTATTTGCACTAACATGACCTGAAAGTAACCATATCTCATAAGCGGCGGTAAAATGATTTTGTTAGCCATTTTATTCTATAGCATGAGTTTATTGTTTTCAAGTTTTTACCGCTTTAACTATTCAATAAAGTTTATGATCTATAATCATCATCATTTATGTATCTATTCATGGATAACTATCTCAGAAAACATATGTGAAGCTACAGTAGAAGATTCAAGCGTAGGTGTGTTGGTGTGGTGGGTGGGGCTGGGTGTGTTGGTGATCTCCATTAGCAATCACATCCAGTGAAAATTCAAGCGTAGCATATTTCATGATAAAAAAAACCACAAGCATTAAGAGTGCCTTAGTGACGCGTGTGTGTGCACCAACTCAGACCAGAAAAACGATAATTTAAGCTCCCAATTACAGGTTCATAAAATAGAACACACAGCAAATAACACCTTGACATTAAGGATCACTGTATATTAAACTTGGCTACAGAATTTAACATCAACCAAGGGAAATGCAATAATCAGCATAATAAATCCAACTTGAACAATATAAAAGTATCACTTCTGAAAGAAAACAGCAAGCAAGAAAATTACTTGAGCATACCTCACTTGTTCCGGGACTCGTACTAACAGTGCAATTAATACAAACTCTCCCTTCTTCAACTTCTTCACTGGAGCTTGGGATCTCTACTTTCATGCTTGAGTCTATTTCTGATGTGGCAAACGTAAGGTTGTCAATTTCATCATACCACTGCTGGGCAACACCAAGTTCGCTAAATGTGGAGGTGTTGAGGAAATGGTAGATAGGTTTCCTGTCTTTGTTGAAAATCTGATTTTTCCATCATTTTTCATCATTTTGAGAACCTGTCTGTCTTTCTCTCCTTTCTTTATTAGAGTAGTTTTCCCTTTTCTTTTCCTTCCTTTCTTTATTGTTTTTCATTTCTTTCTTTGCTTTTTTCTTGCCTTTTGCTTTATCATCATAGTGGGTGGAAAAAAGCAGTAGCAATTCTCATTTCATTCCAACCAAAAGCACTTGATTTTGTGGACTAACAACCAAGAATCCAAAGCTCCATCAGAATTTTGTGGACCACCCATTTAGTTTCTGTGCATTTGGTAAACGACGTAGTTTTATTGCAACTAATGAGGCACTTAAGTTTTGTGCTTTATTAAAATCAAAATGTGGCACTTATTAATAAAATGTCTCAAAATAAGTGTTTTATTAGTCTTATTTTGTAATAGTAAGTTATCTAATTGATGTATACATACATATATATAAATATATATTTGTATGTATACACACACATATATATATATATCTGTTGATGAATACACACACACATATATATATATATATATATATATATATATATATATATATTAGAATATACTAAGATGATGAATTTGATTTTGTTCAATAAAATAGTAATCTAATGATTAATTTTTTATATGCACATAGTATAAAAATATTTTGTAAATATTATTTTGCATCATTCATTCTTTCTTATATAGTTATACTTATAATTTTGAATTATAATCATTTATTATATATTAAATTAAAAAATATATAGAATATATATAATTTACATATATATATTAAAACTTTAAACATAATTAGATAAAAAAAAAGAAATATTATTAAAATTCAGGATACTTTTGAAAAAATTAAATATAAGCTAATGAATTTTAATAATATTAGTCATAAATCTTAAATTTTTTATCATTAAGAAAAAATTTGAATTGATTCCATTACTTCTAATATTTTGCTCATTCAAAAAAAAAAAATAGAATATCTTATCTTTCTTTTTAAATATAATATATATATATACATATATATATATTCGGTTTTAGTTTCGGTTCTTCGATTCGAGATGATTTTTATACTGTTCGAAATAATTTTCAATACAGATATTACATAAAAAATTTTAGAACGATTCGGTTCAAAAAGTCAAAAATTAATAATTTTTTTATTCTGATTTTTTTCAATTTGATTATTCGAATCGATTCAATTATTTTCTAGTTCCGTGAGCAGTACTACCTCCCCACCACAGATACTATACTGCGGAGACAAATTTTGCCCTTGTGGCCAAATTGTTAGCCGCTAAACGTACTAACTCCAACATAGCCAAATCAATACTCCAGACCACTTGGCGCTTAGGCGAGAAACTCTGGATTTCCAACTTGGGTCCAAACTCGCTTCTCTGTTCTTTCCAAAATGAAGAGGATTTGCTCAAAATTTTAAGTTCGGGTCCGTGGACAGTATGGGGTGCCCATGTGATTTTGAAACGTTGGTTACCTCATCAGACCTTTGACGAACTTGATTCCTCCAGTTTGAACTTTTGGATACAAATCAATAATCTCCCTCTGGAAAAAAATGACCTCCACCAATGCCACTGCTCTAGGTAATTTTGCTCGAAAATTTATCCTCGGCGAAGACTTCTCGAACCGCCGCCTGTTCAGAAGGTCATACATGCGACTTAAAGCGGAGATTCAGGTTGAAGCACCTTTGAAGACTAGTTGCTTCTTGAACCGGGGGTCAAATGAAATGATCGGGATCCAATTTAAGTACGAACGTCTTGGTAATTTCGGCTATAATTGTGGTGTCTTGGGACATCTGGTCTCGGGTTGTCACTTTGGTATTGCCCGTAGAGATGGTCCAACAGATCCAAGGCGAGCTTCTGGACCTTGGTTGCGATCAGATAGCGGAACTGCTGCCACTCTTCATGGTATTTCCGTTAAACCTCCTAGGCATTCTGGTGCTCCTGATGGTCCTCCGACAGTGGGCGATCCACACGCTCCTGACGTGTTCGCGGAGCAGGTGCAAGATGTCTTGTCTGGAAGTGATAATTCTGTATGTGCTCTGTCCGACAATCCTAAGCTTTCTACTGATCGATCTACACCCCGTGCTCCGTCGTCCTATATCATCCCCCCCTACTTCGAACTCCTTACCGGCTGTTTCTTTGCCCTCTTCCTTTACCCTGGCCACCTTATTACCCCTCTCCCCAAGTCAGTCCACAACGCTCCTTAACGCCCATTCCACTCATATGGACATCCTTATTAATCCTCAGACGATTCAGAGGTCTTTATTTCGGCCCAACAAGTGAACTAGTCAGGAACATAGCCCTCAGGCCAAACGACTCAAATCTCCTACATCCTTTTTCTCCAGCCCACCGCCTACCTTACCCACCAATCCTCAGATTGACATTCAGTTAGTAAGTTTGCAAATTTCCCAACCTCTTACTTCTGCATCAAGCCTTGATGAATGTGGTACTGATTTCCATTCCCTGTGCTCTTTTGATTGTGCTGCTAAGGGGATTATTGTTGAAGAAAATGTCTTGCTTCTTCGTAAATGATTTATCCACATTAAGAGGAAGGCTAGGCAAATTCCATCTATTGCTGGCCCTAGTTCTCCTGCAACTTCTCCTAATCCTCATCTTCGATTTGAAGAACTTGATACCAAATCACCCTCACCATCCAAAATGGCCGAGAAGGCGGCCCTAATCAGGCCCCCTCTGCTCCCATAATTACTCTTGTTTGGAACTACCGAGGGTTGACCAAATCCAAGGCAGTTCGTGCTCGCGAGTCTTTCTTCACTTGCACAGACCTAAAATTCGTTTTCTTTCTGAAACTAAAATTTCTTCCACCCCTAAACTCACGGACATTCTTCAGTCTCTTGGTTTTCACCTATTTCATGTAGTCCCCTCAAATGGCCTTTCTGGGGGCTTTCCGTCATTCCTGACACTTCACAAATCCTCCGTTTGAGATCAACATCTACATTCCTACTGAAATGCACAACAGATTTCTCTCGGTTAACAGACTGTCCCGACCAAGTAGAATACAAATTCAGGGTAGCTAACACTGCAGATGCTTCTAAGGGATCAGCTCTACAGAAAAAAACAAGATCGTCAGCATACATTAAATGGGAGAAAATAGGACTAGTCCTGCTGACTTTAATATCATTGACTCTCTTTGCGAGTTCTGCTCGGGAAATCAGTCGAGAATCTCAAGATAAGAGATCAAAATAAATAACAAAAAGACAGAGATATTGGATCACCCTGCCTAAGACCACGAGAAGCTGTGAAGTGGCCAAAAGGGGACCCATTAATCAAAATAGAGAAAGAGGAGGTAGATATACATTCCATAACCAAGTCAATGAATTTACGGACCCATTGTTAAAACTCAACATGTTCAAGGTCAAGCTGTGTCAGATGTGGCACACAACTCAGCAGAACTGTCCAGTTTAGCAGACACATTAGCAACTGATTACAGATCAGTTGCCAACGCATCAATCCAGTCCAAATCCAATTCTTATATGTTTGATCTTGGTTGATTTGGCGTCAAGTTATCAGTTGTTATTTATTTTTTATTTCAATTCAGTTTAGAGAAGTTTTCAATTCCAGATTTATGTATATATATACACCTTCAAATACATTGTAATTGAATCAATCAATAATATAGAGCAGTTTTTTTTTTCTGCATTCACTACTGTTCTGCATTTTTGCTCCATTGTTTCTTCATGGTATCAGAGCGATGAATGTCGTTCCGTGATGATCAACTTTATTAACTATCATGATGAAGATGCATCTTTGTTTTTGTCAAATTCATGAGGTAATCATCAATTCTCTTTAATCAGCTATATGATGTTCTGTGTTTCCTAGTGGAGATTGTGTGTGGTTTGTTGTTGATTTTTGGCTGTATTCTTGTGAGAACGGTTGTGTTGTTGTAATCTCTGGTTATGGCTACTCAAGAGATAACGGTTTCTAGTCCATTTTACTTGCATCCGAATGAAAATCCTTCACTGATTCTGGTTCAACCTGCTTTGACTGAGCGCAATTACCATCAATGGTGTAGATCCATGAGAATGGCCTTGATTTCTAAAAACAAATTAGGATTTGTAAATGGCACAATTAAATCACCAAACCGTGCACACAATTCTTATGGAGTCTGGGAACAGTGTAACAATATGGTTCTGTCTTGGATTTTAAATTTAGTGTCTTCCTCTATAGCTCAAAGTGTCATTTGGATGGATACAACTTATGAGGTGTGGAATGACTTGTGTGAACGATTTTCTCAAGGAGATTTGTTCAGAATTTCTGATTTTCAGGAGGATATATATAACCTAAGACAAGGAACATTGTCTGTGAATGAGTATTATACAAATTTAAAGACATTATGGGAGGAATTGTTAAATCTAAGACCACTTCCTATCTGTCATTGTGATCCAAAGTGTAACTGTCCAGCACTGCTTGAAGTTAAGGCAAATAGTGATGCAGATTTTGTCATTAGGTTCATCAAGGGACTGAAAGAGGAGTTTAATGGAATTAAGTCTCAAGTGTTGTTAACTCAACCTTTTCCAACTGTGAATCAAGATTTTTCTATGGTGTCTACACATGAAATGTCTCTTAACTATAGTGCCACGCATTCAAATTCCATTAATTCTCAAATTTTTGCTACAAGAAATATCATAGTTGAATCACCCTTGCCGGCTGCCATCAAAAAATGAGCAACTATTGAATGCAGTAGGTAATACAACTGGCAGAAGTGCTCAATATGCAGGAAATCAAGGTTATAGAAGAGGGAATAATTTGAATAGAAAAATGTAGTGTACCTTTTGTAGACTACAAGGGCATATAGTTGAGAGATGTTAGAGGAAACATGGTTTTCCAACCAGTTACAAAAACAGAAATAAGAATTCAGGGAGTCCTGGTTTTATGCCTCAAGTGAATGTTGTTTGTAACACCCCACGACTACGTACCCATAAAGGGTGGGGATGTCGCCCCGCCCCTGAGGACAAGGGATCTTTAAAATGAGGTACATAACATAAAGTCAAACCAAGATGCCAAAGCTTAGATAAATAAAAGAGAACTCTTATTACATCAGAATCAAACTTGAGCAAGACTTAACAAATGCAAACATCGGATCTAAAACAAAAATAACATCTGTCTCTCAATTAACATAAATAAAGTAACAAAAGCTCCAACGATTAGACATCCCGCTTGCTCAGCAGTATCAGTCTCCTAAAAACATGATATAAAAATAGGGTGAGATTGACATCTCAGTAAGTCCTGTGTGTACGCATGGTACTTTGAACAGTTCGTGAATGCATAGCTGAAAACGTTTGCAGAAATAATTGGGCAAGTCATAAATAATTTCTTTTTGTAAGGAGTGAAGTTTTCTCATTATCACACTTTGTACAGAACAAATCATCCACTCGAAGAAACAGTCATGGCGCCACACTTTGGGCCCCATGATAAGAGAACGGTCAAGGCACCACACTTTGTGCACCTTGACAGGATCAGATTACCACACTTTGGGCATTCTGATCAAAGGTGAGTGTACAGTCCACCGGGTGAGATACTCCTCCATCTCTACACCCAACAAAACCATCCGAGTGTCTATGCCGGGAAACAATACCTTACCAGGAATACATGCTAGCGCGGACTGGCCTTACCAATCAATATTGTCGCCTTTTCAAGCAGAGCTTATCTTCTGGAGGTGGCCTCCTGCCAGAAGACTCACTCAAGCCCTCCAAGACAAGTATTGTTAGCCTACCCTTATTGAGTACTCAATGAATATATCCGTCAATTCCTGATTCACAGTGTTTCCATGCCTTGGCTTTGTAAAACGTGGTTTTCTTTAAAAAGAGTTTTCAAAACGTTTAAGAGAAAGACAGTTCTTGATAAAAGCGTTAGTTTGACAAAACCATTTAGAGAATAAACATCCACATTTACAACCCAAACAATCATAGTTCAACAATAGCTTCACAAAGCTTTACAACATTTGACTTGCTACCACAAGCATTTAACAAAAAGAGTTTATGCAAGGATTTACGTGGTACGCCTCAGATAAACAAGATAAAAATCAACTGCTTGCTTCCTTCAAATAACCTCCTGGTCTAGAATCACATAATATCATGATCAGGGACTCAATCATCTCAAGCATGCATATAAACTCACTTATTCCCATAAACAAATCATGTCCCATCATCTAACTTCAAATAATTCATCCATCCCTTGAAATAAATATACCATGAACATATATCCATTAAAGACATGAGCAATATATAAAAAAGGTCTCGACTTAACCATCAAAATTCACATCCATCATTATCACAACAAAACATAACACCGCTATCCATTGAACATGCTTAACACAATACTCATCTCAAAATATTTATCTATCCCAACTAAACGCATTCATCATGCTATTATACTTCCATAGACGTCATCAATCTTCTTAAACCTTAATTTCATCATCAAAGATAAGAATTCCTTTACCTTACAACAACCGGATTAACAAGATCAAGGTGCCCCTATGGTGACCTTCACGAGCTCACTTGAGAAGAAAGGAAAGCTACCTTCTTTGATTCCTCTTGATCGAAAGTTAAGAAAGAAAGATGAAATCAGTCCCTATATGGTGTGGTTCAAAGGAAGAAGAGAATAATCAATAGAAAGAAAGGAATCAAGAGGTTGAGAGGGCTTTTGCTTACCTTAGGGTGCGTTTGATTTTTTCCTAGTGATTGCTCTTGAGTTTTTCGAAAATTGCTGAGGAGAGTTTGCTAGAAATTTTCGTGCAGCAAGGAGGGAATAGACGGCTGTTTTGGTTTAGGGTTAGGAGAGTTTGATTTAGGGTTTAGAAGTTGATGCTATAAAGGACTCATAATGGTTCTAAACTTCTTTGGCAGCAATGGCAAAAACAGGCAGCTTGCTGTACCATTTTGCTGGCCGAAATTGAGAAGGGTTGAGGGAAGAAAAGCAATCTGAAATTGCTCTCCTAGGCTGGCCGAAAACAGTGCACAAGGATAGGTTGTTTGTGTGTTTAGTTTTTGACCAAAACAAGAAGGAGTTTGCGCGGCTTTGACAACCAAAATTCTGTGCAAGTGTATGTGTTTATGCTGTGCGACAATTATTAAGCAAAAGAGAGAAATTCTGGACTGATTTTTGGCTGTTGTGTTTTATACAAATCTGAGAGAAAAAGTGAGAGTTCTAGGAGCTGTAATTTGGCTAAATCAACAAAGAATTTTGGTGTGCTTTGGAGTGCAGATTTTCGTGTAGTATGGTGTCTGCAAAGCTGGCCAAAATTTTGTGTGCAAAGCTGGCTGAAATTTTGGAAAAAGAAGGAACAAAAATCTGATTTGTTTGGAGATAAAATAAAATCTCATTTGCTAAAGGATTTAGGATAAGCTTCCCTAGCTTGGAAGAGTTTGAGTAGAGCTAGGATTGCTCCAAATGTGGCGGCAACAAAGCTGGAAAATTTTTAGATTTTTAGCTAGGGTTTTATTCTCACAATCAACAAATTATTTGCTAGGAAAATAATAGATTTAATTCAAGCTAACTAACATAAAATCTGATTAATTAAATACAAGCTGGAATTTAACTGTTCCTAGCTAAGATTTTTGAAAATTGAGGAATAAAAGCTAGAGTAAAATTAGTCTCTATCTTTATCAAAAATCCTTGAGTTTGGAAGATAAATATGGAGATTTATCTCCTAAGAAAATGGCGGCTAAAATTCAAAAGAGTAGCTAAGGTTTTAGCTAAAATATTTCCCTAGAAATAATTAAATAAATTAAATGTTAATTCCGAAATTCTTTGAGAAATAAAATAAGATCTTTACCTAATATATTTTCTATCTCTAATATATCAAGGAGAGTCTTATACCACTTAAAACTCTCCAAAGTGGCGGCTAGCTAGGGTTTTCGGCCAAAGCATGAAGAACTCTAGAAGGAAAATTCAAAAAGGAAGGTAAGATTCGCAAAAGGTAAGGTTCGAACTCAGGTCACCAAGGGATAATTACCAGACCTAACCATTAATCCAAATCAACTCCAGTGTTAATATATCTCTAAGAAATTCCTTTCACCCTAATTTTCATCCCTCTACCTCCTCTACTAAATTCCACCTAAAACGATTCTCAATTAATGCAAACAACACAACTATTTCTCATCAAATAAATTAATGCAAGCACAACCTTGAAAATCACATGCACTCATGCAAAAATAATTTTAAAATATCACATGAAATGCAAAATGCTATGCAATGCATGACTATGCATGACTTTTCCCCCAAAGGTCAAAAGTGGTTTTGAGCGGGGTATTACATCCCTTCCCCCTTAAGAGAATTTCGTCCCGAAATTCAAATTACATACCCTTAGAGCATATCTGGATACTTCCGTCTCCCACGTTGCATCCTGCGTTCCATGATGATCCCAAAGTATTTTTACCATAGGTATCTACTTGTTTCGAAGAGTCTTGATACTCCTCTCCAAACTCTTGACTTGTTTCTCCACATAACTCAGATTCGGTTGCAATTCCAAAGGTTCCTCATTAAGTACATGACTTGGATCGAGGTTGTACTTCTTTAACTGAGACACATGGAAGACATCATGTATCCCAGTTAATTCGTCAGGTAGATCCAATCTATAGGCGACCGGCCCAACCTTTTCCATTATCGAAAATGGTCATAAATATCTAGGACTCAACTTCCCTCCTTTCAGATGCCTCAGGATTCCTCTACTAGGAGTCAACTTCAAGAACACGCAATCACCCACTTGGAACTCCAGTTCCCTCCTCCTAGTATCTGCGTAACTCTTCTGTCGGCTTTGCGCTGCTCTTAGTCTTTCTCTAATGACCCTAACCTTGTCCGTCATTTCTTGTATACATACCTCTCCAGTCCTTCTAATATGCCCTTCTTTAGTCCATCCCTAGTATATCGGTACTTGACATTTTCGTCCATATAATGCTTCGTAAGGAGCCATCCCAATCGATGCTTGATGATTATTATTATATGCCAATTCTGCATGTGGCAAATACTCAATCCACTTATCTCCAAAGTCCAAAATACACGCTCGGAGCATATCTTCCAATATTTGAATGACTTTTTCGGATTGACCGTCGGTCTGCGGATGTGCTGAGGTGCTGAATTTCAACGTAGTTCCCAAAGACTCTTGAAATTTATTCTAGAATCTCGAAGTGAATGTGGGGTCCCTATCTGATACGATACTTGACGGTACGCCATGCAACCTTACAATTTTCATGGTATAAATCTGAGCTACCTTTTCCATAGAGTCTCTTACATTCACTAGTATAAAATGTGCTATCTTGATCAGTCTGTCCACTACTACCCAAGCCGCATCCTTGCGCGTCTTGGATATCGGGAGACCTGTCACAAAATCCAAAGTCACCTCTTCCCATTTCCACTCGGGAATCGGTAATGGTTGCAATAGACCCGCAGACTTCTTGTGTTCCACCTTAACTTTCTGGCATGTCAAACACGTTGACACATACTGAACCACATCTCTCTTCATTCCGGCCCACCAATATTTCTTCTTCAAGTCACGATACATTTTTACTTCCTCAGGATGTATGGTATACTTGCTTCTGTGAGCTTCGTCCAATATCCTCTTCTTTAAGTCTTGGGTGTCAGGTACACATATCCGGTCTCGAAAATACATTATCCCTTTCTCGTCGATCCGAAAATCTTTACCTGCTCTCCCAATTTCTTTTTCTTTGAAAACCTGAAACTCCACACTGTTCTGCTAGTCTGCTACAATTTCTTGCTCCAGATCGGGCTTCATGGTCAAGTTACTTACATAGATTTTCCTCTCTTGAACCTTTGCTTCATGCTCTAGGATTTCTTGCACTACCAACACTTCCTGTATTCTCAAGTGTGCTATCTTCACTTTACGACTCAAAGCATCAGCCACCACATTCACTTTGCCAGGATGGTAATTAATAGGACACCTATACTCTTCCAAGAATTCCATCCATCTACGCTGCCGAAGATTCAAGTCCTTCTGTGTGAAAATGTACTTCAAACTCTTATGGTCGGTGAAGACTTCATACTGTGCTCCGTACAGATAATGTCGCCACTTCTTCAAGGCAAATACTATGGCTGCCAACTCCAGGTCATGAGTCAGATAATTGATTTCAAGCAGTTTTAGCTTCCTAGACGACACAACTCCTAAACCTTCCTTGGATGCGTCTGTATAGAGTGCATAGGGCTTGTCGGCCTTGGGTAAGCTCAGCACTGGCGCTGTAACCAATCTCCTTTTAAGTTCTTGGAAACTTTTCTCGCACTTCTCACTCCAAGCAAAAGCAACACCCTTCTTTAATAGTTGCGTCATCGGTGAAGCCAGAGTGGAAAAATTCTTAATGAAATGTCGGTAGTACCCAGCCAATCCAAGAAAACTTCGTATCTCAGTAGTATTCTCCAATTGCTTCCAATTTGCCCTGGCGTCCACCTTGGCAGGGTCCACCTGGATTCTATCCTTAGATATCACATGGCCAAGGAAGGATACCGAGCTCAATCAAAACTCACATTTGCTGAACTTAGCAAAGAGTTTGTATTCCCTCAGTTTTTCCAAAACCAACCTTAAGTGCTCCGCGTGATCCTCTAGATTAATATATCGTCAATGAAAATGACTACAAACTTGTCCAAATACAGCTAGAAAACTCGATGCATCAAATCCATGAAACCGCTGGTGCGTTAGTTACACCGAACGACATTACCACAAATTCATAGTATCCATACCACGTGTTGAAAGCAGTCTTGGGAATGTCTTCCTCCTTAATCCTCACCTGGTAGTATCCTCGCCGCAGGTTCAATTTCGAAAAGCAAGCTGAGCCTTGAAGTTGATCAAACAACTTGTCGATCAAGGGTAAAGGGTACTTGTTCTTGATCGTTAAGTCGTTCAATCCCCGGTAATCGATGCATAATCTCAAAGTACCATCTTTCTTCTTAATAAACAACACCGGTGCTCCCCACAGCGACGTACTCGGTCGAATATAGCCTTGCCTCACCAACTCTTCCAGTTGCTCCTTTAATTCCTTCAGTTCCGTCGGTGCCATCCGGTATGGGGTTCTTGATACGGGTTCTGCTTCAGGAATTAGATTTATGGTAAACTTAACTTCCCGCTCAGGGGGTAGAGAAGTGAGCTTAGCGGGGAAAATGTCTGGAAAGTCTTTTACCACCTCCGTACTCTCCAAAGTACACTAATCCTTTGGTTTGTTCAGAAGGTACGCCAAATATCCCGTGCATCCTCTCTTAAGCAACTTCCGAGCCTTGGTACTAGCAATAAAAAATTTCAGTTCCTTTGCCCGCTTACCGTCGAATTCAATCACATCTCGACCGGGTCTCACAAGTTGCACCGTCTTAACCTTGCAGTTAACATGAGCTCCGTACCTCGACAACCAATCCATGCCCAAGATCAGGTCATAATCATCAATGGGCAAAATTATAAGATCCGTTTCCAGAATCTCCTTCCCTACCTTAACTTCACAGCTTTCCATTAATTTACTCGCTTTTACTACTTTTCCCAAGGGTGAGTTTACTACTAAGGTATAGGGCAATTCATTTCCTTCCCTTCCCAAATGCGATGCACATGCTTTACTCACATAAGAGTGTGTGGATCCTGGATCTATCAAAACATTAAAAAGACGTCCTTGGATAGAAAGTTTACCTTCAATCACTGCTGCATCCGCTCCAACTTCTTCTCGGTTCAGGGCAAAGACCTTAGCCTTCACTTGGGGTTTTTGACCTCCCACTCCAGTTGTTCTAGCAGCAGCACCTTGGTTGACTCCAATCGGCTGAGTTGGGCTCGTCTGCCCAATTCTTAGAGGTTTAGGGCAGGTGTTCCTTAGATGGCCCGGGTCTCTACAGTTGAAGCACCTCCTTACTCCCCCATTGGTCCAGCAATTCCACTCGGTGTGACCACGTTTCCCGTAGAGTCGGCAGTTGAGGTTACTTTGCATCGGTCCTGCCGTAGGCACTCGAGGTTGCTTACCCCGGTTTCCCCACTGCATAGGGCCAGCTTGTCGCTTGTTACTTGGAGGCCTCATTGGTGGACGAGTTGGTTGGAAAGGCCTACTCACCAGTCGGTACCGATCTTCATTCTCTGTCTGGGATGCTGCGTCAACGACAGCAGTGAATGACGTTGGCAGCGATGGGGCCAATGCATTCCTCAGATCTGGCCTCAACCTCTTTACAAACTGTCGAGTTCGCTTTTGCTCCGTGTCGACCAAACATTTGTAGTACTTGGACAATTGCGTAAAATGGGCTGCATACTGAGCAATTGTCATGCTTCCTTGCTTGAGGGTTTGGAACTCATCCTCCCTCTTCTCAATTACCCACCGGAGAATGTACTCAGCACGAAAAGCTTCGGTAAAGTTATCCCATGTCCATTCTTGCTCTTCTCTCTCCCAATCACTCTGTACTCGTTGCCACCATGCTCGCGACGGTCCTCTCAGTCGAAAAGCAGCAAACTTCACCATCCTCTCTTTCGTGTATTGCAGAGTAGCAAAGACATCTCCCATCTGTTCGATCCACTGTTCTGCCTTCTCATCTTGCTTCACCTCCCCCTGAAATATAGGAGGTTGGAATTTCAGAAAACGCTCTAGGGCCTCATCCTCTCCCCGCGGTAATTTCTTTGCCAACTTGTCCACCCTCTCGGTTAAATTCTGAAGGATCGAAGCCATCTTGTCAAAAGCCTGTCCCATAGTCACGTCCTGTGGTCTCTCTGAAGCTAATTATTGCTCTTGCTGCAAGTGTTCCTCCACGTCGGGTGTGGAATGATGCATCTGCTCAAATTCTAGAGTTGAGGACTTTCCTGAACGGTTCTTCTATGGACGACAGTCCTACGTCTGGGTGCCATCTTTGATCACATTTACTCAAAGCCAGATAGTTACCAAGGGGAAAAGTATGCCTAGGTACATGGTCAGATAATCATAATGATATCTACTTATTTCAAAAGAGAATTTGATGATATTATTTAGGAAAAGTGCCAAGTAATAAAACTCATGCTTTTCATAAAAATCATACTTTCATGAAGAAAGGGTTATCACAAGCGATACCCCTTTTATTTAGTAAAATAATTACACCCTACAAGCAACATGCTTCTTCGAAAAGAATAAAAGAACAAAAGAATGTAAATCCCCAAAAGAGAGAGAGTAAATGTTGCTAGTCCTCTATACTCTACTCGTCGCTAGAGTCAGCAGAGGCATCTAGATCGTCAGATGCTGGTTCTACGAGCCACCCCACAAAACTATCGGGTTTCCCCACATAATCCCTCGCAAAACCAATCGAATCAACACTCTCACTTGGCTGACCTAAATCAACCTCATTGCCCCTCTTAGCTCTCATATTTGTCTCATAAAACTCATTCAAAGCTAGTTTAAGCGCACCCTTAGGTGCAGGCCTTCCATCATCCGAGTCATATAGGTCAAACAATCCCTCTCTCCTCAACCTAGCATCTACCCCCAGTCCATATCGAAGTTCGCTCCTCTTAGGACCCTCTTCTAGCTTCCTTTTTCCCTTATCCTCCATCCCTAAAGTGGGCTGTCAAAGTTCCCTCACTGCCAGGGTAACTCCATCCCTCAGCCTATGCCCTTCATCACTGGACTCCTTAAGGTCATAGTAAGTAGGAGTGTTATCAAACTCACCTATCTGTGGGGTCTGAGGAGCCTCCATTGCATCCTCATCCTCCTCCTCTATCCCATCCATCTCTCCCTCACTCTCACCATCACTCTCATCCCCAAACTCATCTGCCTCTCCTTCACCCAGCTCAGCCATCTCCTCATCTTCCTCACTCTCACTAACAAGCTCATCTATCTCACCCTCATCATCCCCATCGTACTCACCTATGCCTCCCTCAACATCAGACTTGGGTGACTCAAGTACGTGATCCTCCATCTCTGCCTCAACAACCGGGTCATCTAGCATAGGCGGCTCATGCTCCATCTCGTCCTCACTCAGAAACTAACCTCCCTCAGGCTCTGTCTCTGAATCAGATGGGTGTGGATCTGCTACAGGTAGTGGGGCAGGTGGATTCCCACAACCAGCGGGCTAGTCTCTGACAGCCAATGCAACCCTCTTGACCATCTTATAAATAAAACGCACAGGTTAGTACCAGATCAAAATACTTAAGGAATAAAAATCCAGCAAGTCAGGAATTACCTAGACCTAGGTTCTGATACCACTTGTAACACCCCACGACTGCGTACCCATAAAGGGCGGGGATGTCGCCCCGTCCCTAAGGACAAGGGGCCTTTAAAACGAGGTGCATAACATAAAGTTAAACCAAGATGCCAAAGCTTAGATAAATAAAGGAGAACTCTTATTACATCAGAATCACACTTGAGCAAGACTTAACAAATGCAAACATCGGATCTAAAACATAAATAACATCTGTCTCTCAATCAACATAATAAAGTAACAAAAGCTCCAACTATTAGACATCCCGCTTGCTCAGCAGTATCGGTCTCCTAAAAACATGATATAAAAATAGAGTGAGATTGACATCTCAGTAAGTCCTATGTGTGCACATGGTACTTTGAACAGTTCGTGAATGCATAGCTGAAGACATTTGCATAAATAATTTGGCAAGTCATAAATAATTTCTCTTTGTAAGGAGTGGAGTTTTCTCATTGTCACACTTTGTACAGAACAAATCATCCACTCGAAGAAACAGTCATGGCGCCACACTTTGGGCCCTATGATAAGAGAACGGTCAAGGCACCACACTTTGTGCACCTTGACAGGATCAGATTACCACACTTTGGGCGTTCTGATCAAGGGTGAGTGTACGGCCCACTGGGTGAGATACTCCTCCATCTCTACACCCAACAAAACCATCCGGGTGTCCATGCCAGGAAACAATACCTTACCAGGTATACATGCTAGCGCGGACCGGCCTGACCAATCAATACTGTCGCCTTTTCAAGCAGAGCTTATCTTTTAGAGGTGGCCTCCTGCCAGAAGACTCACTCAAGCCCTCCAAGACTAGTATTGTTAGCCTACCCTTATTGAGTACTCAATGAATATATCCGTCAATTCTTGATTCACAGTGGTTCCATACCTTGGCTGTGTAAAACGTGGTTTTCTTTAAAAAGAGTTTTCAAAACGTTTAAGAGAAAGACAGTTTTTGATAAAAGCATTAGTTTGACAAAACCATTTAGAGAATAAACATCCACGTTTACAACCCAAGCAATTATAGTTCAACAATAGCTTCACAAAGTTTTACAACATTTGACTTGCCACCACAAGCATTTAACAAAAAGAGTTTATGCAAGGACTTACGTGATACGCCTCAGATAATCAAGATAAAAATCAACTGATTGCTTCCTTCAAATAACCACCTGATCTAGAATCACATAATATCATGATCAGGGTCTCAATCATCTCAAGCATGCATATAAACTCACTTATTCCCATAAACAAATCATGTCCTATTATCTAACTTCAAATAATTCATCCATCCCTTGAAATAAATATACCATGAACATATATCCATCAAAGACATGAGAAATATATCAAAAAGGTCTCAACTTAACCATCAAAATTCACATCCATCATTATCACAACAAAACATAACACCGCTATCCATTGAACATGCTTAACACAAAACTCATATCAAAATATTATTCTATCCCAACTAAACACATTCATCATGCTATTATACTTCCATAGACATTATCAATCTCCTTAAACCTTAATTTCGTCATCAAAGATAAGAATTCATATACCTTACAACAACCGAATTAACAAGATCAAGGTGCCCCTATGGTGACCTTCACGAGCTCACTTGAGAAGAAAGGAAAGCTGCCTTCTTTGATTCCTCTTGATCGAAAGTTAAGAAAGAAAGACGAAATCAGTCCTTATATGGTGTGGTTCAAGGGAAGAAGAGAATAATCAATAGAAAGAAAGGAATCAAGAGGTTGAGAGGGCTTTTGCTTACCTTAGGGTGCGTTTGATTTTTGCCTAGTGATTGCTCTTGAGTTTTTCGAAAATTGCTGAGGAGAGTTTGCTGGAAATTTTCGTGCAACAAGGAGGAAATAAAAGGCTGTTTTGGTTTAGGGTTAGGAGAGTTTGATTTAGGGTTTAGAAGTTGATGCTATAAAGGACTCCTAATAGTTCTAAACTTCTTTGGCAGCAATGGCAAAAACAGGCAGCTTGCTGTACCTTTTTGCTGGCCAAAATTGAGAAGGGTTGAGGGAAGAAAAGCAATCTGAAATTGCTCTCCTAGGTTGGCCGAAAACAGTGCATAAGGATAGGTTGTCTGTGTGTTCAGTTTTTGACCAAAACAAGAAGGAGTTTGCGCGGCTTTGACAACCAAATTTCTGTGCAAGTGTTTATGTTTATGCTGTGCGAAAATTATTAAGCAAAAGAGAGAAATTCTGGACTGATTTTTTGCTGCTGTTTTTGACGCAAATCTGAGAGAAAAAGTGAGAGTTCTAGGAGCTGTAATTTGGCTAAATCAACAAAGAGTTTTGGTGTGCTTTGGAGTGCAGATTTTCGTGTAGTATGGTGTCTGCAAAGCTGGCCAAAATTCTGTGCGCAAAGCTGGCCGAAATTTTGGAAAAAGAAGGAACAAAAATATGATTTGTTTGGAGATAAAATAAAATCTCATTTGCTAAAGGATTTGGGATAAGCTTCCCTAGCTTGGAAGAGTTTGAGTAGAGCTAGGATTGCTCCAAAGGTGGCGGCAACAAGGCTGGAAAATTTCCAGATTTTTAGCTAGGGTTTTATTCTCAAAATCAACAAATTATTTTGCCAGGAAAATGATAGATTTAATTCAAGCTAACTAACATAAAATCTGATTAATTAAATACAAGCTGGAATTTAACTGTTCCTAGCTAAGATTTTCGAAAATTGAGGAATAAAATCTAGAGTAAAATTAGTCCCTATCTTTATAAAAAATCCTTGAGTTTGGAAGATAAATATGGAGATTTATCTCCTAAGAAAATGGCGGCTGAAATTCAAAAGAGTAGCTAAGGTTTTAGATAAAATATTTCCCTAAAAATAATTAAATAAATAAAATGTTAAATCCGAAATTCTTTGAGAAATAAAACAAGATCTTTACCTAATATATTTTCTATCTCTAATATTTATCAAGCAAAGCCTTATACCACTTAAAACTCTCTAAAATGGCGGCTAGCTAGGGTTTTCGGCCAAAGCATGAAGAACTCTAGAAGGAAAATTCAAAAAGGAAGGTAAGATTCGAACTCAGGTCACCAAGGGATAATTTACCAGACCTAACCATTAATCCAAATCAACTCCGGTGTTAATATATCTCTAAAAAATTCCTTTCACCCTAATTCTCTTCCCTCTACCTCCTCTACTAAATTTCACCTAAAACGATTCTCAATTAATGCAAACAACACAACTATTTCTCATCAAATAAATTAATGCAAGCACAACCTTGAAAATCATATGCACCCATGCAAAAATAATTTTACAATATCACATGAAATGCAAAATGTTATGCAATGCATGACTATTTTTCTCCCATAGGCTAAAGGTGGTTTTGAGCGGGGTATTACACTGTTGCTGATGTTAACACTTTTCAAAGTCCTTCTAGTACTGTGAATTCAACTGCAGGATGTACACTTGTTCAAAAGGATACACAACCATCAAAGTATATCACTCAAGAGCAATATCAACAATTGCTGCACTTGATTCAATCCAACCAACTTTCTTCCAATTCTAAAGCAAATGCTGAGTTAGAACCTATTCACTCTGTCAATCAAGCCAGCCTTATTTCAGATTTCTCTAAATCTTCCCTTGATGCTCAAAATACAGGTAAAACCTCTTCGATTTGGATCTTAAATTCTGGGGCAACAGACCATATTTGTTCTTGCTTAGCTTATTTCTCTGAGTATCATACTGCAAGTAATACTTCTATTAAGTTACCACTGGAGAAATAGTGAATGTGTCATGTGTAGGAACTGTTCAGTTAACTCCTTCTGTGATTCTGCATCAAGTCCTTTATATTCCCGAATTCTCTTTTAATTTGATATCTGTTAGCCAGCTTCTGAATCAATTAAATTGTGTCATAACTTTTACAAATGACTGCTGTTTTATCCAGGATCCTCATCTTGGCAAGATGATTGGATCAGCTAGACTTTCTGGAGGTCTTTACTACTTCGATCTTCCTCAGCCAACTTCTTCCATTCACACAGCTTGTGTAATATCAAATGGTGATTTCTACAATAAATCTTTGTTGTAGCACTTTAGACTTGGCCACTTATCTTTTAACCAGCTAGCAGAAATTCACAAATCTGATTCTTCTATTACTGTTCCTGATAAAATAGTATTTTGTCCTATTTGTCCTTTAGCTAAGCAACATAAAATGTCATTATCTTTACATCATGGTATTGTGAAATCTATTTTTGATTTAGTTCATATGGATATTTGGGGTCCATTCAATGTTCATACAGTTCATGGTCATAGATATTTTCTTACAATAGTTGATGATTTTAGTAGGTTTTCTTGGGTTTTCTTGATGAAACATAAATCAGAGGTTCAACAGTTAATACAACATTTCACTGCTTATGTTGAGACTCAGTTTGACAAAAGAATTAAGGTGCTAAGGTCTGATAATGGTCTTGAGTTCAAACTTACAGCTTTTTATCACAACAAAGGTATTATTCATCAAACTTCATGTCCTTATACTCCTGAACAAAATGGCATTGTGGAAAGAAAACACCAACATATTCTTAATGTAGCAAGAGCACTTAGATTTCAGTCACAAGTACCTCTTGCATATTGGGGATATTGTGTCAAACATGCTGTGTATCTAATCAACCTTACTCCTACTCCTGTGCTAAACCAACAAACACCTTTTGAAAAACAATATCAGAAACCTCCAAATTACTGTGATCTTAAAGTTTTTGGGAGTTTGGCTTATGCTTGTAATCAACTTCCCCACAGAACCAAATTTGATCCAAGAAGTAGGCCTTGTGTTTTTCTTGGATACTCTTTTTCCACCAAAGGTTTTCTTTTGCTTGATTACTTCTCTAGAGAAATCTTCATGACTAGAAATGTTTCCTTTGTTGAATCATATTTTCCTTTCCTGCAGCATAATTTACCTGATGTACCTACAAATGCTCCTGTATTGCCTCTACCTTATTCTTCCTTGATTACTCCTCCTACCAATACATTTACACAACATTCTACTTCTACTTCTGCCTTACCTTCCATATCTAATTCTCAATTACCCCCTCGCAGATCTACTAGAATCAGTGCTACACCAACTTATTTGTCTGACTATGTTTGTTCTGATATTCAAAAGGTCACTAGTCCACATTCCCTAGGTTCTTCTCTTGTTTGTTCATCCTCTCTTGATAATGCTTTTTTGCATATTGAACCTAAACATTACTTTGAAGCTGTGAAATCTAAAAAATGGTGTGCAGCAATGCAAGCTGAAATTTCAGCTCTAGAAGCAAACAAAACATGACATTTAGTTGAATTACCAACAGGAAAGAAGCCGGTTGGTTGTAAATGGGTTTATAGAATTAAATACAAAGCTGATGGTTCCATTGATAGATATAAAGCAAGACTTGTGGCTAAAGGATACACACAGTAAGAAGGAGTGGATTTTCTAGACACTTTTGCTCCAGTTGCAAAAATTACTACCATTAGATTGTTACTGGCTCTTGCAGCTAAATCCAATTGGCATATTCATCAGTTAGACATTAATAATGCCTTCCTGCATAGTGACTTATCAGAAGATGTATATATGGATTTGCCACATGGTTTTACCTCTACTGATATGAATGTAGTTTGTAAACTGGACAAGTCTTTGTATGGGCTTAAACAAGCCAGTCGACAGTGGAATGCTAAGCTCACTGGATACTTACTCTCTCTTGGTTTTCATCAGTCTAAAAGTGATTATAGTCTGTTTTTCCAGAATAGCAATGATGTGTTTCTTGCTCTCTTAGTGTATGTTGATGATATACTTGTTCTCAGTAATCAGCTTCATGCTATTACTATGTCAAAGATCAGTTGCATTCCAATTTTCAGACAAAAGACTTGGGAGACCTACATTACTTTCTTGGTTTTGAAGTTCATAGAACTTCAACAGGTATAACTTTGTCTCAAAAGAAGTATGCACTGGACATGTTGCAAACCTATGGCTATCTTGGTTGTAAACCTATTTCCACTCCTTTAGATAGTAAACAAAAACTTGCTGCTGGAGATTCAGAGTTTTTTTGTGATGTTTCTCTTTATAGAAGTTTAGTAGGTAAACTTCTATACTTGACACATAGTAGACCTAATATTACCTTTGCAGTTCAGCAGTTAAGTCAGTTTTTAAATGCTCCCACTGTTCTGCAAATGCAAGCTGTGTACAAAATTTTTAGATATCTAAAAGGGTCTCTTGATTTTGGCTTACATTTTCCAGCAGACAATTCATTTCTTCTTCAAGTTTATGCTGATTCTGATTAGGCTGGTTGTATTGATTCTAGAAGATTAGTTACTGGTTTTTGCATTTATTTTGGATCAGCTCTCATATCTTGGAAGTCTAAAAAGCAAACTGTTGTTGCAAGAAGTTCTGCAGAAGTAGAATACAGAGCTTTGGCTCAGTCCATATATGAACTGCAGTGGATTTTACATTTCTTTCATGAGCTTGGTTTCCATTGTTCTTTACCAGTGCCCATATTCTGTGATAATAGAAGTGCAGTTTATCTTGTGGAGAATCCTGTTTTTCATGAGAGAACAAAACACATTGAGTTGGATTGTCATTTCATTCGAGACTTATTTCAGGCTGGATGTATCAAGCCTTTGCCAGTTTCTTCTGCTCAGCAATTAGCTGACATTTTCACAAAAACTCTTCCTCCTGCTTCTTTCTCCCTTTTGTTATCCCATCTAGGTGTTCTTCCTATATCCAACTTGCGGGGGGCTATTAAAACTCAACATGTTTAAGGTCAAGCTGTATCAGATGTGGCACACAACTCAGTAGAACTGTCCAGCTCAGCAAACACATCAGCAACTGATTATAGATCTGTTGCCAGCGCGTCAATCCAGTCCAAATCTAATTCTCATATGTTTGATCCCGGTTGATTTGGCGCCAAGTTACCAGCTGTTATTTATTTTTTATTTCAATTCAGTTTAGAGAAGTTTTCAATTATAGATTGATGTATATATATACACCTTCAGATACATTGTAATTGAATCAATCAATAATATAGAGCAGTTTTTTTTTCTGCATTCACTGTTGTTCTGCATTTTTGCTCCATTGTTTCTTCACCCATGACATTCTAGAATCCTTCTAAGAAGATGCCATTCCACCTTATCATATGCCTTAGCCATGTCCACTTTGATAGCCATAAGCCCATGCTTCCCTATTTTTTCTACTAATATGGTGCATGATCTCATGACAGACAATGAGGCTTTCGTCAATACCCCTATTAGGGATGAAAGCAGACCCGGAGGGGTTAATCAGAGTATCCAAAAAAGGTTTCATCCTATCCGACAGAATTTTGGTGATAACTTTATACATAACATTACAATAGGAGATAGGAGAAAAATGCTCCATTCTGTGAACCTTGTCATTTTTCGGAATAAGAGTGATAAAGGTATGGTTGAAAGCCTTCAAAAGACGACCATGAACAAAAAAAGACTAAACAACCTTGATCACTCTCTCAACAATGATGTACCAATAAGAGTTATAAAAGGTGGGGGTCATGCCGTCCGGACCGTGACTCGTCCCAACTTTCATGGAAAAAATCCTTTAAATGAGATCGGGACTCGGGATAGAACAAAAGTGATTAGTATCCACTTCGAGGATTGAGGGTGAAATGAGATGCTATAAATCATAGGGAAAAGAAGGATTAGAAGATGAAAACAGATTAGTGAAGTATTGGTCAAAGTTTTGTCCAATACTGGACCATTCTGTCTCCCAAACATTATCCAAAGAAATGACAGAATCGATATTGTTATACCTTCTATGAATAATAGTCGAGAGATAAAAGAAATGAGTGTTGGCATCACCCTCCTCCAGCAGATTTAGTTTGTTCCCTTTTCAATAGCTCATCCAGTTCCTCCTGTTTAACATTTTCCTTATTCAAATTAATCGTGGTTTGAGGAAGGCCCTAAAGGCATGCAATCTCATTTTGGAGGACGGAGATATCAATTTGGAGGTGACCAAAAGAAAGCTTAGTCCAAGCTTTAAGAGCAATTTTAGTATTCCTGATGGATTGGAAGAGCTGAAACATAGGGGAATCGGGATGCTCAGTCAACCAAGCATTTTTTCCCACATCATTATAGGAGACATCACTGGTCCACATTTTCTCAAATTTGAATGGTTTAGGCAAAAAATGTTCAAGATGAGTGGTATTTAAAAGAAGAGGGCGGTGATCAAAAGCAAAAGATGTAAGGTATGTGATAAAGGCCTTCGGGAACTTAAGTCTCCAAGCAGCATTTACAATACCTCTGTCCAGTCCAGCCTGAATGTTTTCCTTATCTGGCCTTTTATTATTCCAAGTATAAGGAAGCCCATTGAATCCCAGATTAATCATCACAGCATCATGTATAAATGCTTTGAAGCCCCCATTACTAGAAGAGGAATGAGGACGCCCTCCTAGTTTCTCCTCCTGACTACAAATACTTTTAAAATCCCCAATGATCAACCAGGGTCCAATAAGAGCCTTCCCCACTGCCTCTGAATGTTCAGAGATTTAAATGTTGCACTTATTGCAAAATTGGGATTTGCTTTGCTCACAGCTGACCATAAGCCTTGGATGTAGTTAATTCGGGCAAAGTACTTGAAAGGAAGACGGTTTCTAGATTTGGAAAAAAGCCCCATCAATGCTTCTTGGATCTGGAATAGCATTTAGGGATGTCAAGACCTCCTTAAACATGGAGTATGTTATCAGATTGGTTCCAACTCGACAGTTCGGATATGCAAGGACCCTTGGATTCCAAGTATTCAAAATTTTAGACCCCAGATGTTGTCCAACTGCACCTCATCGGCACATTATGTACATGAACTCTTGGATGCGGACACCAATTGCTGGAATCGTGCCTTACTTTATAACATGTTCCCTGTACAGACTGCCAGAGAAATCAACAAAATTAAAATTCCTCATCGTGAGGAACATGATACTTTGGTGTGGGCTCCCTCCAAGTTAGGGAAATATTATGTAAAAACCAGTTACATAATACATCGCCAAGGTACCTATTCTGCTCCTCCCCCTTCTTTTTTCTCTCTCTCTCAAAAAAATTGTAGAACAGTGGATTGCATAATCGCCATAAATTATTGCTTTGGAAAATTCTGGCTGGTATCCTTCCTACTCACTCTAGACTTTCCCATATTTTTCCTGTTCATAAGGAAAATTGTATCATTTGTGGTGGCGGCCTGGAGACTTTAGAGCATTCATTTTTTAACTGTCCTTTAGCTCGCTTTATTTGGTTTAATTCAAAGTGGCAAATCAAAATTGATTATTTTTGGAATTGGCATACTGATTGTTGGTTTGACATGCTTTTTGGTACTCTGAATTTGTTTCAAGAACTTTCTACACTTGAAAATGCAGAACTGCTTCACTTTGCGATTACCTCTGTAGACAGTATTTGGCAGTATAGAAACCGATTAAAACATGGAGATGGGGAGGAAAATTGGGAAGTTGTCTTTTGTAATATTAATCGAATGGCTAAACTATACTGGGATGCATCAGTTAGAAAAAAGATGCAACATCAGTCATCTTTCACTCATTCAACATGGTTGCCCCATCCTAATGGTTGGTTTAAAACAATTTTTGATGCATCCTTTGTTAATGGAGAGGTGGTTTTTGCTTGCATAATCAGGGATGATCATGGGAATATAGATAAGGCTCGATCTAGCCATGAAGAGTCCTTTACTGTTTTTGGGGCAGAAGCCATTGCAGCTTTCCATGCAGTTGAGTTAACAGAGGAATTGAGACTCACTAGAGCTATTATTGAGAGGGATTCCCCCTAGGCCCTAGCCTTGGCTGGGCTGGCGCATTAAGTTATTAAAAAAAAAAAAAAGGAGATGGATTGGCAGTGATGGGTTTTGAACTTAGGTCATCAGATTAGCAATCCAAAGTCTAAACCAATACACCAGAGATAATCCTGCTACAAAAGAAAGCTCCATCAAATTGATATTGCAGAAGGATTGAAGAATTGGCTATTTTGTTAGCCAATTAAATTTTCAATTGTAATTTTATAATTTTATTTTGAAGTCTAGATTGGCCATAAAATTATTTTTATTTTATAGTTTTTTACTATTTAATTTTGATTGAATTATATATCATTCATGTTAACATGTCATATAGTTTGTATTAACACCACTCTAGGTACTATTTAGTTATGCATAAATAAATTAATATTTTTTATTAAATTAAAAAAAGTATAAAATGATTAATTTTAATTAACCTTATGCCTCCCCTATTAGCCCATTAATAAAATTAATGTTTGTTTCTTACTATTTTAAATGGTCTCCCTAGAGCAAGGTTACGTTTTATTGGTTACTAGATTGGGCACCAAAATTTTATTTTTTTAAAAAAAGTTTAATTCATTCATAATTACCCTATAGGTGATGTGATTGGATTGAAAATTTTATATAATAATAAAAAATTGAATATAGGGGTTACACTTTAATCAAAGATATTACAAGGACTTCCTATAGAATATCTAAATAATATCTATGATGGCCAAAATATTAACAACACTAAAACTAATATTGCATTTAGATGCAAGATATATTAATTTTAGTTGGATGATCCAGGCCTAACTATAAGTTATATTGTTATCTCCTATAGAGGTGCATATTACTTTGAGATTTTAGATTGTGGATCTTAACCTAAGTATAATTAACATTGTTATCTCCTATAGAGATGCATGTTACTATAGAATTTTAGATTATCGTATTTTGATAATAGTTTTTATTACTACTTAAAATATAATCATATTGATCATACATTATTGTTAGCCCCAAGGGCTTTCTTATATGTTTTGACTATTGACAAACAATTGATATGGACTAACTTGTTTATTTCATTGTAGGTGTTATACCATCTGTTCTTCAAAGGCCTTCAATTGTCATTAAAAAGAGTATTATTCTTGTGTTCAAAAGAATGGAAATATGAAGAAATGAAGTGTATTGAGATAATCTTCAAGATGATCTTTTTATGAAGAATATTAGATTAGGAAGTGTTCATTAAGGTATAATTATTATTTCCTATGTCCTCTTGATCATTTGGCTTTACCTTGAAGCGTCAAATGAGATGTTTTTCAAAAGCTTTTGAAAGATTCACAGTATCTTGGAAAGAACAGTGAATCCAAAAGGTTCATCTAATTTCCTGAAAACTGGTTTCAAATGTGCTTCCAAAAGATACTAATTTTGGACTTAAGTTCTGGATGCAATCTACGTCCAAAATCGGAGTCCGAGATTTGAAAATTTTCAAAATGATTCTTATAGAGCCGTTTCTTTTATGACCGTTGAGACTTTACCTTTTTGCTCTATAAATAGCCTCTTAAGCATGTTTAAAGATAAGATTTTTGAAACATTCTTTTAGAAACACCATTGCTCAATATTTGTCAAAAATCTCCTTTTATCTTGCTTCAAAGTAAGTTCATTGTATATCAAAGATAAAAGTATCTTGTGCTAATATCCGAGAGAATATCTGCTCAAGTAAGTGAGCTTATCTCCATTCCATTGTTGTTCAATTCTCAGCTTGTAATAGCAAGGTTGTGTGTTAAAACCCATAGGGGTGATCCTTGTTGTGTGATTATTCAAACTTATGTGGTAAAACCCATAGGGGTGATCCTTGGTGTGTGATTGTTCAAGGTTGTGTGGTAAAACCCATAGGGGTGAGCCTTGAAGTGTTTGAGAGGTTGTGTAAAACCTAGTGTGGTGATCCTCTCTTGTATGTGAGTGTTTCATTAAAGTGAAGTTAATGAAATAGTGTTGAAAATCCTTAAGTGTGAGGCTTAAGGTAGTGGACGTAGATCATTGTTGATCGAACCACTATACATCTCTTGTCTCATTTTATTTCAGTGGTTCATGCATTTTGTTTTTATGATCTTTCACTGTCTAAATTTGAATATACATCTACGAGTACTTGGATAGCTTTCTATGCATCTATAAAGTCAGTCCAAGTATCTTGGTGATCATTCTTGTTCAGCATTTTAGACAATCAAAAAAATTATTTTTGCTTGCCAAAAACCTTATTCACCCCCCTCTAAGGTTTTTCATTTGGTATCAGAGCGAGGTCTACATATCATTGGTTTAACAGCCTTGTAGAAAAGATCCTAATGGCAAGTTCATCTTCTCTTCCATATGTTGAAGGGTCTTCAACAAATCGTCCACCTTTGTTTAATGGAAGCAACTATACTTTCTGAAAAAATAGAATAAAGATTTATGTGTGTTCTATTAACTTTGCGTTATGGAGTTTAATAGAGAATGGTCCTTTTATACCATCAAAGATGATTGATGGCATAAAAATTCCTAAACAGAAAGATGAGTATAGTGTGGAAGACAATGCAAAAATGACTCTAAACTTCCAAGCTATGAACATTTTGTGTTGTGCACTTGATGCGACTGAATACAATCGTGTTAGTGGTTGTGATTCAACTCATGATATGTGGAGATTGTTAGAAGTCACCCATGAGGGGACTAATCAAGTCAAAGAATCAAAACCTGGGCTTCTTATTCATAATTATAAATTATTTACTATGAAGCCAAATGAAAGCATTACTGACATGTTTACAAGATTTACCAATATCTCAAATGGTCTGAAAGCTTACGAAAAGGTTTATTCCCTTGGGAAAAAAAACCGAAAAATTCTTGATGCTTTGCCAAAAAGTTGGCAGCCTAAAACTCTTGCTATAGAAAAATCCAAGGATTTAAAATCCTTACCTACTGAAGAGTTAATCGGATCTCTTTTAACTCATGAGATGAAGCTTAAAAGATTTCATGAATCTGATGATCATGACAAAGGCAGAAAAGGAATTGCTCTTAAAGCTGAAAGTGAAGATGGAGAAACAAGCTCTTCGAAAAACAGTGAAGGCATGGACGGTGATGACTTAGCAATGATTGCAAAAAAATTCAGAAGGATGTTCAAAGGAAATTACAAACGAGGAAGGAAGCTTATAAGAAAGAAAGGACAAACCTCCGGCTTCAAACCTCAATACTTTGAATGCAAAAGTACGAATCACTTCATTGCAGACTGTCCGGTCGCTAAAGGTAAGAAAGGAAAAATGTCTAAGAAGAGGAAAGACCTAAAGATCAAGAAAGGTAAAGGATTGATGGGAGCTTGGGACTTAAATGAAGAATCTGGAGATGAAAATTTTGAGGAAGAAACTGTCAACATTTGCTTCATGGCTTTAGAAAATGAGGTAAACCTTTCAACATATGAATGCATGTCAATTTCACGAACATCTATAACTAAAAAGTATGTTGATTTTAATGAGTTGTTATGTGATATGTTTTGTGAATTAAAAAAATTGTCTAGAAAAAATAAAGATTTGAAGTTAAAGGTAAATTGTCTGATGAAAGAAAATGAAGCCTTGTTGAATGACTACGAAATGCCTCCTATGTATGCTATAATTGAGAAAGATGTGGTCATGACTATCTTGCATCATGCATCTCTGGAAAATAAAAATCTATGTGATAAAATTCAAACTCTTGAATGCATGGTTAGTACCTTTGATGATTTGAAAGATAGAGTAAATGATCTTTCCAATTGTGTTGAAAAGTTCACTAATGGTAAAAGCAATCTGGAAAAACTTCTCGAAACTTAACATCATTTTGGTAATCGAAGTGGATTAGGATATAACCATGAGGATAAAGACAAAACATGCATGCCCAGATTTGTTTATACTGGAAATCAAAGTGGCTTAAAATATAGACATAAGGATAAGAACAAAATTTGCAAGTCCAAATTTAGTTTAACGGAAAATCAAAGCTGCTTAGGATATGAACATAAGAAAAAGAACAAATTTCAGCATGCTAAACTTACTTCTTCCCACAACACATACAAGGCATGCACGTATTGTGAAAAACCTGGACATATTGTTTCAAGATGTCTTATTAGAAGAAAAGTGGAATCCGGTGAAGTTACTTTCTGGAAAATCAAAGAAAGTGTTACTAACCTTCATGGACCCAAGAAAGTGTGGATACCAAAAATCATCTCTTCTTCTCATGTATAGGCACGGTCTTTAAGCTTTACGGAGTGGTTCTTGGACAGCGTTTGTTCAAGACACATAACTGGAAATGCAGCATTACTTGAAAATATTCAGAGAACAAATGAAGGATTTGTTACATTTGGAGACAAGAAGAAAGGAAAGATTCTCGGCATTGGTAATATCGGTAAAGATTCTTTAACATTTATAAAGCAAGTCTTACTTATTGAGGATCTAAAATATAATCTGCTCAGCATTAGCCAACTTTGTGACAGTGGGAAACGTATATGTGTTTTATCTCAATGATCTTGTAGCTAATGGAATTAGATGTCTATCCGTTCATGACAATGATGGTTATTTTTGGTATAGAAGATTAGGTCATATATCCTTTGATTTGCTCAATAAACTATCCTCAAAAGATCTTGTTAGAGGGCTTCCAAAAATGAAGTTTGACAAACACAAAATCTGTAATGCATGTCAATTTGGAAAGTAAATCAAAACTTCATTTAAACTTAAGAAAATGATTTCTACCTCAAAACCTCTTGAATTGGTGCATATGGATTTATTTGGACCTATGAGAACTGCTAGTCTTGGAGGTAAAAAATATGCATATGTAATTGTTGATGATTTTTCTAGGTTTACCTGGACGTTATTTCTTGGACAAAAAGATGAAGGCTTTACTGAATTTTTAAAACTGATTAAGCGCATCCAAAACTCGATTGGATGCAAACTGATTTCTATCAGAAGTGACAATGGAAAAGAATTTTGTAACAGCGACTTTACTCACTTCTGTGATGAAAATGGAGTCTTTCATAATTTTTCAGCTGCTAAAACTCCTCAATAGAATGGTGTTGTTGAAAGGAAAAATCGGACCTTGCAAGAAATGGCTAGATCAATACTTTGTGAAAATGTTCTTCCAAAATACTTTTGGGCTGAAGCTGTTAACACAGCATGCTATATAATAAATCGAGTTATGTTGAGACCATTTTTAAGAAAAACTCCTTTTGAACTTATGTTTGATAAAAATCCTTCTATATCTTATTTTAAATTTTTTGGATGCAAATGTTTTGTTCTAAATACAAAAGATAATCTTGAAAATTTTGATAGCAAGTCCGATGAGGCTATATTTCTTGGATATTCTTCCAACAAGAAAGCTTATAGAGTGTACAATAAAAGAACACTTTATGTGGAAGAATCTGTGCATGTTGTATCTGATGAATCTAACATTTATACTTCAAGAAGAGATGACGATGATGTAGGAAATCCAAATGAAGTTAAATTAGATCAGGTTAAAGCTCCATCATTAGATACTCATGCAAAAGAAGATGAGATTGAAGAATTGCAAAATGAACAAGAACAAACTGAAGATTTTGCAAATCATCAATTGCCGAAGGATTGGAAATATAAATCAGGCCATCCAAAGGAGCAAATTATTGGAGATCCAAACCAAGGAGTTAAGACTCGACGGTATTTTATCGACAACTTTGCTCTTCTTTCAAATATTGAACCTAACAGCATTGATATTGCATTACATGATGAATTTTGGATTATTGCTATGCAAGAAGAGTTAAATCAATTTGAAAAAAAATCAGGTTTGGAAACTTGTTCCTAGACCGCATAATCATCCTGTTAATGGAACTAAATGGGTCTTTAGAAACAAGCTTGATGAAAATGGAGTTGTAATTAGAAACAAAGCTAGACTAGTAGCTCAAGGATTTAATCAAGAGGAAGGCATTGACTATGATGAAACATTTGCTCCTGTTGCTAGACTAGAATCAATTCGAATGCTACTTGCTTTTGCATCTTTTAAAAATTTTATGCTCTATCAAATAGATGTCAAAAGTGCTTTCTTAAATGGCTTTATTGAAGAAGAAGTCTATGTTGAGCAGTCACCTGGTTTTTCTCATGAGCTCTATCCAAATCATGTTTTCAAATTATCTAAAGCTCTTTATGGATTAAAGCAAGCTCCTAGAGCTTGGTATGAAAGGCTTAGTGGTTTTCTAATCTCAAAAGGATTTTCTAGAGGCTTAATTGATAATACCTTGTTTATCAAATCTGATTGCTCCGGTGACTTACTAATCGTCCAAATCTATGTTGATGATATTATCTTTGGCGCTACTAATGATTCCTTGTGCAAGATATTTGCTAAGACTATGCAGCAAGAATTTGAAATAAGCATAATGGGAGAATTGAACTTCTTTCTCAGGCTACAAATTAAGTAAACTAAAGACGGAATCTTCATAAACCAAGCAAAATATGCCAAAGAATTGCTCAAAAGGTTTGGAATGAATGAAGCAAAGGAAATCAGCACACCCATGAGTACATCCATAAAGCTTGACCAAGATAAAAAGGGTAAGAAGGTAGATGAACGAAAATATAGAGGTATGATTGGAAGTTTACTGTATCTTACTGCCAGTCGACCAGATATCATGTTCTCTATATGTCTTTGTGCTAGATTTCAATCCTGTCCCAAGGAATCACATTTGAGTGCAGTTAAACGCATACTTCGATATCTTATTGGAACATATGATTGCGGATTATGGTATCCTCGTACTAACACATTTGATCTTATAGGATATACTGATGCAGATTATGCAGGGTGTAAAGTTGAAAGAAAAAGTACGAGTGGCCATTGTCAATTTCTTGGACATTCTCTAGTATCATGGCATAGTAAAAAACAAGCTTGCGTATCCTTATCCACCACTGAGGCTGAATAAATTGCTGCAGGAAGTTGTTGTGCTCAAATATTATGGATGAAGAATACTCTACAAGATTTCAATTTACACTTTAATTGTGTTCCTATAATGTGTGATAATACAATTGCTATTAATCTAACGAAAAATCCAGTGCAGTATTCAAGGACAAAGCACATTGAAGTAAAACATCACTTCATCCGTGACCATGTACTCAAAGAAGATGTGTGTGTTGAATATTTTTCAACGGATGAACAACTTGCAAATATCTTTACTAAACCTCTAGCTGAGGACAGGTTCAACAATTTGAGAAGAGGTTTGGGCATTAGAAGAATTTGATATCTAACCATTTTTGTACGAAGTTCTTCTTGTGCAAGAATTATGAAGAAAATGGATTTGGAAACAAAACTCTACGTCTAAAATACCTTGTACCTATTTTGGACACACTGCTAGAATCCAATTCCTACATCCAAAATGCATTTCAGGAAAACCTTCTTTTAGATGTTGATTTCGGATCTGATCTTATTCCAAAATCAATGCTTAATATTCTCTTATTCCAAATTTCAAAAAAAAAAAAAAAAATTGGTTTGCGCGATTTTTTAAATTCCTCAGAAACACTTATGTTTCCGAGGTGTTTTGGTCTCTCGTTGTTCTAGACATTCAAGGCCATCTGTTTTTCTCTTTCCTGATACCTTTGAAATAGCCATTCTTCCAAAAGCAACTTCTCCATGTTCTTCCTCTTTGAAAACCCAGAAAACTTCGAGAAAGCTTACATCTTTCAATGGCAAAAACCAAATCTTCTATTCCAAAACCAAAAAAGGCACAAAAGTCCAGTCCAATAAAACTGAAAAAGGTTTCGAGTTCATCTAAGGGCAAAGCAAAAGAAGCCTCGCCGGAGCCTCACTTCTCGGCTTCTCACTATGATTCATCTGAATCATCTTCCAAACAACAAAGCTCTGCAAATCAGGTACCCCAATTTCTCGACTCTAAGTGCGAATCTGAGTATAATGATTGGATTTTCAGAAATAGAACTGTGATTGCTGGGTATCGGGTTAATCATTCTGCATTCTTAAGTTTGTCTAACATTCTGGATATGTTTGAGAACATTGGGTGGGGAAGCTTGTTATCCATTGAGGAAAATATCTATATACCTCATGTCTGGGAATTTTATGCTAATCTGAGAAAAGGGAAGTTGGAAGAAACAGAAGGAGGCTTTATGATAAGATGGTATGTATCCAGAGTTAAGGGCCAAGAAATCAAGTTTGATCACAAACTGTTTAATAGAATTTGTGATGTTAAGGATGTCGGTCTTCAATATTTTGAGATGAATAAATTTCCTGAAGGAAAGGAAATTTTTGATTTGGCAAATTTTGAAAAACTCCTTACTGGAGGGAAAAGTTTTGCAAGTTCTGGGAATAGAAACTCAAAATGGCTTAATGGAACGGGCAGAATCCTGCACTATATGGTATCCACCATGATTATTCCAAGTTCTGGTCACAAAACCTCTATCAGTATTCTGCAGATGGTGGTCATGCTTGGCCTGGCTGAACAGAGACAAATAAATTTTGGCTTCTTAGCCACCAAACTTATGTTGCAATCCCGCAACACTTCCAGCAAAGCCCTTCCCTTTGGAAATCTTTTGACCAAGGTTTTCAAGTTTTTAAAGTTGATTTAAATTCTGTTCAATGTGATCTTTTGAAAACAAATATCTACAGCTTTGACTCTTTTGAGAAGATGGGCCATGTTAGGGAAGAAAATACTTGGAAGTTATTAAGAGACTCTGCCAGGACGGAGAAAGAAAAATTGATAAAAATTAAGGAAGAAGGGAAATCTGGTCTAAAAAAAAATGATACAGAAGGTGGTATTTTGGACTCTGTGTTGTCTGATACTATTCTGAAGGCCATAAGCTCTTTTGCAGAAAAGTTGGAATCTCTCAGTTCAGATATAAAAAATCTTGGCGATCGATTATCTGTTGTTGAACAATCTGCTCAATCTGAACATGGCAAAGCAGAAGAAAAATCTGAAATGCCTAAGGGCAAAGAAGACTCTTCCCTTGAACCTTCTCCATTAGCTTCTCCTGAACCTTCTACTGCAGTCTCTTCTGAGCCTTCTCATCCTCCTTCTCCCATCCAGAAAACAGCAACTCCTCCTCCTTTTTCCAAGCCCAAAGGAAAAAGGCAGAAGCATGTGGTTGTTAAGAGGAAATCTAGCAGGCTTGCTGGTCAGTTTTCCAAGAAGGGTGCTGGAGCAAAATCAGACACAATCCATATTGGCTAAACTGTTTTCTGGGATAGCAACTGAGATGTTGAACAATTTCTTTTCTGCACTTCATTGAACAATTTATTTTCTGCATTTTTATTCCTACTTTTGGATAATTACTGATGTTCTTTTTTTAAAAAACTTAATTATCTATCTACTACCTGTTGTTTATATATTATTTCTCTGTTTACTGTGCTTATTTTTTATTGATGACAAAGGGGGAGAGAAAATCTGAGTTTGAGCTATCTGTGTTACTGAGGATAACTGGATGTGTTATCTATATCTGAGTTTGAACTATCTGTGTTACTGGGGATAACTGGATGTGTTATCTGTCTGTTATCTACTGGTTGATATATCCGTTGATTGATCTGCATGAATTGGATGATACTTGCTTGATATTTGCTTGCATGATATTGGGAGAAAATCTGAGTTATCTGAGTAATACTTTCTGAATGTTTAGTTAATATCTGCAGAATTGAGAAAATCTGAGTTATCTATGGAATTGCATGTCTGTATGATATTTGGGTAACTACTGAATTTAGAAATTAGTTGATACTTGCAGCTTTATAAATCTTTTGCCTACATAGTGTTATCTGCATCGGGTTACTGCAAAATTTTATTCTGTTTTCTGTCTAATTGTTCTTGACATGATTACAGATATTCAAGTCTACGAATTAAACTGTCATTGCTCCAAAAATGAAACTGCTATAGTCTGTGCATTAAACTGATTTATTGACTGATTCCGTGTTGCTGTTTCGTGAATGAAACTAAAAATATTTGGAAACTAAGTTTATGATTGGCAGTTATGAAATATATATTTGGCAGTTATGAAATATATGTTTGACAGTTATGGAAAATTAGAAACTGCTTCATTATGCTTATGACATGGGTTGAAATTGATTTGAATGTTAACTGCTCTAAAGTAATGCGAGTGGAATGCTAATCACTAACTCGCACTGCATAAAATAGTTTTTGCCTTCTGCAAAGTTTTTCGCTGTTTAAAAGATCTCATGCATCAAGTCAGGGGGAGTTTTGGACTCAAATAACTATTATCCAAAACCATTTTGGATTCATACTTTCCTCTTCCAAAACACCTGTCCAAAATGATTTTCTGAAAGATACTGATTCTATATTTCTGAATCCAAAACTATTTTGGATTCTCCTTTAAGGAAAATTTCTGCTCTTCCTCCCTTGTTTTAAAACATGCACACAAGCATATACTTAGGGGGAGAATTCCATGAATGACATATCATTTCTGAAATCTTTCATGATATCTTGTTATATTTTCTTCATTCTACATACTCTTTGTATCATGTTTGTCATCACTCAAAAAGGTGGAGATTGTTAGCCCTAAGGGCTTTCTTATATGTTTTAACTATTGACAAACAATTTATATGGACTAACTTGTTTATTTCATTGTAGGTGATATATCATCTGTTCTTCAAAGGCCTTCAATTGTCATTAAAAAGAGTATTATTCTTGTGTTCAAAAGAATGGAAATATGAATAAATGAAGCATATTGAGATAATCTTCAAGATGATCTTTTTATGAAGAATATTAGATTAGGAAGTGTTCATTAAGGTATAATTATTATTTCTTATGTCCTCTTGATCATTTGGCTTTACCTTGAAGTGTCAAATGAGATGTTTTTCAAAAGCTTTTAAAAGATTCACAATATCTTGGAAAGAACAGTGAATCCAAAAGGTTCATCCAAATTCCTGAAAACTGGTTTCAAATGTGCTTCCAAAAGATACCAATTTTGGACTTAAGTTCTGGATGCAATCTACGTCCAAAATCGGAGTCCGAGATTTGAAAATTTTCAAAATGATTCTTATAGAGCCGTTTCTTTTATGACCATTGAGACTTTACCTTTTTGCTCTATAAATAGCCTCTTAAGCATGTTTAAAGATAAGATTTTTGAAACATTCTTTTAGAAACACCATTGCTCAATATTTGTCAAAAAGCTCCTTTTATCTTGCTTCAAAGTAAGTTCATTGTGTATCAAAGATAAAAGTATCTTGTGCTAGTATCCGAGAGAATATCTGCTCAAGTAAGTCAGCTTATCTCTGTTCCATTGTTGTTCAATTCTCAGCTTGTAATAGCAAGGTTATGTGGTAAAACCCACAGGGGTGATCCTTGGTGTGTGATTGTTCAAGGTTGTGTGGTAAAACCCATAGGGGTGAGCCTTGAAGTGTTTGAGAGGTTGTGTAAAACCTAGTGTGGTGATCCTCTCTTGTATGTGAGTGTTTCATTAAAGTGAAGTTAATGAAATAGTGTTGAAAATTCTTAAGTGTGAGGCTTAAGGTAGTGGACGTAGATCATTGTTGATCGAACCACTATACATCTCTTGTTTCATTTTATTTCAGTGGTTCATGCATTTTGTTTTTATGATCTTTCACTGTCTAAATCTGAATATACATCTACGAGTACTTGGATAGCTTTCTATGCATCTATAAAGTCAGTCCAAGTATCTTGGTGATCATTCTTGTTTAGCATTTTAGACAATCGAAAAAATTATTTTTGCTTGCCAAAAACCTTATTCACCCCCCTCTAAGGCTTTTCAATTATGCTATAATATTTTGATCATGCATTATGATATGATGAATGGCTCATATATTTTATTTTATTTTATTTCAGAAAATGACTTCCAACACTTTATCCTAAATTTCAACAAAAGACCAACTAGTTGGTGAAAATTTTATTAATTGGAAACGGAACCTCATAATTGTACTCACTGCTAAGAAGCTCAAATACATGCTAACTGAATCGTGTCCTGCTAAGCCTACTGAACAGTCCACGCGCGAACAAAATGAGGCTTATGATAAGTGGTTGAATTCTGATGAGATGGCTCGCTGCTACATTTTGGAATCTATCTCAAATGTGTTGTAGCAGAAACATGAGAATATGACAACCGCTACAGAAATCATGAGAAACTTCCAGTAAATGTTTGAGCACAAAGGACGTCAGGCCTGTCAAAGCAATGAGACGCATAATAAATATGTGCATGAAACCTGGAACGCCCGTGAGGGATCATATGTTAGAATTGATCGCTCAATTCAACATGGCAGAGGTCTTAGGGGCTGAAATTAAGCCTGAGACTCAGGTTGATATGGTTCTAGAAACTCTCCCAGATATGTTCTCGTAGTTCAAAATTAATTATAATATGAACAAGATGGAGATGTCTCTTACAGAGTTGATGAAGGAGCTTGAGAGCGCTGAGGCTACCCTAAAAGTGGGAAATGGCAACGATCTTATTCTAACTCAAGCTGGATCTTCCTATTCCAAGCCTAAAGGCAAAGGAGGAAATAAGAGGAAGCAAAATGATAAAAAGGGGGGGGGGCATAAGCAATAGGTTAAGAAAGCAAAAGTGGATGAAAAATCCAAAGGCAAATGTTTCCACTGCAAGCAAAAAGGACATTGGAAGACACAGTGCCCAGATTACTTAGCTAAACGCGAGAATGGTATTGGTGAGCTATTCTACATTGAAACTTGTTTAGTAGTTGATTCTACAAATACTTGAATAGTAGATTCTAGAGCCACTAACCATGTTTGCAATTCATTGCAGGGGTTCCAAGTAATTAGACATCTCAATGAAGGAGAGCATACTCTAAGGGTTGGCACAAGATCAGTGATATCTACAAGAGCTGTTGGAGATGTTTATCTTTATTTTGATAATAAACATTTAGTTTTAAAATATTATTATTATGTTCCCAACATTTATCGAAAATTGATTTCAATTTCTTTGTTATTCAAACAAAAATATTATGTTAAAATTTATAAATTATCAGTAGAGATATTTTTGAATAACTCTTTGATATGTCGTGGATATTTAAATAATAATATGTATGTTTTGAAACCTACCAGTAGTTCATTATATCATACTGAAACTAACAAACGCATTAAGTTATCTCCCACTAATAAAACTCTCTTATGGTATCTTAGACTTGGTCATATTAATCTAAATATGATTTAAAAACTTGTAAAAGAAGGTCCTTTAAATGACTTAAAGGTGGAACCTTTTTAAGTTTGCGAATCTTGTTTGAAAGGTAAAATAACTAAAAGATCATTTCCTTCCAAAGGAAGTAGAGCAAAAGAAGTCTTAGAATTAGTGCACTCTGATGTATGTGGACTAATTAGTGTCCAAGCTAGAGGTGAGTATGAGTGTTTCATTACTTTTACGGATGACTACTCAAGATATGGATATGTTTACCAAATGACTTATAAGTCTGATGATGTGTTTAGATTTGGGTATAAAATTCATATAAAAATAAGCACATTTCTAATCAAGTTTAAATTAAAACATTAACCCCAAATTACACATATGAGCAAGCGTACTCATCATTAACATAGCATAAGGTTCAAACGAGTGTCGATCCTCAAGGAACAAGTAGACATTAATCCATTTTCTTTCATTATTTAACCGACTCAATAAAGTAAAAAGGAAATAAAATAAAACAAAAGAAAATAAGAATAAAAATATATACATGTCAAGGATGTAGAATTGTGTAACTTAAACCATTATTTTGTCAAACATAATCTTAAAGTACCCAATCTTTATCATAATTAATTATTCTCTTGGCCTCATGAAGGATAATATAGATTCACTTCTTTGTCCAATACATGAATCTCTATCTTCTAGGTAACTTAGCATCACATATCCTGTCTCAACCAATCTTACCCAAAAGATGCATTAAACACAATCATCTGATTAAATTTCGATTCCTGGCAAATTTACACATGAAATTAACCAATAAATCCATATCCTGGCAGACATCAATTGACCTTTAATTACTTTGTCCCTACTATTAACCCTTTTGTCCAAGCAAGTTAAAAGCCAACAAATATGAAACTAATAAATCGAAACCATCACCAACCCCTTTATCCAAGCAAGTTAATGGAAAGAAACAACTAATCAATCTCGTAATAAGCCCAAGTAATTAAATACCAAGAATAACAATCAATTAATCAAAAAATCAAATAACTCTAAAAATCATGAATATCTAAAACAATGTCAAATTACAATAAAATAATTAATACATCATTGTCAAGAAAAAAAAAACAAAATAAAAGAAATAGATACTCATAGACAAACCTTCTTCTTCTTCCTTTGTAGACCTTCTTGTACAATCCTCATTGAATTATTTATCTTGAGAAAATATTGGTGATGTACTCCAAAATATATCTAAATCCCTACATTGTGCATCCCCCCCCTTCTAGGGTAAATTGGCCTTTATTTATAGGCTTACAAAATTCCTAAAAGAATCTTAAATAAAGAAGAAATAATTACCTAAAAATCAAAACCAAAAAGGAGTAATAAAAAAGTCTAAAATAAAAACTAAATACTTCCACCGTCCACCGCCTTAATATGATCAGTTGAGAATTGGAAATCTGAATTGGACTTTGCTTTCGTCTTTTTGTGCTGAAGACCACTCCTT
This sequence comes from Voacanga thouarsii, assembly GCA_026120185.1. Classification (NCBI taxonomy): domain Eukaryota; kingdom Viridiplantae; phylum Streptophyta; class Magnoliopsida; order Gentianales; family Apocynaceae; genus Voacanga; species Voacanga thouarsii. The sequence continues at coordinate 4,862,340 of JANUWF010001102.1, read as the reverse complement.
ATTGAATTGAAATTCACTAGAATTGGCTTCGTATTTAAGCCGTGAATCACCACCGAGACTAATTTCTTTCTTGTGAGCCATGAAACTACTGAAACCAAGCAACCGAGCCACTTGCTACTTCCTTTTTCCGTTGTCGGTTCACTTGAGCCGTAATCGAGCCACACACCACTACTGCTTTTCTTTGTTGCATTGGCTCAATTGAGCCACCGAATTTCCTTCTCATTTTTCTTTTGTCTTTTGCAGCCCCTTTTGTTGACTTTGCTTTGCATCTTGGCCCACCGAATTTTCTTTGTTGTTGCATTAGCTCGGTTGAGCCATGAACGAGCCGATTCTCCTTTTTCCTTTCTAATTCCCAGTTGCAATTTATTCCCCTGTTCCTTCAATTTCTCTGCACATTTCTCTCTTCTTTCCAGTGGCTAATCGGCGCCGGCTCCCCTTCCTGGGCTAGTGCCAATTCTGTTCTGAAAAATCCCACAATTAGCTCTAATTTTTCATTATTTTTATATAAAATTACAAAAAAAATATTTTTATAAGGGAAATATCAAATAGGAAGGAATATGACTAGTTATTTCATAAAATGTTTCACAAAATGACCTCAAATAACTAGAAAAAATATGACTAATTTAGGCCATATCATATTCCCCCACACTTGAATCTTTACTTTTCCTCAAGTAAACACTTAGACCAAGCACTTAAAATAATTTATTTCTTTTCCTATTCATCCATAACAAAGTCATAATTTCTTTCTCAACCTTAGATACAAAATTGTCATTCATTCAACCCTATAAAAACCTTTGTAAACTCATATATTAAATCAAATAATCCCAAGGTCATCAAAGTTAAGTTAAACAAGCTTATATCTAGCACATGAAAACTATTCCACTCCTCAAGCCAAAAACATAGATAACATAAATCATACAAGTCAAGTCATTTAACCAATTCAAGCATTATAAACTCAAATTTACAAAACTCGAGTTAGTGAAATAAGGAAAACACTCCACTTTTTTTTTTCTATGACTTTATAAATTAATAGCCTCAAGTGCATGGATTTCTCTTCACACACCGTATTAGCCCCCTTTACAGTCACCACTCATAATTTTTTCTCTCATAATTTTTCAACAAAATTTTTTCTCTTTTCTTGCCTTTTTACCTTCGGGATAGCCTCAAGAAAGTGCAGCGAATACACTTGCTACTTCTCCCCATATTAACCCCCTTTTCAGCAAAAGGTCTTCAAAGATAAAAATATAAGAACATTTTTCTCAACTCATTTTTTTTATCTCATATTTTTCCACAATTTTTTTTTTCACTCAAAATTTTTTTTTATCTCTCATTCCTTATTCAAAACTCACAATTAAGAAAATTTTAAATTTAAAATACAAGAATTAATCAACAACTCTTCTCATATTTCATCATATCATCCATATTCAAACTCAAAGAATAAAATAAAACTCAAATACCAAATATAACCAAGGTTAACTTAAATTCTCAAGACTTAGCAAAATCCAACTTAATACACAAGTTCATATTTTTAATAAAATCCTACCATATTGAATGACAAATCCATATCCAAAGTTAAAAAGGAAATCATATCTTCATTATAAACAAATAAAATCCATTTAGCTCCAACTCTTTTTTTCCTTGTTTTTTTGTCAAAAAATTTCAACAATTCAAACATATATCATTGAAAATCCCTCAAACATATATAATTGGAAATCCATTGAAAATCACAAAGATGCACTTGAGAAAATGTTAAATCACTCCCCCAAACTTAAATTGGACATTGTCCTCAATGGCCTAAAATAGCACACTAAAGCATAACCAAGGGACCAAGAATGTAAAGAGGGAAAAGAAAATAATACTCCCCAAGGCAGATCAGCTCCATGAAAAGTCCAAATTTCAAATTCCAAAGTAACTCCACAACAAGAAAAATCAAGATAATTGATAAAAACTTGGACCAAGAATATCACCAAACTACTCCCCCACACTTGAACTGGACCATGTCCTCATAGGCCAAAAATAAACACAATAAAGCATCTCCAATGGGACCAAAATTGAAAAGGAGTAGAAAGTTTAAGCAATACTCCCCAAGTGTAGATTATCTCTAAGTTATGAGAAGTGCATTCTTCAAGAAGTTGGAAGAATTATGGCCAGCGAACTTCAACCTACAAATAGAAAGATGAATACACAAGTACAAGCATAAAGAGTAATTGAAACAAAATAAAAATCAAGGGATAAGAAAGATAGAAAGTCAAAGCCTTTAAGTCCCCCTCGAAGTAGAGTCCTCCTTATCTCCAAATTATCCAATAGCACCACCAAATAGACCACCACAACCTCCAAAGGCTCACAAGATCCTTTTTGTCTCAACCAAATCTACTTTGCAATTGGTTCTCTTTTCAGTGAAGAATTTTTCTAGATTTTTGATACTCAAGCAAAATAAGAATAATATCCAACGTAGATAGCACAAGTATAATGTCAACCAATCTTCAATCAATAAACAAAATAGCACAAGGATGCTCAATTGTCCAAGTTCTCCATATATGCAAAAATTCCAGAAAAATACATAGCGAATGTTTAGAAGCAATCACAAGACTTACAATTCATTCTATGCATTTTTGTCCCACCAAATAAACTCAACAATGATTTGTCCATGTTTAGTAAATTTGTCCTCAAAAACACATATGCATAATGCCTAGAAATTCAAGAAGATAAAATCGAGCTTAACATGAAGAGAGTTGTTCCACCAATGTATTCCCCAACATATAAGCTTTTAAAAAAATTTTAATCCATGGGGGATAATTAGAAGAAGAAGAAAAATAATGTGAAGAAGAAGAAGGGAAGAAATAAAAGTATCATTCCAGGGGAATAGGAAAAAAATAAAATAAGAAAGAAAAATAGAAGAACAAGACAAATAAGAGAAACAAACAAGAAAATCAAAGAAAAAGAAAACAAGAAAAAAAAGACAAAATAAGAAAATTTTGGGAAGAAAAGAAAAAAGGGTAAGGGAACAACCGAAAAAGAAAAAACTTTTTTTTTTAAATCGGAAAAGGAACAATGTAGGACCGACGCCGGTTGTGTTATGTCTAGGTGCTGCAATTTTATTTTTTATTTTTTGAAAACTAAAAACTATCCTAAATGCATGACCACGAATTCATAAATTAAACATTAAACTAAATTTAAAAATTGTAAATAAAGAAACAAATAATAAAATAAAATTAGTCCGTCTCCAATATCATGTTAGCTAAAGTCCAAACCTGAAAATAAGAAGAGTTAGTATTGACTCAAAATTATAGATATAAAAATTAAAAATATTATTACACATATTCCACATTAACATTGTGTTAGTAAAATTAAATAACTAAACATATAAAGACAAGTTAGTTAATATGAACATGTATATACCTATTGACATATTTACAAATATAGTGAAATTATACAAATAACAAAATATGGCACCTTTTTACAAAAAGAACAACTGTACAAATTTACATATTTACATATAGACATATGAACATATATATACATGGTTAAATTAATGAAATCCAACCTTTCATGATATTGTTCCTCGGCAACGGCGCCAAAAACTTGATGCGTATTTATTTGGATATAAAATTCATATAAAATTAAGCACATTCCCAATCAAGTTTAAATTAAAACATTAACCCTAAATTACACATATGAGCAAATGTACTTATTATTAACATAGCATAGGGTTCAAACGAGTGTCGATCCTCAAGGAACAAGTAGACATTAATCCATTTTCTTTCATTGTCTAACCGACTCAACAAAGTGAAAAAGAAATAAAATAAAACAAAACAAAATAAGAATAAAAATATATACATGTCAAGGATGTAGAATTATGTAACTTAAACCATTGTTTTGACAAAAATAATCTTAAAGTACCCAATCTTTATCATAACTAATTATTCTCTTGGCCTCATGGAGGATAATATAGATTCACTTCTTTGTCCAATCCATGAATCCCTATCTTCTAGGTAACTTAGCATCACATATCCTATCTCAACCAATCTTACCCAAAAGATGTATTAAACACAATCCTCTGATTAAATTTTTATTCCTGGCAAATTTATACATGAAATTAACCAATGAATCCATATTCTGGCAGACGTCAATTAACGTTTAATTACTTTGTCCCTACTCTTAATCCCTTTGTCTAAGCAAGTTAAAAGCCAACAAATATGAAACTAATAAATCGAAACCACCACCAACCCCTTTGTCCAAACAAGTTAATAGAAAGAAACAACTAATCAATCTCGTAATTAGCCCAAGTAATTAAATACCAAGAATAACAATTAATTAATCAAAAGATCAAATAACTCTAAAAATCATGAATATCTAAAACAATATCAAATTACAATAAAACAATTAATACATCATTGTCAAGAAAAAGAAAACAAAGTAAAAGAAATAGATACTCATAGGCAAACCTTCTTCTTCTTCCTTTGTAGACCTTTTTGTACAATCCTCCTTGAATTATTTATCTCGAGAAAACATTGATGATGCACTCCAAAATATATCTAAGTCCTTACATTGTGCACCCCCCCTTTTCTAGGGTAAATTGGCATTTATTTATAGGCTTACAAAGTTCCTAAAAGAATCCTAAATAAAGAAGAAGTAATTACCTAAAAATCAAAACAAAAAAGGAGTAATAAAAAAGTCTAAAATAAAAACTGAAATAAAAACTAAACACTTCCACTGTCCACTGCCTTAATCTGATCAATTGAGAATTGGAAATCTGAATTGGACTTTGCTTTCGTCTTTTTATGCTGAAGACCACTCCTTGTTGAATTGAAATTTGCAGGAATTGGCTTCCCATTTAAGCCGTGAATCACCACCGAGACTAATTTCTTTCTTTCGAGCCATGAAACTACTGAAACTAAGCAACCGAGCCACTTGCTACTTCCTTTTTCCGTTGTCGGCTCACTTGAGCCGTAATCGAGTCGCACACCACTGCTGCTTTTCTTTGTTGCATTGGCTCAATTGAGCCACCGAATTTCCTTCTCCTTTTGCTTTTGTCTTTTGCAACCCCTTTTGTTGACTTTGCTTTGCATCTGGGCCCACCAAATTTTCTTTATTGTTGCATTAGCTCGGTTGAGCCATGAACGAGCCGATTCTCCCTTTTCCTTTCTAATTCCCAGTTGTAATTTATTCCCCTGTTCCTTCAATTTCTCCGCGCTTTTCTCTCTTCTTTCCAGTGGCTAACCATCGCCAGCTCCTCTTCCTAGGCTAGTGCCAGTTCTGTTCTGAAAAATCCCACAATTAGCTCTAATTTTTCCTTATTTTTACATAAAATTAAAAAAAAGTATTTTTATAAGGGAAATATCAAATATGAAGGAATATGACTAGTTATTTCACAAAATGGCCTCAAATAATTAGAAAAATATGACTAATTTAGGCCCTATCATCTGATGCCTTAGAAAAATTCAAAGAATTTAAAGCTGAGATTGAGAAGCAATTATGAAAGAACATTAAGACACTTCAATCAGATCGAGGTAGAGAATATCTATCCCATGACTTTAGATCTTACTTGTCAAAAAATGGGTTTTATCCCATCTAAGTGCACCTGGCACTCCTTAACAAAATGGAGTGGCAAAAAATAGAAACATGACCTTATTAGACATGGTCAAAACAATGCTAGGCTTCTCTACACTCAGTACATCCTTTTGGGGATATGCTATACAAATTGCGACATATATATTGAATATGGTTCCATTAAAGTCTACACCTAAAACTCCATTAGAATTGTGGAATGAGCGAAAGCCTAATTTGACACATATTTGTATTTGGGGTTATCCTACATACGTGCTAAAGGGAAAGATGGATAATGTGAAACCCCAACCAAAACCAACCTTAGAGTAAGGGGGTTGGGATACATATCATATTTTATTGCATATTTAAATACATTTTTATATGATTTTATGTGCATTGAATTTGTGTTTTATAGTCTAGAGGGCTTGATTATGATTATTAAGTGAGAAAGGCAAAATGGTAATTTTTGCCTGAGGTGAAAATATGGAGATAGCTTGGGAAATAAATAAGAAAATATTTTTAGAGAGAAAATAAGAACAAGAGTTGTTGTGGTGTAGTGGTTAGAGCTTTGGAATTAATTCTTAAGGTCTTGGGTTCAAATTCTATTATTAGAGCTATAGCATGATTAAATTTTATTTTTGCTTGGGAAGTATCATTGTCGGCATTAGTGGTGTTTGGAGTAGGGTAGAGATGTTGTCCTATGAGAGACATGATAGGAATCTTCAAATCCTACTCTTTTTCTCTACACAAAATTTCTAAGGGGAATTCATTTCCTCTTGATCCTTAGTTTTTCCTAATTCTCAATTCATTAGTTTGTTCATTGTGTTCAAGCTAATTTTATTCTAGAAAAATTCCAGCAATGTGTTGTGGCTTTGAAGGTTCAAAATGTCTTAGTAAAAGACATGATATGGACCGAAACAATAGATGAGGGGGAAAGATTTCAAGTGAATTAAATTCCTTAGTGAACTTTCTAAAAATTCACTCTAGCTAGGTTCATTTCCTTTTGTACATAGAACTGAAATTTTTCCAGCTTTGTGTGCCTTCAAGGTGTTGAAATTCTTAACCATTATTCCCTCTCAAATGCTGCCACAAAATGGCCCTTTTGATCAGCTTAGAATCTGGATTTTTATGGCTATTTTCGGACTGCACAGAGATGGTGCAAAACCAGAAAAAAATCCTGTACAAATCGCAGCTTTGGAGGTCCAAAACCAAGCTGTTTTCTTTCAGTTTTTGTACAGAACCCTAGCCATGTTTTTCCTCCATGAAGTAGGCTGGAAACCAGCCTTGAATACCCCAAAAATTTCCCTTCAAACTTTCTGAAAGTTGGCTGGAAAAGGCAGCCGAAAATCTGCCCAGAAAATTGTTGTTCAGTGAAAACTGTGCAGGGAAAATTTTCCAGCTTTGGTTCCTAATTCTCTCCTAGCCGAAACTCCATCCTTTTTCTGCAAAAACCACCCTTAAACCTCCATTAACAGAACTCCATTGTCCTCCCAAAGTTCTGCACGAAAATCCAGCCATGGATGCCTAAAAGATTTCCAAAAAAATTCTGCAATCATTCCTTGATTTGGATACCGAAATTCCAGCTACCATGATTTAACAACTTTCTATAAAATATACCTCAAACAACCAGACCTTCTCTCCACCATTATACTCTATAATTTCAGCCACTCTAAGCCTCCTTCAACCAGCTTTCATTCAACCAAAACACTGCCCGGAAATTCGTCCATGGCAGATCTCCAAAAGCTCTCCAATAATCAAAGATATTCTTGTGATATCTAGTTTCCAAATTTGCTTCCCAAAAATATTCTTCAAGGATTTCAACAACTAGCTTTTCCTTTTTCCTTCCAAACCATAAAAACCATCTTCCTAAACCCTACAAACAGTTTGGCAGCCCTAATCTCTTCAGAATTTCGGCAACCTCCATCCAAGAACTCTCTATTCTCTTCAACCTTCAAGAACACATAGTACACCAAGAACACATACTCCTTCCTTTCACCTAATACCTCTCCAAATCACTTCAAACTACCTCTAAAAATTCCAGATTTCATCTATTCATTGCTATGAGTCCATCCGTACCATTTTCAACATCAAACTCCAAAATCCAACTTACACTTTTGGATAAAAAACCAGAAATTTCTGTTAAGGTCAAGAACACCTTCAACGTAAATTTATTCTAACAATTTCATCTTCTCCAATCTTGATCTCTAGTGAGAGCCTATGTGAATAAACATGCTAATGGTCTCTCTTTCTCTCTCTCTCATGGCCGAAAATTCCCCTCTCTTGGCTGGATGACTTTTTCTCCCATGAACATGCTTTCGCCATCTCCTATGGACAAAGTTAGACATCTAGGAGTTGAGATCTACTCTAAACTCCTTCAAGGCATTCATCAACCAAGTAAGTACCTTCAATCTTCCTTTTTAAACTCTAGATTCATGTCTCTAGGATGATGATGATAGTAGGTGGATGGTGATAGGATTGGAGTATATATATATATATATTGTTGAGATTGAAGTATGAATATATGTATGTTTGTGAAGGAGATGGGACTTATGCATGGAAGGATTATCTTGGTGGATTGCATGTTCATTTGAGGTTTGATGCATGTCATAGGTAGTATTTGTGATGAAGTATGCTAGAGATTATGTCACATTTGGTGAATAGGATTTATATTCATGTTGGATTATTGAAGCCATGATCATATTTATGCTAGTAAGGGTTAGATCATATTTTGATAAATTGAGATCTATGCTTGTATGCATGATTTGGATGATTTGATGAATTGAAAGGTTGTATATGTTCATGATTGTGGTTAGCTATAGGAATATGATCATGATCTAGTTGTCCCTAAGCTAAATTTTATTTCATTAATAAAATATTTAATAATATGATTTTTCTAGTGAAATTTTGAAAACCATGGGAAAATGTGGATTTGGTCTTTTATATAAAATAGTGATATTTTAATCAAATAAATAATAGTTTTTGCTAGAAAAATAAAATATATAGATATTATAATATCAAATAAAGCCTTTTGTGAAAATAATCATAATAGGTAAAATATTTGTTATTAAAATTTAATTATTATCTTTTAATCAAACCTATTAAAATTTATTTATTATTTTTCAAGCAAGACTCATTAAAATTTATTTTCAACTAATTTTAACTATCAATTATTTTCTAACAACTAAATTATTAATAAATCATTATTTTACCTAATACCACCTTGGACCCTTTTTCAAATAAACCATAATTTATTTTTAGTAAGATTTAAACCTTGAACTTTTTGTACCTATTTTCCAAACTCTAGTTATTTTAATATCAAATTAGATTTATTTTATAAACCCTTTTTATTTATTATTGAGCCTTAAAGCTTGGGACACTAGGGATATGATTGTAGTAAGTTGAGTTAGTTTTATTTGAAAAAGTGAGTCTTTGGCTTGAGTTTGATTGTGGTTTGTATTTACCCTATGCGGGGTTAGGTCAGCTGTTGGAGACTTTTGTTGTGGGCAAGGATCAGGTAAGCTCCTGCATAAAACCTGTTTGATGAAAAATGATTCTTTTTATGGCAAGCCAAATGTAAAGTGTATGGTCACTCATTTCTGTAAAGGCAATTGAGGATTATTTCCATCCTCGTTTTAGACAAATAAATTATTTGTAAATCAAGGGGCGGTTTTACTCAAAGCCTAAAACTCTTTCTAAAACCAGTTTTGCCCCAAATTTTGGAAAACCTTAATTGCCATTTTCAAGTGGAACTGAGTTTTGTTCATTTTCTTCCCAAGTGGGATATGTTACGTTGAGTACTCAATGGGGGTAGACTGGTAGTGCTAGTTTTGAAGAGCAAGAGTGAGTCTTCTGGCAGGAGGCCTCCTCTAGAAGATGAACTCAACTTAGAGAAACGTCAGTACTACTTAGTCATACTGGTCCGAGCTAGCAGTTTTTATTTCAGTCAAGTGACTGTGTTTTGCCGGAATGGACACCCGGTTGTTGTTTGGGTATAGAGAAGGAGGAGTATCTTACCCGATAGGCCAATCACCTACCTTTAGTCAGTCTGTACAAAGTGTCGGCATTTTGACCGGCAGTATGCACAAAGTGTCGGCATACTGACCATCCGGTTATGGGGCCCAACGTGTGGTAACCCATAATCCTTTCTTTCGAGTGGTTGATCTTATAAATTATGTATGGCTGAAAAAGCCAAAACGCCACTCTTGCTTTTTAACTAATGTTTATTACTTGCCAATATTTCTCTTATAAAGTTTTTATACTCTACATCCACGAACTATTTCTACTGAACACCTAAAGCACACATGGACTTACTGAGATTTCTATCTCATCACCTTTTCACCATGATGTTAGGCTGATCCTGCTGTGGGGATGAGTAGCTTGTGTTATCTGCCTTGGAAGAGAATGTTGTCTTTTATTTTTATGTATTGCTTTGGGGAGTTGAGAGTGGATGATTTTATTTATGGATTTGTATTTCTTTTGGGAATTCATGGTTTTATTCGTGGATTTATTCTTGGGTTGTAATAAATTTTAAGTTAAATTATTATTTTCATTTCGCTATTTTAATTGTGTGACCTAGTTATAAAGACCCCTTGTCTTTTGGGCGGGGCGACATCCCCGGCCCTGGCTGGCCTAGGTAGCGGGGTGTTACAGATAAAATAGAATCACGATCAAATTTATGTCTGTTTGTTGGGTGTCCAAAAGGAACAAAAGGGTACTACTTCTATAGTTCTCAAGATAAGAAAATATTTATAAGTACAAATGCAATTTTCTTAGAGGACAAGTATATAGAAGAACGTGGATCCAATAATAGGGTTATTTTGAAGGAAACCAAGGGAGATAATCCCAAGCAAATGGTTACAGGAACTCATACTCAAGATTCACGTGGTGGATTCATATATATATCACTTAACATGCCAAATTCCAACAAGAGAGAAATAGATATTACGTCTTTTATACCCACTGGCTCTTTGGCACATAGAGTGGAAGAACCTCCTGCCCCTGTTCAAAATCTAGTCGTTGAGGAATCAGCAGATTTGGTTCCAGTCAACGAGGAGAAGGAAAGTCCAATCATCCAAGAACCTCCACAGCTTAGACGTAGTGGGAGAGTCATTCGACGTCCTTCCAGATACTTACCCTATGGAGAAGATTTTCAAGCAACCTATTTTGAGGAAGAAGAGGATCCCACTATGTATAAAGAAGTTGTATAGGACATAGATGCGAACCATTAGAAGAGTGCAATAGATTCAGAAATAAAATTCATATACACTAACTCCGTCTGGGAACTTGTGGATCTACCTAATGGGGTAAAACCTATTGGATGCAAATGGGTCTACAAAAGAAAGAGAGGAGTAGACAAGAAAGTAAAAACTTTCAAAGCTAGATTGGTTGTTAAGGGTTATACCTAATGAAAAGGTATTGACTATGAAGAAACCTTCTCGCCTGTAGCCATGCTAAAGTCTATAATAATCTTCTTATCCATTGTAGCTCACTTCGACTATGAAGTATAGCAAATGGACGTCAAGATAGCTTTCCTTAATGGAAATCTTGACAAATGTATCTACATGGTACAACCATATGGTTTTATCCAAAAAGGTCAGGAATAAAGTTTGCAAGTTGAATTGGTTCATTTATAGGCTTAAACAAGCGTTTAGATCTTAGAATATGAGGTTTGATCAAGCCATTAATTATTATGATTTTAATCAGCATCCTGATGAACCTTGTGTCAATAAGAGAATTATAAATTATAAGGTGATTTTTCTCATATTGTATGTTGATGACATCTTTCTCATTGGAAATGATGTAAGACATTAACATTAGTAAAAAATTAGTTGGGTAAACAGTTTGATATGAAGGACTTAGGAGAAGCAAGATATGTTCTGAACATTAAAATCCTTCGGGATAGAAAGAATAGACAGATAGCTTTATCCCAAGCTTCATATATTATCAAAATACTGACGAGATTTTCAATGCAAAATTCCAAGAAAGGTCAATTGCCTTTCAGACATGGAATTCAGTTATTTCAGAAGTATAATCCTAAAACTCCTAAAGAAGTTGAGTACATGAAACGAGTTCCTTATGCATCAGTTGTACGAAGTCTTATGTATACTATGCTTTGTACTCGTCCAGACATTTGTCATGCTGTTGAGATGGTCAGTAGATATCAGTCAAACCCAGGATCGGAACACTGGACAATAGTGAAGCATATATTCAAGTATCTTCGCAGAACTCAAGGATATATGCTAGTTTACTCAACTTCAGAATTGGTACATATATGTTACATTAATTCTGATTTTTAAACTGATAGAGATCTTCGCATGTCCACCTCAGGCTCTGTTTTCACCTTAGATAGTAGTGCAATTGTGTGAAGAAGTATCAGATAATCTTGTATTATTGACTTTACAATGAAAGCTGAATATGTGTGGTAGCTTGTGAAGCAACTAAAGAGGCAGTACGGTTGAAGAAGTTCTTGATAGAACTTGAGGTGGTTCCTTCTGCATCTCAAGCCATTAGTTTGTATTGTGACAATAATGGTGCAGTGGCAAATGCAAAAGAACTACGCAACCATCAGCGTGGTAAACATATTAAACGTAAATATCACCTACTTAGGGAGATTGTTCAATGTGGAGATGTAGAAGTATGCAAGATTTCTTCTACTGAAAATCTTGCTGATCCTTTTACTAAAAGTTTACATGTAACTGTTTTTGGAAGTTATATAAAAAGTATGAGTATTTTTTACATGTCCCATTTACTCTAGGACAAGTGGGAGAATTTTATTAGATATGCCCATTGAGTAAATATAATATTTGTATTTTAAAATTAAATAAAGTATGTTTTTATATATTTATATGTATGAGCCGGTTTTGTCCACGAATTATTTAAATATTATAAATCAAGTGTTTATTTGTTAAACAGAAAGACTCAATTTATAATTTAATTCGAAATAAATTATCTGCGATCTAAAATAAATTTGGACAATTTATTTTAGTGAGATCGTCTTAATTTTGTTGAAGTCTGTCTTTGACTTTAGTAATAAAATTGAGGATATATTTTGATTTATTAGATGGACCATCAATATTTATTTGTGGAATAGACCATACAAATAAAATATTAAAATATTAGCGTACATAATACCTTAATCCTGAGCAAATAATTATTTATATTTACTAACTTGAAGTTTCTTGAGTTACCAAAGAGTGAAATTAACTCAATAATCAATATCTCGGTATCTTAGGAATTAAAGTGAAATAAATATGAAACAATTATTATACAATATGGAATCCATCACCTTTAATAGGCAAAATCATTTCCTCATGAGTTCTTCTAAGGGACAGTTAAATCGGAGCTCAGTAATTCAATAGTGTCTATTGAATTCGATTTGTAAGTGTGACGCGGTCACATGATATTGTCAATTTGAAGATGAGAATTGAGGATTTGAATGCGGGGCACTTTAGTCATGCTACCTCATTCAAAGTATTATATTGATCGACATGGGTAATTTGTTAGATCAATCAATCATTGAATATAATTATTGACTCCAATAATTGCAATTAGACTAAGAGTGCAGTTACGTTCTTTTAGTGGAGTGGAACGTAATTAATAAATTATTTTTGTTGACAAAATAATTTATTGGAGCTTAATCTAACTGTATATGGTCAGGTCCCTTCAGTGGCTCCTAATTATGGGACAATAATAAATTATAATTTATTTATAATTTATTAATAAAAATTACAGGAAATCAAAATTCGTATTTTAGATAGAATAGGATAAGTGAAAATAGTTGTACCCAACTATACGTTTCTTATTCTATTAGGATTCGTATTTTGAGGCAGAGTTGACTATACATATTAGTTTATGACTCTATTTTTTATATACGTAAAAAACAACGTTCTTGTTCTCTCAATTTTTATGTGAGTCCACCCTCAACGAAGAGAGAAAGAAAAAATATGATTAGTAATTTTCTGGTCCAGAGAGATTACATTGAAGAAGACTGGGGGGTCTGGAGCATTATTAGAAGGCTAAAAGCTTCAAGAATTGCATTGGTGAAGACGATATCTATAAAGGTATAATTTGTTTTCACGTATTCTCAGAGTTTAATCTGGTTGACACATAAGTATATCGATCCTATAACTAACAGTCCCCTCCCAATGGTTAGTTTAAAACAAAATTTGATGCATCCTTTGTTAATGGAAAGGTGGTTTTTGCTTGTTTAATCAGGGATGATCATGGGAATATAGATAAGGCTCGATCTAGTCGTGAAGAGTCCTTTACTGTTTTTGGGGTAGAAGCCATTGCAGCTTTCCATGCAGTTGAATTAACAGAGGAATTGAGGATCACTAGAGCTATCATTGAGAGGGATTCCCTAGATGTAGTGCACTCCCTTAATGGTCATTTTGGGACTCTAGATTGGACTGCTCAAGTAACCATTGACAGAGCTCGGGGGATTCTAAAGCACTGGCCTCTCTAAAAAATTCTTTATATGCCTAGAAGTTGTAATAAGGGACCTAACAATTTAGCTCAATGGGCTAGGCAACGTAATGTCTTTGGAGACATTCCCCCTCCCCCCATCCCACCTTCTGTTCTTTATAACAGAGGGGGCACCTTAGATGCTTCCTCATCTATTTCTACATATTTATATAATTGAGATTGTATTTAGCAAAAAAAAATTAAAAAAATAACTTAAATAGATCGATTCCTGCTGAGATTGGCTATTTTAAATCACTTTCTAAGCTTGTGTTGTGTACTAACAACATCCGTGGCCCTATTCCTTCTTCTTAAGGCAATTTGAAAGACTTGACGGATCTGATTCTCCACGACAATCTACTTCCAGAAATAGGAAAACTTCACAAGCTCAGTCACATGCATCTAAACTATAATTAGCTTACTGGTGCCATACCCACTTCTTTCGGTAACTTGAGTGACCTGGTGGTGATGAATCTTTACAAGAATAACTTATCTAGTTCCATGCCCCCTGAAATGGGGAGATTGAATTCACTTAAGAGTCTAAGCAGTTACCAGATTCGCTGCCTTTGCTGTCAAATCACAAATCGATTCGTGCATTTCAGTTCGCGATACTGGGACGCTGTGATTCCTTCGGATTCAAGTCCCAATTTGCTGCCGTAAGCGAATCCCCTCTTCCATTAGCTAGATGGAAGAAGGTGATGCTGTTGGAAGCACTGCAGCTTAGGAAACGAAGCAAAGTAGAAATAGAGTGTTGTGGCCATAGAAGAGAGAGAGAGGGTTCACAGTTGGGACTAAGGGAAAGGAAAAAAGTGACTTTTAGTGCAGCGGCATTCTTATTGTAGAAGCTAAAAGGAGGCCCGACTAATAGGGTTTCTAATTAAATTACTGGTACATCCTTTTTTATTTCTTTTCTTCTTCTTTTTTTGTTTTGAAAATTTAAAGACTTTTAATTTTCTAAAAGGAAATCTGAAAAGAAAATTAACTAACCACATCAATGAATAATTTATGAAATATATTTTGGAATTACCAATTGTCAAAGGAAGAATAAAGAGATATAAGTTCCAATGAATTTAATTAATAATTTAAATTTAAAGTATAAAATAATTTATATTTTTATACATAGATTTTATTATTATATAAATTTATATAAAAAATATTTTATATTATGACTCCTAACGTATCGAAAAAGTTTATTCCTAATGAATCTTAATTTTTTAAAATTAACGTATCGCATATCCATTCTCGTATTATGTATCGAAACGAATCGCGAATTTGATAACTATACTAGTTGTTTGGGAATAATCTCACTGGCTCAGTCCCAATCTCAGTAGGCAACTTGACCGAGTTAACTCTTCTACACTTGTACAGTAATGAACTTTCTGATTCAATTCCAAAAGAATTAGGCAATCTGAAGTTCCTTACAAAGTTGGAATTGAGCCAAAATCAACTAAATGGTTCCAATCCTACTTCACTAGGGAATTTGAGCAATTTGGAGACTCTGAATCTCCAGCAGAATCAGCTTTTTAGCTCCATCCCAGAAGAGCTCGCAGTACTAAAAAGTTGGTTGCCACAATAATGGAAGAAAACCAGTTATTCGGTCATCTCCCAGAACAGCTCTGCCAAAATGGAACACTTCAAAAATTCACCATGCATAACAACCTACTTAGTGCTCCAATCCCTACAAACTTGCATAACTGCTCAAGTTTAATTAGAGCACAATTTAATGGGAACTAGCTCACTGGAAACCTCTCATAGATGTTTAGTGAATATCCACATCTGGACTTCATGGATCATAGCAACAATAAATTCTATGGTGAACTCTCTGACAATTGGGGTCGATGCAGAAACTTGACAACACAGCTAATTGTAGGGAATAACATCAGAAGCCGCATACCTCCAGAATTTGGAAATTTCTCTCTACTGCATGTGCTTGATGTTAGAAATAGTGTACCTACGAGCACAAACAGACAACTCAACTGAATTGAACAAGTACCGCCTATACCCGATCAGGGCTCTAACAAATACAATTATCAAATATCAATAAAGCTGGTAAGGCCAAACAGTCCAAGCGTAAAGTAACTAGACAAAATTCAAACTTAATAGACAAGTCAGTAATGGACCTGAGAGACTTGCTCGTGGTTCCACCAGAATGTACTAGGCGTCAGCACTCTTCTGGACAAGTTTCAACGCAAAGGACAGAAGCGCTGACCGAATCACCAGTTTAATACTAGTTTGCCTTCAAGAAATTATTTGCCCCACTCCGGTGTGATGGGTACAGCGACTCTTCTTGCAGAATAAGACGATCTCAGATCGCCGTCGAAGCACACCAACTGCAATCATCTCGAAAGTTCCATCAGTTAACCGGTCCTGTTCAGTCAGAAAATATGGGTCGTGATAGGGAGAACAAAAAGACAATTTTCATCTCGAGGAAGCAAAAAAATCGAAATCTCAAAACCCTAGCGACGGCTCTGTTATTTTCTTTTAATCTCGCCTCTAGGGAAAAAATTAAAATCCAATCCGAATTAAGAGACCCCAATTCCAATCAAATTTTATGTTTTCTTTTTCTTTTCAAGTTTGAGTTAATTGGGCCAAATAAAAATAGAAGAACGTGAAAACATGGCCCAAGCCAAAGCCCGGCCAGCCGGGCGGCACGCGCGTGTGGCATCCCCCATACCTTGGAGTTTTCTATCAAGTCTATAGAAAAGCTTTTTAGTATATAAAGGCTTCCACACTCCTCAATTTTTCCCATGTGGGACTCATGTCTAACATAAGTTCCCAAATGGTTAACTACCCAATTTTAATAATATTTAATTATGGATTCCCACCATGAAAATGGCTTCTAGCATAATCAAAACAATCTCTAACATGTCAAGAACAACTCCCATTAATTGTTTTAGGCTAACTAATCATGAATTAAAAGTTATTAACTCCTAAAGTTGCCATTTTCAACAATCCCCCACAAATCCATAGTTAAAAACTATCCAGGATTTACATAATTTGCTTTCGATAATGGTACCTTCCAGATTGAACCACTACCTAAGTTATCCAACTTATGCCCCCACAGGAACAGATAGACTTAAGCCTTGAATCTGAACCTTGAATGTGACGGTGTCCATTGGTAACGACAAACTATCGGCTATGGAGACAATCTTTAGGGTTGACACGTTATGGCTATGTGTCCTGATCTTGTCTCATGAGTGTATTCAGAGAAAACCCAATTCCCTTTAGTTGCGGCTACACAACACCACTCACATAGTTGGCGATCTCCAAGGATGTACTGCTAGCATCCTGTCTAAAAAACTTGATTTCATTCAAAGTCAAAACTCTTACTAATTACAGGAAACGCACCACAGGCTTTCATAGAAAGGACCTAGATACAAAGGTATCAGAATAGGTGCCAGATTCACTCAAACAACTTATTTATACCATATTGAACTGCCTTGTGGGATCTCCACTTGGTCAGTTAGGTTGCCACTGTAGATGAATCATTGTCAGGTTATCAGTCTCATTCCCAACCTGGATTTAAGGAACAAGGGTGTTTCCAGTCCCTTAGTTAGGAGGTCTGCAATGTTATCTTTGAATCCAACAAAATCAACAGACACCACCCTTTCAGACAATAACTCCCTTATAGACTTAAGTCTAACTTGGATGTGTCTCTTAGTTTTTTTATTATACTTGGTACTCTTTATCTTTGCAATTGTGGTTTGATTATCATAATGCACAGATATAGCAGTAACAGGCTTGCTGATCATTGGCAAAGAGGAAAATAGTCCATACAGCCATTCAGCTTCCGTTCTAGTAGTATCCAAGGCACATAACTCAGCCTCAAAAGTTGACCAAGTTATCAAAGTCTGTTTACAAGTCTTCCAAGCGACTACTCCGCCACCTAATGTAAACACATATCCAGTACAACCATTGCTACCAGAGTTCTTGGCTATCCAACTTGCATCACTATACCCTTCAAGTACAGCAGAGAATTTCCTATAATGCAGCCCAAGAGACAATGTTCCCTTCAAGTACCTTAGTACTCTATCCAAGGCCTCCCAATGAGTCCAATTTGGACAACTTGTATATCTTGCCAGCTTAAATACAGAAAATGAAATATCTGATCTTGAGCTATTTGCAAGATATTGCAAGTTACCAATAATTTGAGAATATCTTAATTGAGACACAGGAACTCCACTTTCATTCTTGAACAAAGCTACAGAAGGGTCACTTGGAGTTTTAGCAATTCTACAATTTTGATAACCATATTTCTCAAGAATACTCTCAACATAGTGAGTTTGAGAAATGATTATCCCCTCAGTTGAGCGAATTAATTTTAGGCCAAGAATCACATTTGTTACTCCCATATCCTTCATTTCAAACTTACTTTTCAAGAATAATTTAGTCTCATTAATTATCTCAATATTGGACCTAAATAGCAAAATGTCATCCACATACAGACATAGTACAATATATGCATTACCTTTAACCTTACAGTAAACACACTTGTCAGGCATAGTACAATACATGCATTACCTTTAACCTTACAGTAAACACACTTGTCATTCTCTTTTATGATGAAGCCAAATGTTAAAATAGTTTTATCAAATTTTTCATGCCATTGTTTGGGTGCTTATTTTATACCATATAGGGATTTAACAAGTTTACAAACTTTCTATTCATTTTCTTTGGCTACAAATCCCTTAGGCTGATCCATATATATCTCTTCTTCAAGATTACCATGAAGAAAAGCTATCTTCACATCCATTTGGTAGATGGTGAAACCATATATAGAAGCCAATATAATTAGCACTCAGATTGTAGTCAAACGAGCAACCCTAAGAGTATGTATCAAAATAGTATATTCCCTCTTTCTGTCCAAATCCTTTGACAACTAATCTAGCTTTATACTTATCTATGGTCCCATCTGGTTTAAGTTTCTTCTTAAATATCCATTTGCATCCAATTGTAGTGCATCCAGAAAGGTTAAAGGTTCGTCATCAATATTGTAAGTGACAAAGTCACTTCCAAAGTCCTTGACTACCTTAACTCTCTTACTTCTTCTAGGTTCTTCCAATTCCTCAGTTTGAGTGTTGGAACTATTTAGACCTACCCCCACATCTTTCATCCTTTCCACATAATCAGGAACGGAATTAGATGTTAAAGCTGAATCTAAAGTAGAAACATCTTGAGGCAAACCAGTTTTTATGGAAAACACATCTTCAAAAAATGTAGCATCATAGTATTGAATAGTAGTGTTAACGTCTATGCCAGGTATTTCTGACTTAATTATTAAAAACCTCATAGTATAGCATATTTCTGCATAACTAATAAAGATAGCATCAACAGTCTTTGGTCCTAACTTCTTCCTCTTGTGTTCAGAGATTAGAACTTTTGCAAGACAACTCCACACACAAAAATATTTTAAGTTATGTTTCCTACCTTTCCAAATTTCAAACGGAGTTACCGCTTTATATTTATGAGGGACTCTATTCAGAATATGGCAAACCGTATTCAAAGCCTCACCCTATATATACTTAAGCAATCTAGAATTCAAAAGTAAACTGTTGATCATATCTTTAAACGTTCTATTTTTTCGTTCAGCAATCCTATTAGATTGGGGAGAATAAGGGGGTGTCTCCTCATGAATTATGTTATTACTTTGGCAATATTCAACAAATGGATTAGACCCATACTCTACACCTCTATCAGATCTTAACCTTTTAAATTTCTTGCCAGTTTGAGTTTCAACTTCATTTTTAAATATGAGAAACTTTTCAAGTGTTTCATCTTTATATTTAAGTAAATAAATATAGCAGTATTTACTGCAATCGTCAATAAAAGTAATGAAGTATTTCTTATGATCCTTAGTCAACAAACCATTGAATTTACAAATATCTATGTGAATTAAATCAATTATTTTTGAATTCCTTTCAATTGAATTATAGGGTTTCCTGGTTGTTTTAGCTTTCACACACACTTGACATTTGTTCTTCTTATCAATTGAATGTTTAAGGATCAAGTCTAAATTCATCATTCTTTTAACAAAATCTAAATTTAAATGTCCAAGTCTACTATGCCAAATATCAGTGGATTCAATAATATGCATAATAGGATAAATAGAATTCTCAACAGAAGAAACTTTATTCAAATCAAAAGTAAATGGTTTAACTCTTAATTTAAACAAACCATCTAACAAATAACCTTTGCCAACAAAAGAATTGTAGTGCATAATCACTACTTTATTATATTTGAAAGTGAATTCATAACCCTCTCTAACTAAACATGAACCACTTAGAATATTCCTAGGAACTGTTGGAACATGTTACACCCTATGAAAAGAAACAATACACACTGAAGGAAACTTCAAGTCCATGCATCCAATCTCCAACACATTAGCTACAGCTGAGTTCCCCATCTTCACAGATTTTCCTTTAATAGGCTGGTAAGACATAAAAAGTAATTTATTAGCACAAACGTGCACATTTGCTCCAGTATCAACCAGCAATTCAAGTGGCTCATAAATAATAAAGACTTCTAGGTTAACAAAAACATACGTTTCATCATCATTGAAAGTAGTGATGCCAGTCACAGCCTCAATGGTACAAACCTCAGTAAGATGTGTACTCAAATCAGTTTCCACTTGACTAGTATCCTCTACCACCACATTGATCTGGGCTTCAGAATTGGATCCTTATTTGACTTTGGGCTTTTTAGACGGACAGTCCTTAGCCCAATGTCCAACCTGACCGCAATTTCAGTAAGGTTTGTTCGCTTTCGATTTCTTCTTGGCCTTGCCTTTTGTCTTGTTAATGTTTTTAGAGTTTGAATTAACCCCTACATTTTTCTGATTATTACTCTTCTTCCTAACAGTCATCACATGGACATTAGACTCCACAAGTACAATATGACTATTCTTTCTATGTTGCTCCTAAATGGATATTTATTTCATCAGATCGTTTAGATAAATCTTTTTTGTCTTGTATTTGAGAGACATACCAAAGTCCTCCCAAGACTTAAAAAATTTCTCTTTCACTGACATCACTTAGAATTTCTCAAGAAGTTTCATATCCGATTCATGAATAGAGTGAATAATCAATTACAACTCTTGAGTCTGTTCAGTCATAGACTTGCCCTCAACCATCTGAAACTTCAGGAATTTAGAGACATAATACCTTTTCAGACCTTAATTCTCGGTATTATATTTCCTATCTAATTCATCCCATAACATCTTTGCTATGTATGACTCAAAACAGTAGACATCAAAGAGAGCATTTGTCAATGCTAACAGTATGCCCCCCTGTCTACATTATTCCGTTCATCCCATGCAGCAATCTCAGCTACTCTAAGATGCCTATCAGTTGGTATGGATCTGTCTACTTACACTGCTGACAATAAGCCCCTTATGGTCAACCAAATTTTCATGTGTTGTTGCCAACACTTGAAATTCTACCCTGAACCAAATTTGTCTGGCAGACCATTCAAGTCAACCAAAGGCTTATACGCAGCAGAAGCAGTACCTGACGAACTGGCCATTGCACAGAAATAGATAATTGCATAATAACTTCTTGAAAACTGTTAGAAATAGTGTACTTATGAGTACAGACAGGCAACTCAACTGAATTGAACAAGCACTGCCTATACCCGATCAGAGCTCTAACAAATGCAATTATCAAATATCAATAAAGCCGACAAGGCCAAACAGTCCAAGCGTAAAGTAACTAGACAGAATTCAAACTTAATAGACAAGTCAGTAATGGACCTGAGAGACTTGCTCGCGGTTCCACCAGAACATACCAAGTGCCGGCACTCCTCTGGACAAGCTGCGACGCAACAGATAGAAGTGCTGACCGAATCACCAGTTCAATACTATTTTGCCTTCAAGAAGTTATTCGCCCCACTCCAGTGCGATAGGTACAGCGAGTCTTCTTGCAGGATAAGACGGTCTCAAATCACCGTCTAAGCACACCAACTGTGATCATCTCGAAAGTCTCCTCAGTTCACCGGTCCCGTTCAGTCAGAAAATATGGGTTGTGATAGGGAGAACAAAAGAGACGATTTTTCTCTCGAGGAAGCAAAAAAATTGAAATCCCAGAACCCTAGCGACGACTCTGTTATTTTCCTTTTAATCTCGCCTCTAGGGAAAAAATCAAAATCCAATCCGAATTACGAGACCCTAATTCCAATAAGATTTTATGTTTCCTTTTTCTTTTCAAGTTAGAGTTAATTGGGCCAAATAAAAATAGAAAAACATGAAAACATGGTCCAAGCCCAAGCCTGAGTCGGGCCGGCCGGGCGGCGCTCACATGTGGCATCCCCCATAACTTGGGCTTTTCTATCAAGTCTATAGAAAAGTCTTTTAGTATATAAAGGCTTCCACACTCCTCAATTTTTCCCATATGGGACTCATGTCTAACATGAGTTCCCAAATGGTTAACCACCCAACTTTAACAACATTTAATTATGGATTCTCACCATGAAAGTAGCTTCTACTATAATCAAAACAATCTCTAACATATCAAGAACAGCTTCCATTAATTGTTTTAAGGTAACTAATCATGAGTTAAAAGTTATTAACTCCCAAAGTTATCATTTTCAACACTTGATCTTTCCACAAATCACTTAGTTGGGGAGATCCCAAAGGAATTTGGGAAGCTGACTTCTTTGCTGAACCTATATTTGCAAATCAACCAACCTTTCGGCTCTACACCCCCAAGAATTAGGACTACTAAAAGAACTATTTACCCTTGACCTATCCTTAAACTCGCTAGAAGGGTCTATTCCAAGAAATTTAGCAGGGTGTCAGCAGCTGTATTACTTGAACTTGAGCCGCAACTTCCTAAGCCAAAGTATTCCAGCTGACTTGGGTAAGTTAATTCACATTTCTGTACTTGATTTTAGTTCTAATTGCTTCACAAGAGAGATACCATCTGAATTTAAAAGTATACAGAATCTTGAAACATTAAATCTCTCCCACAACAACCTCTCTGGTTTAATTAAAAAGAGTTTACAATGCCTGGTTCATTGCATATTGACTTATCTTTCAATTACTTGGAAAGTCCCTTTCCACATGGTAAAGCCTTTATGAATCTTTCAATAGAACAATTAAAGGGGAACAAAGGTTTGTGTGGAAACTTTACAGGGCTACAACATTGTGAAAGTCCTCATTTTGTAAAAGAGCATGTCAGGAAGAAAAGGCTGAAAGTCATTCTCCTAATTGTTCTCCCTCTGGTAGGAGCACTCTTACTTCATTGTGCATTTGGTGGATTCCTTTGTTCACATGAGCGAACCAAGAGAAAGTTGAGTTCTGAAGGTAAAGATGTTGCAAATGGCAATCTATTTTACATCTCCACTTTTAATGGTAAAGAAATGTACAGAGAAATCATACAAGCAACAGAGGAGTTTAGTGCAACATTTTGCATTGGAAAAAGAGGTTGTGGAAGTGTTTACAGAAGTTTCTTGAACGAGATAAAGGCTTTAACAAGGCATTAAAACATTGTGAAACTTTATGGTTTTTGCTCAAATGCTCCATACTCATTTTTGGTTTATGAATACCTTGAAAGAGGTAGCTTGATCCATATTCTAACCACAGACGAATAAGCTAAGGAACTGGATTGGCTAAAAATTGTGAATATCGTTAAGGGTGTGGCACATGCTCTATCCTCCATGCAGCATGATTGTTCACCACCAGGGGTGGATGCATGATTAGATTATTGGGGGCCAATAACAAATTAAACTAAATTTCATATATTCAACTATTTAGGAAAATAGTAATATTAAACCTACCATAATAGTTCCAAAATATACTATAGAAAATATAATGCATCAAAATACAGATCGTCACTCATCTTGATTCATAAGATGATCACATGTTTTCTCTAACTTTCTACGAAGAGAATTTGGAATTTGCCCCACGTGTGCCAAAAGTGCACAATTTTCACCATCATTCACATTCTTCCATGAATGAAAACCGTTAACATTAAATTAAATGAATCTGATCCAAAGTGTCCATCTTTTTTATAGAATAGATAACAAGGAAGACTAAATGCAGCATTTTTACTAGGAGAATATTCTAACCATAAAGGAAATGACTTAAACCATGATGCTTGAAAGCTACGAGAATGTTTTCCTCCTAATTTTGGATAATTAGATTGAAAATACTGATATGGATCTGCCTTAATATAAGCTCTACGAACTTCTTCATTACTATCAACAGGATATTCACATATTTGCAATCGCAACCCTGGATCACGTTCCAAAGAATTGATATAAAATCCTACTTGAACTACTCATGGAGTTTTTGCAAGAGCACTTTCAGAATTTGAAGGACCAAGATCAATGGGATGTGACTCTTCATTAGATTTTGAAGTTTCAACATTTTTTCTTTTGAAGAATGCATCAATTGCATATGATCTTTTCATCTACAATTTAAAAATGGAAAAAATACAATCTTTTAATGCATAATCTAGATATAATTAGTTAAAATGTCTATATAAATCTAATATTAATGTAAAAAAAAACAAAACACACATTCATAGATGCGAAAATTTGATAATAATACAAAAAAAAAGTATATACACATATATAGACTACCACTCAAGTCTAATGGGAGCCACCACCTAGGCTCACCAGAATACAAACCTGGAATATACTAATTTATTTAAATATACTAAATAGCACAATCCAAGTCCCACGTCAATATCAATTTTATCCCCTACATATATATTCGTATAAAAGTCATAAAATTATCTAAATATAAATTAAATATTTTTAAAAATATAAATTAAAATTTTAAATTTTGATATGTACCTTCCCATTTCCCAAACCATAACTTACCTTTAACAGAAGGTAAAATAAAACTTTGTGATGATTCATGACTGACGAAGAGCTTTATGTGTAGTGCAGTAGTGGGGACCGAGACCTAGGTTTCTGTTTTCTGGAGATTCTGAGAAGCTCTTGTCGTCTAGTTGGGGTTTACACTGTGTGGAGTTTTATTTGGAAACGTGGGTGGGGTTAGGAAATTGCCAGAAATTGGAGTGGAAAGGAAAGTGAAAAGGAAGAATGGAGTTTTGTGAAAGAAAGGAAAGAAAAGTTGTCAGACGCATGTGGGGTGGGGTGTGTATACAGTATAATATATATATATATATATATATATATATATATATATTAAAATCTTGGGGGGTCATGTGTAGAGCTATATTCGAATACGAACAATTTAAAAATGGAAAAAATACAATCTTTTAATGCATAATCTAGATATAATTAGTTAAAATGTCTATATAAATCTAATATTAATGTAAAAAAAAAAACAAAACACACATTCATAGATGCGAAAATTTGATAATAATACCAAAAAAAAGTATATACACATATATAGACTACCACTCAAGTCTAATGGGAGCCACCACCTAGGCTCACCAGAATACAAACCTGGAATATACTAATTTATTTAAATATACTAAATAGCACAATCCAAGTCCCACGTCAATATCAATTTTATCCCCTACATATATATTCGTATAAAAGTCATAAAATTATCTAAATATAAATTAAATATTTTTAAAAATATAAATTAAAATTTTAAATTTTGATATGTACCTTCCCATTTCCCAAACCATAACTTACCTTTAACAGAAGGTAAAATAAAACTTTGTGATGATTCATGACTAACGAAGAGCTTTATGTGTAGTGCAGTAGTGGGGACCGAGACCTAGGTTTCTGTTTTCTGGAGATTCTGAGAAGCTCTTGTCGTCTAGTTGGGGTTTACACTGTGTGGAGTTTTATTTGGAAACGTGGGTGGGGTTAGGAAATTGCCAGAAATTGGAGTGGAAAGGAAAGTGAAAAGGAAGAATGGAGTTTTGTGAAAGAAAGGAAAGAAAAGTTGTCAGACGCATGTGGGGTGGGGTGTGTATATAGTATAATATATATATATATATATATATATATATATATATATTAAAATCTTGGGGGGTCATGTGTAGAGCTATATTCGAATACGAACAAATTGAGCATCACATTTTTGAGTTCGAATATAATCGAACACTGTTCGAGTTTGTTCATTTATTATTCGAGCTCGAGTTCATATTCAATTTCGTTCGATTATTGTTTGATAATATTCAAATTCGTTTAAGTTCGAGTTTGAAAAACTCGATTAACGTTCGAGTTCAAATTGTTCGAGTTCATTTATTTTATATTTTTATTTTAAAATTCATAAAAATAATAATTCAAATTTTAATTAAAATAATTGAATATTATAATATTAAATAAATATATAATAATAATAATATTATTATTATATAAGATTTATTAGGAATAAATCTTAATATTATAAAATATAAATAAAATAATTAATATAATATAATTAATTTTAAAAAATCTATAATATGTTCGCGAACGTTCGAATATGTTCGTGAATATGTTTGAGTTTATTCGTTTATTATTTGAGCTCGAGTTCGTGTTCGAGTTTAAACGAACGAGCCTTATTCAAACACGAACGAGTTCGAACGAACTTTTGTTCGCGACCGTTCAGTTCGTTTATAACTCTAGTCATGTGAGATAGGTTAACATATATATATATATATATATATATATATATATATATATATATATTGTTATAAAATTTGGGTAGTGTTAGAAAAAAAATCTACACACTACACACTAATAAAATTCTAACTATTCTTTGTACAAGAATTTCTTCAAATCTCTCTTTTTCTTTCTCTCAGAATTTTCTCTCACAATCACAATTCTTTCTTTCACAAAATGATGGTGCATTCCAAGCTTAGAGAATAGCTTTATTTATAAAGCTCTCAGTTAGTGGAATACATAATTTTCCACTAACCTTAATTAGTGGTGTCTCCACTAAATGGTAGACATCCATAAAAATCTATAATTAGTGGAGCTCCCACTAATTCCCTAATAATTCACATAAATTCATAATTAGTGAAACTTCCACTAATTAGTGGAGCCTCTACTAATTCAAAATATTACAACACTCCCTCTTGGATGTCCATCCATTACATAAAGAATATGCTTCGTTAAAACCTTACTAGATAAAAACCCAGTGGGAAAAAAAATCTAGTGAAGGAAAAAGAGTGCAATATTCTATATGTCTGTTTATTACTCCCCCTGATGAGATGATTCCTTTAAATCTTTGAACCGACGCATACCAATTTTATATCTCAACTTCTCAGATGTTGCAGTTGGTAATGTCTTCGTGAAAATATCTGTGAGGTTGTCATATGACCGAATTTGTAACACATCAATTTCACCTTTCTTCTGGAGTTCAGGAGTAAAGAAGAATTTTGGTGAAATATGTTTTGTCCGATCTCCTTTAATATATCCTCCTTGTAATTGCGCTATGCAAGCTGCATTATCTTCATAAAGAGGAGTTGGAATATCTCTGATATATGATAATCCACAATTTTCTCGGATATAATGAATCATTCTCTACTTGCTTCATGAGTGGCTATAATTTCAGCATGATTTGAAAAAGTAGCTGCTTGGAGATATCGAAGGACTTGTTTAATTCTATTCAAATATCGTCGTGTTGGTGAATAACTAAATCTTGCTAATAAATTGACAGCAAAGGCAATATCAGGTCGTGTATTATTAGTAAGATACATCAATGCACCAATTGCACTGAGATATAGTACTTCAGGACCAAGGAGTTCTTCATCCTCTTCATGAGGTTGGAAAAGATCTTTATTCACATCTAATGACCGGACGATCATTGGAATACTTAATGGATGTGCTTTGTCCATGTCAAATCTTTTTAGAACTTTTGTTGTATATGTTAATTGTTGAATAAATGTTCTACTTGCCAAATGTTCAATGTGCGAACCAAGGCAAAATGTAATTTTACCAACATCCTTAATGTCAAATAATCAATTGTTTCTTGAAGCTCTTCAGGAGTTCCAATAAGATTAATATCATCAACATATATCACAAATGTAGAACCAGATTTCTTAATAAAAACACATGGACATACCTGATCATTTTTAAATCTCGCTTTTAATAAATATTCACCAAGATGATTGAACCACATGCGACCAGATAATGATTTCTGCAACTTGATGGAGTAATTTTCACGGGGATAATGTTTATATGCTTCGGGCATGCGAAATCCTTCAGGGATTTTCATGTAAACATCATTTTCTAAATTTCCATACAAGTAAGCCGTGACAACATCTAATAGGCGCATATCTATCTTTTCATGTACTGTCAAACTGATAAGATATCGGAGTGTAATAGCATCAACAACAGGAGAATAAGTTTCATCATAATCAATACCTGATATTTGTGCAAAACCTTGGGCTACTAACCGTGCTTTATATCGTACGATTTTATTATTGCGCTTTCGCACAAATATCTATTTATAGCCAACAGGTTTTACACCTTCTGGTATTCGGATTGTAGGTTTGAAGACTTCACGTTGTGTCAGTGCATTTAACTCCGATTGAATTGCATCTTTCCATTGTAGTCAATCTTTTCTATGCCAACATTCATCAACTGATATTGATTCAAGATCATCACTATCCTGTATAACATCAAGAGTTATATTGTATGCAAACATATTATCAATAATTATTTCTATCCGATTCCAACTTCTACCGGAAGTGGTATCATTGATAGAAATTTCAGTATTACTTTCATCAAGTTCTGGTTCTATGTCATCAGTTTTCTTTTGATCTTTATCATTCTTTGCTTCAATATGATCATCTGGATCATTAATCCTCTTTTCTTTCGATGATTTTTATCTTTAGAACCAAGAAATCGGTCACGCTTCTGGCGTGCTTTTGGCTCAGCAGCTATAGGTATAATCTTTTGTTCTGCTGGAACTTCAAGTTGAATATGAGCATCTATAGCTGGAATATGCGATTTTGTTACTCTTCTGGAGTCAACAAAAGTATCTGACATTTGATTTGCAATACTTTACAAATGAATTATCTTTTGAACTTCAAGTTCACACGTGCTTGTATGCGGATCAAGATAATTTAATGATGTTGTTCAATCAAGATCTTTCTTGTACTGTTTTTGTTCTCCCCCTAATTTAGGGAATAATGATTTCACAAGAGAATAAGGGAAAAGAAAAAGAAATGTAAGAATATGATGACAAATAGGAAATGCTAATAAATCTATTATAAAAATCTCTTTTTTTTTCACTCTTTCCGGTACCGTCTTTTCCCTTTCCTCCTTGTCTTTTCTTCTCCTCCGTCCTTCCTCCTATCATCTACCTCTTCTGCTTCCTCATACGATATATATATATATATATATATATATATATATATATATATGTATGTATGTATCAATATATATCTCAGTCACCAGTCATTAGTAAACATCAAAAAAACAAAAATCACAAAGCAGATATGGAAACTCGTAATTCATTTGAGATATGGTCAAATTTTGACTTAGTTTCTAACGTAGAAGATTTTGATGTGTTTTCCTTTCTAAGCCAACCTCTTCCACCTAATTTCATGTGAGATACCTTTGAGGGTTTCCCCCCCTTTTTTTAGTGTGTTTGATAATGAAATTAAACTTTCTTTTGGTTTGTTTTGATGCAAATCAGTAAACATACTGTTTTGGACCAATTTGATCTGTCCATGCAAGAGACTGCTTTTAATGCTATTCCTCTGAATGAGGATATGCTTGTGCATGATCCTTTCTACTCTCTAATAGATTTTGAACAAAGCCAGAATATGATTCCAGGTTATTATACATTTAAACATGAATTTTGAATGGTATTACCTTTACTGATATTATTTTCTTTTTCTAGGAGAAATAATGAGTGGTATTGGCAACGAATTCGGAGTGAGTACTCATGACATGAATCTTGCATTTAATCTCAAAAGTCAATATATTATTGCAGACAAAATTCCTATGGAAAAGAAGAGGATTAAGAGGCAGAGAGAGAAGAATGGCAATAGCTCCCATACACTATCAAGAGAAACCATTTCGCAGTACTTTTACCTGCCAATCAAGAGCGCGGCCAAAGAACTGAATATTGGCTTAACCCGTCTCAAGAACAGATGTAGGGAGTTGGGAATTCATCGATGATCTCATAGAAAGTTGATGAGCTTGGAGATCCTAATCCAGAATGTTCAAGTTCTCTCACACACACACTTTTAATTTGCAAGTATGAAACTATGAAAGATTTATAAGTAAATAACCGATGATATCACTTCGATTTATAGGAGATGCAAAATAAAGAAAAATGAGGACATATGGCTGAGAAGAAGTTAAGAGAAGCCATTGAGATATTGAAACGTGAGAAGAAGTTGGTGGAAGAAAGCCCTGATACGCGGTTGGAGGGCCAAACACAGAAATTGAGACAAGTATGCTTCAAGGCCAACTATAATAAGAAACTTAAGGGGATGAGAAAATCTCAAAACTCATTGCGCAGTAACTTCACAGCTAATTCTGCTGCTAATCTAGATGCTAGCCCAAGGGAGAAGGAAGAGGAGGAGGATGCCGAAGAAGAGGATTTGAAGTCCATAATTGCTACTTGTTTGTCTTCCTCTAATGCAAACATGGAAAAAGAACACCTACAAACATTCATCCTAAATTTGTCAACTCTATTGAAAAAGAGCAACTACAAGCATGCATCCTCAAGTTCGCGTGAACACCAGTGTAACAAATGAAGGAAATACAAGTGAACACCAGACTTATGATCACAAGATAGATTTTTTTTTTGAACTGTTAGTAGTCATGTATGTTAGTAGTCATGTAGTCTATTGACATCCGAATGTAACATCTCAAAAATTTGATACTTATTATTACTGGAAATATCATTTTCCCTTATTATCTTTTCTGTTCTACTTCAGGTGGCCAGTATTTCTCTGTGATAAAGAAAATATCGAGTGTATCCATGACCATAACCACGGTCACTGTCACAATTACAACTATAACGATGGCTTCTGCTGGAGCCAACAGCATTCACTTCTGGGAGTGCTGTTGAGCCAGTTCATCTGGTTTCATGATTACTCAATAATAACTCATGTTAAATCTGTACACTTTAGATACCCTTTTTTTCGATATTGTTGCTGCAGGAAAATATTTGAGGCATGAAAAGTAGAGAATGTCGTCTCTAATATATCTTCATCAGTAACTTTTTCTCCGCATAATTTTAACTGAGATGTAATTTTATACATCGTGGAGTTCACAATTTTAAAATCTTGCAACTTCAGGTGCAATTATTTATACCGTACAGTTGGTAGTATGACCATCTTCAGGTGGTCAAATCTTTCTTTTCAGCATTTAGATACATTTTTGTATCGAGAACTCATGACAGATAATTTTTTTCAGAAATATCAAGGACTACAAATTTGAATTTAGTAAGGTTAGCCATAGAGATTAATAAATGCGTACCTGTCTTCTGGCTTTAATAACGGCAGAGACTCGTGCTGATAACGTATTATAAAATTTGGGTAATGTTAGAAAAAAAAATTTACACACTATACACTAATAAAACTTTAACTATTCTTTGTACAAGAATTTCTTCAAATCTCTCTCTTTCTTTCTCTCACAATTTTCTCTCACAATCACAATTCTTTCTTTCACAAAATGATGGTGTATTTCAAGCTTAGAGAATAGCTCTATTTATAGAGCTCTTAGTTAGTGGAATACATAATTTTTTATTAACCTTAATTAGCGGTATCTCCAATAAATGGTGGACATCCATAAAAATCTATAATTAGTGGAGCTTTTACTAATTCCTTAATAATTCATATAAATCCATAATTAGTGGAGCTTTCATTAATTCCTTAATAATTCATATAAATCCATAATTAACGGAACTTCTACTAATTACAATATATATATATATATATATATAATATTTTTAAAAAATTTATGGGGCCCCAAAGACCACGTAGGCCCGCTACTGTTCACCACCAATAGTTCACCGGGACATTTCGCGCAACAATGTTTTGTTTGATTCAAATAACGAGGCTCGTGTTTCAGATTTTGGCACTGCAGAACTTTTGAAGGTAGACTCTTCTAATCAAAGTGCATTGGAAGGCACATATGGATACGTCGCCCCAGGTCAACATTTTTCTCTCCTCTAGCCATAACTGCTACTAAGAGCTTGAACCAATCATAATTCCAGAATTTTCTCCTGCAGAACTTGCCTACACAATGAAAGTAACTGAATAATGTGATGTGTATAGCTTTGGAGTACTAATACCGGAAGTAATCAAAGGCAAGCATCCAGGTGACCCAATTGGCAATCTTGCCTCTCTAACAACTGAGAACACACAAATGAAGGACATGCTTAACGAAAGACTTCTGTATCCCCATCCAGATTCGATTTCTATCGTCAAACTTGCAAGGGAATGCCTAAATGCCAGTCCCCAGTCTAGGCCTACCATGTACATGGTTTCGAATTTGTTATCAAACTGGTAATTGACAATGGGCATTGGTTTGTCACAGAACTAATACTTGATCTGCTGTCATTCTTTTCCTTTCACTTACAGTGTGCTATTTTTCTTGATGCTGTTAAGGAATCCGAAAGCAGCCGCGGGCAAACAGTGACAAAATGCAGCAGAATATTTAGAGGCAAAATAGCATGGAAGATAAATAGACATACACACCAGAAAGAGCCAATAATTGTTTATGATATGTAAAAGTTGCAGCCACTTTTCTTGTTTTAGATCTTCAAAATCAGTTCTCAATACTGTGAAGTTGGTTTCGGATCAGCTATAATTTGGATAAAGCAGAAAGGAGGGTGAAAGAGAACCAGAAATATGTTAATCTTCTGTTAGCAAAGTTGGATAATATGCCATAGAACTCCATCCGGCGATCAGGGTCACAGATTGCTCCCTCTCTCAGTAGAAAAGCTTTGACAAATTGAGCATAGTATATAAGAAGTGTGTCCCATCACCAATTTTTCCATGTCCCTCCATCAACAAACATTGATAAGATCAAATTCTCAAGAATGAAAGAAGAATTTGAGGTTCAATTCCTGATGATAAATGGGCAAAGCTCCACTCTCTGGGTCCCCGTTCCCTGGCTTTATCCAAGAACAACCCAATCTTCCCTTATATTGTGCATGCCCACCTTAAACTTGAGCACAAGTACCTTTACTATAATTAGTACTGACTAGGTACGGTTTTGCATATATGCAAATTAGTTATATAAGTTACTTATTTTTAAAAAATATATATATTCATCAATTTTAAAACAAAAAAAAAAAAATGAGTGGTCCTAAGTTAAAATCATCCATTCAATATAGGCCATCAATTAAAATAAAAAAAACATGGGTAGAGCTTTTGGTGAGGAAATTTTTTTCCTCTAAAATAAACCCATCAATTGAAAAAAAAAAAAGGGTGGAATCAATTTTTTTTAAAAAAAACCATCAATTAAAAAAAATACCCATCAATTTTAAAACAAAAAAAAAACAAAAAATTTGGGGTCAAATCTAGGCCATCAATTGCAAAAAAAAAAAAAAAAAATACACGCAAAGATATGGTTAGGAGTCTCATTGTTGTTATTAAGATTCATGTGTGCAAATAAGTTATATAAGTTAATTACTTTTTTAAAAAAAACACCCATCAATTTTAAAACAAAAAAAATTAGGTGATCCCAATTTAAAATCATCTATTCAATGTAGGCCATCAATTATTTATATATATGCGTAGAGCTTTTGGCGAGGAAAATTTTTTCCTCTAAAAAAACCATCAATTGAAAAAAAAAAGGGGGGTGGAATCAATGTTTAAAAAAATCATCAATTTAAAAAAAAAAACACCTCTCAATTTTAAAACCAAAAAAAAAAAATTGGGGTCAAATCTAAGCCAACAATTGCCAAAAAAAAAACCATCAATTAAAAAAAACACCCATCAATTTTAAAACAAAAAACAAAAAAAAATGGATGGTCTCAATTTAGAATCATCGATTCAATATAGGCCATCAATTAAAAAAAAAATATGGGTAGAGTTTTTGGCGAGAAAACTTTTTTCGTCTAAAAAAAAACCATCAATTGAAAAAAAAAAGGGTGGAATCAATTTTTTTATAAAAAAAATCATAACTTAAAAAAAAACACCCATCAATTTTAAAACAAAAAAAAAATAGGGATCAAATCTAGGCCATCAATTGCCTTAAAAAAAAAAAAAGTCTAGGCTATCAATTGCGAAAAAAAAAAAAAAAAGGAGACAGTCAGGATGATTCCTGTCGTCAACACACCAAGACAATTAATATATCATTGTTAATGATGTTCAGATAGGTCTCACTAGTTGTGAATTTTTAAGTAGAAAAGATTTTCACATTCTACTAAATTTTAATTAGTTTTGGGCACCCACAAGTAAATAATGAACAAAACATCATCATTTAAGAATGTAAATCTGGTGGTGTTTGGTTTGAGGGTTTTTTTTTAATTTTTAATTTTTTAGTTCTTATTTGTGAACCCCCCACCTCCTCCAATTGATGAAAAAAGTGTATTAAAAAAATGCAATTATCCAACAAAATCAACGATGGGAAAATTAGTCGATTCAGTTTCGTAACTTTTATGTTTTAGAGGTTTAGGTCTTTTTTTTTTCAACTTTTTAGATCCCTAATAAAAGGATCAAAACGGCACCAAAATATTAATTATGAGACCTAACAGGCTTAAAAAAATATATCAAAATTGTCAAAAATAAAAATTAAATGACTAAATTAACTAATTTTTCAAGTATACCTATAAAATATATATAAGTTTCACAAATTAATAATTTAATTGTTAGATTTTTCTATAAAAGTTTTAAAAAGTAAATATATTAAATTTTTAATTATATCAGATATAATTTATCATTTTATCAAAGTATTTAAATAATATTACATTGTAACGTTTGCTTAATTTCAAATATATCACTATCAAATTAATAATATATTTATTCATTTAACTTGTATCGTATTTAAGACTAAAAAAAGAAAAATGTTAATAAAACAATTATACCAACCATTCTATTGGATCGATTAAAAGTAAAATTAGTACATTAACGACTTAGATTAATTAAATTTGGGAGTTTTTCTTGATTAATTTATTAATTTTTTATTTTTCGTTAAATAATAAATTTTTTTTAAAATTCTGTTGCAAATTTCTCTTAATAAATTTTTTATTAATCTTTTAACTTTTCATTAAATAATAAATTTTCTTAAAGAATCTATCCCCAATTCCACTTAAAGTTGGGAATAATTCATTTATTAATTTCTTTTTGAATTTTTTATTAACCAATTGTCTTTTAACTTGGAATGAATTATTTTATAAGAATTTTGCAAGTCAAATCCATCCCAAATTTGGGATGGAGTTTGGAACGGATTTTTATTAAATTTTATATATATATATATATATATATATATATATATATATATATATATCTCAAAATCTATTCCGAATTTGTTTCAAATTTTAATTAAATTTGAGATAGATTTGCAACAAATATTTTTATTACTTTATTATTTTTAAAAATAAAATTTCAAGAATTCATCTTAAATTCATCCAAAATCCTTCCAAATTTAGTGACAGATTTTTTAATTTTTTATTATTTAAAGAAAAATTAGTTAATTCAATTCTTTAACTTTTATTTTTAACGATTTTGGTCATTTTTCTCTTTTAACTTGTTAAGTCCCTTAATTATTATTTTTGTACCGTTTTGGTTCCTTTATTAA
Organism: Voacanga thouarsii; assembly: GCA_026120185.1. Classification (NCBI taxonomy): domain Eukaryota; kingdom Viridiplantae; phylum Streptophyta; class Magnoliopsida; order Gentianales; family Apocynaceae; genus Voacanga; species Voacanga thouarsii. Next base: position 4,826,709 of record JANUWF010001102.1, on the reverse strand, counting down.
GGTTCCTAGTCAGATGACAGTTTAACTAATAAAACTCTAATAAAAGACCAAAATTGCACAAAAATAATAATTAGGAGATCTAAAAAATTTTAAAAAAATTAACCTAAACTTCCAAAATATAAAAGTTAAGAGATTGAATCGACTAATTTTTCATAATATTTTACTACTTTTTTTTTTCGTGCTTCCAAATTATCAGCTAAAGTAGTGGGTGGGTGCGAGATTGGAGTGGTTATGTTATTCTTTAATAAATTATGGACAAATGAGTTGGTTGGATTTAATTGAAATACAAAATTACCAATTTGTTCAACAAATATATGTAATCATTATGTAATTTTCTTAAAGCGTATAACCAAGTATACGAATACATGTTTTGTCCAACTCATGAGTTCAATCATGAACCCTTTTCTCAAGCACAAATAATGGCAATAGGCCCTTTATAATTTGAATTTGTAAACGTGTTTTATTTAATTTAATTTAAAAAAAAAAAAACCCCAACAACAACATAAACCCAATCCAAGTATAACATGTGACTTTAGGGCCTCCTCTAGTAGATTTCTTGGGCTAGGGCCTTCTTGGTAAAATCCATGTGAAACACGAGCAATTATTTGCCTAATTCAATTATTTTTACACTTAAAAATTACATGTATGTTATGGATAACATATTGCAATAAAAGTTTATTACAATTAAATTCTGACGGAATAACAACCAGACAGGCACCAGGCAAATCCAAGCCCACCAATTTACAACTAGAATTGGTGGAAAATTTAAAATGTATTTGAATTGTAATTTTTATGAGAAATTTTTATTCAAATTAAAAAATTAAATTATAAAAATATGTGAAATTAAAAATATATGATATTTTAAAAATAAAAATTTTCTGAAAATTTTTATTTGAGTTAGATCCCTTAACAAACACAATCAACGGAGATGAAGAAAAGATTTAAGATTTTTTTTTGTAATGAAAAGACGGGAGACTGGTTGTAGATCAATTATTTAAACCCTACTTTAAATGTGGCCCTGCGTTGGGATCCACGCATATCATAATAATTACTAATAATTAAGAGAAAGACAGAGCAAAAGTGGAAACAAATCAATCTTTCAACGTGGCATTTGGTAAGACGTCGGGTCACCATTTTGCCCACAACAATACAGCAACTCCAATTTGTGTTCATATTAGTAATCATTTTTTTATGGATTTAATATCGTTTAATTTGAAAGTATTAATTACAATTATATATAAATAATATTATTTTATTAAAAATTTAGTTAGTATACCTAAATAATTCTGGACGATTGATTTTTTTTAAGATATAATCCTTATAGTTAAATAGCTATACAAATTTATCAATATACTTACGTAATTTCAATTTATTTTTTAATACTGTAAAAATATTTAGCGTATCCCAAAATAAAATTATCTTTTTTCTTTATACATCATAATTAATTTATTAAAATTTTTTATTATTAATATACAAAATACTTTCTCGTTGCATCTTTAAATATTTTTATCATTTTAAAATATCTATTATAATAATAATAAATCATATAAATTATGAAATTTTAAAATTTTTATTAAAAATTAAAAATTGAAATTAATTAATATTATAATTTAATAAAATAATAAATATATATATATCTTTTTATTTCACAATTGATAAATAATTTAAAACAAATAAAAAATTTTAAAAACCACTGCGCGTCCCACCAGATCCAAAGTGCCAACATTTACGGAAACGAGGCGAAACTTAACTCCAACACACTGGCACTGGCCCATCAATTTCCCCTACGGATATTTAACTATTTAAAAAACTAAAAATACAATGGACCGGACCCGTATCCCCTACGGGAGTAAAATATTTTTATTATCGGATCCGGATGACATTTTTCTTTTCTTAAAATAGTAACACCGTGTTGATCATATCTTCTTCACTCTGCACACTGATAAAACAAACACTCTTTTCAGTACTCTTTACTCCTTTGGTTCTTCTCCTTCTTTACTTCGACAATGGCTTCTTTGAACGTACCTCCTCAAGTCCCTTCTGTACATGAAGACGCTGAACAACTCCGCAAAGCCTTTGAAGGTAGTCTATGCTTTCGTTTTTTCTTGTGTTTTAGTGGATTTTTTTTTAGCCGGGGATTTATGAGATCATTCTTGATTTTGATCGATGATGTTGATGCTCATCAAGATACAGGTTTTCTGTGGTATATGATGTGGGATTTTGAAATGTCTAGCATTTTCTTGTATTGATCTGTGAACAGGATCGATTGATCGTTTTTTGACCGTGAACGCTTGGTATTGGATGATCGAGGAAAGATTTACATTCTTTATGGTTACTATTTGAGTGATTTTATCGGAATAGACTTGATCGATGTAAAATGTAAAGTTATTCTATTGCACGATCTAAATAACAATGTTGACATGGATTTCATAGTTATTCATGGATCTGTTGATCCTCTGCCAGGTTTGAGTTTCTTAAAGTTACTGGACTTTTTGGCTCCCCTGTCGCTTTATAATTTTGTCTTGGTATTTGTTATGCTCCTGTAACTGTAGATTTTGATTGCTTTAGTCTTTTATTAGACTAAACATTCACAAATATATTGGATCTTGGAGGTATAGATGTGCTCAGCATAAGACTAACTTGTGGAAGATGCTCTTCTTAATGATCATCCGAAATCAGCTTTTTTTGTGGCATTTGGTAATGAAATCTTTGAGAGCTTTAATTTGTGAGGCCTTGAGTGCTATGGTAGAGCCCTCAATTCTGATTGTATGCTTGTTAGCGCTGGTTTCAGTTCTTTGTGCAACGCCAAGTTGTATTATAGCTCTGCGTTTGTGTCTTGGAGATTCCCTTTTCTTTGTCAGTTCTTTTGATAAATGTTGTTCTAGATTGCTTATTGCTTTTGGTAACATAAGATGATCTCCCTAGATTATCAGCTTGAGTGAAATAATACATTCTTTGCAGGATGGGGCACAAACGAGGATTTGATCATATCCATTCTAGCTCATAGGAATGCTTGCCAACGCAAGGCAATTCGGCAGGCTTATGCTGAGAAGTATGGAGAAGATCTCCTCAAAGCACTGGACAAGGAGCTTTCAAGTGATTTTGAGGTTGGTGACATCTTTTTCCTGCTCTTCTATTTTATGCTTTTCTGCCTTCAGTGAGTATAGGAATTCCAAGAGTTAAAGAGGTCCTGTCCTGCATGACACCGAAACACAAGAAAGCTATCAATCGGAATTAATGCAATTCCAAGGGCTAATACGTGTGTTTTTCTCATTATTTTTCCATTAGAGGTTGGTGCTGCTCTGGACTTTGGACCCTCACGAACGAGATGCATTTTTGGCCAATGAGGCTACTAAGAGGTGGACATCAAGCAACAAGGTTTTGGTGGAGATAGCATGTACAAGGTCACCAAAAGAGTTGGTTTTGGCTAGGGAAGCATATCACGCTCGTTATAAGAAATCCCTTGAAGAGGATGTTGCACATCACACTACAGGGGACTTTCGCAAGGTACTATGCATACAAGATTTCTTCTTTGAATACATCATTTTCAATTTTAGAAATCTGCAAACAAATTATTTGTGTTTATATTCTTTAATATGTGTTTGGTACTGCAGCTTCTATGACATTTCTACAATCAATCAACCAAAGAGTTTAAGATTTCCTGTCTACTTCATATGCAAGGGATCAGCTAGGATGGAATGTGGGGTGACTGACTTAGACTTTAGTTGTTATGAGACATTTAACATTTATGCTTGCATTGTCCCTTTCCTTTTTAATGAGTAGATAGGTGTTGTTTAAAGAGACAGAGGAAATGCTCTTTCACTTTTAGTGTCTATACTCTCTCCTGATGAAGTCTGTCAATTGAGTAGTGGAAATAAAATAATTGCCTTTTTTTTACATAAACTTGGATGGCTCTCTCAATGTGATCAAAACTTGCCTGAAAGAAATAATTTTGTTTAAATTGGATCCGAATTTGTTACTGTTCTCGTTCTATTGTATTTTCTTTTCAGATCCTGTTACTGCTGGTGAGCTCTTACCGCTACAGCGGTGATGAGGTGAACATGACTCTTGCCAAATCAGAGGCTAAGATACTTCATGAGAAAATCAAAGGAAAGCATTACAATGATGACGAGCTCATTAGGATTCTGACCACAAGGAGCAAGGCACAGATCAACGCAACAGCTAATCAGTATAAGAATGAATTTGGAAATGACATAATCAAGGTATGCAGTTGAAAAGATTTCAATCATTATATGCTATACGCCTATACTAAAAGATCCCGTGCATTGGCAGGATTTAGAACATGATGATGAGGATGATCTCCGTGCAATCCTAAGGGCCACTATTGAGTGTCTGGTTTTCCCAGAGTTCTACTTTGAGAAGGTTCTTCGTGAATCAATCAACAAGAGGGGAACAGATGAAGGAGCTCTGACTCGAGTTGTGGCTACAAGGGCAGAGATTGATATGCAGATAATCAAGGAAATGTACCACAAGAGAAATAGTGTCTCTTTGGAGCGTGCCGTTGCAAAGGACACGCATGGAGATTATGAGAAAATGCTGATAGCTCTTATCGGCCAGGAGTGTGCTTGAAGGATATATATGCATTTGATGGCATTATGTCTATTGACCCGTTTGATCTAGAATTGCAGTTTGCCTTGTTTGTGCTGTTGGTTGCTTGAACAATGATCACTTGAGCTGTGTGTTTTGAAGTCGTTTTTTCACATAAATAATCTGTTATTTAGTTGATGTTGAAGCTGATCTGTGGTCTTGTTACCCTTTACTGCATTTTGTCTGGGAGTCAGCCAGATCATTCTTGCAAAGTAATGAGCATTTGATATTTGTAATTTACCCTTCTCCAAATGCACAGAAAATGCTTGCAGGGTTTTCAGCCCAACTTCAGAAAGTAGATGATCGAACGGTGGTTCTGGTTGCTTTTAGATGTGCATGTTTGAAATTTTGGGGCTGAAATACCTGTAAGGGAGAGTGAACTGACTTATCATCAGCCATCAAGTAAATTAGCTACCTCAATCCCCTGAACTATTGGTTAATAAAAAGTTCCCAAGAGAGATTTTGTGAATCCGGACATATATGGCTTTGAACTGAGCTTGTTCCCACTTGTATTTGTATACCAGCCAAAGTTGGGTAAAGAGGCTTTCTTCAGCGCTTCCATACTTAAAGGAGTCCCTTCTTGCCCGCGGTCCATCTAGCTCAAAAGTTATTGATATTTTTAACCGAATCGAACTGGCTTATGTGTGAAGTAATCAAACTGGTCCAAGAACTGAACTGGACCAATTTGAAGCAACTATCTGTTGCCAATGGCTAGATGGGAAATTTCCTAGTCATAGAGCAATGGCTAATTAGGGCAGCCAACCACTACAACTACAAATATCCCAAAACTCCCAAACACTTCCAGCACCTCTCGAATTCACTCTACTTTCTCCTTCTACTAGATTTTCCTTTCTTACTCTCAAGTTTTTCATGTACTACCTTCTTAGTTTCAATTATTTAATTGATTCTTGAAGAAAATGTTGAAATTTGTTTTTTTTTTTTTTCATGAAATACAACACACAGAGACTCCTAGACAGGAAATAATCAAATTGCAACTATTGCAATAAAGTACTACTATTACCTTGGAAAAGAAGAAAAGATAGGAACAGCCTACCAAATACTAGAAAGTAAGAGAACAGTTTAGTGTTCTTATTTAATAATTATGTTTCTTTTGGAAAGTTTATTTACTATTAAGAAGTTTAGTAATTTAGAATATTTTATTTATTAATTGTATTTTTTAAAAATATTTAGATAACAATTTCCTCGTCTTTGTATACATTTTTTATATTAATAATTGTACTTTATTTCGTACTTCATTTGATTATCGAAATAAGTTAATTAATTATTGGAAATGTTTTTTAGTGTTAGAATCACAAAAGTATAAAAAATAAAAATAAATAAAAAGAATATTTTTTAAAAAGGGCCTAAAGTGCTCGAACCGAACTTGCCCGAACCGTTTAAACAATTAGGCCATACAGTCCACGTCAGTCCAGGCCTCAAAGTTTTGTTCCCAGACAGGACCGGATCGTTTGCCAGTGCTTGAATCGGAGGTTATTGCTAGAAGAAAGTTCCGAATCATCTCTGTCGCCCTTTACCTATATACGAAATGTCCATCAATTTTTGCAAGTTGGGATTTTAAATTTGCAGTAATTAAGGTTATATTTGGGAAGCAACTCTTTCCAATTCAAATCAAAATTTCAATTTAAAATAATATTAATTTAAATAATCTTTATTTTTCAAAAATTATCATATACTCATAATATATTATTTTTTTCTCTCATTAATAATTGAATCTCATATTTATCTAACATTTAATAATATTTTATTAAATTTTAACAAATTTATTTTAATTCAATTCTTGTCCAAACAGCTTAAATATGCATAAGAAAACTATTTAGAAAAAAAAAAAGGAAGGTCATTCAAAGTCTTTCTCTTTTTTTTATTAATGTTTTTTCAGTTAAAATTGGGAAAGATCTCAAATGTATTCGAGAATTCCTGCCCACATTAAATTCTAGACCTACTCTATGAGATTTTCCACCCTTAATTACATGAGACCTATTTGACACTTAACCCCTTGGTATGAACTGACATATATAGCCACCGAAGACCAAAAAACGAAAATCTCTTTTTTTTTTTTTTTTTTGGATATCTCATTTATTTATAAAATGTATATTTTGAATTTTACTTACGATTTGTAACATTAAAATAAATAATATTTTTTAAACTACTGATATAACTTGATCTCAACTATTTAAGTGTTAAAATATTTTATTAAATTGCGAGAACTAAAGTGTTTTAAATGTTGTTAACTTCTAAAGCAAGAACAAGAACAAATGACTAGACACCGCACTTCATCAAAGTATTGAACGCAGTTTGCCCATTGCATCAGACCAGACAAACTCTGCCATCCCCCACGAAGCACAATGGACTTAAGGTGGAGAAATGGATGTTAGAACAGTAATGATAATGGCTCAAAGTGGAGAAAGATAACAATCCATTAGGATTCATAGCACAACAGAATCAAAGAGGAAACACAATCTACAAGAAATGTATACACATATTGTACTTAGACCAAGTTTAAAGAGAAGCTGATTGTCTGTACAATCTTCTAGATTCGGGGTTTGATTAACAAAACAACAACATAACGCTAAGCCACAACAAACTTTGACTGATACTTCTGCTTCTTGTCCTTTTTCTTTCCTTTGTTAACAGCAACATTAGAAGGCAACTATCAGGCTAAAATAGAGATGACTTGCCAAACGAAATCCTAGTTAGATAATCTACACCAACAAAGACCGATAAATATGAGAAATTGTTTGATAATATTGCTGTGTTCTTCCAAGAACAATTTTACTTGATGCCAACTTCTAACAATATCACTTCTTAAGAAGGCTGCGCGAGAAGATCTTCTTGCAGTATGGACTGGTTCGCAGAATTTCATAGGGAAGAAGTGCTTCAACTAGTGCAGAATGGAGGGACCCCTGATTGAGACCAAGGAAAGGAACATGAGAATATATACTTAACATTTATTATTCTCAGAAATAATTGAAGACTCAAATGTGATGAGAGTCAATCAAAAGCCTATGAATACCTTCAAAGATTGATGTCCACTATTCTGGATTTCCTTCATATTTTTCACTTGTTTTTCCACTTTTTTTAAGAATCCTATTTAACTGTGTGTGACAAATTTTATAAAAAACAAGCATACATCATATATAGCTGAGCATGTTACCTTGGTCACTTCAAGTGCAGACTGAATTACATAGTTTGCAAATCGATCTTGCAGCAATTGGTCAAAATGAGGCACGGAAAGTAATTCCTGGATGATTCTAGAGCGGCTCTCTTCAAGACATCTGAGGCATTTTTCAACCACATGGCTGCTGAATTTTTGCATAGACAGGTAGGCATAATGGCCTTCAAACAAAGAAAGCAAGGTGGCAGCAGCATATGGAATTTTAAGCTCTATGATATGTTGGATAACATAATTTCTGCACACAAAATTGCGAAAAAATGTTAATCTCTAACGTACACTTGAGAAAATAAGCATAGGAAAGATTCACATAGTTTACATACCGTGATGTATTATGGAATGTTTCACAGAGACATATGAAAAAATAACATATTATGCAGTTATATTTGGTTCTTACAAAAATGGATCTTCCTGAAATCATTTTTCTGGAAATTAGCATATCTCAAATGCAAGCAGTTCGCCTAAGACCTCAGCACCACTGGGTAAACCAAAGGGGGTTGTGAAAAAAGAGAGGGGAGGGGAGGGGGAGGGGAAGAAACTAATTGGGAAAAGTGGAACAGGAATGAAGTTCATATATGTTATTCAGCAGTAGATTAGGCAATACCCAACATCTCTTCCCATTGCAAGAAGACAAGCATGTATTCTTCTGCAACACTTTTCCAATGCTCATCATTCAGTAAAAATCAATTTTCTGTGTGGTAAAAATGCTTTTGATATTTGGTCAAATAATCTGTTGAAAACATTATGTATCTACTTCATGGAAAACTTAGCTCTTTAATATATATATATATATATAGTCAGCTGCAAAGCTTATATCTACTTCTTTTCCCTCCTATTCAGTACTTTGCTTCAATTTATACCCCCGTAAAAGTTTTCATCCAATTTTACTTCCTAAAGAATCATGATAAAGTATTACTCATTTGCAAAGAATTTGTCAATGTTTCAACAATAGTTAAGCACCAAACTAGCCGTCTTGCCCCATTTGTTGTAGTCTGATATTGATGCATTTCCATTACTACATTTTCCACATAGCCTCAAGGTATAAAAAGACATTTTCTGTAGAACTTCAACAGAAAACATGTTATCAGAATGCTCCCAAGCCCACTGATTTCCACTTCACTCATTATGAGGAAAAAGAAAGAACAAAAAGGAATTTGTTCATTTGTTTAGAAGTGACATCAGTCAATGGGTTCCATTTTCTCAAACGCCCTTGAAAAAGAAATCAAGTAGGATGTAAAATATCAAGGAAATTACCCAAAGGCATCTTGTGCAAGGGCAAGGCCATTTGCTGAAATGCTTGTAACCAACTTTTCCCGATGCATCCCAATCGAATATGCAATACAACGATTCAAAACACAGCATCCATGGCGATGGCATGCAATTTCTACACAAAATTTTGCAGCAGCGTCGAATATGAACTGCAACAGCCACTAGTCAGAGGTAGTCCCAAATTTGGCAAAAGATGAAAAATGCTTTCCGGTGACATAGCATGACAGCCACATTCTTTTACTGAAATTATCCTCTCCATCAAACAATTAGAAAGCATTAAGAAACAACACTACAAAGGTCTAAAAGATGTTTTCATCCATATCCGCACACCAGAGATTATTCAACTGTGACAACTTGAAGCCAGCCACTTTAATGGAACTAAGGTTGTGCACTCTTTGTTTAAGATTTTGCCATAAGAAAAATATCCAGAAGCTAGAAAAGGAGAGGAGGCAGTGTTTATTGCCAATCTGTACAGAGAATATGTTACACATGGTAGACACATAGGTGAGAAACAAATAACTCCGGCAATACTCATATAAGTCCTGGATTTTAGTAAAAATGAAGTAATTAAATCCTTCTAGCTTTAGATGGACACATGCATCAACCCTGTATGTACATATAGGATTCCACTTTTTTAGTTTTAGTTACTTATTTTCCTGCTTGATGCTTTCTGAGTCTATATCTTATCTCATAGCATCTTTCTGTATCTAGATAACTCAGTGCAAAATCTGAGAAGGATGAGACAAGACTTTCACAGAGCCAACAAACCAGAATCGTTCTGGATTAAAAAGTGGAGATTTTATTGGATTATTCCATCGTTGCTTTTACAATGCTAGATGTGATCGGCATTTATCCCACTTGAGTTTGCCAGCAAAATGGCCTAGTGCTTTTGTGTTCCAAAGAAATAATTTTACACAGATATAAAAAGAACAAGTATCTAAAAGCCCTGACATCCTTGACATCTGAACCAATATCCTAGTCCTACTTATGGCTAAGAAGAAAATACATAACATCTCGGGTCTTTAATTTGTCATATTATATTGTTTTTCATGAAGTTAGTTTGTCTCTAGACCCTTTTGGCATCTGTTTTTATAAAGTATACCTTACCGAGAACCATTGCCAAAAATGAAACATTGGTTCCTCAATCTTTCAACGATCATAAGAATTATTTTCTCTTTTTAATTTCATTTTATTCTGCTGGTCTCCTCCAAGAAAATTCCATCCTTTCTATGTAAAAATAGCAGATTCATTTCAACAAAGGACTTAACCTGGAATCAATGCGGTGATCATATTAATTCTTGCTACAGGTGATAGTGCTATAAATAGTTTATTCACCTCTTGTTAAGCCATCCACGATTCTGATTCGTAAAATAGCTAGGTGAACAACATGAATCAACTACATTATGATTAAAGAATAAATTCCTAGTCTAAGCCATATAAGATGGGCCAACACTCCTTGAGCCATCCTATATCTTCCACTGGCAAATTCAATAGATTACTACAATTGAAAACAAAAATGGCTATTGAAGCAATAGGTTATAGAGAAAAGCACACTACGACATCTGGGGAGAAGGCAATATGTTGAAACTCTGGTCATGCAAGACTAATCCATCAATTCTTGCAAACTACCATTTGAGACAGTAGTGGATTCAAAAGGCAGAGTAATTAAGAAGATAGACTATTGCTGGATCCAAAAGACCAGGAAAATAAATGGCATTCAGTTGGAGCAATTTCTCATAACAGTTTTAAATCCACATTAAGCTGTATGAGGGGACATGATGAAAAGTTGAGTGAAATTATCATTCATAAACTTTTAAAAGGGTATAGAAGTGTCATAAAAACCTTCAAAAACCTAAAAGAGATATAAAAGAATCTTGAAATCTGTCATTGACAATGCAGAAGAAAATTTCACCTTCTAGAGCTTTAAATTGAACAGAAGTAAATGGAGGTACATGAAAAATTTTATAAGCAATTACATAATTGAAAATGTGCACCTCTATAACCAGGATAAAACTCTTGTTAGCCTAAAATCATAGAAAAGGCAGATAAATGAGGTGTAAAAAATGTGTCGATCTTAAGATCCAAAAATAGTACACACGGCAAACATCATATACCTTATTTTGTTCATTGCTAAGGCACTGCAAGCAACGCTGCACCACATGATTTCCATTCATATCCTTAATGAGATCAACGATGCCTGGTTTAAGGGCTATCATAACTAAAGAAATTTGCTGCGTGCTTTTCATGGTTTCTATCAGCTTTTGCACTACACGGGTGCTGAGGAGAATAAAGCAACGTGTTCGTCAGAACAAACACATGTAATGAAAAAATCCACTTAGGAAAAAGAAATAATAGCTTGGAATAAAGCGAATGTGATTACCCATGAGTGTTCAAGCAGATGCTGACAAGCTCTCCACGTCTCTTAGTAACCATAAGCACAATCTGCAATTTTTGCTCCTCAGTGCAGAAATCCAACAATTTCTGGATGAGATAGTTAGCAAATGGATCTATCATGAGCTCAACGACAAGATGAATAACTTCAGTAAATATTATCTGCACATCCTCACTATTTCCTTCATCAAATACTCTTTGCAAGAATCGACAACCCAACTGATGCTTGGAGATCAAGTATATATAACCTCTCAAATCAGCCAACGAACAATATAATGGCTGCGAAAGCATGGCACCAGAGGTCCCCTGTACTGAGCTATTTTCAGATATTTCTTTACACTTTGATCCATCATGTCTCAAATTAGCGTCTGAAACCAGTTCTTTCTCATGTGGCCTTTCCTTCACAATCTCATTTCGCTGCTTCTTCTTGAGGACCTTAGAACGATTAGATTTCTTATCAACTACACATTTGGAATACTTACCATCTACAATAAAGGTATCTTCAGAAACCAAAGCCCCTAATTCTTCTGCATTTGTCATTGGCAAAAGAGATGGATGTAAATTGACTCCATCATTTGGGATTGATCTATCCTTTTGTTTCACCATTGGAAGTTTGTATGCCAAATCCAACTCCGACAGGGGATGAAACCACTGTGAGGTATGCAAACCACTACTGTCAACAACCCCATATTGTTGTTTCTCACAGAAACCATCGCTAAGCCAGGGCATTTCAATATCACTGATCCCAGAAGGTACCTGAACTTGAACATCCGGGCTGTAATAGCCTCTTCCCTGCTCCTTTCTCAACCTCATAAAACGATCTACAGGGTCTTCACTATACACAACATTGGAATGACTTTTAGACAAAAAAGGCAAAGGCCCCATCGAATCATTAACATCACATCCTTGTCTCAAGCCCATAGAATAACCATAAAAACCATCTCCATTGAATCCTCCCACACCGCTTGACAAAGGATCACTGAATCCGAGTAAAACCCCATCTGGGTCGACCCGAAACTCACTAGTATTGTAGTAGTTCCTGTGTTCATCCCGAATATGCATTCTCTCAAGATTTTCACATAAACCCAGCTCATATGGTATTTCCAACATGCACTCTTTATTGGGCTTGTTCACGAGCCCCGAATCCATGTACCTAAGAGTAGGATTTACTGTTTCATGACGCCGAGTATCATAAGGTGGAGTCATGAAAGTCAGTGAGGACGACGATGAACCATTTCCAACATAATCAAATCCCCTAGAAAACGATCCTGAATCAACAGGACCACATGAAACACCCATAAACATATCAGAATCATTGTTGTCATGAAAATAGTGATTCACATAAGAAGTCTCATTGATCAACATCCCTTTCATTTTCCCTTCAGTATTTTCCTTGACTCTAAACATTACTACAGCCCGCAAAATACAAATACGCTTTCTAGTACATAAGGGGGAAAAAAATACAGAGAAATTAATCTAAAAAAGCACTTGAAGAAACTGGTGAGAGAATTCTGGGGTTTCGGTGATGGCAATGAACGAGAGAGGAGAAATCAGGAATGGGTTTTCTTTTGGGAACCGAGTGAAGAGAGCAGAGGGAGGCATAATAAGGGAGGTGTGGCGTTGTTTGTTACGGCCACGCCATTAAAATGAGCTGCAGCGAGAAAAGCCAGTTACCAGTAACAGCAAAGAATGCTGCTTTTATAGGTGCAGTGGCTGCAACATTCACAAGGGACAAAACGAACTGCTTAGGAAATTAAACTGAGAGGTGGGCCCAGCTCTGACTGAAGTAGATTTTTCAAATATTATTTTTAAATTTTGTGGCTCATTAAATTAACAATCATTTGAATTTAAGCATGCAAAAGTTGTTGAAACTCTCTATTTTTTCTCTTTATTTTTTTTTAATGAGACAAGTAAATTTTGTTGCATAAAAAACAATCCCAGCAAAATCTGTTTTTTACGCTAAATTGTTGGCATTAGTGTTATAAGCACTATTTTTTTAATCAGATCGGACCGCTGATTGGATAGATCGTGAATCAGTATTCTGGCTAGTGTTTTTTTTTCTTTTTCAAAAATCATATAATTAGATTGAGTTAACTGCTTTGAATTGTTACTGCAATCGATAAATTGCGATTTGATATTGATCTAATCGATTTATTTTAAAAAATAAATTAATAGAGTAAAATTTTAAATTGTGTACTATTAATAAATTAAGAATAACTATTTTTAATTTTATAACTATAAATTATTTATTTTACTAATAATTTGTTATTTTATTATACTATATTAGTTATGAACTTAAATGTTTATATTTTTATAAATTTGAATTACACTATATTATTAATCAATTTTGTTCTTTATAATTATATTTTTAATATTTTTAATATTACTGACTCAATTACGATCTAATTACGATTGAATTAGCAAACTATGAGCCAATAAATTTTCTAACTCAATGTATAATTCGATTCTAAAAACATTGGTAATAAAAACCAACCCGCTAATTTATTTGATAAAACACTCATTATTAGATTTTTTTTTAAAAAAAAAATCAGTCTAAATACTCATAAACTATCGCTTCCTCCTCTCTGTTGTTAATTTTCTCAAAAAGACTTAGTCCTCAATTTTATATATTTTTGAGGAACATATTTATTTCAATAATCATATCTAAAATATTCTTATCCAATTTTTTATGTGTAAAGAATGGAGAAATAAAAGTTCTAATATCTTTTCATTAAATCGTTCTAATATTTCATTTATTAAGGTCAAAATAAGGTAGAAATGTAGTTTGGTTTGAAAAGGTCAGTATTAAGATAAATTTTATTCATCGCATTTAGGGTTTTCCGTAATACAAGCGGTTAAAAATTTTTACAGCCATGATATAAAGATCAATTCCGAACTCGTAGGTATTGCGATATGTAATAAACAGATTTGATTTCCTAAAAATAGTATAAAAGTTGGGGTGAATTTTAGAAATTCTCGAAAATCATCATTGAGTTTTGATCAGACAACCTAGACTCTCTACCTTATTTTTCCTTATTCTTTGCAAAATAGATAGTGGGGAGTCTTTTTTTTTTTTCCATACACTTTGCCAGGTAAAGTTTATGTTAATTTGAATAAGTTGCAATAACTAACCTCTATATTTGATATATGTTGATTGGAAAGTTAAGATTGGACTCAAAATCTTAGACAAATCCATGGCCACTAAAGTTCAAGTGGACCAAATTCATGTATTATTAAAGTATATTAATAACTCATAGTAATATGTGTGTATTTGTATATATACTAGGGGTAACGGCCTTGATTTATCTAATAATAATAATAATAATAATAATAATAATAATAATAATAATAATAATAATAATAATAATAATAATAATAATAATAATAATAATAATGTCTCTGTAAAACTCTTACATTATTATTTAGTACCAACCTTCCCATGAAGTAACCTTGGAGGCTAGAAAAAAATCCTTGCTACCAGCCTTTCCCTCATGTAATTTTAGGGCCCTTACAAAATCCAATTTAAATAAAATAATTATTGTTTTTCGATTTATATAAGATAAATGCACAAATTAAAAATTTTATTTATCAATCATCAAACTATCCGCTAAAAAAATTAAAAAGGTATTTAAGATAATTGTACAAATTGGACTGGTTTATGAGTTTTATTCACTAAAAAAATAAAAATATAATTGAGGATTTGAGGTGTGTAAGAATATTCCAATATGGTTTCTTCGTTATAAAGTTACCAAAACTAAATCTTTTGTTGTTTTAGAAGGAAAAGAAAAAAGTATCTGAAGTTATATAGTAATATTTTGATTTTATATAATATAAAAATGTATATCATTTCCAAGTTTCATTGTGTCGTCCTTTTAGTATTTTCTAGTTTTTCTCTCATAGTCAAAAGTTAAAGTATAAGGATTATAATTTATTTTTTATTCAATTAAAGACAAATAAGGGTATTTGTTGGTTTCCAGAAAGAAAAAAAAAACAAATTAATGCATTTTTTAACTCTAAAAAAAATGTGTAAAACAAAATTTAACTTTATAGCACTCTATTGAATGTTGCAAAAAACTAAACTGGCCCAAAATTTTCATTTTCTACAAAATTCTTCAGAAAATAGAATCTCAGATATTTATAAAAAAATTACAAGAAAAGGAAAGAAACTGAGTGATTGTTTAATTTGTTCAATATTTGAATTCAATTTTATGTGCCCATATATACATATATATAACTAATCCATATTTCGGTTCTAGAAAAATTAATTTTTATTTTAGATTTATATGATCACTATCACATCTAATTTAGAATAAAATTAAAATATTCCCTAAACAAAATTTATTTAAAATAATTGTACCAATTAAAAAAAGTACCTATCAACAATGAAAATTAGTGTGTTTATATAGATATACAAATGCCATTTTCCATAGCCCTTTCACCTAGATCATAAACAAAGTTGAAAATATATGAGTAAAATCTTCTTTGTTTTTTATGGAGAGAAAAGAATGTCAAATTCATTTAAGAATCTCTAAATTGAAAAGAAATATTTTATCAATTAAACTAGTACTCGTTCTCAAATTTTTAAATTTTTTATTTTTTAATAAAATTAAATATTTGAAAAAATGAATATTAAAACTTTATCTTTCGTCTTTTAAATTTTTTTAAAATTTATTATATATTTTTTTTATATAACTTCCTTTTTAACCTTGAGTTAAATTACTAACCGGCCCATGTATGAGCGAAATGTCGTAGCACAGAGAGGAAGTCAAAGACACGCAGAGAAGACCTGTATTTATGGCCTTCAGATACAAAAGTTTTATAGTGCCTTGTTTTTCCATTTCTTTTCCCTTCTGGCTTTTTCTTCTCTGCCAAGCAACAACGGTCCCGGCAAGCCGTACGGCTGCCTCCAGAAAAAGCAAAGTAGAACGTGGCAGCTACTTGTTTCCTCCATCCCACTACGTATCTTTTGTCCATGCTGCTAATATAAAAGGTTGTGATTAAATAAAAATTAATTCAAGATTAATTTTATAAAAAATTATTAAATTTATTTAAAAAATATAATATATTATAAAAAAGTAATTATTATTATAAGATAAAAAATATATAATATATTAATATATTTGAATTATAATAAAATTTTAATTTACAATGAAATTAAAAAATTTTAATCTACTTAGAGCTTAAATTCTATAATTATTTGCCGAGGAAGAGGACTAGTTATTATATACGTTCTCATACTGTCTTCTATTTAATACTCAACAATTGTAAAAGTCATTTCATTAAATTAATATATTCTAAATATCTTTCAAAATATGATTTATACAATTTAACTGAACAAAATTGTTTTAAATAATCTTATTTTTAGCGAATTTTCAAGTTTAGTCATTGCGGGTGACAAGTATAGCCTTATTGCCACTGTAGGGGTGTTTCCACAGTAGCATTAGCTATATCCGGGTATAGTATTCGAAAGTGAGTTTTACACTTTAACCATCACAGCACGACGGGACGTCTATCCATTTAAAATTTAAAATTAATTTTTTTTAAAAAATCATTCAAATTTTACATTTTGCTCCTCTAAAAATTTTGCTTGTCCCTCTAACTTTAAATTTTTAATTTTATCTTTGTTTCATATTAAAACTCAATGAGAATTGAGTTATAATATGTTTTTTTTAAAAGAAATTGATCATCAAAATAAGAAATCAGTCATAACGGTCAAGAGTACATTAGAAGAGTGATCGTTATGCCATCCTAAAGGAATGAAAGAAGATAATCCTAGGTGAGCCAACAAGTGAGCTCCCCTCACGACGAATAAAAGTGATGACAAAACACAAAAGGCGTAACATTAACTATGATTCTACAATAAGGTATAACATTCTATATTAGATAAGGATTATAAAGTTTAATATTCAAAATAGAGTTATGACTCAAACTGTTAAATTACGGTGCTTCGAGAATATTTAATACTCTCTTTATTTCAAAATATATGTTTATAAAATTTTTTTATTTTGTTTTAAAACATATATTCATGTATATATTTTTAGAATTAATGATTAGTTTTTTTTCATTTTACATTTATTTATTCTAAATTAACTATATAATTTTTAAAAATGCTTTTTCTTCTCACTTTTTTAGAATTTTTACCAATCAATAGCTATTATGTATTTACTAGGGGTAGAATATGAACTTTTTTTGAATTGTAATTTTATTTTCAACACCCTTAATCCGTGTTTAAAGTAATTATTAGTAGTTATTCATGGCTAATTTGGTGGTGATTTGAATGGTGTTGGGATTTGATAATTTTTTGTTATTAGATTGGAAGCATTTAGTATGCTACATGCAGGCAGCTGCAGACGTTTGTTGAGAAATTTGGCAGTCGTTCCAAAAATGGAGAAACCAAAAGGAGACTTGGTATTATGTCTTCTGCCAACAACTACCTGTGTCTGTCTGGGACCTCTACGAAGCTTGCTAATATACCTATATATGAACTCTGCTTTTATCTTTGTCATTAATTACTGATAGCAAACCTCGGTTGTACTGCATTACATTCTTTTAAACTGATTTGGTGCATAACATTTGAGCCCAGCATTGTCTCAAGGCCTCAGCTTAGAATGCTTTTCAGCTGGAAAAGGTTCTCAAATCGGAATCCGGGATTCTTAAAGCTACTCTAAAAGCGAGTTGATCTCAAATTCAGATAACGAAAGATTTAGTGAAATAGTGCACGTTTTGTGGGAAGGGGGCCTTCCTATATGTACATGTAGTTAATTTGTTCTCCTTCAATTTCATTTTTATTCTTGCGAGTTGAATAAGTGTGTAAAACTATAATAAACAAATCTCAACAATTGATTAATGAGCCGCTGTATACAAGATTAACTCGTTCTCATTCGCATTAGATTGCCTTTTGCTATACACTTAAGGGCATTTGATAAAAGTAAAGTCTTTAGAGTAAAGTCTAACTATTTAATTTTTTTTTTTTTAATTGAAAATTATAGTTTGAATCTAAAGGATAAATTAATTATGATTTATTGTTATATTATATTTTATTATACTTTTTATTAAATTAAAATATAATAACAAATAAAAATTTAATATATTTATATTTTCAATTTAAATAATTTTATTTTATTTAAAATTTATAATAAGATTTTAATCAATTAAGTGAAATGATGAATTTATTATCAAATATATTTAATTAAATATTATCAAAATATAACACACTGCTGTAATGACACACAACAATTACCTGTGAGGGGGAATCTAATAAACCATATCAATGATATAATTTTTTGAAATACAACCCTTTTCACGTAAACATAGTTCTTGTATCAAAACCTATTGCCCAAATTTTATGTGAGAAATGGTGCAAAATGCCACCTCATTTTAGACACCATTAGGCGAACATTACTTCATCTTGTGGCACAACATCTGATTTTGACTCCACAGCCAGGAATTGTATCTTTTGCACACAGTTTGGTTGGCAGGGGAAGAGGGACAGGGATAGAAGAAGCGGGGGGGGGGGGGTGAGGGAAGGAATACTTCATTTAGGAGAAGTATGTATTTTTACCTCCTTTTTAGTTTGATATAAGAGGAAGGGAGAGGAGAGAGTTATTAAATTACTTTATTTTAAAGCTAAAAAAATAAGGTCAAATGTATCATCATAGATGTATTCGATCACTTTCTCTCCCAACCCTTCTTATTTGGAAGGAACAGAAATGTTGCTATGAAGGAGAAATGATTCTTGCCTTAATTTACTTTCCCCTCCATATTACATTCCAATTAAACAATCTAGATAGTATCATTTACATCCAGTTTACCCTTAGCTTCTTACTTCTACATACATTTCACCCCCACCAAATATAGTGTCATAAGTCATGCAAATGAATCCATGACATGTTCACCAGGACACCAATTGTTCTTGTTCAAATCGAGCTTCAGGCTCTCATCGGTAACCATCTCACTTCTCAGAAGATTGAAAAGCATTAAAAGACAACCATTTCAATCAAGTTTCTTTATTTCTTTTCTGGATAAACTGAAAGGAAACTTGCTTAACCAATAAAATGGCAAAGCTAGAAGTTATTATAATTTATTGCTCGCAATCTGATTAAAACAAGAAGAAGAAGAAAAAGAGTCATTCTGGCTTAGCAAAATGAGACTCTTTCATGTTGCCAGCACCTAAAAACCAAATCTATTAGCAGAACTTGGGGAACAGCCAAAGACTTCATTCAAAAGCACAAAAACAAGATTATGAACATATAACCGAATTAGAAAGCAGTCTATAACTACGAAGGACATGTTAACTAAACCTGAGACACACAGAACCCACAACACAATGTCAAATCATTTGAGTAACAGATCCAATGAGCGGAGAGAATAGGACAGATATTAATGTAATTAAATTGAGTGAGACCTAACAAAGTTACACCAAGGCAATACTGCTCTCACCACCAGGGGGCTTGCGGACGCCACCGAAATAGTCTCGAGATTCTACCTTTCCGTCAGCAAAAATGTTACTGCCACTCATCTCTCGCAACTTTGCTGAACTCAGTGGCTTCTCAGCGGATGATGGAGGAGTATCACCCTTGAATATGTTATTTCCTGATAGCTCTGCAAATTTTTTCTCTGGAATTTTCTTGGAGGTCTTGATCACAGTTTCATCACCAGATACCTCATCGCTTGGACCTCCAGTAGGCTATGAATTAAAGATCATTATTGTTAGATGATAGCTCATCAGGTGACAGAAAAAGCAAGCATGAGCAAATTTACAAAATTGTGAAGAGATTTAAGAGTGACACATGACGATTTCAGATAACCTTCTTCAACTAATAACCTAAGGTGTTTTGGCACTAGCTTCTAGCACAGGCACCCATCATATTATAACATCTTTCTTCCTGGATCTTCAGTATAGACACAAACGCACAATACTAATGAGGTATTTCAAACATTTGAAGGTCATATTTGAGCTTGAAACCAGTATAAGCTTGTTACAACCTCATTATAAAAGTAGTCTGTAAAACCTCATTATACATTTACTTATCACGTGTGAGGTTATTTTAAATAAACCAAAAATACAAAAAGGAACATACAAGTAAATCTATAATAAGATCATTCAACTTCATCACAATTAGTGTACTACAAATGAGAACAGTAGCCATAATACTTTGGCAGTAGCACTTACATCACGGGGTGCAGGTTCTCCAATGGTGATACTTTCTCTTAAGGCCAATGCACGAGCAGCCAAAGGCCGAGGTTGAATTTCAGGAGGTGGAGCAAAGATGTCGTGACCACTAAGCTCCTTAGACTTTGCATTTGAAATTTGCTTCTTCAACTTAGCCTCAGACTCACTTTCAAGAGTTCCGCTTAGCTCCCGCTGCTTTGCCACTTCAGGCAGAGTAGTAGGTTTCTTGGGAGTAACAGTTTCTTCCTCACCAAAAGAAATTTGGCTCATTCCAGCAACCGCTTGCTAAGAAAAATAGCAATCACAAAAACCACATAGAAGGTGACTAAAACTTCACTTACCAAAAGAGGCTTATGTAAAATTTTGATGATATGATCGCTACATATACGTTAAACTACATAATATCAAACTAAGAAGCCACAGGAATTTGCAATGTATGATATTATACTGAACAATCACAGTAATAACAAAATATGTATACCTGGTACATTCGTAATCCAGTTTTACTAGTGAGATTGGGATCACCAGTTTCAGATTCAACATCACCATTCTCTCCACTGGCGGCAAAAATACCACTTCCTGTCATCTCCTTCATCTTAAAGCCAGAACAAGGTTTCCTGGAACATTCAGAAAACTGTCATACGTATGCCCCCACAGAGAGAAAGACAGAGAGAGAGAGAGTATATTCATACCACCCTGGCAAATAAGAACACTAGGAAACTTCAAATGAAAACATTTATGCACTCTGAATTCAAGAAGTGATTTTGATATTTTGTCAGCAGGAAGCCCTTTGCACGTTAAAAATATTCCAAGGAAAATGTGGAAGTATCAATGAGACAAAGGAATATCAAGCATGCAAGAGAGGTGCATTTTGTAATCATCACTTGCCTTGTGCTAATTTTAATTGTTGACTGCACTTTGAGGCAGGCAAGGTTAGTATTCTTTTTCTCTCCAGAAAGGACCAACTACCCATTTAAGAAATAGCAAAGGATCATGAACAATGTGAATATCAGATTTTTCTTTTTTTAATTCTGTTTTATCTATTTGTGCCTGATGACCCAAATGGCTTGTGAAGATAATAGCCTGGTTATTCAAGCAAACACCAATACCAGTAATTTATTGTGCAATTATTTTACATTAATAAAGTTTGCAAACAGGCATATTTCTACAAAAACCTTCATACAGATCCAATTACAACTATAAGTGTCAATACAAGACATGGTAGGAGTATTAAACTGATAATATTAATAATCAGACCACCTCCAAAATAACTCTTAACACTCCCCCTGATCAACATTTCAAATTTAGTAAGGGCAAAGATTATTATTAAATATGACAGGCCAATTAAAAAAGTGATTTTGAAATATTTGCATTGATAAAATTCTCAGACGCAAAAGAGGAGAGCCAAACGACTATGATGATGAATAAGAACATTGTGAAAACCCTGAACAACACAGACAAAATGAAACAACAAACATAAGACCCTGCAACTTCTTTGCTTATCATTACATTTATTGTTTCACCAAAACCCCAACCCAGAAGAAAACACAATGAAAATGAAAAAAGGGGAAAGCAAGCAAGCAGAAGCTAGATCTTTGACCTTTTATTCAAGCTCTCAACTTCTTCATCCGTCACCTGTCCCCCAAACACCACCTTACTGATCCCATCTGACGGCTGTCGCATTTCCAGAAAACCCACCACAAATTACATTTCAATAACTCAAAAAATTTATTAAAAAAAGAAGGTTTTTTTCAAAATAGTGAAGAGGGAAAACAGAAAGAAAACTCAAAATGGCAGCTTTTCCAAACAAACCTGGTGCGAACGAGCAGAGGAGCGAGCAGCAGAGGCAGCAGACCCATGTGCCGGAGAATTTTCCGGCGGATTCTCGGACCAGGTTAGCAGATCTGCGGTTGATGTGTGAGGCTTCCTCACTGGCGTACTCTTCTCCATTGCTTTTCTTCACTCTTTCCACCCCACCAAAAAATTCACTTCTTTAAAAGGAAAAAAAAAAGTAATAATCTCCCCAACTTCAACAAAAGAAGCAGAGAGACCAAAGATCTGAACTTCAAGAATCACAATGATTCTCTGTTCTTGCAAATCCAATGATGTCTGAATATTTTTGCGCTTTGTGGGATGAGCTGCAGCTGCTGAGCTAACACGAGGAGTGGGATGCGAGACTTGGGAAAGTGATGATGGTACTGTGTGCGTTGGTGAGTGAGGGCAGCGGGGGCTATTTCAATTGATTTTCTGGGGTTCTAAAACCGTCGACTAAAAGGCACTCCAGAAACTCTATTTCTTGCACTACACCCACCAGTACTAGTCCGATGAATTTGCCATTGGCCCATTTGCCTTAAATCAAAATTGAAATGGGGACTTTTGAATTTCTTTTCCGCTTCAGATGTGAGTTTCTAGTTGTGTATTTCTAGAGGAGCATGTGCACCAGAGGGAAAGGCACGTGTCAGTGACAGACAAGGCCCACTCGCCTATTGCCTATGAAGAATCCCTTCTTTACCAAAATGCCCCTCATTGCAAAATTAAGTTTCCCAAAATACCCTATTGCATTTGTATTTATTTTATATATTTCAACATGAGGAGCTCCTGTGGTAAAAAAAATAATAATAAATTTAAGGGTGAGATGAAAATATAAAAACATTCTCAAATATTCACATTTCGCAAATAACATAAAGAGAAGTACTAGTGTCAATTTTTTTTCGCAAAATCAACCAAAACTTGACATGTGATTTAAAAGAAAATAATTTATTCTTAGAGACGAGATTTGTCTATGGTAAAAAAAAAAAAAAACTAAAATGAGATTCAAACTTATATTAATGGAATTATGGTGCAACTCACATGAACTTTTTGTTGTTTACTATTATCTTGAAGCTAGTAATTATATGTTGGTGACCGCATAAAATGTTAGTTTCAATGTTGAATATACTTTTGTAAATATTTTTGGATGCATTATAAAATTGAGTAGGCTTGCCTTACTAATTCATTGATATTTGGTTTAGTAAACATTTTTATTAAGAAAGAAAATTCCGCATATTAAAAGGAAAAAGAAAGAAGGTTAAGAGATTATACATATTTTCATTTTAAATGTCTAAATGTTGTAAGCAGTATTTTTTTACTCCATTAAATTATCATTTTAACTTTGCATTATAAAAAATTTAAAGTATAACTATATAAACTCATTTCTTGAAGGTAATATTCAGTGATTGCATTCTTTATATCATTTCTACGCGATCAACCATCTTTATGCACTTAAACAATTTTTTTTTTCAAATTTTGCATGCAATCCCTTCAAAATCTAAGTCCAATGATCAAAGAAAAATATGATTATTATATACTATCTTCATTTCACAATATAAATCGTTTTACACTTCAAAAATTTTTTTATAATATAAGTCGTTTTACAAAATTTTATAAATATTTATTACTTTTTTCCATCTCTATCCCTTCCTACAATCTCTCTCTTTTTATTAATTATGACTTAACTCTCTCTAATTATCAAAGTAGGTAAAATTTTAATTAAGAATATTTTTAAATTTTAAAATTGTCTAAAACTTATAAATCTTTAATTCATGTATATAAATTTAAAATAACTTATATTGTAAAACATATGTAATTAACAAGACCATTTGAGGAAAAACTATATGTGGTTACTTATATTTTGCCTTTTTTTTTTTTTTTAACGTTTCCAATATGCTAGTACTCAAGTGTAATAGAGAATAATGGTGACCTGCCGACTTCGTGATAATTACAGAAATTTTGTTGTGAAAAGGGCAATTACGTCCCGGAGAAGTACAAAATCTTGTTCCAATTACCTTTTACGGTACCTGACGTGAGGATAAAGATAACCGTTGGACAGAGCCCGGCTGCGTCTTCTCTACTGTAACGGAGAAACGATTTTTTAAAATTTTGATTTTCAATTTACCGAATAGCCCCCAAGGTCGTTGAAACTTTGCCATCAATCGTTTGACTTTTTTTTTTCCCCCTCACTGCCACTGGCGCTTAAAGTTTAACCGCTGCTTAATTCCCGCTTAAGGCCTTAATCATATCTAAATTAAACTACACTAGCCGTTATTTTAAATTTCTTTCTTTCTTTCAAGATTTTTTCATTTCCCTAGTTAAAATAAAAATATTTAAAAATTGAATTTGTAATCAGAAATTCTTTTTTTTTTAATTTAGAAATAACGAAATTTTGATTGCGCTACGTGAGAAAAAGAAATTCTTACTCTATTTTGTGTTAATAATTTAATAATTAATTCAATATTTAACTCTATTATTTTCTTAATAAATTAGAAAAAATTATGTGAATTAAGAATAAATATTTGGTAAAAGATATTCAATACAAGATAAGACATTCAAATTTAAATCGATTCAACTATAATAATTATTTATGATATACTTTACCTAATTAAACTACGAATTAGTTATAATTTTTTTTGCTTGTCAAAAGGATTGCGTATATTGCCCCATTCAATGTGGTTTGGTGGTCAAGATAAACTTTCCAATGAATTTGGTTACCAATTTTCATTGATCCCTTCATTATATACTATTGATAAACTCCAAAAATCATATCCAACTAATCTTCTTCTTATAATTGACAGATTCCAGGATTTCATGGAGTCATGTTTAAATGTTTTGTTAATTGACGTGACTTTTAAACCATTTTGATAAACATTTCCGCTCTCTTTTATTCCAAGTTAGGCTATGTTTGTCATGCTACAATATTATTCCAGGGCAAGTAGAGACCTTTTTTAAAAATTAAAAAAAAAGAAAATTCTCCCCAACCAAATATAAATTAATGCAGACTTTTGCTGTTTCAGAGATGCGCAAACAATTTATAGCATCGGAAGACTGCAAACAAGAATAAGTTAACAGTGAAAGCTCTGCATTTTGAGTTGGAGGTCTTTAGATCAATTTACTACTGGTCAAGAACAAAGAAAGCAGTACTTTCTTGTCCACGACAAGAAAATAATGTTGTCTGTGTCGCCTTTGCTAAACTTAAAAATAGTTTCTGTTTCTTAAACATTACAGCAGAATGTAAAATGTGAATCGAGTTTGGATTTTTTTTTTTTTTTCCAATGATAAATAATGTTTTTAATCTATCATTTTGATTAACATGTTAGGGTAGTATCTAAGTGGTATAACTCAATCAACCTATTTCGTAAAATGGCATAAAATCTAGGGATGACAAGTATGATAGTCGAAAGATCACAAGTTAGAAATTATATGATAAAATAATTTGACTATCGACCAATCAATCAGTCTATGTCTACAAAATTTAACTTAATAAAAAAAATTTACTAAAATTTTAAGAATATTTTCTCAATATTCTGTTTCAAACTCCCTTGAAGACTTTTATTAAAGCCAACTCCACATATTGAACTCCCTTTAATCTTTGTTGTTACAACACAACTGTATCAATAAATCTTTCCCCCACCCCAGGAAAGGTCGTTGACACCGATGAAAATGTGTTTTAATCTGAAGATGAATGCTTCAACTCTTTCTTGAAGATATAATGTTGTTGCAACAACAATGAGAACTTTATCCAACAAGTATACTTTAAGAACAATAAATTTCCTTGAATATCCTACTTCTCAAGTGAAGTTACTTAGGCTTATATAGACGTATGCAAGATTTCACAATATAATGTTTGTTTGTTTTCTAATTAAATTAAGAAACTGTTAAAAAAACCCCGTTAAATTTCTAAAATATTGCAATTCCAATCCCATTAGCATTCTACAATCTTGTAGTGCAATCTTCTCAAAGATCTTCTCCTAAATTCTCTAAAATCTCTTCATAATCCAACAAGAATATCTTTGGCGTCAAACATTGACAATAATCAGTTTTTAATAGTTGACAAAAATGATTCATTGTCAAATAAACACACTTGTATAGTATTGTCAAAGATTCTTATTAAGAATTTTTGTCAATCACCTTGTCAAATATTCTTATCAATTTTCTTAATAAAAATATACATTAGATCGTTCGTTACAAGCCAAGATTCAAACTTGAGAAGAATTTAAGCATCATATAAAAATATATTGAAATAATTTATGATGTATTTGTGGAAAGATACATTTTAATATATATCTAAAATAAAAAATTTTAAAATACTCTAACCATGAATATGATACACAAATAATTATCTCTGTTATATCTTTTACTACACATGAAGCGAATATCTACAAACAGTCAACTTGTATGTCCCTGGATTCATTTGGAAACAGCAAAAACAAAAGGGCCACATGATAGAGGTGATGTTGAATCACAAATTGGTTGAGTTTTAGGGCTTCATCATTGCTGCAATATCAAGGTTAAAAGAAAATTCATTTCCAATGAGAAAAGTGGTGAGTGTAGCTGAATAAAAAGTCCTCAAAAGGTGGAAGGGTGAGAGAAAGGACCAAACACCACATGTGGGTTATAATGATACTTGAGCTTTGTCACTGCAACCTAACTTGGAACACACACAACAACACAAGATTTAAAGATTCCTTAAAGAAAAGCTATGGAGACTTCACCCTTCCAAGGTTTAGACATAAACTTTGTTTGCTTTCAAACACTCCATTTAATTAATTAATATATGTCAGTTGTAACTTTTTCCTAAGATAAGAGAATATATATCTTAATCAGTGAATAATTAAAGTTGTCAATCACCAAAAACTAGGCCATGTCAAATAAGGGAAGGGGGAAAAAAAATGAAAATTTGCTCTATTTCATGGACTTTTCCACATTTCTTGAATAAAAACAAAGACAGGTTTGACAGGGAAAACCTAGTTATTGTGTTCATCATTTTGAAAAGAAATACCACCTAATTAATTGTTCCAAATGACAAAACTGCATGCTTTGAATTATTGTTGAAAGCTGACCATTTAGGTCTAATCCTCCATTTGATGACTCACAACAAGGCAAATCGGACAATTATCCACAACCCACAAAGCTTATAATGTCTCTGTTGAGATTAAGATGCCGTCAATTTAATGAAATCTGCATTAATCTGCTAACCTAACGATCTTTTTTATACACTCTATATAATATCATTAGAAATATGCTCTTACATCAGTATATAAATAGTAAATACGTAATTTATACAACAAATAATTACAGTTGAATTTTTCATTCCTCTTACTCAAAAGTATATAGAAAGAAATCATGAATACATATCCGGCTCCTCCCTAATGTGTTCGATATTAATCTTTTCACTGCTAGTGTTATACTAGGAATGCAGAAAGAGGCAATTTATTTCAGTCATGGGAGGTCTTTATGAAGAGAAGTATTTTAACAACAGAGTATCACTATCATCAACAGCTACCAATGACCAATTTTGGAAGGAGAAGGAAGTCGGAACTTGTCTAAAAATTTAAGAATATTTTTGTTAGGAGGAGGATGGTGAAAGAAGTCCAATGGACTTAGGATTCTTGGATTCGTGTTCTTTTTGCAGAGGATCGTGTATTATTCTTACCTTTGTGTGTGGCAGCATCTAATAGGCTTTTCTTGCTTTTTCAAGAAAATGGAGGATATGTGAGGAGGAGAGAGAGTGAGAGAAAGAGAGAGGTCACCAAAAAAATAAAAACGTTTGACAGGGAAATGTGTGTTTGAGGAAATCAAGGAAAAAAGAAATAAAAAATGCCGACATGCAAACACAAAATGTGATTACAAAGAAAAAGAACAAGAAATATTACAAAAGCGCCCACCGTGGGGCTCGAACCCACGACCACAAGGTTAAGAGCCTTGCGCTCTACCGACTGAGCTAGACGGGCACGTTTAGAGGTGATATTCAACCTCTATACTAGTACTTATTTTAAGCTCCTCGGGACAAACCACCAACCAGGAGCAATCAGCCCAATCCTAATCAATCATTAACGTCACTGTATTAAAAAGGATTTGCACTTAGTGTCATATCATAAATCATATACAACAATTTTAATTGAAATTGTGATTATGTTGTTACACAAATTCTCATATCCAAAAACCAATGAGAAAAAACTTTTAGCACCCCTTGTGTTAGATATGTTGGATGAGTTTGTGAACCCCTCCTTTTTCTGTAATTTGAATTTAATACTTTTTTATAAAAATATATAGTTTAATTAATTGAGTTATTATATTCTTACTTGATATATTAATCTTGAAACAAAATTTATGTATTTGAAGTAATAGATCAATTACAATTGAGACCCTTTCTCAAAAAATATAAGATAAAGCACACAAAATATTGAGTTTTCATCTCTACGAAAGAAAATAATGAGAATCCTCAAATCTCAACATAGGCTGTTTTACAAGTAATTCTTACATGAATTATAAACCGATTAATCAAATGTATTAATAAATTATATCGTATAACTTGTATTGCACGTAATATAAGTCACTGATACATTTAATCTATAAACTATTAATTCATATTAGAATTTTTCTAAATTCAAAAAAAAAATTGACAACTTCTCTGCACTACATATGCATGGCGACCAAATTATTTTGACAGGTGGAGCTGAGGCATCTGATTTCGGGAGTCTTTGTCTCCATGGGATGATGGAAATTAAGGATTTTAGGGTTTGTGGGGATTGAGGTGCAAATTAAATTGATAGAAATTGAGAAATTTTAATTTTAATGACGAAAATATCATTATTTAATTAAAAATGTACAGTTATATAATTGTGCGCATGTAATGGTCAAAATCACATGATTGATTAAAAATTATTTATGAGATGAATAATTAAATAATATAGATCTTGTTTAATAATATATAATTAAAAGACTAAATTTACTAATTTTTTATTCACCTCACACACAGGCAGGTTCTCCATTAGACATTTTCAGAATGGCTAGTTCTGCAAGAGCCAAGACCACACAACCAGAAAATTTTCTCCAGAAAAGGGTGCAGAACTAAAAAATAAGTTTGCATATATTTCCCATTGATAATTAAAGATTCAAGGTGATCGATTTATTAATTTATTCTTAATTTACAAATAATTTCTATTAATTGTTTTCCAAAAATTTTTTTGATGTAGCTCGATCAAGTTTGAGGCTATGCGAGTAGGAATGAGATTTTGAGTGCAAAATCAGACGGTTCTCTTCAAAATCTCAAAATTCTCCAGGATACAAAGGCTGAAAACAGAGACGAAATTACTACCTTGGAATTTGGAGTAAAATCAAAAGGAAAAAAAATCTATAAATGTAAAAAAAAAAAAAAATGGGTGAGAATAGAAGTTAAAATATATACCAACTTTTATTTTTTTTTAAATGTAATTTTTGAAAAATTTAATGTGGATGAAATTCGTCCCTAGATAAAAAGATTATAGTTGGAGGAAATGCTTATAATGTTTTGCATGCTCTGATAGGTGCACTCCTACTCTGGACCTGTAGAGGATATATATTGTTAAATGTATAACGTATAATTATGAATGAAATTCGTAATTTTATAAAAATATAATTATCTATAAATTTATTCTTTTTCACTGTCATAATATAGTTCAAGAATAATTAGAGGATCTCTTGTCTTTATACAAAATACACAATATTAATAATAATTTTATTAGATGATTAATATTAATAAATAATTTTTATTAAATTAGATAATTATCAAAATAGAGACTTATAGTTTATAAGTATTAGACAGGAGCCATCTCCAAGGAATTATCCATGTGATGATGTGATGTGGAATGGAGAAGTGCCATGCTCATTGGAAATGGCAAAGGTATTCTTTTAGTTATATTTAAATTACAAGTTTTGTGAGAAAGCTTTATTTGAATTGAAAATAAATTTAAATAATGGAAGAAAATAGAGTTAATGAAAGAAAATATAATATTTTCTAAATAAATGATAAATTTCCGATTTAAGAGAGGCAGAAAATGGTATTTGCTACTCCGAAATTTTTTTAATTAGTTATTTATTTTGAAAAATTCATGTAAATTTATTTTTCATTCCTTAAAAAAATTAAAATTTATAACAAATTCATTTACATCTTTTTTCCCTAAAACTTTACTTCTCAAATCTAATATTCTGGTTTTATTCAAGACTATACGTCCCCTCATGTTTTCCATTCCGTCAAGGGCTAATATTTTATCCAAAAATAAATTGAAAAAAAAAATCGATTGGGCTGGTACATACTTTTTAGACTGGAGGCTTGTGTGAGATAGGACTATGCCGAGCTGAGCCGAAGAATTAGGCCCATTGTCAGATTGGATCAAGCACAAAGGTCGACTGTACTTGAGATGGCAATTATATTGTTCCGGATTTGTCTTAGCTCGAGCCTACAGGTTCTCTTAACATTTTTACTTTTTTTATATACACCCACACATACATATATATAATTTCTTAAAATATATAAATATATTTATATTTATAAAAAAATTTATACTAATTAATATATTATAAGAGTATATTCTCATAGTATAATATAAACTATAACAAATAGTCAAAAATTTTTAAAATTTTCTAAAAGATATATCATAATATCTAGTTTAAAAGAAATGTAATATTTTTTAAGATTAATTTAAATTATTAAAATTTTATTTTTAAGGTAAATATAAGAAATATTTGATTATGCTAACTTAAATGATTTTAAACAAAATGATTGTAGATAAGGAATTTTGGGATAAAATATATATTTTCAAGATTAAAAGAAAATTACATATTTTAGTCTTGATTAATTAAAATTAATTCATGAATAAATATAATTATTTTTGAATTAATTAATATAATTGGGCTATCCTTAAAAGCTCGTTAAAAGCCCATTAAATCTAATGAATTATAACATTGGACAATTAAAATTGAGCTATTATTAATGGTCCATTTTACATTAAATCCAATATATTATGGATTAAATGAAATTGGACTAGGTCCTAAAATTGGACTTGTAAAAAATCTCATAATCCAAATATAATGTGGATTAAATGAGATTGGGCTAAAATATAAATTAAACCCAGGTCATCTTAAACCCAAGTCCATTAGGGTTTGTTGGGAGGCTCCTCCAAAATCCCACATCGACTATTTATGCTAAAGTCAAGGGATTTTTAGCCTATAAATAGGGTCTTCCTTCAATAGTTCAAGGGACCCCAAGATCCTCAAGTTCAAACTTCAACAAACAAGAGGCATCGCAAACTCAAGCATTCAAGCTTCATCAAATTCAAGGTTCAGAAGTTTCATCAAATTCAAGGTTCAGAATCGTCATCAAATCAAGGTTCAGAATCTTCTTCAAATTTCAAGACGTTCATCTTGCTCTGCATCAAACAAGTCTCGAAGGCTCGGCAATCAAGTGTTCGTCATCAAATCCCGTTCGATTCAGCCCTCGAATCAACGTTTTTCAAAAAGAGAAGAATCGGATGACTCCTCCTACAATTTAGGACTTCTTCGGAGATTTGTAACCACTTCTCATATTTACTAAATACTTTATAAATTTCGATATTTTTCTTATCTTATTTAAGACTTGAAATTTGTCGTCTACAAATTTCTGGCACGCCCAATGGGACAGTTTCTGCCTCCCATCTCTTCTCTTCAAATCAATCCCAAGTTCAAATACAAGTACAAATCAACTCAATGGCCCCAAAGAACAAGCACAACTATATCTCGCTCGTTCAAAGGTTGCTAATATCATGGAGGCTGCTACAACTGTTGGCAAGACTCCACAAGTTTCAAGCCAAGGCATGCTGACAAGAAGTAAGACTCGAGCTCTTTCACAAAGCGAGGATCAAAATTCAGCATTGTGTCATCGCCTGCAACTACAAAGTTGAAGCAAGATGCTGCTTCTACAATGCACAAGATGTCACCTTCATTGAAGAAGACCAATACCTCCAAACAAGCTGACCAAAGTTCAAGTACTGGCTCTACGCCTCAATCCCCTCATGGGGACTTCAAATCCAAAGCTTCATCAAATGAAGATTCCACTGCTTCTTCTGTGGCACCGGCTATGATGACGGGCACACAAAATTTGGAAGAGAACTCGCGCACCTCACGAAGTTGGTGGAGGGACTCGCCAAACGCTCCCAAGAGCAAGATCTTACCATCGCGCATCTCATCAATCATTTTGAGAAGACTGGAGAAACAAGTCAAGCTCCTTTAAAGAGATCTGAAGTGCAAGAGGAAGTGGAAACTTCTAAGAAATCACAGGATATTCAAATATCCTCCGAAGGTATGATTCCTGTGGACCAACTCAAAGACTTCATCATGGGCACGATTAAGGACAAGTATGAAGGAGGTAGCAAATCCACCTTCACATATGCAAAGCCTTATTCACAAAGAATTGATGACCTGAGAATGCCAGCTGGATATCAGCCACCAAAGTTCCAACAATTTGATGGTAAAGGAAATCCCAAGCGACACGTGGCTTACTTCATCGAGACGTGCAACAATGTCTGGAACTTATGGGGATCTACTAGTGAAGCGGTTTGTACGATCCCTCAAAGGGAATGCATTTGATTGGTACACTGATCTGGCACCTGGTTCCATCAACAGTTGGGAGTAACTTGAACAAGAATTTCTCAACAGATTCTACAGTACACGCAGAATCGTCAGTATGGTAGAGCTCACCAACTCTTGTCAATGGAAAGACGAACCAATGGTGGACTATATCAACATATGGAGGAATTTGAACCTCAATTGTAGAGATCGTCTAAGTGAATCATTGGCAATTGAGATGTGCATTCAAGGCATGCACTGGGGACTCCAGTATATCCTTAAAGGGATCATGCCAAAGACTTTTGAAGAATTGGCGACTCGCGCTCATGATATGGAATTAAGCATCGTCGCACATGGGGGTAAGGCACATGTCCAAGACCCCACAAAGGGAAAGAAAAACAAGATTTTAGAAAATGGAGCAAACCTTTTTCTAAAATTGAAATAAAGGAGTCAATGGCCACAGTCGCGGCTCCAATAAAAATTTCTTCGAAGGTGACTCAAAAGGTGACGAAGAAGATAGATCCTCCGCAGGAAAGGAAAAAGGTGACCTTGGAAGAAAGGCAGTCTAAGGAATATCCTTTTCTCGACTCTGATGTTTCTTCAATGTTCGATGAGTTATTAGCTGCTAAAGCTATAGAGTTGCCGGAGGCAAAGCGTCCGAATGAAGTTGGACGAATAAAAGATCCCAACTACTGTAAGTACCATCGGCTAATTGGTCATCCAATTGAGAAATGCTTTGTATTTAAGGACAAGATCATGCAGTTGGTCCGTGAAGGACATGTAGTCCTTGAAGAAGACAAAGTATCCGCAAATTTGACAACTGTTGTCATCCCTCCCATTGAACTCGTTATTTTGGAGGTCAAGTTTGGAAGTTTTGATCCTGTCAAGGTTGAAGTTGACAGACAAGTCCTTCCTACTGAGGCATATCAACAAGAAATTGAAGAACCTTCTATCCATGGTGAAGATGAAGGTTGGACGCTTGTGACAAGAAGAAAGAAACGCACCAAAGCCTCAAGAGGTGGAGCTTCACGGGTCAGAAGCAGATTCACAAAGAAAAATGTGAAGAAGGTCAAAAGTAAGAAGACCAAATCTGCATCAACAGTAGATGATTCTTTTTGGAAGAAATCTCCGGCACCTCTCACATTAAAAGATTTCATACCAAGGGAACTCGCTGGAAAGTTCAATATTGCTTCATGCTATGCCATACACAATGAGGAAAGCAAAGAAGACAATGATGAGTGTATAAATGAAGGGGACCTGGAGAGAATTGAAGCTTCAGCAAGCCTTAGTAGCTATATGGCTGAGATCACATTTACTGACGATGATCTACTGCTTGGCTCAACGCCTCACAACAGACCATTATTTGTGGCTGGCTAAGTGCAAGAACAGAGGGTGAATTGGATACTGTTAGACGGAGGATCGGCAGTAAACATCTTACCTCTGTGAACGTTAAGAGAGTTGGGCATTCCTATGGATAAGTTGTCTCAAAGTCGCCTTATGATACAAGGCTTCAATCAAGGGGGGCAACGAGCTAGTTGTACTCTCCGATTGGATATATTAATTGAAGATATGCTTTCAACTACTCTTTTCCATGTTATTGATGCCAAGACCTCCTACAATATTCTGCTAGGAAGACCATGGCTTCATGATAATGGTGTAGTGCCATCAACCCTGCATCAATGTTTCAAATTCCGTCGAAATGGCGTGGTGAAGAAAATAGATGCGGATGATAAACCATTCACTGAAGCTGAGGCGCATATTGCTGATGCTAAGTACTACCTTAAAAAGGATGGCGAATCAACTAAGATCGATTTATCGGGGGGAAGGAAGATAAAAAGATTACCTTCTCCAAAGATGTTAAAGCTATAGTACGTGCAGAGAGCTCTACCAAGCAACCTGCATGCAATAAGCCACTAGGAGGGCTCACTTTGCCTCTTACAAAGGTTGATCCTGTCAAGTCATCAAATACTCCTATAAAAGGATTTGGTCGACCGAAGAAAGAAGCAAAAATAGAGCATGATGAATTACCGACCTCACGTACGGAGGAATGATTTGACCCAAATGCTTGTAAGCTCTTAGCAAAGGCTGGATATAACTCGCAAAGTCAACATTTGTTGGGAAAGCTTCCTACTGATATCAACAAGGAAAAGGGTCAAAGCTCGGGATCTATCCAAAGCATGCCAACAGGAAAAGAGCGTGCTGGCCTGGGTTACAAACAAGCATCTCCCATCAGACTCAAGATTAAAAGGGCCAACGTACAATATATTACTGTAGAAGATGAGGTGACATCAAAACCGCGATCTATTTTTGGTGGGATAGGGGATACAAATTCACGTCCATCTGTCTTCACTAGATTAGGCCCAAAGAAAAGAAGAAAATCTGTTATCAAGAGGCTTGGTGTCACAATCACTTCAAAGGCAAGACATTCCAGCAAAGTCTCCTCCAAGGCAAGAACGGTGGTGAATTGCAATGGAATCTTAAAAATAATAACACAAGTGACGCCTAATGTGCCTTGTGATGAAGAAAGTATAGCCTCTTGTAATCACATTACCATCTATGATGAAGAGTGTGCCGAAGAAGAGGATGCTAAGCATGCTCCAGCAGAACTTGAAGAAGGCGTAAAAGCCACAGTTGATGAACTTAAAGAAGTAAACTTGGGCACTATTGAAGATCCTCGCCTAATTTACATAAATGTACTCTTATCGCCTGAAGAAGAAAAGGCCTATGTCGACCTGTTGAAGGAATTCAGAGACGTCTTTGCTTAGACATATAAAGAAATGCCGGGCTTAGACATCAAAATTACTGTCCACCATTTAGCTGTAAAGGATGGGGTAACACTAGTAAAGCAAGCCCAACGGTGTTTTCGACCTGAGCTAGTTCCATTAATTGAAGTAGAAGCGAACAAGCTAATCGAAGCCAAATTTATTCGAGAGGTCAAGTATCCAACTTGGGTTGTGAATATTGTCCCTGTAAGGAAGAAAAATGGACAAATTCGAATTTGTGTGGATTTTAGGAATCTCAATGATGCCTGTCCAATAGATGATTTTTCGTTGCCCATTCCTGAACTGATGGTAGATGCAACCACTGGTCATGAAGTTCTATCTTTCATGGATGGATCCTCTGGGTATAACCAAATCAAAATGGCACCCGAAGATGAGGAGCTTACTGCCTTTCGTACTCCAAAAGGAATCTATTGCTACACAGTAATGCCTTTTGGTCTAAAGAATGCTGGAGCCACATATCAAAGAGCAATGCAAAAGATCTTTGATGACATGCTACACAAGATCGTGGAATGTTATGTGGATGATTTGGTGGTCAAGTCACGTAAACGAGCTGATCATCTTCAAGATTTGAGAAAGACTTTCGAGCGACTCCGAAAATATCAATTGAAGATGAATCCTCTTAAATGTACTTTTGGTGTCACCTCTGGAAAATTTTTGGGTTTCATCGTTCGTCATCGAGGTATCGAAATAGATCAATCAAAGATCAATGCGATTATGAGGATGCCTGAACCGAGAAATATTCATGAATTAAAAAGTTTACAAGGAAAGTTGGCCTACCTCCGAAGGTTCATCTCAAATCTTGCCGGATGTTGTCAACCGTTCAGTCGTCTAATGAAGAAGGGTGTACCATTTGAATGGGATGAAGCGTGCCAAAATGCTTTCAAATGCATCAAATCTTACTTGATGAAGCCTTCTATGCTTGCTGCACCTATCCCAGATAAGCCATTGATTTTGTACATTGCTGCGCAAGAACGCTCAGTGGGGGCATTGCTTGCTCAAGAAAATGACAACGGCAAAGAAAATGCACTCTATTACTTAAGTCGGATGATGACACCGAATAAGTTAAATTATTCACCAATTGAGAAGCTTTGCCTAGCCTTGATATTTGCAATTCAAAAATTGAAACATTATTTTCAAGCACATACTGTACGCCTTATTTCCAAGGCTAATCCCATAAAGTATGTCATGACAAAGCCTCGTGCTATCCGATAGTTTAGCAAGGTGGTACCTTCAACTCCAACAATTTGATATTGTCTTCGTCCAACGAAAAGTCGTCAAAGGACAAGTGCTTGGCGGATTTCTTGGCTGATCATCCTATCCCTGCCGAGTGGGAACTAAGTGATGAGTTGCCCGATGAAGATGTTCTTGTCATTGAGATTCTCCCACCATGGAAGATGTACTTTGACGGTGCGGCACATCGTGAAGGTGCTTGGAGCTGGTGTAGTATTCATTACCCTCGAAGGAGATGTACTACCGTACTCTTTCACCTTGACTAAACGATGCTCAAATAATGTGGCTGAATACCAAGCCCTTATACTTGGATTAAAGTTGGCGGTTGATATGAAGCGATTGCACCTTGAAGTATATGGGGATTCCCAATTGATTGTTAATCAATTACTTGGTGAGTATGATGTTAAGAAGCCTGAGTTGATCTCGTATTATAATTATGCGAGACGACTTATAGGATATTTGGGTGATGTGACGATCGAGCATGTATTAAGAAGCAAAAATAAGCAAGCGATGTGTTGGCAAAATTGGCTTCTACTTTATGTCTACATGATCGAGAAATTCAAATTCCTATATGTCAAACTTGGGTCCTACCGCCTATTTTTGAAGAGGAAGATGATGAAGGACATGAAATCCATTCTGTCTTTGTTTACGAAATTAATGAAGAAGATTGGAGACAACCTTTTATAGATTATCTTAAAAATGGGAAGCTTCCAGATAATCCACGAAGATGGAGTGATATTCGCCGGCGTGCCACCCGCTTCTTTTTCTATAAGGATATGCTATTTCGACGTTCATTTGAATGTGTCTTATTGAGATGTTTAGGTCAAGAAAAAGCTGTGCAAGTAATGGAAGAAGCTCATTCTGACATATGTGGATCCCATCAATCTGGTCCGAAGCTTCATTTTCGTATCAAGAGGATGGGATATTATTGGCCTACTATGGTAAAAGATTGTCTGGATTATGCTAGAAGATGTCAAGCATGTCAATTCAATGCCAATTATCTACATCAACCGCCAGAGCCATTGCACCCGACAGTTGCTTCATGGCCATTTGATGCATGGGGATTGGATGTTGTTGGACCACTACCAAAGTCTTCTGCTGGGCATCTTTATATCTTGGCTGCAACAGATTACTTCTCTAAATGGGCAGAAGCTGTAGCACTAAAAGAAGCAAAAAAGGAAAATGTTATTGATTTTATATGTGTAAACATTATTTATCGATATGGCATTCCTCGATATATTATCACAGATAACGGCAAGTCATTCTGCAATAACTTGATGGACAAATTATGCGAGAAGTTTAAATTCAAGCAGTACAAATCTTCTATGTATTATGCTCAGGCTAATGGACTTGCTGAAGCTTTCAATAAAACTTTATGCAATTTGTTACAAAAAGTGGTTACTAAGTCAAAAAGGGATTGGCACCTTCGTATTAGAGAGGCACTTTGGGCATATAGGACGACTTACCGCACTCCAACCCAAGTTACCCCATATGCGTTGGTATATGGTGTCGAAGCTATCCTTCCACTAGAGCAACAAATTCCTTCCTTGAGGATCGCTATTCAAGAAGGTCTCACCAAGGAAGATAATGTCCGTCTCAGACTTGAAGAGTTAGAAACACTTGATGAAAAGAGGTTAGAGGCACAACAAAGGTTAGAATACTACTAAGCTCGTGTTTCCAAAGCCTTTAACAAGAAGGTGCATCTTCGTTCCTTTCAAGTTGGTGATTTAGTGCTTGCTGTGAAAAGACCAATCATCGTTGGACACAAACTAAAGAAGTTGACATCAAAATGGGATGGCCCATATGTTGTTCAAGAGGTCTACTCAAATGGATCTTATAAGATAGTTGCTGAAGATGGGTTGAGAATTGGACCGATTAATGGCAAGTATTTGAAGCGATATTATGCATAAATGATGGCTCCTCGACTGCACAAGCTTAAACTGCAAGTCGCTCCTTGACTGCACGAGCTTAAACTGCAAGTTACTCCTGGCCCGCATGAGTTTAAACTGTGTAAAGGCAACCACCAATAGTGTAGTACGTGGTAAAACTGCTGAAACACTCCATCAAGTCCAAGTTGGTAAAAATTGATACTCCTGGCCCGCACGAGTCAAAACTGTGAACGGCCCCCCCTCAAACTATATCTATCCATTTTAAACTACGTTTGACTTGATTCTTAAGTTATTCTTAAGATACGTAGGCAGC
Organism: Voacanga thouarsii; assembly: GCA_026120185.1. Taxonomy (NCBI): domain Eukaryota; kingdom Viridiplantae; phylum Streptophyta; class Magnoliopsida; order Gentianales; family Apocynaceae; genus Voacanga; species Voacanga thouarsii. Next base: position 4,787,468 of record JANUWF010001102.1, on the reverse strand, counting down.
TTAGAAGAAATTTCTAAGTTCAGTCACATCCTTTCATCATTCTCTATTTTTCTCAAGTGATGACTTATTGTGAAATCGACGTTTGCAATAAGTAAACAAAACACATATGTGCGAGAAAAGGTTGAGAAAATATGAAAGAAGTATATTATTGACGCTAGTAAGAAAGCAAGCTTATTCGTGATCTCCTTTCTTCCCTTGGGGGAGGTGCTGAATACTTTATTGCTCTTCTGAACCAGAAGTCGAGCCACTTATTGATGGAAACACCAGAGTTGTTGTTGTCCTTTTTGATCAAGTGGTATGCATGGAAAAGATGTTCGCAACTCCTTGGAAGGAATCGCTCGCCATCATGGTCCACGCCGGTGAATTCCGCAGCATGAGGAACAACTTCATTATAGTGTATTTCAAGTATTGGTAAGGCTCCAAGTTCGTGCAAGTCCCAAAGTGAAATGGACACCTCGCCAGCTGAAGTTAAGAGCGTGTTGGTGAGAGGACACCAAGATTCACAAAAGGCTTTGAGAACGTTGGGATTGCAATCGTACGTAAAAAGCGATGCATAGACAGCCTCATAGATCTTCGCAGATTTTAAGTGTCATTCGCAACGACTTAGAACGTCGTGTGCCCACTCCCAATATCTCTCCCTAAAGCGAAACACGCCAAAGAAGTTGAGTGGCGAGGTCCATTGGATCTCCTTTTGAATCATTCAACGTCCAAGTGAAGGTAACACACTGGGATGAGTTTGAGGTTGATGATTTGAAGAAAGAAGAATCCATGCCTTTGGGGAACGAGTGCCTTTGAAGTTGACTTCCGTTGACCATTCCTTCACAAGTCGTTGGAGTGTCGCCTTTGGAAGGGGCCCCGCATATTTGCCAGACTTTGCCTCATAAACTGTCAAAGTCGTCCCTACTTCAGTTGGATCATTCTCGTGATCGTGAATGACTAGCAGTTGTTGGCCCGAAGAAGATTGCAAATTTGAAAAGTGCACCATAATTGGACCTAGTAAAAAAAAAAAAGAACAAAAGTTTTGAGTTTATGAAAAATAGAGTTTTGCAAAACAAACAGTTAGCTTTAGAAAAAAAAAAAAAGAAGAAGAAAAGTTGCATGCAATTCGGGAAAGCACAGTTCCCGTAGATGGTCACGGTGACCACTAAAAACAAAAAAGAGATTGAGGGAAAAAAAGTCAACTTCGAAATTGAAAAAAAAAAAAAGAATAGAAGAGTTTACGAAGTCAACAATGGCGGCGGTGAGCCAATGCAGTGCTGCGATTTCGTTGAGCAATTGCTAAAAAAAAAAAAAAAGGAAAGGCTTACTCAGATGCACAGTACCCGTGCAGATATTGAAATTGCCAGGGTCTTCAATTGAGGCAATGCATATTCTTCAAATTGATGTGGGAAAAAATTGATCAAGATAAAGGCTTTTTTATAGGTACCATAGAATGTCTTTTTCAAATCCTATAAGAATTCTAATTCTTGATTAAAAGATTTTAATTGAGATTTAAATTTAAATCCAAGAATTTTGATTGGTAGATTCAAGAAATATGATTCCTATCCAAAATTGGATTTGAAATCTTTTCATCAATTCCTTATAGGAATAGAAAAAAGAATTCTATTTTATTAAGGAATTGAAAAAAAATGCTTTTATATTAATTTCTAATTAAATTGAGAAATTAATATTTTAAATACTTCAAGCCTTGTTTCCAAATTCTTTTAACAAAAATATTTTCCCTCAAGTCTTGAAGTGGGGGCATTTGTAGACAAGGAATTTTGGGATAAGATATATATTTTCAAGATTAAAAGAAAATTACATATTTTAGTCTTGATTAATTAAAATTAATTCATGAATAAATATAATTGTTCTTGAATTAATTAATATAATTGGGCTATCCTTAAAAGCTCATTAAAAACCCATTAAATCCAATGAATTATAACATTGGACAATTAAAATTGGGCTATTATTAATGGTCCATTTTACATTAAATGAAATTGGACTAGGTCCTAAAATTGGACTTGTAAAAAATCTCATAATCCAAATATAATGTGGATTAAATGAAATTGGGCTAAAATATAAATTAAGCCCAAGTCATCTTAAACCCAAGTCCATTAGGGTTTGTTGGGAGGCTCCTCCAAAATCCCATATCGACTATTTATGCTAAAGTCAAGGAATTTTTAGCCTATAAATAGGGTCTTTCCTTCAATGGTTCAAGGGACTCCAAGATCTTCAAGCCCAAGTTTCAACAAACAAGAGGCATCGCAAATTCAAGCATTCAAGCTTCATCAAATTCAAGGTTCAAAAGTTTCATCAAATTCAAGGTTCAGAATCGTCATCAAATCAAGGTTCAGAATCTTCTTCAAATTTCAAGACGTTCATCTTGATCTACATCAAACAACTCTTGAAGGCTTGGCAATCAAGTATTCGTCATCAAATCCCGTTCGATCCGAGATCAAGCTTTTCAGCCCTTGAATTAACGTTTTTCAAAAAGAGAAGAATCGGAGGACTCATCCTGCAATTTAGGACTTTTTCGGAGATTTGTAACCACTTCTCATATTTACTAAATACTTTGTAAATTTCGATATTTTTCTTATCTTATTTAAGACTTGAAATTTGTTATCTACAATGATCTTCATATTTAATTTTTTATTTTGCAAGTCTTCATGAATAGTGGATTAATGATATTATATTGAGAGATTTAATTTTTTAAAATTGTATGATATTTTCATAACTTGTTATGTTTTATTATATTGATGCAAGATTTTAATATATTTTATTTGTTATTTCAAATTGTATTTTATGGATTCATTATTTTATTTTAATCTTTTTTATTCTTAAATTATATTTTTTATTTTTTTGTATTAAATTTTTCCTTATTATATTTTTTAAATCCTATTGGAGATTTTACTCCTTCTTATCTACTGTCATTTCGTTATTTTAAATTGGAGATATATTAGAGATAGACTGAGATATTAAAAGGTAAGACAAAACTGTAATTTCCAATGCTCAACCCCTTGCCCCTCAATTGCAATCCTACACCTACGCCTGGTTTCAATTTTGGGTTTAGCAATTATTGAACGTGCTAAGGTAATAGGAATTACAGAAGATGTCTAGTTTGGGAAGGATATTTATGCTACGTATTTCTCCTTAGAATCTGAATATTTTTCAAGTCAAATAAAACTTATTTCTATTGCTTGAGTAATTTCAAGTTATCTGAGTAATGATCTTTATTTATTGATTTTTTATTTTTTTATTTTTTTTGGTTTTGGGGGTGGGGGGGATGGGTTGTGGTTCATAGTAATCATTTTTTAAAGTTTTAAAAATATAATTAAAAGAAAAGATAAAATATTAGATCTTGGATTGGTTTAAAAAATAATTTTAAAAAATAATTAAGTATAATTTTAAACTTTATAAATAACTTATGGGTTCAAAAATTAATATTGCAAACTATTTAGGGTATCGTGTTTAAACAAAAATTCATTTATATTAACTTCAATTTTTTTAAACAAACCATAAAACGGGTCCTTGTTTTTTCAAATTTCAATCCAAAATACCAAGAGTTTTTAATTAAAATATTATATTTCAAAAGATGATACAATATTATTCTTTTCTAAAAATATAGAAATGTTATGAATATATTGTGAATGCAATTAGTGGAAGCTCCACTAATAATGGATTTATGTGAATTATTAGGGAATTAGTGGAAGCTCCATTAATTATGGATTTTTATAGATGTCAACCATTTAGTGGAGATACCACTAATTAAGATTAGTGGAAGATGGTGTATTCCACTAATTAAGAACTCTATAAATAGAGTTATTCTCTAAACTTGAAATGCACAATCATTTTGTAAAAAGAATTGTGAGAGAAAAGAAAGAGAGAAGTTTAAAGAAATTCTTGTGTAAAGAATAGTTAGAGTTTTCTTAGTATTTAGTGTGTAAATTTTATTCTAACACTACCTTCTTAGTGTGTAGTGTGTAGATTTTATTCTAACACTACCCAAATTTTATAACAACATTATCAGCACGAGTCTCTACCGTTGTTGATCCCTATGACTAACTTTACTAAATTCGAATTTGTAACCCTTGATATTTCTGAAAAATTATATGTCATGGATTCTCGATACAGAAATGAATCTAAATGCTGAAAAGAAAGATTTGACCACCTGAAGATGGTCGTACTACCAACTGCACGGTATGAATAACTGCACCTGAAGTTGTAAGATTTTAAACCCGTGAACTTCGCAATGTATAAAATTACATCTCAGTTAAAATTATGCGGAGAAAAAGTTACTGATGAAGATATATTGGAGAAGACATTCTCCACTTTTCATGCCTCGAATATTGTCCTGTAGCAACAATATCGAGAAAAAAATCATGAAGCCAGACGAATTGGCTCAACAGCACTCCCAAAAGTGAATGCTGTTGGTTCCAGTAGAAGCCATCGTTGTAGTCGTAGTTGTGGCAGTGGCCGTGGTTGTGGTCATGGACACACTCGATATTTCCCTTAGCACAAAGAAATACTGGCCATCTGAAATGGAACAAAAAAGATAATAATGGAAAATGGTATTTCCATTAATAATAAGCATCACATCTTTGAGATGTTACATTCGAATGTCAATATAACACAATATACTATATTACTACTAACAGTTCAGAAAAAAACCATAAGTCTGGTGTTCACTTGTATTTCCTTCATTCATCTCACTGGTGTTCACGTGAACTTGAGGATGCATGCTTGTAGTTGCTCTTTTTCAATAGAGCTGACAAATTTAGGATGAATGTTTGTAGTTGTTCTTTTTCCATATTTGCATTAGAGGAAGACAAACAGGTAGCAATTATGGACTTCAGATCCTCTTCTTCGGCATCCTCCTCCTCTTCCTTCTCCCTTAGGCCAGCATTTAGACTAGTAGCAGAATTAGCCGTGAAGTTACTGTGTAATGAGTCTTAGGATTTTCTCATCCCCTTAAGTTTCTTATTATATTTGGCCTTGAAGCATACTTGTCTTAATTTCTGTGTTTGGTCCTTCAACAGCGTATCAGGACTTTCTTCCACCAACTTCTTCTCACGTTCCAACATCTCAATGGCTTCTCTTAACTTCTTCTTAGCCATATGCCCTCCTTCGTCTTTATTTCGCTCCTGTAAATCGAAGTGATATCATCAGTGGAGATACATTCATTCCAATCATTATTTACTTATAAATCTTTCATAGTTTCATACTTGCAAATTACAAGTGTGTGTGTGAGAGAACATGAACATTCTTGATTAGGGTCTCCAAACTCATCAACTTCCTATGAGGTCATCGATGAAATCTCAACTCCCTACATCTGTTCTTGAAACGAGTTAAGCTAATATTCAGTTCTTTAGCCGCGCTCTTGATTGGTAAGTAAAAGTATTGCAAAATTGTTTCTCTTGATAATGTCTTGGAGCTATTGCTCTTCTCATCTCTCTGCCTCCTAATCATCTTCTTCTCTATAGGAATTTCATCTGCAATAATATCTTAAACTTCGATATTATGTATTTTATGGGTCCTCACTCCAAATTCGTTGTCAATACCACTCATTATTTCTCATAGAAAAAGAAAAACAATATTAGTAAAGGTAATACCATTCAAAATCCATGTTTGAATGTATGATAATCTTGAACCATATTCTGACTTTGTTCAAAATCCATTAAAGAGTAGAAAGGATCATGCACAAGCATATCCTCATTCAGAGGAACAATATCAAAAGCAATCTCTTGAATGGGTAGATCAAATTGAACTTTCATTGATTTACATCACAACAAACCAAAAAAGAGTTTAATTTCATTATCAAGCACACTAAAAAAAAGGGAATCCCTCAAAGGTATCTTGCGTATCTCACCTGAAATTAGGTGGAAACGGTTGGCTTGAAAAGGAAAATACATCAAAATCTTCTGCGTTAGAAACCAAGTCAAAATTTGACCATGTCTCAAATGAATTACGAGTCCCCATATCTGCTTTGTGATTTTTGTTTTTTAAGTTTACTAATGACTGATGACTGAGATACATATCAATATACATACATGCATACATGTGTGTGTGTGTGTACAAGGAAGAAGAAGAAGAGGTAGATGATAAGTGGAGGGACTGAGGAGAAAAAAAGACAAGGAGGAAGGGAAAAAGATGGTACTAGGAAGAGTGAGATATATATAGAGTTTTTTTTAATATATTTATTGGCATTTCCTACTTATGTAGTATTACTCATAATGTTCTTACATTTCCATTATTCTCTTGTGAAATCATTATTCCCTAAATTAGGGGGAGAACAGAAATAGTATAAGAAAGATTTTGCTTAAACAACATCATTAAATTATCTTGATCCGCGCACAAGCGCATGTGAACTTGAAGTTCAAAAGATAATTCATTTGTAAAGTATTGCAAATCAAATGTCAGACGCTTTTGTTGACTCCAAAAGAGTAACATAATCGCATATTCCAGTTATAAATACTCTTATTCGACTTGAAGTTCCAGCAGAACAAAAGATTATACCTATAGCTGCTGAGCCAAAAGCATGCCAGAAGCATGGCCGACCTCTTGGTTCTAAAGATAAAAATCTTCGAAAGAAAAGATGAGTAAATGATCCAAATGATCATATTGAAGAAAAGAATGATAAAGACCAAGAGAATACTGATGACAAAGAACCAAAAGTTGATGAAAGTAACATTGAAATTTCTATCAATTATACCACTTCCGATTGAAGTTGGAATCGGATAGAAACAATTATTGATAATATATTTGCATATAATATATCTCTTGATGTTATACAGGATAATGATGATCTTGAACCAATATCAAGTCGATGAATGTCGGCATAGAAAAGATTAGCTACAATGAAAAGATGCGATTCAATCGGAGTTAAATGCATTGACACAACGTGAAGTCTTCGGACCTACAGTTCGAATACTAGAAGGTGTAAAACCTGTTAGCTACAAATGGATATTTGTGAGAAAGTGCAATGAAAATAATGAAATCATACGATATAAAGCACGGTTAGTAGCCTAAGGTTTTTCACAAAAACCAGGTATTGATTATGTCTCCTATTGTTGATGCTATTACACTCCGATATCTTATCAGTTTGGCAGTACATGAAAAGATATATATACGCATATTAGATGTTATCACTGCTTACCTGTATGGAAATTTAGAAAATAATGTTTACATGAAAATCCCCGAAGGATTTCATACGTCTGAAGCATATAAACATTATCCTCGTGAAAATTACTTCATTAAGTTGTAGAAATCATTATATGGCCTAAAGTAATCTGGACGCATGTGGTTCAATCATCTTAGTGAATATTTATTGAAAGCGGGATTTAAAAATGACCAGATATGTTCATGTGTTTTTATTAAGAAATCTGGTTCTAAATTTATGATATTAGCTATATATGTTGATGATATTAATCTTATTGGAACTCCTGAAGAGCTCCAAGAAATAATTGATTATTTAAAAAGAGAATTCGAAATTAAGGATTTTGGTAAAACTAAATTTTGCCTTGGTTTACAAATTGAACATCTAGAAAGTGGAACATTTATTTATCAATCAACATATACAGCAAAAGGTTGAAAAAGATTTTACATGGACAAAGCACATCCATTGAGTATTCCAATGATCGTCCGGTCATTAGATGTGAATAAAAATCCTTTCCGACTTCAAGAAGATGATGAAGAACTCCTTGATCGTGAAGTACCATATCTCAGTGCAATTAGTATATTGATGTATCTTACTAATAATACACGACCTGATATTGCCTTTGCTGTCAATTTATTAGCAAGATTTAGTTCTTCACCAACACGACGACATTGAAATGAAATTAAACAAGTCATTCGATATCTCCAAGGTACAATTGATCTCAGATTATTTTATTCAAATAAAACCAACCCAACATTGATAGGTTATGCAGATGCTGGTTATTTATCTGATTCACATAAAGCACGTTCTCAAACGGGCTATCTATTTATATATGAAAATACTGTTATATTATAACGTTCTATAAAACAATTTATAGCAGCTACTTCTTTAAATCATGCTGAAATTATAGTCATTCATGAAGCAAATAGAGAATGTGTATGGTTACGATCAATGATTCATTATATCTGAGAAAGTTGTGGATTATCATCTATTAGAGATATTCCAACTCCTCTTTATGAAGATAATGCAGCTTGCATAGCTCAATTACGAGGAGGATATATTAAAGGAGATCGAACAAAACATATTTCACCAAAATTCTTTTTTATTCATGAACTCCAGAAGAAATGTGAAATTGATGTGCTACAAATTCGGTCATGTGACAACCTCGCAGATATTTTCACGAAAACTTTACCGATTATAACATTTGAGAAGTTGAGATATAAAATTGGTATGCGTCGGTTCAAAGATTTAAAGGAATCATCTCATTAGGGGGAGTAATAAACAGACATATAGAATAGTGTACTCTTTTTCCTTCACTATATTTTTTTCCCACTGGGTTTTTATCTAGTAAGGTTTTAACGAGACATATTCTTTATGTAATAGATGGACATTCAAGAGGGAGTATTATAAATATATTGTGAATGGAATTAGTGGAAACTCCACTAATAATGGATTTATATAAATTATTAGGGAATTGGTGGAAGCTCCACTAATTATGGATTTTTATAGATGTCCACCATTTAGTGGAGAAACACTAATTAAGATTAGTGGAAGATGATGTATTCCATTAATTAAGAGCTCTATAAATAGAGCTATTATCTAAACTTGAAATGCACCATCATTTGTAAAAAGAATTGTGAGAGAAAAGAAAGAGAGAAGTTTGAAGAAATTATTGTGTAAAGAATAGTTAGAATTTTCTTAATATGTAATGTGTAAATTTTAGTCTAATACTACATTCTTAGTGTGTAGTGTGTAGATTTTATTCTAACACTACCCAAATTTTATAACAAGAAATGACCATTGACAATAGCTATTTCAAACTAGCCACCCCGAGGGGCGCCTTCTTTCTATTTCTTTTATTTTCCCTTTTTCTTTCGTTCTCTACTTAATAAGACAAACTAGGCTCGAAAATTCGAACTCCTGCCAATTTGAACAAATCTTGAGGTGTATATGCATTTATAGAAGTTTTAATTTTTGTCCTTATCTTAATTAGTGATTTAGTTTATGCACTAGTGGGCGACTCTGCACTACGTGCAGATATTTTGTCCCAATGATTAAATATAATTTTATAAAAATTTAAAATTTTATAAATTTTATAAATATGTATTAATTACAACAAGTGTATTTATGAATTTTCAATATATATCTTTTGCCATAGTATTTAGTACTTTACTGATAATAATTTTCTTCACCATATAACCAGTAACTAATTAAAAAATTATTCCTTCAGTTATACAAAAATTGTAAAACATAGGCAGCATTCTGATTGCATTGTGTTAATGTAATATAAGCTTTTAGAACGTCATTGATTTCATGTAATTCAATAATTCAGAACAATATACTCATAAAAAATAAAACAATACTAATTAATTTGAAAAAAAATACTTTCTTACATACTTTGTATTTGTAATCTAGATAAACTACTCTAAAATATTCATGGCTCACTTGAAAATGAACGAAAACTTTGCAATTAATAGTTTAATCTCAATCGACCATCTCTCGGAAGTGTCTGAAGATAAAAATCACATCATATCCAAACAATTCTCTAGTTAAAACTCAAAGATATAAAATAAGATGGAAGCAAGTAACAAATACCTCCTTCGGCATCCTCCGACTTTCAAGAAAAATCCCATCGGATAGAACAGGATTCTCCTCTTTGTGATGGAAAGAAGGATGATGAGCTTGATGCTTCTCAATTTGCAAGGGTTCTGAGCTTAGGGGAAATTCTTTGGGGTGGTGCCGCTATGTTCACTTGTCTTGGACTCATTTCTTCCTCCACTAAAAACCAACCATGTCCTTGAGACCTTAATGGAGAAACTTGTAATGGCGTATGTATAGGAAATTGAGGTTCAATTGATGCACGATCCCTTGAATCTTGTCCATGTTGTAAAATAAGCAGTCTCCTCCTTGTATCAAGATCTAGTTTAGATTTTGGAACTTCACTTTCTTCTCTAGCAGGAGAATTTTACAAGCTTGCTTCTGGAGGAATGGTTTGCGTAATTGGAGTTTTTAGGACTGAAGTTACTTGAGGCAGCTGCTGAGGAGGAAAAGGAACAACTGGCCCTTGCATTGTTGGTGGCAAAATTGGAACAGAAGAGGATGGTACACCATATTGGATTGTCGGAGCAATTTTGGTATCTAAATTTGCAATGGTCAATGGGACTGTTGAAGAAACTGAAATAGCCTCCTAAATCATTAAACAAATCAGAAGTTATACCTCTAACCACATGAAGAAATAAATCCACTCATACCATGGAATTTATCCAACAAAATAAAGACTTCCAAATTCATTATAACAAAATTTTCACCTTCAGTCTTCTTTCCACCTCAGCATCTGCCGTGCCATCAAAACCAAGGGAATCCTTGTTTCCATTTGAAGCCGAAGGATCATCCTAATCAGACAAAAGTCTTAAGTAACTATAGCATTCCAACAAATGGTTGAAAGTACACAGGAAGAATAATAACATTTCACATACACAAATCAAGACAACGAAAAGAGAAAGTACCTGTTGAAAAATAATAAAGATAATAAAATAAATTAATAAATAAATCATAACTGTAAACAAGGAAAGAACAACTACGACATAAAATCAACTGATAATTTGATGTAAAATCAACCAAATCATAACGTTCAAATTAATGGATGCACTGTATCATACTTATTATCCTCATTCAAATTAATGGTTGCACGTTTGTGTCTCTTTGTATTTATAATATGTGTATTCTTAATAACATTTATAATATTCATAATTTAAAATAAATAAAAATATTATGAAATGTCTAAATTACCCACGACGATTAAACGAATCTTAACTGTAAACTATATCATCGATTAAATCTAACCTAATAATCATAGTATTTAAGAATTATATTAAATCTTAACAATCAAATTAATAAAATTAAGATGAAAAAAGAAATAAAAACTTATTTAAATAATATTAGTGACAACTCATTCCATTCTTCACAATTAGAATACACATTTAGATGATGAAAGAGGTAGTAGGATTAGCTTAACTCTCAAATATTCAAACAATATAAAGAAAAAATAAGATTGAAACAATTATAAATTCTATTGAGTTTTTTTTTTTCAAACTTAATCCAACCGTCTAAAATTCAACTATTTCAACTACATTAACCTACACCGAATTGAGCAGTTGCGGTGATGAGGCAGTGGAGGTAGCGACGGGAATGAAGTTACGGCCTTTGATTTAGAATTGTACTCGAATCGAATCGAATCAAATTGAACCTTAAAATAATCAAATCAAATTTTATTATTTTTATATAATATTCTAATTCAAATTTGAGTTCGATTCAACTATTAAATATTGACTTGAGTTCAATTTATTTAAAATATTTTAAAATTCGAATTCGATTCGAATTTCGATTATAATACATTCGAAAGTTAGAATTCGAGTTTCAACTTGAACTCGAATTTGAATTAAGTCCGAATTTGATTTAAATAAAAATTTAAAATACAATATATTATAAATAATATATATATTATATTTAATTAATTAATCAAATATATTTATAAATTTTCAAACTTAATATTTATATATTTGAATTTAACTTATTTAAAATTTAAATTTAAATATAGAATTTATATTAAAATTCGAACTCGATATTTTGAATTTGAATCGAATGGAATAGCAAATCGAGCCAAAGCTTATTTGGTAAAAGTTGGATTCATTTACACAATAACGCTGATTCGGCTCATGAAAGGGCTTGGATTGGGTCCTGAGTTCATGGATGGGTCTTTGGGCCATGAGAATTAACAATTACTTTCGCGGGGGATTTTGAACCGCGGCAGACTTTGACTTCTAATCCATTTTCTAACATGGTTTTTTGTCTAGACGACCATGATTTCAACTTGTAATAATAATAATAATTATTATTATTACTACTGCCAATAATAATTCCTATATTTTTAAAACACCAATAAAAGTATAATATTTTTATTATTTAATAAAAATATTTTAAACAAAAACTCCTAAACTCCACCTAAAATTGAATTTCCTTTTTGGGCCAAGTTTGTATTTTACTTTTCTAACTTTATTTGAGTTGACATTAAATTTTTAAGTAAACATGGTCAATAATTCTTCTAAAAAGAATACAGTCCTTTAGAGTGTCTGATGAATAGATAAATTTTATTTATAAAACATAAAATTTTTTATTATTTATTCCATATAGATTGGAATATTAATCTATAAGTTGGATTTGTCAAAGCCCACTTGTAGTAGCTCGATTAGCATACTTACATATTATTCTTTTATTTAAAAAGAAAAAAGAAAAATAGCATACTTATATTTGCGGTACATGAAAAACAAATAGAAATAGTCATTACCAACACGACCACAACATACAAGTCGTGTGAGTGAGACAGAGAGATTCCCATAATTTAGAATAGATTCAAAGTAAGAGTCCAAACGTAGAACATCACCAAAATACAATTAACCGTTTCCGCACTGCTTTTGTGCCTTCCTTAATTTCCGGAGCATTCAACCTCAAATGAATTTTAGGTATTTTTTTCGTCTGAATTTGAAATTATACTTTATTTTAAAGTCTTATAGATTTTGATACTAGTTTTATATATATTTATATTATTTATATATAAAATATAGAGTGGAGAATGACCATTCTAAATGAATGATTTATGAATATAAATGACGAATCAAAAAGTTTTTTGTGAGTACAAAGATTTCTCGTATCTAATTATACCATTCCATTATATTAATAATTTCAAAAAACTATTTATATTATGATCATAGTATAATGGAGGTTAGGACTAAAATTTTGAACAGTGATCCCAAATTCAAGTTGATTATATTTTGTCTTTTTTAGAGAAAAACGATTAAATAATTTTTAATCATAGTCCCTACGGGTTTGATCATCCATAGAAACCCAAGATATTTGTGATATTTCTCTTTGAATAAGATTTTAATTTCAACGACCATTTCATTGGATATCTTACAACTAGAATCTCTCTTTTTCGATCCAATTCCTCCACCATCACAAACCCTAATTAGATTCAGAGATACTACACTTTTTAATTACGGAGAGAACCTAAGTACTTTCTTTTGAATTTAGAAAAAAAAATCAAAAATCTTTTTTTCTTCTGAGAGAACTTATTGAATCGACTGAATTATAGATTGAAAGATTACATTACCTTTTTTATATATTCAAAATGACTATTCATTTAGTACTACATTAAATACTTTGACTATAACGGAATATGTAGGGTATTTTGATATTTAATAAATTTCGTACATCAAATAATGGTAGTTAAAAAAAATAAAAAATTTTGTTTATATAGATAGTGATTTTGTAGAGTAATAAATTATAAATATAATATTTAAATAATAATAAGTACCTTTTAATTTTGTTAAAAATGAAAGATAATTAAAAATTTAAAAGTGTATTTATATTGGAATTATATTAATTTAAAAAAAATATAGATATGATTTAAATTTTAAAAATTAATAATACAGTTATTCAATATAAATAATAAAACTTATCAATATTTTATAACTAAAATTTATTTATATTAAATTTACTTGTCGTTAAAAAAATAAAATAGTATTATTTTGAAAATAACGCAAGACAAGTACACCTTAAGACGAAAGATAAAAAAAAAAAGTATATATCTTGTTATATTATTTATTATTTTAAATATGTAATTAAAAAAATTTGATAACTTGGTAGAGAATCATAGTAATGTAGATATCTTCTTTAAAAACAAAAAAAAAAAAAGAAAAGAAAAAAGAGCTTAGGAAGGAAAAAGATTGACGAAACGTAAAAACAAGCCAGGGGGGAAAGGAATAGTAATTAAAGATTGGGGGCAACTACAATGACACGTCACCTCCTATTTAAATACTTATCACTCGAAAAACTAAATACAGAAAATGCAGAGCGCTGGTGGGTCAACTGCCGGGAGCTTGAGCATCTTTGTTCGTCTGCCGTAAGTAATGGCAGCTGTTGGTATGGGAAACTTGTCGTCGATTTTCCTGCCGAGGCAACTCAGAGACAACCTCAACGGGCGCCTTCTTCTTGTTAGCTCTCCCTCTTGGTTGATCCCCGGGACGTTTAAGCGCTTTCTCTCGGCAAAAATTGGAGCGTCCTCCACCGCCTTTGTTGAATCCAAGCCTGTAATGTCTTAACCTCCTCACTCTCTGTCTCTGTGGACGTTAATACATGTGAATTTCTTGCAAATTCTTTTCTAATTGAAGGCTGAAAAATGAGAACTGCGTTTTGTTTCTTAATTTAGATTGTTCGAGTCAGCAAACAACGTTTGGAGGAGCTGCATTTTGGCACCTCAGTTTGTCAAGTTTTGATTTAAAAAAAAAAATTCGAAAAAGTACTAGTTTTCCAAGATAAGGATAATGGAAACTAGAATCAATCTCGCATGGAAAATCTGGATGAGTTTCATGAGTCTTAATCAGTAGTTGCAGAGAGTGGTTTTTTGTGCTACTAATTAAGTGCTCAGAGTCGAAATATAAATATCTGTTTCCATTTTAAACTCTAAACCCGTAAATGAAATTTATGATATTAGATGAAAAAATATAATTCAGCAATTATTCTTTCGTGACCATTTGAATTTGAGATGTTTACCATGGCGATTGGTAGTATGTCACTGTGTTTACCAATTTTAGTTAATGTAGTTTTTTCCTTGTCGATTTGTTTGGCTTTCATGAAGCAAATACTCTGTGATTACCAATTTTAGTTAGTCTAGTATTTGCGGTGTAGTATTGGTAGACATCACATCAAAGTAGATGTTTTTTTTGGTAGAGGCTGGTGCAAGTCACTAGTCATTGACTTTGCATCAGTAGGCCATGTAGCTGTTTAGAGTTAAATTATGCTGGCTGTTGGGCACAAAAAAAAAAGGAGAGAAGGCAAAAAGATCTTCCTTTTGACAAGAGGAATGCTTTCCCTGTCATGGACGATGAGATACTAGCAGTAGCATCCAATCACGGATCTATACAAACATATTCATGGAAAGTTTGGACGAAATAATAGATACCATCATTTTGCTACAATTAAATGGCTTCTTTCGTACGCATCATAAATGCTTATCTGACTTGAGTTGAGAATATATTTTCATTTCAAATTGATATCCCCTGGTGGTATGTCCAGTTTCCTGCTAAGATAATGAGATTCTCTATGCACTTTAGGATCCCATTTTGGATGAGAAGAAGTTGGACAACTACAAGAACGTTTTAGCTTGCCCTATTTGCTATGAACCTCTGGCTTTGCATGCTGATTCAGGCTTATCTCTGTAAGTTATATCCACCCTCAATTCAGAACAACTCTGCCCCCTTGTTCTCTTTTTTTGAATTATTTTATTTTAAATGTGTAGAACTTTTTTAATGTTGTGACAGAATTGTTTCTCTCCTATTCGCCATTACTGATTTTTACAATTGAAAGTTTAATGGTTTCCAAGATTTTACATTTTCATTGTTGCATTTTGCTACAGGAATCCTGCTAATAGGTCCAATTTACAGTGCAAAACCTGCAGGAGAGCTTACTTGGGCAATGAGACGCACATTGATCTGACAATTGCTAGTAGTGGCAAGGCATATGGTGAGGCTATGCCAGCTTCTACTGAGTTTTTCAGGTATTACATATGTTTGGTCTGGAATTTTGTTAACCTTAGGTAGTTCCTTTTGCTTTTTAATGTTAAAAGAGCAGTCAGTATCTGCTTCAAGTTTTGTGAATACCTTCTTGCAGCTAAATTCTATCACACAAACTGAAATCTTGCCATTTTTTTTACTTACTTTTCCTTCTTCCAAGATCTACATTTTCTGCAATATAGGACAATATACTTGTGACATTCAATTCTTTCATGTGAAATAACTATAAATTGAAGAAATAGGATTCCAAAGTTTTCTGCATTTTCAGCCTTTTTGTTGGAGATCTGTGAAATCTTCTGTTAAGTGCAAATGGTTGAACTATAAAACACCCATGTCAGGTCTTAAAGTGTAATCTTCTGTCGTGATATCATTGACTCTGTCAAGTGGAACTTTGCCTCATGTTCATGCACAATGGATTTGCTTTATTCCTAGTAAATTGTAACTCCTTCCAAGTCATTAACTTTTATTGTTAGTTTGGAAGTATTTGAAACACATTTAATAGGTGAAAACAACAGGGGAAAAGAATAATAACCAACTTTTGAAAGTTGATATACTTTTGGGCATCTTCATCCGGCTGCAATGGGCTAAGCAAATCAGCCACCTATATAATTCTCTACCATTTATCAATGAAAAAAATAGAAAAGCTATGAAAAAGAATGACAAACAATTATGGTTGTTGCAGTAGTGCTTAATTCACTTTGTACTACAACATTCTTTGCTCTTCTGTTTTTCTTGTATTTGGGATTTCCACCCTGTCATCATGTTTCAGATTGTGATGAATTGGTTGTGTGAACACGTGGACTGCTACTCAGAATCTGCTGTAACTTATCCTGGCTTCCATGATGTATTTGTAGTATGAGATATGCTCTAAGAGTGTCAACACAATCATTCTCATTTTGCAATCATGTCTTAGCTTTATTAGACAAACCTGATCAGTATTTTTTTGGTTTCCGTCACTGACATTTGCTGGAACTTGGAATAGACTTTCTCTAGTATCCTTTCTGTACGAGAGGGGCTGGCGACAAAGTTTCTCTTTGTGGGGTGGTTTCCCTGGCCCAGAAAAAGAGGTAAAGATCCATTCACTGTTTCCATTTATGAAATGTTCCATTTTGTGTATTATCTGCATGTCGCCTGATATACTGCAGGTATACAGTTTACAAAAAGTTGGTTTATGATTAGAGCTGCATTAGATCGCGAGTGAGATTTATACTAGTGAATTTTGTCTTTGCTATGGAAATAATTTTCATCATCTCAGTGAGTCAACCGTTACAACCCCATAATGGAGGAAACTACTTTTTGAAGCACAATAAAAATGAAGTTTTATTCTAAATCTCTACAACTTATTATCATATTTTACAAAGAACAGTGAAATTTAGGACTTAAATGATGAATTCATATTTCACAGCACTTGGAACCGTCCACTAATGAATGTGCCTGTCGTTGCAATCGTTAAAATGTTGCAAACTATTGGATTAAGTCACATGCAGGCTGCTTGGTGATGTCTCCTTCCATCACACGTTAAAATATATTCATTTTATTAATTTTGTGGACAATAGCTAATTGTGTAATAATGTGGCTGCAGTTTGAATTGATAAAGGATTACCTTAGCCCAGTATTGGGTGGAAACATTGTCGATGCTAGTTGCGGCAGTGGACTATTTTCCAGGCTTTTCGCCAAGAGTGGGCTATTTTCTCTTGTTGTTGCTTTAGACTTCTCAGAGACTATGTTGCAGCAGTGTTATGAATTCATTAAGCAGGAGGAGAACTTTCCCAAAGAGTACTATATTATATCCTAAGATTATATGCAAGAGAAATCCATTTCAGATTGTGATTATACCTGTGTACTAACATGTCTTTTTCTTTTTTAAGGAAAATAATGCTGGTCAGAGCTGACATATCTAGGCTTCCATTTGCTTCCGGGACTGTGGATGCTGTGCATGCTGGTGCTGCTTTGCACTGTTGGCCTTCACCATCTGCAGCTGTGAGCTTTTATTGTATTTATTAACCTATTCGAAGTCTGATACTGTTTATTTCTTTTTTGCCTATGTTAATTCATTTCTTCTGTTAGGAAAGGGGTGATGCAGGGTAATTTTTTATGCTATTGAATCTTCTTATGTGCGTGCGCATGCGTGTGTTTGTATCTTGTATAATAGTTGCATCTGAGTCTTGGAGACCAAATGAATGTTCCTTCACATTTGTTGAGAGTACTAGTCAGGATGATGGAAGCTAGCTATGGGTGTACTGTTTTGTCAGAGTCTGTCTGAAATGTACTTCTTACATGCAAATAACTTGGATCCTTGCTAGTTTACATGGTTTCATATTCTATATTGGAGAAGGTGGAATTATAGGAACTTGGTTGACTTCTGTACTTGTGTTGGCTATATTGTAGCATTCCGTAGCTGATTCGTAACATTTTTCATTTTGACATTTTCTGAACATCTGATCAGTTTGCTGAATGTTTTATATGGTACTCATTTTACAGGTTGCTGAAATAAGTCGAGTAATACGACCTGGAGGGATGTTTGTTGCTACAACTTATATTCTGGATGGTCCATTTTCATTTATCCCATTACTTGGGCCAATCCGCCAGGTAGGCATTTAAAGAAATCAACTATTTATTATCAGTTTTTTGTAAAAAGTTATTTCTGGGTTATGGATGGGGAAGCATTTGGGGAAGGTGAAGATACCAGCAGATATAGAGAAAAAAATGAGGCAGCAATGTTCCCCCTTCCCAAAACAAAGGAAGGAAATCCAAGATCTCATGAAAATACATCTATGCTGTAAAAACCAATCTTTTCTTTACCTTTTAAAGTCTATTTTGATGCCAATGGTCCATACTAGGTCAGAAAGTTCTGGCATCGGTGTCCCTCCTCTTCCCAGCTTTTTCTAGTGCATCTATGCTCCCAATATCTTTGCGTATTTACAAAGCTCAAGAAATGCCACTGACCTGTGTCTACTGCATTTTGTGCTCTCTCTCTATTGACTAATAAGTGAACTTTTCCTATGTTTAGTCTAGCTTCAGTCGTTGCACTTTTATACACTTCTCGATGAACTGTTCTAATGATTTTTCTTTAATTTGTAGAACATTGCACAAATTTCTGGAAGTCATATATTTGCATCCAATAGTGAACTTGAAGATCTATGCACAGCTTGTGGATTTGTGGATTTCAAATGTACGAGGAATAGACGCTTTGTGATGATCTCTGCCAGGAGACCTAATTAAGCTCGCTCTTGCCAATATTTTCAGACCAACATTTTCACTTTAAGCTCTCAAAAATTAAGATAATCTGTAAATCTGATATCACGCTCGTGAATGAGTAGTTGAGAATTGTATCTTCTGTGATTCTCTATCATCATTAAATATATTCATTCTGTATTCTGGTTTGCCTGTTCAAGCGTCTGCTAGATTGTACTTGAAGCTCAAGCCTTCTTTAATGCTAAATGCTAACAGAATTGGAACCTTTGAAGGGTTGGGCATCAAATTATAGAACTTCTAAAGATTACAAGAGTTCAGTTATCCAAAGAAAATACCACTGTTATCTTCTCAATTTAAGAAAGAGAAAAGCCATCATGCTTTCAAGGCTTGGTATTTTCAAAATGTATTGAACAGTAGCAAACTGGTAAGCAAAAGCATTCCATTCCAGAAACAAGGGATAATCATTTCGAGCAAATACAAAGATTGGATACAATTGAATTAAATACAGTTTCATTTCTACCTAATATTTTACTGCAGCCTGTACACTGTATATCTGTGTAGCACTATTCACAGTCCCATATCTGGATAAAGAACAACATTCTACCTTAAGCTCACTCCGAAAACTTTAATATACAACAATTTAGAGAAAATGAAGCACGGAAGACGTCACCAACTAGGAAGCTAGCATTGGTAATGAATATTTACTTCTATGTTTTATGGCAACATTGTATAGCCCTTCCTGTGGTCAACCTGATTATTACGTTTGCTTCACTTCACATCCCGGCAAAAAAAAAAAAAAAAAATCCCAAAATGATATTGGATTTACAAATCTTCTCTGCATCTTTTCTAAATCTGACGCTGCTGTCAGTTTTGCCTCGCCAATCCAAACCTGAACAACTCGAGTCAGTGTTATGATAAATGAGATAATACAACCCAAGGCACTTGGACAGTCTCCAGCATTAGCACACATGCAAGAAGAGGCTCTCTGAGTGAATATCACAAGTCACTTTGACTTTGGTAACTGCCGGTAGATTGATGTTTTTTCATCACTACCATCAAAATCATATTCTTCCACATCATAATCTATTTCAATAATGGCACGGTCATCAAGATAAAGCTCTTTTGATTCGGAGGATTGAACTTGAGAATCTTTGCCTCTCAGTGGTGAAATATCTGATCCCATTGATTGCATTTCTGATTCTATCAGAGCTTGCATCCGAGCCTGTTCCCTATCTTTGGGGTAGGTGTGGTAGAGGAAAGAGTAGATAAAACAACATATAGCCATTGGAATTCCAATAGCTGTATACAGTGCTTTGGCCAATGATTTAGCATTCTGTCTGTCTGTTGCTATGTGTTCAGAACCTTCTGGAACCGGCTTGTAACCATATACAAACTGTGCCAGTGCTCCAACCACAGGGGGGGCAAATGAGGATAATACAGATTCAAATGATCGATCCAATGCATAAATACTTGTTCGGGACTTCTCAGGGACAATCTCTGCAAAAATTGGACTGTTTACACTGTATGAGCATAATACTCGATGTGCATCAGAGAGTCAAGTTGTAAAGCAAAGCTGTACAAAAGATTTAAAACCACGTTTGCCATAGCAAATTTTGCTCCCCCCCCCAACTCAGACATGTGTAAAGGCAGCTAATATTGGTTGCCTTTGAATGATTACATTTTTTTTTTTAATTTTAATTTTCTGAAATGCCTGACATTTGTTTCTTTTGAAATGCTTTGCTGCAAAAAAAAAAAAAAAGAAGTAAATATTAACGTATCCTTTGTGTTTGTTTTGAACAATATTACAATGATGGAATAGCTTAACAGAACTAAGGAGGCAAGAAAACGGGCACAGAAAGGATGCAGACAATTATGCTGCATAAAACGGGATGCCAAACTTACAGATAAGGATGTAACAGAATATTTCAAACAAGATAATCCAAAAACATTAAAAAAAAAAAAAACAGAGTTCAGCTAGTAGTTCAATACATACTTGTTTGTCGCTGGAGCATTCCATGATATACAAAACCCGGTAATGCTCAAGACTAAACCATGTAGGAAAATCACAGATGAGTTATCTGGTAATGCCAGCAAGAGAATCGCGGCAAGTGGGATAGCCGATGCTGAGCTTATTTGTGATAGTATGATCCTGCCAGAATTTGGAAGATGCCTGGACAGGACATCCCCCATCTTTCCTCCAAAGAGTCCTCCAAGTGAATTTGCTGTGACAAACAAGCCTATGAGAAAGGCTGTTTTCATGTGAGAGAAGCCAGTAAGCTCTAACCACATAGGTGCAAATGACAAAGCTGACCACGGAAATGAACCAGTTATACCCTGAGCTACAATAATCTGAAAAGATTTAATTCTCATAACCCTTTTTGCTTCCTGTACAAGATCTTTTACTTCTGACAAGAAGGGCTTTCTAAGAATTTTATTGCTTGTCATCACACCCTCATCAGGAAAGTGAGGATCATGAGCAAAGAAGCGAACTAAAATGCCCACTACGACACTGATGAATCCGACCAGATGAAAAGAAATCCTCCAGCCAGGTATTCCCCAAAAATTAATAGGTGCTATCAATAAAGAAAACAATCCACCAACTATTGACCCAAGATTGCTGGTTAGCTGTAGCCATCCAAAAGCAGTGCCACGGTGACTATCATCAGTAGAATCAGCCACAAGAGACTGAATTGCAGGTGCTACTATAGCAAGGCCAATCCCATTCAATGCTCTAGATATTGCCACCTAAAATGGAAACAACCAAAATAAGCTTACAAATGCAATAGGCATGTTATAATGTCAAGATAAATTCTCCTTTTTATCCTCTTCAATTCCAAAAATTATGAACAAAGGACCTAGCATCGCGCAGACAATCAGTAGAAGTCAGTAATTTAGGGTGCACTTGTTTTTACCTTTCTTTGAGAAAAAAATATTTAGGGATTGTTTTGATATAAAATTGACCTAATGCAAATAAATTTTATTTGTCAAATAATGATACTTTTATTATTCAGCCCAGGTAGATCATAAAGTTGATGTTTGGATCCATAATTTTTTTTTCATAAAATTTAAAATTATACATACATTTAAAATTTAAATTAACAAAAATGCAATCCAAGTGCACCCTTAGATTGTTAGATTGTAAATAGATTCAATTATCAATGGCTCGTTCACTGTCCTATTGATGCAACATATTTTCTTACGTGCTACCAAATTTGTCTAGCATAAATTGACAAGGGCAAACAAGAAAGATCTACAAACTAAGAGTTAGTATTATTATTCTAGGATCTAGCATCTGTCAGATGAAATCTCCCCCTTCCGAACCCCCACAAATGAAGGAAGTCCCAAAGGACAGCAAAATACATGTAACAGAGAATGGTTATGCAAGTAAAAAAAGCAGGCTTACTCAACTAGAACGCTAAACAATCTGGAAAATAGATGAATCTGGTCTTGGTGTCCTTCTCCAACTAGCCTCACAACACTTCAAACTCCCTAAAATATCTAGACACACTTGTGTGGTATGATGGTGTACCCATTGAAATTTCTTTGCATAAGCCAGACGTTGTAATATAAGCAAATCCAATAACCAATTCAGACGAAGGCTTGAGGAAGCATACATTTTAGTTTAACAAATGCAGTCATATTTTTCTGTGAATCTTATTTCAACGCAAAATTCGAACAAAATCAATTACGCAACGAACACATGACACTTACTCTCAATGCATTTCACCTCAATTTTGTGAGAGGGGAAGAACAAACACAAAAACAATAATAATCTTTCCAGGATAATAAAATTATCATTGGCGCAGCCAATTCAACTAAACGTCCAACAATTCTTCCCAAGATACAATGAAAATTTCTCCAACATTTCCAACAAATGGTAAAACTTGAATCATGATCAAGAAGAAGAAATGCGGCCAGACCTCAAAGTAGGTGGATGAGAAACCAACAAGGAAGGTCGCAGCAGCCCAAAGAAAGGCCCCGTAGGCAATTACATGCGCTCGATTATGGCGGACGGCGAGATAAGTGGCAAGCGGGTAGCAAAGTGCCTGCACCATGGATCGGAAAAGCGTCAAAGAGCCCAACCCAGTTGGGCCCGTGTGGAGTGCTTCCCCGACCTCTTTGTACACCCCCGGTAACAATGATTCGTCAGCTCTTTCCATGATTCCAGCTAGGTTTACTAGCACTAGAGTTAACGTCGCCGCCTTCATTTTCTTCTTTTAGATTATTACTATTTCTGGGGAGAGGAATTTGGGGGTTTAAGGCTTGAAAACAAGAACCCTATTGATTTCGTTTTGGAGGCAAAGGAAAGACGATGAAGCTGGGCTGGCAATTTGAATTGAATTTTGACTGTGGTTGACTAGATGGCTCCTCATTTGGCTAACTCATCACTGATTGTCGATGGAATCGATTTTACGGAATATGGTGGGTTCGTTCAATGCTGGTTAAGTAAGAAACAGATAAAAATAAAAAGAAGATTGAACTTATTATAAAATTATGGTAATGTTAGAATAAAATCTACTCATTACACCCTAAAAAAATTCTAACTATTCTTTACACAAGAATTTCTCTTCAAACTTCTCTCTTTCTTTCTCTCACAATTCTTTCTCTAATCTTTCTTTCACAAAATGATGGTGTATTACAAGCTTAGAGAATAGCTCTATTTATATAGCTCTAATTAGTGGAATACATCATGGCATACATCATCTTCAACTAATCTCAATTAATGGTGTCTCCACTAAATGGTGGACATCCATAAAAATCTTCTAATAATTCACATAAATCCATAATTAGTGGAACCTCCGCTAATTAATGGAGATTCCAATAATTCATAACACTCCCCCTTGGATGTCCATCCATTACATAAAGAATATGCCTCGTTAAAACCTTACTAGATAAAAATTCAGTGGGAAAAAAATCTAGTGAAGGAAAAAGAGTACATTATTCTATATGTTTGTTTATTACTCCCCCTGATGAGATGATTCCTTTAAATCTTTAAACCGACGCATACCGATTTTATATCTCAACTTCTCAAATGTTGCAGTCGGCAAAGTCTTCGTGAAAATATCTGCGAGGTTGTCACATGACCGAATTTGTAGCACATCAATTTCACATTTCTTCTGGAGTTCATGAGTAAAGAAGAATTTTGGTGAAATATGTTTTGTCCGATCTCCTTTAATATATCCTCCTCGTAATTGAGTTATGCAAGCTGCATTGTCTTCATAAAGAGGAGTTGGAATATCTTTGATTGATGATAATCCACAACTTTCTCGGATATAATGAATCATGGATCTTAGCCATACACATTCTCGACTTGCTTCATGAATGACTATAATTTCAGCATGATTTGAAGAAGTAACTGCTATAGATTGTTTCGTAGAACGCCATGATATAGCAGTATTTTCACATATAAATAGATAACCTGTTTGAGAACGTGCTTTATGTGGATCAGATATATAACCAGCATTTGCATAACCTATCAATGTTAGACTGGTTTTATTTGAATAAAATAATCCGAAATCAATTGTACCTTGGAGATATCGAAGGACTTGTTTAATTCCATTCCAATGTCGTCGTGTTGGTGAAGAACTAAATCTTGCTAATAAATTGACAACAAAAGCAATATCAGGTCTTATATTATTAGCAAGATACATCAATGCACCAATTGCACTGAGATATGGTACTTCAGGACCAAGGAGTTCTTCATAATTTTTTTGAGGTCGGAAAGGATCTTTATCCACATTTAATGATCGGACGATCATTGGAATACTCAATGGATGTGCTTTGTCCATGTAAAATCTTTTTACCACTTTTGCTGTATATGTTGATTGATGAATAAATGTTCCACTCTCCAAGTGTTCAATTTGTAAACCAAGGCAAATTTTGGTTTTACCAAAATCCTTGATTTCGAATTCTCTTTTTAAATAATCAATTATTTCTTGGAGCTCTTCAGGAGTTCCAATAAGATTAATATCATCAACATATATAGCTAATATCACAAATTTAGAACCAGATTTCTTAATAAAAACACATGGACATACCTGGTCATTTTTAAATCCCGCTTTCAATAAATATTCACTAAGACGTGTGAACTACATGCGCCCAGATTGCTTCAGGCCATATAATGATTTCTACAACTTGATGGAGTAATTTTCACGAGGATAATATTTATATGCTTCAGGCATATGAAATCCTTCGGGGATTTTCATGTAAACATCATTTTCTAAATTTCCATACAAGTAAGCAGTGACAACATCTAATAGGCGCATATCTATCTTTTCATGTATCGCCAAACCGATAAGATATCTGAGTGTAATAGCATCAACAATAGGAGAATAAGTTTCATCATAGTCAATACCTGGTCTTTGTGAAAAACCTTGGGCTACTAATCGTACTTTATATCGAACGATTTCACTCTTTTCATTGCGCTTTCGCACAAATATCCATTTGTAGCCAACAGGTTTTACACCTTCCGGTGTTCGGATCTGCAGTCCGAAGACTTCACGTTTTGTCGCTGCATTTAACTCCGATTGAATCGCATCTTTCCATTGCAACCAATCTTTTCTATGCCGACATTCATCAACCGATATTGGTTCAGGATCATCATTATCCTGTGTAACATCAAGAGATATATTGTATGCAAATATATTATCAATAACAGCTTCTATCCGATTCCAACTTCTACCTGAAGTGGTATAATTGATAGAAATTTCAGTGTTACTTTCATCAACTTCCGGTTCTTTGTCATCGCTTTCTCTTGGTCTTTATCATTCTTTTCTTCAATATGATCTTCTCGGATCATTTAATCATCTTTTCTTTCGAGGATTTTTATCTTTAGAACCAAGAGGTCGGCCACGCTTCCGGCGTGTTTTTGACTCAAGCAACTATATGTATAATATTTTGTTCTCACTGGAACTTCAATTCGAATAGGAGCATTTATAGCTGCAATATGCGATTTTGTAATTCTTCCGGAGTCAACAAAAGCGTCTCGGCATTTGATTTGCAATGCTTTGCAAATGAATTATCTTTTGAACTTCAAGTTCACATGCGCTTGTGCGCGGATCAAGATAATTTAATGATGTTGTCCAAGCAAGATCCTTTTTATGTCGTTTTGGTTCTCCCCTAATTTAGGGAATAATGATTCATCAAAATGACAATCAACAAATCTTGTCGTGAATACATCTCCCGTCGTGGGTTCAACATACCCGATAATAGAGGGAGAATCATATCCAACGTAGATCCCCTTTCTTCTTTGAGGACCCATCTTTGTACGTTGGTTTGGTGCAATTGGAACATATACAAGACACCCAAAAATTCTTAAATGAGCTATATTTGGCTCTGAACCAAAAGCCAATTGTAAGGGAGAAAATTTGTGATAACTTGTTGGCCTTAGGCGTACAAGTGTCTGCAAGCATGCAAAATAGCATGTCCCTAAGCAGCTTGTCGGGAGATTTGTTCTCATTAATAACGGTCTAGCAATTAATTGTAACCGTTTAATGAATGATTCAACTAGACCATTCCGAGTATGAACATGAGCTACCGGATGTTCAATAGTAATGCCAATTGACATGCAATAAGCATCAAAAGTTTGGGAGGAATATTCTCCAAGATTATCTAGACTGGATCCTTTTGATCTGGATAATCTGAAATTGCGCTCTTAAGCGAATTATTTGGGCAAGCAATCTCGCGAACGCCAAAGTTGCGAGTTGATAATAAACTAACATGCGACCATCGAGTCGATGCATCAATTAAAATCATAAAGTATCTCGAATTGCCCACATGGTGGATTAATTGGTCCACATATATCACCATGAATTCTTTCTAAAAATACTCGAGACTCAAACTCCACTTTTGTTGGAGATGGTTTAATAATCAATTTCCCTTGAGAACATGCAAGCACATGAAAATTTATCGGATGTCAAAATCCTTTGACTTTTCAAAGGATGACCATGCGTATTTTCAATTATTCTTCGCATCATAATAGCTCCTGGATGACCCAAACGGTCATGCCAAATGATAAATGTAACAGGATCAGTAAATTTCTGATTTATCGAATGATGCATTTCAATTGCATGGATTTTTGTGCTATATAGGCCGTAAGAAAGAGATGGTAGCTTTTCTAATAAAGATTTCTTACTCGACATTATTTGAGTAATACAGAGATACTCAAAACTATTTTCTTCCATTGTTTCAATGTGATATCCATTTCTGCGAATATCTTTAAAGCTTAATAAATTTCTTCGAGATTTTGAAGAAAATAACGCTTTAGGAATAACAACATTTGTTCCTCCGGTAATACAATATTAGCTCTTCCGGAGCCTTCAATCAACTTTACACTACCACCTATAGTATTAACATTTGTTTCTCCCATCTGCAGGTAAGAGAAATATTTTTTATCTTTCAATATGGTGTGTGTTGTACCACTATCAATTAGGCATATATCTTCAATGCCATTTGTGTATCCTAGTAGCTGGAATAATAGCCATCTGGGCATAACAAAACATTTATAAATGTAAATACTCAAACAATAAAAACCTTAAACGATAAGTACTATTACAATGCCAAAAATATAAAATATAAAAGAAACATATTAAAAGTAAACTTTTAATTATTTTGAACACTTCCATCACCAATCAAATGCTCAATTACAAAAGAGCAACTATAAGTATGTATCCTCAAGTTCATATGAACACTAGTGATATGAATAAAAGATGTGATGCTTATTATTAATAGAAATATCTTTTTCCCTTGTTTTCTTTTCTATTCCACTTCAGGTGGCCAGTATTTCTCTGTGATAAGGGAAATATCGAGTGTGTCCATGACCATAACCAAGGCCACTGCCACAACTACGACTATAGCGATGGCTTCTGCTGGAGCCAACAGCATTCACTTATGGGAGTGCTGTTGAGCCAGTTCATCTGGCTTCATGATTTCTCAATAATAACTCATGTTAAATTTGTCAATTTTGGATACCATTTTTCTCGATATTGTTACTGCAGGACAATATTCGAGGTATGAAAAGTGGAGAATGTCTTCTCCAATATAACTTCATCAGTAACTTTTTCTCCGCAAAATTTTTAACTAAGATGTAGTTTTATACATTACTGAGTTCACGGTTTTACAATCTTGCAACTTCAGGTGCAACCATTCATACCGTGCAGTGGGTAGTACGACCATCTTCAGGTGGTCAAATCTTTCTTTTTATCCACATGACATATGGATCTCCTTTTTTTAGCATTTAGATGCATTTCTGTATGACATATAAATTTTTTTTCAGAAATATCAAGGGCTACAAATTCGAATTTAGCGAGATCAATAAATGCGTACTGTCTTCCGGCTTTAATAACGAGCAGAGACTCGTGTCGATAACGTGTTATAAAATTAGGGTAGTGTTAGAATAAAATCTACACACTACACACTAAGAAAATTCTAACTATTCTTTGCACAAGAATTTCTCTTCAAACTTCTATCTTTCTTTCTGTCACAATTCTTTCTCTAATCTTTCTTTCACTAATCTTTCTTTCACAAATGATGGTGTATTACAAGCTTAGAGAATAGCTCTATTTATAGAGCTCTAATTAGTGGAATACATCATGGCATACATCATCTTCAACTAATCTCAATTAATGGTGTCTCCACTAAATGGTGGACATCCATAAAAATCTTCTAATAATTCACATAAATCCATAATTAGTGGAGCCTCCGCTAATTAATGGAGATTCCAATAATTCATAACAGAACTGTATCTTTTTTGCTTTTTTTAAATAATTCGAGGTACGGTAAAAAAAATTTTATTCTGGTATTTCCCAAATTTTCAATTTTATATTATTTGGATTCTGTAAGACCAAGAGAAAATTTTAGTTGATAAGTTTCTTTTTACTATTTTAAAAAAATATTAGATTTAATATTTAACTTAGGAATGTAAATAAATATTCTCTTTTTATATGATTAATATTGTAAATATTTGAATTAGTGAAAGCTCCACTAATTATGAATTTATGTGAATTATTAGAGAATTAGTGGAAGCTTCACTAATTAATGGAAACTTTACTAATATGAATTTTTATGAATGTTCATCATTTAGTGGAGACACCACTAATTAAGATTAGTGAAAGATGATGTATTCTACTAATTAAGAGCTCTATAAATAGAGTTATTCTCTAAACTTGTAATACACCATCATTTTGTGAAAGAAAGAATTGTGATTGTGAGAGAAAGAAAGAGAGAGATTTGAAAAAATTCTTGTGCAAAGAATAGTTAGAATTTTATTAGTGTGTAGTGTGTAGATTTTTTTTAACATTATCCAAATTTTATAACACGTTATCAGTACGAGTTTTTACCGTTATCAAAGTCAGAAGATAGATACGCATTTATTAATCTCTATAGTTAACTTTACTAACCTCGAATTTGTAACCCTTGATATTGTTGGAAAAAATTATATGTCATACAGAAATGCATCTAAATGCTAAAAAAAAATATCCATATGTCATGTGGACAATTTAAATTTGACCACATGAAGATGGTCGTATTATCAACTGCACGGTATAAATGATTGCACCTAAAGTTGTAAAATTTTAAAACCGTGAATGAATATGGCTCCGCGATGTATCAACTTACATCTCAATTAAAATTATGCGGAGAAAAGTTACTGATGAAGATATATTGGAGAAGACATTCTCCATCTTTCATGCCTCGAATATTGTCCTGCAGCAACAATATCGAGAAAAATGGTATACCAAATTTACAGATTTAATTACTGCCCTCATCATTATAGAGAAAAATAATAAATTATTATTGAAAAATCATGAAGCCAGACCAATTGGCTGAACAACACTTCCAAAAGTAAATGTTGTTGGATCCAACAGAAACCATTGTTATAGTCGTAGTTGTGGTAGTGGCCGTGGTTATGGTCATGGACACATTCGATATTTTCCTTAGCACATAGCAATACTGGCCATTTGAAGTAGAACAAAAAAGATAATAAGGGAAAATGATATTTCTATTAATAATAAGTATCACATCTTTGAGATGTTACATTCGAATGTTAATATATACTATATTACTGCTAACAGTTCAAAAAAAAAAAAATCTATCTCCTCTTGATCATAAGTTTTGTATTCACTTGCATTTCCTTTATTCATCTCCCTGGTATTCACGTGAATTTGAGGATGCATGCTTGTAGTTACCATTTTTCAATTGAGCTGACAAATTGAGGATGAATGTTTGTAATTGTTCTTTTTCCATGTTTGCATTAGAGGAAGACAAATAGGTAGCAATTATGAATTTTAGTTCATCTTCTTCGGTATCCTCCTTCTCTTCCTTCTCCATTGGGCCAGCATCTAGACTAACAGTAGCATTAGCCATGAAGTTACTGCGCAATGAGTCTTGGAATTTTCTCATCCCCTTAAGTTTTTTATTATATTTGGCCTTAAAGCATGTTTGTCTCAATTTCTGTGTTTGGTCCTTTAACCGCATATCAGGACTTTCTTCCATCAACTTCTTCTCACGTTTCAATATCTCAATAGCTTCTCTAAACTGCTTCTCAGCCATATGTCCTCCTTCGTCTTTATCTTGCTCATGTAAATCGAAGTGATATCATCGGTAGAGATACATTCATTCCAATCATTATTTACGTATAAATCTTTCATAGTTTCATACTTGCAAATTACAAATGTGTGTGTGAGAGAACCTGAACATTCTTGATTAGGGTCTCCAAACTCATCAACTTCCTGTGAGGCCATCGACGAATTTCTAACTCCTTACATCTATTCTTGAGAGGGGTTAAGCCAATATTCAGTTTTTTGGCCGCGCTCTTGATTGGCAGGTAAGAGTACTGCGAAATGGTTTCTTTTGATAGTATCTTAGAGCTATTGCTCTTCTCATCTCTCTACCTCCTAATCTTCTCATTCTCCATAGGAATTTCATCTGTAATAATATCTTGAACTTCGATATTATGCATTTCATGGGTCCTCACTCCGAATTCGTTGCCAAGACCACTCATTATTTCTCCTATAAAAGGAAAAACAATATCAGTAAAGGTAATACCATATAAAATCCATATTTGAATGTATGATAACCTGAAATCATATTCTGACTTTGTTCAAAATCCATTAGGGAGTAGAAAGAATCATGTATAAGCATATTCTCATTTAGAAGAACAGTATCAAAAGTAGTCTCTTGAATGGGTAGATCAAATTGAAAACCCAAAGCAGCATGTCTAGAACTACCACTGATTTACATCACAATAAACCAAAAGAGAGTTTAATTTTATTATTTCATTAGTAAGCATACTAAAAAAAAGGAAGCCCTCAAAGGTATCTCACCTGAAATTAGGCGGAAACGGTTGGTTTGAAAAGGAAAACACATCAAAATCTTCTGCGTTAGACCTGAAATTAGGCAGAAGCGGTTGACTTGGAAAAGAAAATACATCAAAATCTTCTGCGTTAGAAACCAAGTCAAAATTTGACCATGTTTCAAATGAATTACAAGTCTCCATATCTGCTTTGTGATTTTTGTTTTTTGATATTTACTAATGACTGATGACTGAGATATATATCGACACACACACACACACACACACACACACACACACATATATATGTACGAGGAAGAAGAAGAGGTAGATGATAGGTAGAGGGACAGAGGAGAAGAAAAGATAAGAAAGGAAGGGGAAAAGATGGTACCGGGAAGAGTGAAAAAAAAAAAGTTTCTTGGCATTTCCTACTTGTCATCATGTTCTTGCATTTCTTTTTCTTTTCCCTTATTCTCTTATGAAATCATTATTCCCTAAATTAGGGGGAGAATATAAACAGTATAAGAAAGATCTTGATTGGACAACCTTATTAAATTATCTTGATCCGCGTACAAGTGCGTGTGAACTTGAAGTTCAAAAGATAATTCATTTGTAAAGCATTGCAAATCAAATGCCAAACGCTTTTGTTGACTCTAGAAGAGCAACAAAATCGCATATTCCAATTATAAATACTCATATTCGAATTGAAATTCCAACAGAACAAAAAATTATATCTATAGCTACTGAGCCAAAAGCATGCCAGAAGCATGGCCAACCTCTTGGTTCTAAAGATAAAAATCCTCGAAAGAAAAGAGGATTAAATGATCCAAATGTTCATAGTGAATTTCTATTAATTATACCACTTCCGATAAAAGTTGGAATTGGATAGAAATAATTAGCTAATGATGATTCTGAACCAATATTAGTTGATGAATGCCGGCATAGAAAAGATTGGCTATAATGGAAAGATGTGATTCAATCGGAGTTAAATGCACTAACAAAACGTGAAGTCTTCGGACCTGTAGTCTGAATACTAGAAGGTGTAAAACCTATTGGCTACAAATGGATATTTGTGCGAAAGCGCAATGAAAATAATGAAATCATACGAGATAAAATACGGTTAGTAGTCCAAGATTTTTCACAAAGACCATGTATTGATTATAATGAAACTTATTCTCCTATTATTGATGCTATTACACTCCGATATCTTATCAGTTTGGCAGTATATGAAAAGATAGATATGCGCCTATTAGATATTGTTATTGCTTACTTGTATGAAAATTTAGAAAATGATGTTTACATGAAAATCCCAGAAGGATTTTATATGTCTGAAGCATATAAACATTATCCACGTGAAAATTACTCCATTAAGTTACAGAAATCATTATGTGGCTTGAAGCAATTTGGACGCATGTGATTCAATCGTCTTAGTGAATATTTATTGAAAGCGGGATTTACAAATGACCAGGTATGTCCATATGTTTTTATTAAGAAATATGGTTCCAAATTTGTGATATATGTTGATTATATTAATCTTATTGGAACTCCTGAAGAGCTCCACGAAACAATTGATTATTCGACATCAAGGATGTTGGTACAATTACATTTTGCCTTGGTTTACAAATTGAACATTTGGCAAGTTTCATCAATCAACATATACAGCAAAAATTCTAAAAAGCTTTTACATGGATAAAGTATATCCATTAAGTATTTCAATGATCATCCAGTCATTAGATATGAAGAAAGATTTTCACCTCAAGAAGATGATGAAGAACTCCTTGGTCCTGAAGTACTATATCTCAGTGCAATTGGTGCATTGATATATCTTGCTAATAATACATGACCTGATATTATATTTACTGTCAATTTATTAGCAAGATTTAGTTCTTCACCAATACAACGATTGGAATGGAATTAAACAAGTCATTCGATATCTCCAAGCAGCTACTTCTTCAAATCATGCTGAAAGTATAGCTATTCATGAAACAAGTAGAGAATGTGTATAGTTACGATCAATAATTCATGATATCCGAGAAAGTTGTGGATTATCATCTATCAGAGATATTCCAACTCCTCTTTATAAAGACAATGCAGCTTGCATAACTCAAATACGAGGAGGATATATTAAAGGAGATTGGACAAAACATATTTCACCACCAAAATTCTTCTTTACTCATGAACTCCAAAAGAAAGGTGAAATTGATGTGCTACAAATTCGGTCATGTGACAACCTTGCAAATATTTTTACGAAAACTTTACCGACTGCAATATTTGAGAAGTTAAGATATAAAATCGGTATGCGTCGATTTAAAGATTTAAATGAATTATCTCATCAGGGGGAGTAATAAACAGACATATAGAATAGTGTACTCTTTTTCCTTCACTATATTTTTTTTCCCACTGAGTTTTTATTTAATAAGGTTTTAACGAGGTATATTCTTTATGTAATGGATGAACATCCAAGGGGGAGTGTTGTAAATATTTGAATTAGTGGAAGTTCCACTAATTATGGATTTATGTGAATTATTAAGAAATTAGTGGAAACTCCACTAATTAATGAAAACTCTATTAATTATGAATTTTTATGGATATCCATCATTTAGTGGAGACACCACTAATTAAGATTGGTGAAAGATAATGTATTCCACTAATTAAGAGTTCTATAAATAGAGCTATTTTCTAAGCTTGTAATATACCATTATTTTGTAAAAGAAAGAATTGTGATTGTGAGAGAAAACTATAAGAGAAAGAAAGAGAGAGAGATTTGAAGAAATTCGTGTGTAAAGAATAGTTAGAGTTTTATTAGTGTGTAGTGTGTAGATTTTTTTTTAACACTACGCAAATTTTATAACAATTAGAAAGTATAATTATCATTTGAAAGTATTAAATTTCACACGTACATTTATTGAGATAATTTTTCACTTTAAATTCTCATACTAAATGAATGCATATGTATTCTTTGCTCTCTTTTATTTAGTACTTTCTTTTTTTAAATAATTGTTATTATTACATAAATAATATAATTTAAAATTTTTATAAATTTTAAAAAATTAAATTATTCTCATTAAATATTATAAAATTTAAAAATAATTAATGTTCTAATTTAATAAAGTAATAAGTAATAAGAATATATTTAATAATAAATATATTATTAATTTCATAAAATAATATATAATTTAAAAATACAAAAAAAATTAAATTTGACATTTACTTTTAAATATAAGATGATATATTAGAATATGCCTTTATGAATACTTTATTCCATTCCTTTATTGGCTACGCAGTTTTGAGATATTTTTCTGATTAGCTCGAAATGATGGGAACATTCGCGTCTCATTTTCATGGTTTCCGCTCGTGCACTTCATCGGATACGTGACCACCAAAGACAAACAGGCTGACACCATATTTGGGCTTTCCTCAACAAGGCCTTCACAAGCCACAAAGGATATTTGTTTGACCTCACGCCAAAGCCCAAACAAACAAATGCTGAAGAATGGGTCCGGCTCACATCTACTATTTTTGTTTTTGTTTTTGTTTTTTTTACTAATCTTTACTCAAGTCACCGAACAAAATGGTTCATTCCCTATTCTTGCGTCATAAACCATTTGTGTGAAATCCTCGGATGGTGACTCAAATTCTCCTCGTACCCTTGATGGAAGCAAAAGTTAAGAAAAAAATGTTAGAAAGAGTGAGGGTGGAAATGGAATTTCAAATTTATTTACACTAGCGAGATATGCAAAACGATGATGCCTATGTGCACTGTTTTCACAGGCTATATTTATATATTAAAAAAAGATGTTTTCATAGGCTATCCACATTTTTTAATTATGATTAACCAAACATCAAATCGGTAATAAATGTGAAAATGACATTTTTTTACCCCATGGAATAGATAATATTATCAATTGTGGGTGTTTAGCTTACTGTAAATTCAAGGTACATACACCTAAAATCACTAGACCTCAAGAAGAGTAGTTGAAAATCAACTTCTCTAACATTTTCAACTATCGAATTCATTCTGGAACCCCATGGAAGACTTACTTTTTTTTAAAAAAATATTTAATTTTTCATGTCAGTAATGTTAATCATTCTACTTATTTTAATAAATGAATCCAAAATTTGTTGAATTTTCCAATCTAGAACCTAGGGTTTGAACTTTGAATTCAATCTTCTTAGGTTCGAACTAATTGGACCGCTAGTTCTAGTCGATTTGGACCACGATTCAATCTCCAAGACCTAGCGAATTCTGCTCTTCTACATTTTTCAAAATATCTAATAAAAAATTACAAGAATATCTAAGAATATTATTGAGAATGAATAAGTTTTAGAATAGTAAAAATAAAATTTGATATTCATAATTTAAAAGTAAAATATTAAATTGTAAATTTTTATGAAAAATAAGCATATATGTAACTATTTACTAATTTTAAAATTATAAAACTAAAGTTTAATATTTCATAACCATAACTCAAGTACGACGAACTACAAAAAAATAATTTATGTCAGTGTCTTTTAGATTCAAACTCATTATTAAAATAGATTGAGAGCTAAATTTTTTGGTGGCTTTCAAAATAAAACTTTGATGCTTAAATATTTCTCAAACTTGACGAACTGTCCGCATTAACAATATAAACATCCTGGGCCCACAAGTCTTAAACGCAATTAAATTGATTCAAAATGGATATGATTGTCTACGAACTCTATGAAAGGGATAATTCTCCAACTCCCCACCACGCTCTATCCTGCACAAAGTTTTTAGGAATTACCGGAAAAAAAATTTGGGCCTCAAAAGACGCATTGAAAGTCCAGTCCAATCCAATCCAAACGTGGGAAAGCAACATTACGTTTGGATTAGGGTCACACTCTTGTATCTATCGGTTGTATGGTGACAGAATGATTTGATCGTACGGCCCGTGGTCATGGATAGCACCGTCCCCAGCCTTCTCCAACTCACAGTGGAACCCATCCCCTAGTTTTAGATATCGACTAGACGTGAGAGATGCTAATGTAACCTAGACTCGTGTGCGAATTCCTGTCCTACTGGCTACTGACCACGTGGATTTGCTGCCGTGAACCACGGCGTTTGCTTCTAGTGCTCATTTCCTTTCGCGTTAAGATTTAGGATTAACGTAAGCATCTCATTGAGCAGTGACATCCTCCTCCACGTCACCATATGGTGTAAATCTTTTTTTTTCTTCTTTTTTTTTCCGCGTGCCTTTTAGTTCCTTTATACGGATAGCAATAGGACTGTAAAATGGTCCAAGCCATCTCGAGCACCTTCCAAAAAGATTCGTGCATTTGGTTTGACAGCTGAAAATATAATATATATTCTAAAAATTATCATTACCTTTATAAAAAGCTAAGCGAATTTTTACCTATTCATTGAACGAAAAATAAATAATAATCTCTAAAAACTGAGCAATGTATATCTCAAATTACAAGAAGTGGTGAGTATCTAAAATACATAAAGATTAATATGTAAAAGTAAGTTATTAAGATTTGAGAGAATAATTGAATGACACAGAGATGAAGCTACTTTAGTCAACGAATCAGTTATCAAATTTGCCTGACCAAAAAAAAAAAAAAAAAAGGCCATCGCGATATAAATTTGACTTTTATAAATTGCATACAAAAAAATCCTACATTGAGTTCATTGTTTTGAAATATTAGCGTACTAAATATTAAAATAACTTTTTCTTTGTCGCAAGATTTATTTATGTGTTTTTAATACTCTTTATGTTCACAAATAATTGATTTAATTGTAAAAATTAAATATATTAAGAAATTATGAAATTTTATAGTAAAAATAATTAAAATATCCACTATTCCTTTTGAAATATTTTTCTGTATCTTTCTTACATCATTAATTTAAATCACACAATTTCTTTAATTATATCACTTTAATAATTATATATCTCTCTCTTCTTTTTACTCATATCACCTCATTAAATTATACTTTTGATCATTTTATAAAATAACGTAATTTTATTATTGATTAAAACAACTTCAATATGGATAATTGTAATACTATTAATTAATTGATAAAAAATTATGTTAAAGATAAAATTAAAAAAATAATTAAATATAACTTATATTTAAAAAATAAAAAATTATTTTTAGATAAATTAAAAAAAAATAAGATCAATTATTTGTAAACGGCTGAGTATTTACTAGAGTAAATGTAGTTTTCTTGAGAGAAAAAAAAACTTTGGGACGCAATTCAGATTCTACGTTTTCTAGCCCTTGAGATTAGTCTGAAAAGTTTGACTTTGATATTCGGCTGAGGCTGAGCTCAGGCTTGTTAAACGGCTGGCTCGAGAAGCCCAATTAACAAATCTAGTGCGCCGGATAATATGATCATCTTTAAGAATATTTGACTCCCCATAAACAAATAAACAGAAAGCTCTATGTTTGGATTGAGAAGGGATTAATGGAAGCTTTAGAATAAACATAAAAATAATTCAGTTTGTTGGTCTTGTGTTTGGTCCTTTTATTGGTTTGCACAAAATTAGCTCTTAAAAATTTTAACCAAAAATATAAAAGTTCATATATCATACAAGTAATTGATAGTTCATAAATTTTATTTTTAATATTTTCTTTAATTAATAAAAAAAATTCACAATTGTTAGTCAAAAAAATACACGTCGAATAAATTATAATAAAAATACATACTAAATAAATTTCTTCTTACGATAAATTGTATTAAAAAGATTTTTTACAATAAACTAAAAAATGTTCAAATTTAGATGAAGAGTAAGAAATTTTACGAACTTTCAAACACCTTAAACCAAGAATGTCGAATTTCTTAGATGCAGAACGAGGATAGACCATCAAATATGCTGGAACCCACATAATTTCCTCAAATTGATAGTGCTTTAAGAAAACAAATACTACTTTCTACTCGTTGAATGGTACTGCTTGTACTTGTCTGCCATTTTCTTCACCCCCCCCCACACACACACATATATATATATATATATATATATATGCTTTATATATTTATTTATTGAAATCCTTCATTTATCTAATATCCATAAAGCATATATGAAAGGCTTGATTACAATATTTGACTTATTATGTGTTTGGTATATTCTACGTTTTCTTTTATTAAAAAAATTTATCTAGTACAAGATTAATTAGATTTATAGACATGAAAATTATCAAGAGTAGGTTCCTGTCTTAATTATAAAGTATGGAGTCACAAAACTCACTTAATGCATTTGTCTAATTCTTTAGAGGATTTCTTTGGTTTTACCATGGGGTTTGCCTTTTTTTTGAATTTTCATAACTCATTAAGCTGTGAAACGATTTTTTAAACAATCTCTATATAAATGTATTAAAATCGTTATTGTCAAAACATGCTTTCCATCTCACAAATCATTATGTTTTTATAAACATAACATATAATTAATACTTTTTCCATTCTCAAATAACTATCGTTATTTTTAAAAAATTATATGTTTATTATTTATGACTAAATTAAATCATAACATTATTTAATTTTTAAATAAAGATAATTCTATATTTTTTTAAAACTTATAAATATTAGAATTTTTTTAATATGCATGTAAATTGTTGAAAAATGATCGTTATTCTAAAATCAATAGCATATATATAGCCTAAATTACTTTGTTTTGCCAAACTAAGAGTCATAAGTTTACTCTAATTAATAATGCAGTGATTGAACATATTATATGATACCTATATAAGTGTAGGATTCTTATCGTTTGGTATAAGGGGGAAAAATGGATTTTTTTTCCTTTAAAGGTCTGTATGCATATGCTATCCAATGAGATAAAAATTATTTGGTTGCAATGATTACAAACGTACACAATGATGAAACAGTTGAAGAACAAGTTGCAATTTTAAATGAATATATCACAAATGATCCATTTGGTGCCATATATTTTTGCATTTCAGTGTTTTTCTTTTCAACTGCCGTTACTATGCACTTTTCCAATGCACTCTTGATAAAAAAGGTAAACATTAGTGGGAAACAAGTGGGGCTTCTGAAAATCACATTATAGCAGCTAAGGCAGGCATAGTGATGTCTTCGTGTCCCTAAGAATCCACATTTTGTTGTTTATCATTTTTTTTTTACTGTTTTTACCATAATGTTTTTACTGTCGTGTTATTTATAGTTCTACAATCACTCTTTAAAAAATTACTCCGACTTCATGTATAAATAATTTACATTGATTATTATTTTACGATATGTATGGAATAAATTATGACTTATGCGTATGGTAAACTATATGTGGAGGTGAAGCATCACAAATTGTACTTTTTCAATCATCGTAATGTTTTATAAATTTATTTAAACGTTTTTTTCTCTCTTAGGTTTTTATTGACGAAAGGGGAAAGAAACCATGACTAAACTAACTTCTTGCACTGTAAAATAGCCGTTGGATCACTAAATTACAAGGCGAGAGGGGACCAAGACTACATTTTGGGGGGTGAACAGAAGTGTGTAACCAGAATAAGTCTGTATGACTTTTGGTTTAGAAAATATGCCAGATTAAAGCACACCCAAAGAATAATCAAACTGTGCCATTAATTTTCTTTGCTTCTTTTGAGGGGTGGGATGGGAGGGGGCAGCAAGGTATTGGCGTCTCACAGTTTATGCACGGCATTTTCCATGTAAAATAGATAGCTACATGGTGTGTTCATGGTCAAATCTTTATCAATGTACCACATCTGTACCGACATGTACTACCGATGTCTCTAATAAAGAAGATGGTCCATGTTTTGAAAATCAGTTGGTAAAAACTAGTTGCTCAAACGTATTTAGAACTCAACAATATTTTTTCCTTCTCAGGAGGTGTGCTGATCTTCTTCTAGATCTCAAAATACCATGGTTTTGTGGAAAACAACGTCTTCAATTCAACCTTTGCACCATGAATTTTGTGGAAAATATGTTCTCAAACTGCTACGTAACAACAAAAAGAAACAAATGTGTGAAGGAGAGAATGTGGCATCAATGATAGAAATAATATATAACATTATTTTAATTACTTTCAATCAAATAACATTATTTTAATTACTTTCAATCAAAATTATATGAACTTTATTATTTTTCTAGAAGTTTATACTTAGACTTTATTGCATAAAACATCCTAATTTCATGTTTCATATACAAAAATTACTATGGAATCCCTCCAGTTCAGATTTGGAAAGATATTTAAATTTAAATAGAAGAAATAATTACTAATGTGTATTATTAAACTCGCGAGTCACATTTTAGGGAATTAGATGTGACATTACATCTCTTGACCAGTTCAAAAAAAAAAAAGGTTATGAAAGTGCATTTATTGAACCCTTAATTGGGGGTCTATTTACCCTAATGGTTTTGGTCCAAACCCAAACTCTATCACCATGTGGAGATAAGTTCTGTGGTCACATGGTATGACGTTTATTTATTTGAAGGGGCCAATACAGCAGCCTAGAAGCCGTTTACTGGAAATTTGTCAAGGGAATCAAAACGCTAACTGTGTTCATTATGGCCGCAAGGAATGGTCAAACTTAGCCCCATCGGTCTAAAGCACGAGTTTTTATTTCAAAGACCGCTACCCATCATCTTGAACTTTGTTACCATCACTGCTTAAGCAGAAAAAATGATGCAAATTATATTTGATATACGATGGAAAAAAAAAATTAAATCAAAACGAATCGACTCAATAGTTAGAAAATTTTTATTACCGTGTCAAAATTATGAGATTTTACTTGAAGTCCTCGCTCATATTTTGGACCTTGCTTAAATAGAGTATAATTACCATCAGAACGTCACAAGGATGCAGGTCCATAATTATAGAACTGTGTATAAAGGGGGGGAAAAAGTTTTGAAAGGATATAATTTTTCTGTTTCCTAATTTCCGGTGGGTGCATTTTCTTGTATGAAAGGACCTGCAGTCCAAGTTGTTTCTTATGCTCGGGACTAGGTTTAATTTGTACCATAACTTGCAGAATTGCGATTTGTCCAGTACTACATTAAACAAATGCCACTAGTCGAAAGGCTTCTTCTTTAAAGGGATTTGGCCTGAACATGAGCGAGTTGTTCATTGCTCTCCGCATGGAGGCCAAGTGTGTGAGACATCTCTAGAGGGAGATATACAGACATTGCCATGGTACGTAATTTTCAGTTCAGAGGTTGAGGCCAAGTCTTCCCCTCTATCACATGATATGGCTGTCACACAAAAATCTCATTAGACCACGAGTGGACTCCACCAGAAGAGTTGGTTTGTCATTCAGTGAATTATATATCCAGGGATGGCATATGGCTTATGGCTAGGTAGGGCAATGGCATTTTCCCAGAGAAATGAGGAGGGAAGAGTTTGATAGATGGATGGGTGAAGAGAAATCGACCATCATTGCTAAAAACCAGATTGCTCTCTGGAAGGGGCCACCATGATTCCATAAAGAGAGTGTCACATGTCACCACAATCCTCTCTAAAGGTCCTAAAATCTCAAAGCTAATCATGCTATCTTTCACTTTCTTTTATCCCCTCTTAGAGTTTTATTACTATCATTATTAAGCTATTGAAGTTTATTATTGCACACTCATCACAGCATCATTTTTTGTAAAATTTTGCCATCAACCATTCTATCAAGCTAAGCAAATGATCTTTTATCCCTAAAATATCTCGTTTCCCCCTTCTTTCTTCTCTTTATGTCAAATATTTTTTTTTCCTTTCTCCGATCAACGCGTTTATGGAATTTTAGTGTTATTTATTACAATTTTTTCACCTGTTTCATATGCACGAGAAATATTTTTAAAAAAATTGAATTCTTGAACAGTCAGAGACGGTACCTTATGACTAAATCCCAATTAAGCTAAATAGGTGTAAACATACATTAATCAAAGCTAGTACGAACCTAGAAGAAATCGCATTATTGTTGATAGCAGCTTAACAATGAGAATTTAATACGAAAACTACATCAACTCAATAACAAAATGTGGGGCTTTTTTTGGCACTTATTTTGATCCATCACAGCCACTATATGTTAATAGTCTCTTAAATAAAATAAAAAAATGCCAAAAGGACAAAATATGTAGGCGCTGCAATTAAAAATTGCCAACTATTTTAATCCAGCTTTTAATAGGATGTTTGCGTGTGTGGATCACGAGCCTTTCATATTTTAATTTTTTGAACAATAAGTTATTTTATCTTATTTTTTTTATTCTTCTTTTGAACCTTTCTTCGAAGAGTTTTATGATTGCACAAGTTAGATAATCTTAGAAATTTTAAACTTGTGTTAGACTTTAAGGAGCTCTTTACATTCTCATAGAATTATGTCCTTGGAAAACAAGATTATTTTGGTCTAACATATGGATATAAAGTAAAGAAAAAGATGAAAGTAGCTAGCCTTGCTTCTTTAGTTTATGCAAAAAGGGCTTTGCAAGAAATCTAGAGAATTTTATAGTTAATGTTTCTAGAATGTTCTTTTAACCATATCTAGAGGATTCGGCTGTTGTACCATCATTAGATCACTTCCCCAACCTTCCTCTTCTACTTGCACGAGATGTGAAAGCAAGATTATTCCTACACACACACAAAAAAAAAAAAAAAAAAAAAACTACACAATAATGAAGCAAATAGAAAGTGATAAGAGAAAATAGTAGA
Source organism: Voacanga thouarsii (assembly GCA_026120185.1). Taxonomy (NCBI): domain Eukaryota; kingdom Viridiplantae; phylum Streptophyta; class Magnoliopsida; order Gentianales; family Apocynaceae; genus Voacanga; species Voacanga thouarsii. The sequence goes on along the minus strand of JANUWF010001102.1, from coordinate 4,744,601 downwards.
AAAGGTCAAGCAACAACTCAAGACCTATGCGGGACTCTCCGAAGGTATATCATTGTGATTATGAAATATAATCAAAGATAGGTTTCTTGTATTAAAAAAAAAAAAAGAAGAAGAATTGAAGAGAACCTTGGTTGAAAGTAAGAAAATTAAAGAGCTAGCAAAGAGATTGTAGAGAGGAACTCATTGGAGCTTAACTCGAAGTGTGGCCACTATTTCAATTTGGATGCTTTGGTGAGGTATAATGAAGAATTATGGGATGATATCTAATTAAAAGGTGGCATTCATTACTCTGAAAACACTACTAGTACTAGCAGATTCTATGGTTAAAATGGAAGGGAAAAAAAATACCTTAAGAGTAAGGGATCCTTTTTTCCGGGTACAAGAAGAGGCCTCAAGGGTTATGGAAGCTGAGTCAAAAGGAGTAATAAGTAATGGCGTGTCTTGAGAATATAGCAGTACGGACATCTTTTACTTTTATCTGTGGGAGAAAACTTCATAGATTTCTCTGGCGAAATCTAGTGAATAGCAGATTCTCTTTTGAAACTATAACAGAAAGATCAAGGAAATAGTATAAGAAAGGAAATCTAAGTCTTCTACGGGCATTGTATGAATGATCAACCACGAAGAAAGTAAACAAAAGATGCATAACTTTATGCAATGTTTTATATAGAAATAAATTACCACAAAAAGAACTGGGAATAGAGAGTTGGATGATGATCAGAGTTATTAAGAATACATACACATGGATGTGATTTCTGGAGTAAAAAATTCCTTGTATATCCTAATTTGTAACTTGTGTACACTACACAGAGGCTAATCAGAAGGACAAATCCATGATCCCACCGTACCTTCACCTGCCGAGGTTACATTCTCCAAACCCTTGTCAGGATGAAATTCTGATGTTGAAGCTGAGCAATTAAACTTGTAGGCACTGATATGTTGTGAAGATCCCAACTGTTCTTGATCTCCACTATTCATTGTCCCTCCATCTCTCCATCTTTGTGCAGCATCAGAACTTCCTTGACTTGGAAATCCACCAAGGTTTGCATTCACATTCTCATGGCTTAAACCCAAATCATCAAATGAAGGGACACTTGTACTTCCTTGAGATTTGTTGCTCAAGACGGACGACGGATGCTTAAGTGATGGATGTAGAGAAGACTGTAAGAGTGGTTGAAAAGCGAGCATCTGATTCTGCATGTTCAGCAGATTCTGGGGTTGTTTTTGAAGGCCAAGATTCGAGGTAATATGGTAGTCATGGTTTGAGCTTGTGCTGATAGCATTGGAAGTACCAACAGAAGCAGAGTTGCTGTTGGGATTGTTAGTACCCGTCCCGTTATTGGTAGTAGAGACTAGAGCTTCCATCACACCCGAGCTCAGCAAAGACGGAGATGAAGATGGAGGGAAAAATGGGTTTAGCTGAACCTTTTGTGCTGAGGGCCTTAAAGGATAGAGAGGACCTAGTGCATCTAAATGACCAGACCTCATGGTTGTGCCAGTAGAGAAAAGATCAAGCCTCCGGGAATATGGTGAACCGGAAAATGGAGCAGTGGGGATGCCGGTGAACTCTTGCACCATTTGTCGAAAATTGGTCGTGTCAGTGGTAAGAACAGTAGTAGGCGCTCGCCTTGAAGCCCTGGTGCGCTTCTTCGGGTTTTTTACTATGTTGGGTTGATCAGACTGCTGTGAAGTTCTTGCAGCATTTCCCTCAACAGATTGTGATGGCATGGATGATGAGCTTGCAAATGGGGCTTGATGACTAAGCCCTTGAGCACCCAAAACAGATTGGCTCGATGATGATAGTGATGATGATGATGATAAACTCGTTAAGTTTCCAAAGTTGCCATAATTGGCTTCAGATCTTAGGCCTCTGGACCAGACTAAATCATTACCGAATTGAGAACTCCCACTTGAGTTTCCGAGTGATTGTGGAAAGGCATCAAGATTCTGCGAATGAGGATTAAACAAAGTGGGTTGGTGACTTTGCTGGTGAGAAAGAAGTTGCGACTGTGGGTCTGAGATTGAAGCAAAATGGCCGGAAGAATTCAAGAAAGAAGAGATCGATTCACCGCGAGAATCATACTCTTCTTCACCACCACTGGAAGATTGCATACTGCCACTGTTTCCCGAATCCATGTCTCGGTTCTCAACACAACAGGAAAATATATGAAGAATACAAAGGAAAGACAAGTCTAACAAGTAATAACCTCCTCTGACAACCTACAAACAGATAGATAGCGAAAGCTGCCGCAGTCTACAGAGAATGAGAGAGCTAGGGAATCTTCAAAAACACCGATCAAAATATATGATCACTACAAGAAAACAACCCATGAAGTGAATGAAGAGATGTATATCTTTCAGAAAAAAGCACTCAGAAAGTACCCATATCTTTAAAGTTCTGATCTACAATGAAACCGAGCATCTTCACCTCCTTTTCGATGTCCTTGGACTAAAATCTTCTAAACAAAGATAATCCCAACACAACAAGAAGAAAATCAAGACATTTCGGCTCCTCTACGATCAATAACTAGGGTTTTTACCTTTTCAGAAGAAGGGAAAAAGGAAAGAGAGAGAGGGAGAAGAAAGATGCTTAAATAAGCATTTTGGAAGCTCTAACAAAGAGGCAGGTTTCTTCACCTTATGCTTGCCACTAAGAAAGAGAAAGATACTCTCTCTAAAGATTGCAGGAGGTTGGTGGGGTCTCCATGGGAGGAGAGCTAAAGAAGCTGCCGGTAGGTGGCAACGGGTCAAACTCAAATAGAGAGAGATAGGGTGAATGGTTTGGCGAGCTCTTGATTTTGAGTGTGAAAGGAAGAAAAGGATATAATCTCAGAGAAAAGCACAAAAAGGTTCAAAAATAAAATGAGAAAAAATTGAGATGAAAACAACAGTACGATAAAGTGAAAAAGGAAAAAAAAAGAAAGAAAGAAAGAAAGAAACATTTAAAAGAGGAAAGGAGAAGGTAGGCAGAGGCACCACCTAAACTCTCTTGTGTGGTGGCCAAAGCTGGTTGCCAAGGACGAGAAGAAACAACAAAAATTACAGTTGGTACCGCCGTAGCCACCACCACCCCTGCCGCCATCTACCACCGCTCTTAGCTCACTTTTGTCCTTTCTCTCCCTTCTAGTCTTTTACGTAGGATGGACTCCATATATCGTGGATTTTTTTTTCCCCCCTTCTTAGTTTTTTTTTGTGCTAAATATCCCCTTCTTAGTTTGTGAGCAAACAAAAAAAAATGGGTTTCTCACTATTTCTTTCTCTACAAATTCATTAAATAGGTCAAAAATAAAATTTAAAATTTGAGATTAAATACAAAGGTTCGTAAAAAGATATATTAATATATAATATTAAAATTTTAAAATTTTTAAATAAAACGTAAGATAAAATTTTTAATTTTTTTAAAATATAAATATTAAAAAAAATTAGAGATAGACATCAATTCTCTCTCTTCTAATTCCATCATTGAAACTCGCATAATCAAACAAAATTTGTGTGAGAACTTAGATTTCAAATCTTCCTAGTAGATTTCTTTTGACAAAACTATTCTTGAGATCAGAATATTAATTTTAGGTGACGACTAGTATAATAATTCTATAAATATAAATAATAAAATATTAAATTTAAACCATAAATATAATCAAGAAATTGAATTTTTGATAATGGCCCTACAAAACCCGCTGGAGGTACTATCAATTATTCAATGAGAAGATAAACAAATGAAATTCTCTGCTGCCACAGTCTTTGACTGAGTCAGAAGCCAGAATTCCTGGTGTAGAAACTGAAAAAATAATCCAAAAGCTATAATTGAGAGCAACATGAGAGGAATCTTTTACCATCGACGACTGCAGGAATTAAGCCATAATTATTTCCTGCAATTTTTTTTTTTCTATTCTTTGTTGAAATTCTTACGTATGTCATTATGTAATCCGAATCCAAACAATGCATAAAATTTCTTTGCAATCTTCGCAAAATCTTAGGAACATTTTTAATTATTTCCCGGGAAGGGATTCTTTAATATTAATTACAATAAAAAATTTGAGAATACAAAATGCTTATATGGATAGAGATATTAGTTGAACCACATTCTAGTTAGTTACAACTGCAAAATAGTTTATCTAGTCATAAGCAAACAAATAGTACTTACTTTAATTCACCATTGGCCATTCTAATAATTTAGTTGTCCATCTTGATTTCTATAGATGAAGAGCCGATTATTTAAATTACTTAGACAGAGACAGAACTAAAACTTTAAATTTGAGGTTTAAAGTTATCAGAGAGAAAATAAGATAGAAAAATATTAGAAGATAGAAGTAGACCGACACGACTCCTATATCCTTAGTTTCGTCAATGCCTAAGTTATTGTGCTACGTTATTTTAATTTAATAATTTAGATTTCTTGAATTATAAGACATGATAAATGGGGGAAAGCACTCAATAAAAAATTAAAGGGTTTGGGGTTGGGATATTGTTTAATCCACACGGTGAGTAATATAAATAGAGATTCGTTTAATTTAATGCATAAATGGTTAATGTGTTGTTGTTGAATGATTCACGTCTCTTTCATGGATGTTGTTATATTCTCTTTCTAGTGGCCATTGGCCAACCCTAAGAAATCAAATCTCTATAACAGCCAAACACATTGAAGGATCCGCATTCTCACGTTTCTCAGACCGAATATTTAAATTTTGCGGCCATTACCTTCCCATTTCAATGGCATTTTTTCTACTTCCCCGATCCTATTTATCTGTCACAATATTTAGGAAAAATTAGTTAATTTTTTAAATTCATACAATTTTATTTATACATTCCAAAAGTACCCTTAAATTTAATATTTTCATAACTGTTTTTTTATTTTGTTTACCCAACCCTCCCTAAAGTTATTACACGGTCATTTTTCAAAACTATTTAATACAAGGGTATAGCAATAAAATTAACATTAATGACACCTAAATCTCTTCCATGTGACAGATAAAAATTGAGACGGAGGGAGTATAATAAAAACTCTCTCTCCCTCTCTCTTCCATCAAAGAAACAAAATTCATGTTAGTTGGATTCTTGACTGGATGGTTTGATCATAATTAGACATTAAAATGTTCTGTCTCACGTGTAGAATTTTTTAAAATGTTAGTAATTTGAACTATTTTTTCCCTCTCTATCTAATTTTAGCTTTAAGTAGTAGTTGAAATTTTCAAATTTGTTTTATGTAAAGATGTTAAATAGAAAGTACTGAAATATTCTTTTTGTCTCAATGTAAATTTTTTATTTTAATTTGGTATAAAATTTAGGAGAATATTTGATTTTGTTACTTTATTCTTGTTAACTAGAGAGGTTAATAATAACATTCATAGTTAGTAGACTTTATATTTCTAAGTTAGAGGAGGTTAGTTATAGAAATTAGAAGAAATAACATATACATTTATTTTTGTATATTTTAAAACAAAAATATAAACATTTAACTTCGAACAGGATGAGTAATAATTTTCAAAATAATTAAAACAATAATATTACGTATAAAGTGATAGAAACGCGTTTTCATATTATTGATCCAGATGTTAAAAAAGTATATAATTATTTGATTGATCGATTAAAAGTACGTTTATCGAGTAATAAATTTTAAATTTAATTATGTCACCGTCTCCCTGTGCCTTAAAAAAATATTAGTAAAAAAAATATGTAGGGGTATTACGATTTATGGGTCAATCTTTTTACAGGGATATTGTGGAATATGCATCCAAGGATTTCAGAAAGGAAAAGGATGGGTTGATGATCTACGGCTTTAAAGTGGGTGGACCCACTAAGCGGAAGTGATCTGGTGTGACAAATGCCGTGCGTAGCGAAGCAGCCTACAATGCAAAGCAAAGCAAGGAGCCAAAGCTATATGGTTAAACGCCTTAAAAACTGGGCGTGGCTGGTGACGACCTTCTCCCGCTTTGGTTGGTCGATAGTTCAGCAAATTCCACATTTATTAGTTAGGGGAGAAAAAATATCCTCTTGAGAACGATTCTTCTTTTGCAACATTTCAACATCTTTGATGATTCAAAGACAAGTTTGCCTCCTCCTCCCCTCTCATTAGACCGTTGCAGTAACTTTTTCTCATGTTAAATTAGAGACAGAGAAATATAATGAAAGTGATACTTTTTCTGATAAAATTTTTATTTTTCTTTCTCTTTTTTAAAATTTTTAAAAATAATAAATAAGTAAGTAAATTGACGAATTTTGTCTCTTGACTTTTTTTAAGTTGATAAGTTGGTCCATAATCTTTATTTTCAAAATTTCAAGTCCTTTATCTTTTTTTCGAATTAATTATTTAAGTTGTCAATTCAACTAGTGATGGCCAACCCTAATCAACATTTATTTTGGAGAGTATTTTTGCAAGAGAAAAATTTTAGGAACCAAACTTATCAAATGAAAAAAGTTTAAGGACCAAACTTGCTAAACGAAAAAAGTTTAGGAACTAAATCTGTCAATTTACCTATATTTTTCTTTCTTCTTTCTTTGTTTTGTAAAAAAAGAAGAAATATTCTAAATTGACACACTTCTTAAGTGTGCTATAAATTATAAACAATATTTTTAATATCTTAAAAATAAAGTAGTGAATCTTTATTTTTGGATGAAGGGAATGTATAATTAAATTATTAACTTATTAGGTATGTTATAAATTATGAAGAAGAAATTCTTTTCATGGAAAAAACTAATATTTTGGGACAACAAAAAATAACAAATATACCATAATTTGAAGCAAATGTAGTGAAAAATTGATAATTGCGTAAATAGATAAGTTGTTTGATCATCTTTTTATATGTAAAACTTGCAAGATAAAGATGCGTGGCAAAAAATCCCCTCCTCGCACCCCACTCTTCCCTCTAGGGCATTTTACCCTAATTTGAAAAAGATTATCCTTTTATAGTCATCTTGTTAAAATTCAAATGTTTTATTTTTATTTGATATGTAAATTTAAGTAAATATTTTACTATAAGTAGTTATTATATTATTTTTATTAATTTAAAGAATTAGTAGTGAAATATATGAATTAATAAAACTTATATTTTCAAATACAAATATAGATATTTAATTATAATAAAAATATATTAATATATAAATAGATAAAAATACAAATTAAATTTCAGAACAATCATATTATGGCTCTATTATTTGAGATTGTTTCATTAAAAAAAATAAGATAAAGATTGTGATGTATTTGTCATTTTGTGCTATTCCAAAATATATTTAGAAAATATTCAAAAATAATATCAATATACCATATATATATATATATATATATATATGTATATGTGTAGGTAAATTAGTGGATTTAATCCCTAAAAATTTTTTTGTTTGACAAGTTTGGTCTCTAAAATTTTTCTCTTAAAAAAATGTTGACTAACGTTAACTATCAATAGGTGCACGAAAAAATTAAATAATTCACTTGAAAAAAAATGAACGGATCTAAAAATTTAAAAATAAAAATTAAGGACTAAATTTGCCAAACTAAAAAAGTTAACAGATTAAATTCATCAATTTACCATATAAATATTATTTTTTAATATATCTTTTATATAATTTATCTATTTAACTCTAAATTTCTAATAACAGGATAAGTTTAGCCTATCCTTAGTGTTTTTCAAGGGGAAAAGATTGCGATATTTTGATCTTCTACTTTAAAATATCATTGATTTTTCTTTTATCCAAATGTCTCATCTAATAAGAAATTTTAAGTCTTGTGTCGTAGTGTAGACGGCTGAAAGCACCTCAATTGTATACCTATAAAGTAATCGGTCTTTTGTAGTGGCCGCAAATCCAGCTTCAAAGATGGATCGGATCCTTGTCAATGACACTGACCCCTTTCCACCCCGTTCTTGCTGATTTTTCCATCTGTTCTTTTTGGGAGGGAAGACAGGCTGGAGAATAGAACTTGTGTGTGTGAGGGATTGAAGTTGAAATTATTTGGGCCGTCCGTATCTGAGGTGTGGGCCTCAATATCTTTAGCATTTTCCATCCTAGCAAATGGGCTCAGCAAAATTTGTGTTAACTTGGACTGATGTAAAGATTTTGGATTGTATTTGTAAACAATTTGGCCCAGAGTATTCCAGGGAATTGGGCTTTTTGTCTCTCGTTTTGGATTTTGAATTAGAATAGCCCATAGAATCGTGCTGCATAATTTTTTCCCTCATTTTGTTCGTATTACTTTTTAGGAGATTTTGCTCACGTTTGTGTATCTCTTGTACCGTAGAATACACAGTTTCCTTTTTCTTTTACCTTGGGTTTTGATTTATAGTCGAGCTCCATGAGGAAAGCTTAGGGAAGGAGTAGGAATTCCATTTCTTCCTTTTATTTTTTTTAATAAATATGTTAAGAAGACAAAGGATGCAAATTGAATTCAGTATCTATTTCGAAAAGAAAGTGTTGCATTTTTACACTAAGATGGAACATATAAGCTTTAATGAATTGAGTTTAAGAAGATTGATTATTTTATAATTTTAAGCTTAAACTCGACTCAAATCAATCATTTTTTTCAGTTCAACAAGCAGAAAGGTAATCTTAAAAAAAAAAAAAATGATAGAAAGTTTGGGGTATAATTTAAACTCTCTTTCTATACATATATATAATGTAATGGCTAGTCAAAATTCTTTCCAATAAGTTGCATTATTTACAAGTTTTTAGCCTAAAATGAAGGGGATAAGGATAAGCTGGTTGGTTGAGGAATCGCCAGGATGTCACCAGGGGTTAGGGAATGAGAATGTCCTTTTCTACGACATCCCATTGTGAAGCAAAATCCAGGCAGTATTATTATTGGCTGAAGATATATAGGTTGCATAGTTATTAATTCTTCTTGGATCAGGTGACCAATTTTTACTCCTTTACGTATACAACAATGCACTCTTTGCTGCACTTTTCTCACCCTGCAAGTATGACTTTCTCCATCACAGAGAGATTCCATCTATGTTTTAGCTACCTTTGTTTCCCACACAAACCTCCATTTTGTCCTTGAAATTCCTCTCCATTTTCATCTTTCTTTTGCATGATCATTTAGGCTTTGCCTAGAAGCACCTTGGAGTTTCAATACTTTTAGGGTTGGTTTTTGAATTGAGAAGCACGTCTCCTCTTTACTAACTTTTGTCCAAAATTTTCTCCATTTTGGTATGCTCTTTGCTCACTTTTACATGTGTCCGCGTGCTATAGAACTGCTCTTCCAAATGCGTTTTTTGTTTTTTTTTTTCGTCTTCCATGTTGTTTAGAACTTTTAGACCCACAACATAAAATTAGGTACACAATCAACTACTAAAATTTTATCAAATTTAATTTATGAAAAATGATTGCTCGAACAGTAAATATTTTTAAATTAATGTAGAACAATATAAATAAAACTATCTATAAAACTTTAAGATGTAAACCAACTCACTTTTAAATTTTACTTTACACTTCAACCAATTTTAGAGGTAAATCTAAAGGTTTGAATCAAACTACCTAAATATTTCTTTCTGAAGAACCAAAATAACTCCAAATTACTTTGAGGAGACAAATTAAAGTAGAATCTGTATCATTTGGTTCATATCCAGACCCTAGGGTCCCTGCCCTCCCAACAACCCACCTCCTGCTTGCCCAAAAAGGGAGTAAGGGTGGAGTGAACAGTGTTTTATCACACTAGTAGTTATTGAGCTCGCAATGCTGATTTAGTGACTAAGAAGTCTTATTCCAAATTCAAAGATTGTGTGCCATCCTTTCCTACCTTTTAGTGGCTTGCTTCACGTTGTGATTTGTTTGCTGTATGAAACATGGAAATGCTTTACTTAATATTAAGAGTATTGTCGGTTAAGATCTTTATGTAGTATTAGATGATATTTGTGGAAGAAAGCAAACCTCAAACGAAGCTGAAGTAGAAAGAAGCTCCCCCCACCCCCAAGTGGTGACCAAGAAATTTCAAAGAAATTCTATGTGTCATCTTTTTCTTTTGTGCAGGCATATGACAAAGAATAAATTAACATATTAAACTTAAAAAGTTTTAATAGATAAAGATGTTCTTTATGGACAAAGAATTTCATTGGTTATAATAGAATGCATAATGTTAATTTGAAAGTGTCAATTTATAAAGTTGTAAATGTTTATTAGAACCATCATATGGTTTACATATTAACTCAATTGTTGACAACCAAAGAACAAATGAGATCAGAAGCCTTAATTAACGGGTGAAGTTGTCATCATTTTCTTCTTATTTTTACAGAAATTACTGATTAATTAAGCCATTGGCTATGGCTAACGTGCAAATCAATTAATGCAAGTGATGGCATCTCCTCCATGTCAAATACTAAATTGTAACTTGAATTCACCAATATTGTGGGTTGTGTATATTTTTTGTTCATTAATATAAAATATTCATTCATAATATTTTTAAAATAAAAAGAAATTTGAACCATAGACTTAAACAGCGTTTTATCTGACAACAATTGATATAGACGTTTACTTAATTGGATTTACCCCAAATTTGATGGGGGCTGATATATGGCACTCCTTGCCGTAATTTAGAAAAAGAAAAAGAAAAAAAATTACTAGATTTTAATCTAATACATCAAACTAGGATTTGTTGCAAAGATAAGCCAAGTATTAACTTAGATAAATTAATGAATCCAAAAGGATTGAACAATTAATTGGTTAAAATTTTTTACCTCTCCTCTTGCATGATCATGTGTTTCAACTCGTTTGTACTAAGACAAGTTTTATATATTAACGTTTTGTGCCTTCTGCAATATTGTTAAGGAATTCTCTGATCACTTGTTTCCTTGATATATGTCCCTATGCTGCTGCGGTTTGGGATCCAACAAAAGATTCTTTCGTGTAAAACCTGCTTCTGCAGGATGCCTGGTCACAGGTTCTACCCCATTTCATACTTCATTATGGTCCAAAATCAGTTGATAAACAATTTTTTTTTTTCATTTTTTCATACTTCACTGTGGTTCAAACGATGGTAAATGATGCTTAGGGAGGGTACATGCAGTTCCAATAGGATTTGGGGCCATGCAAGGTTTTGTACAGGCTACAATTGAAGAGGAATTTATTAGACAATGCAAAATAAATTAATGCATATTGAGAATTTTTTTTAATAATCGTGAACTATTATATATATACATATAATTGTAATTAATTTTATTAGTATAGTTTCTATCGATCGGAGTAAGATGTCTAACTACCATCATAATTCTCCTCACACAGTTCATGAGTTGGTAAAAAATATTTAAAAAATTAGCCTATTTAGTCTTTAAAGTTTGAAATTTGTAATATTTTCGTCATTAATATTTTTTTCTTTGTATTATGATCTCTAAAAATAAAAAATTAGGAACTAAAATGACAGAAAAAATTATTAGGGACCATAACAATAAGAAAAAAATAAAGACGAAAACAATACAAACTTTAAACTTTATGAACCAAATATACTAATTTCTTAAAATATTTTCAATAGGTAATATGGCTTGATTGGTTTTGATTTTGAAGGTAGACATCCTACATGTAGTACAAATCAACACTTTTAGGCTATGTTTGGTTATATTATTTTGTGGAAGTAAATAAGAAGGGGAAGTAAATATTGAAGTAAATGATGGATTTACCTCGTTTGATTAGAAGTAAATATGAAAAAGAAGTAAGTTAGGAGAAGGTACCACTTTCCCTTCACATTAGTATTTCATTCACTCTTAATTTAGAGGGATTATGAGAGAAAAATAGAGTAGGAGCAATTAATGATAATATTGACCGTATTTTTAATATTAAAAATTTTAACAAAATAAATAATAAGGAATAAAATAATAACTTAAATTAATTATTCTTTCTTTTCTTTCCTCTCCTTTCAAGATAAAGGTGCCTCTCCTCTTCTCTTCTGTCACGCCCCGTGTCCGTAGACCCAAAAGTGCAACTATGGACTTGGCAGCACCCACAGTTAACTACTCAGTCGTCATCCTCACTGGGCCTATACAATAGGAGCCAAACCCAAGACCAACCAGACGGCATGGCTTAATTTTTACACCGAAAATACCAAATGTCACGCCCCCGTACTCGCGGATCCAGAAGTGCGCGGCATGGCTTAATTTCCACACCGGAGATACCAAATGTCACGCCCCCGTGCTCGCGGATCCAGAAGTACGACTATGGATTTGGCAGTACTCACGGTTAACTATTCAACCGTCGTCCTCAGTGGGCCCATACTTTAGAAGTCAAACCCAAGAACAACCAAGCGGCATAGCTTAATTTCCACACCAGAGATACCAAATATCATGCCTCGTGTCTACGGATTTGGGAGCACAATTCGCGATTATGGGCATGGTAGTACCCACGGTCAATTATTCGACTGCCAACCTCGTTGGGCCAAAATAAATATTTCAAATTGATAATGAATACTTAAGCCTATTCTTATATATCATTCACATTTCTTATCCCAATTTCATATGGGATTGAGATATCACTCCCTTCAAGAACCAAACATACGCTTAGTTTATTCGTTGATCCAAGTACTGCCAATAGCATACTTTCTTCTTTCTTTCCATCTTTGTTGCGAGAACGGCAAATGTTGACTACTAACGAGCAAGATCAACCTCATCTTTTCGAGAGCAGCTGGATATGATCTCACCAACTCTTCTCCATCATTCTCAGCTGCCTAATGCCAAAGCTCTAAGACGTGAACATCCTTGTCTCCTCCACCGATTTCAATTCTATTTGGCTTTATAAGAGAACCAAAAATTCACTTTCGAAATCATTCTCTTGAGAATAGAAATGACCATTCGGAAGGTCAAATGGGGCCATTATGATGCTGCAGAATTAATATACTAGCCACATTTTGATGGGAACCCTTTCTCTGCCTTCCTCCTTATTAATCCAACGGACAAGATAGAGTTTCCGTTGTTACCTTTGTCAGCAAAAAGTAAGTCGCTTGAAAATTTGAAACAATCATATTAATTTACAATTGTAAATTTTGTATTAAAAGATGTAAATTATATTCTTATTATTTGTATATAGTTTAATAGTTTTTATAAGCAATTATAAATTTTAATTATTTATTATACCCAAACCACATATTTAAAATTATAAACGATGTGATGTAATCCACCATCATCTAATCTAATTTTACTAATATTATTTTCAAATGACGAGGTTGCCCTAATAACCTTCCCGACGAGACAAAGGAGACCTATAGAGGAGAAGAAGGAAGACATGAGATCTTCGCAGCTCTTTGATTGCACAAAGCTCCATAAGTTTATAATAAAGTTTAATTGATTAAGTTTTATATGATCAAACTTTATCGATAACAATTTATATTAATGATAGAAGAATTGCTACTCGTTACTCGACTTCGATACTAGGTACAGTAAACCCTTTCTCTTATTTCTTTTCCTATTCCTTATCTTTCTCTCATTCCCTTCTAAAGAAATTTAAAAAAATAATAAATAAACATGTTCAAACTTGATTCAAGTGCAAATGGTATTCAAGATTCATTTGCCTAATTCCTCTAAAGTCAAGGTAAAGCTTGATTAACCTGATATTTTTCAATTTCAAACTGGATCAACCCCTTCAACTTTAAACCAGATGAGGTCAAATCAAACTCAAATGTAACCAGCAATTCCTTCCCCTCTTTTGTGGTCTTTAAACTCAGAAACTTCATCAGTCCGGTTGAACCAAGTAAACTGATTCGCTAATCGATCAAATGTCATTCTTGTCACCTATATGTATTTATGAGGAGGAGACAATCTGTTTAATCTATTGGATCCCCTTAGGCCTCAACCTCTGAAAGGGTCAAAGTATGAAATGGTGCGACTAATGTGCTCAAACTAATAAGGTCATGACCGTCCATCTTAAGTGGTAGTAAATAGAGTCGGCATGCAGGAAATGGCCAATTTCTAGATGGGAAAAATGCAAGGAGATAGCCATGTGGTTGGTCGGGGTCCATTGATTGAATGGCCTAAAAGGCAGAATGACGAACACAATTCACAATTCTATTTACCCATAAAAGAAGATTACAAAGTCTTCGATGCATTTCTTACGTAGCTGACAAGAAGTAATACATACAATTCGACAAATATTTTACACATTTCCAGTTTCCTCTATTTTTGCAATCTTAAAATAGCGTCCATATCTGGAGGCATTTCTTCATAATGAAGTTGAGCCATAATTCCTCAATGCAAGGAATACCATTTTCATGGAAAAGAAAAAGAAAGTTGACAACTTGACAACCTCATAGTGACATTGTCTTAGCTCTATGCTGAGATTCGTTCAAGTTAAAGTTATTGTTAAAGAACACTCAAATCCAACGCACAAACTAATTGAAACAAATAAAGAGGTACATCAACTTTATATAGTACTGTACAAATTTTAAGAATAATATAACGTGATATGCTATTTTAATACTCATTCTCACGTACGAGAGATTCATGAGCTTTATACTCTTTGTAATAATAAAATTAAGTTTAGCAACGAGTCTTATCCATGGTTTACTTGCTTTCTGAAACATTAATAAATGGTCTTGTCATTTGATTTTCTATGGGATAATGAAGCTTGGCGTGGCCCTTCTCATATCTGTGATGAATGTTTAGACTACTGGCACGTGAGACACATGTTAAGCAAATAGCTCATTCGCTGACTGGAAAAATGGAAATGATTTGAAAGGTCCTACTTCTTTTGCATTTGGAAAGGTCTATGATAATGGAAAAATATATTCAAAGTATGATCTTACAATAACCCATGTTGATAACATCTTGATTAGTGATGGAGTTGGAATAATTAGGGTACTTATGGTTTTGTTCTTTTGATTTTTGTTTTGCCCTTTTGATTTTTGTTTTGCTAGGCCTATAGAGGCAAAAGAAATAAAGTTGCTTCCTTGGCATCCACTCTAGAGGCTTTAAGATAATATATACACATCGCTTTGATCGGGAATAATAGTCACATTGAATTCTTCACATTCAAGTTAGATCTCTAGTTCTTTTCCTTTCTCAAATTCCTCACATTCTTTAAAGGATAGGAAATTTGTTTATTTTTTGATTGATTCTTTTTTTTTTTTTTGGTTAAAGGAGGGCAGAACCCCCTAGAGATTTTATTAAATAATTACGGAACAACCAACTTAACACGCAAAGAGGGGATGCTTAACCTATCCATATTACAAATGCCCTTAGCCTGTAAAGGCAAATCCTGAAAATTAGAGAATGCTACAGCAGCTTGCAACCGGCAACTCTCGTTAGCCATGAAATCCACCAACTGATTTGCATCCCTGAAGACATGAACCAAAGAGAACAAAGGCATTTTAGCAAGGAGAAATTTGATTTTCAAAACCAACTCCCTTAGATGCCAAGGGACTCCCTGATGCCTCGAAACCATCTAAATCAATGCAAGTGAATCAGATTGAATTTGAACATCTGAAACCTTCAACCTCCTGCAAGTTCTGAGACCAAGAAGTAGGGCCTCCAATTCAGCCTCCATGTTTGTTGCCAACCCAAGGAATGACGCAAATGCAGAATAAAAACCCCCATTTGGAAACCGAAGTGCTCCTCCAGCCCTTGCCAAACCGGTCAACCCCTTAGATGCGCCATCAATATTTAAAATTAAGTGCCTTTGCGTGTCAACCTTATTCTTCCATTTTATAGGCCATATCTGAACACTCCTCTCAGCCGACCAAGTTAGATTCAGATATGCTAGTGCTCCTCGCAATTGGGACGATGCTATAATGGGAAAATTAGTCAAGAAGTCCTTTAGGAACGACTGAACATTCCGCTGGACTCTAACCATTGATGGTCGCTTGTCTTCAAACACTACACTATTCCGCTCTTTCCAAACATTCCACAAAATAGCAGCAGAAAGAACCCTAAGCAAACACCCTTTGGACCCAGAGCATGACCACAAGGCATTCAGAATATCAGAAGGAGAATGGAGTTGAAGCAAGTCTACTGCCTCTGGGAACGGCAATGAAAACCGATCCCAGACCTGCTTAACAACCACATAAGAGAAGAAAAGATGTATGAAGGATTCCGAGTCAGCTTTGCAAAAGCAACACCTAGAAGCCATACTGAAACCCAACCTACTCAGGGAGCAATCCAGAGCAAGCATACCATTCAGAAACCTCCATAGAAAAATGCAAACCTTAGGTGTAAACTTGACGTGCCATATCTTCCCAAGCAAAGGCCACTGTTCATTCCTGCAACGAATTTGATCAAACGCTGAGGAAGCAGAGAAGCCCCCAGACGGCGAATGCTTCCAAACCACCCTATCCTGCCCAGATGATAGGACTAGAGGGATGGAACGTACAACTGTTAGAGCCAACGGAGGGTCTAATAGCCTCAGAATGAGTCCTACCTCCCAGAAGCCATTCTTTACACAGGTTGAAAGCTGAAGCTGCTCACACTGGACATTGGAGTTAAGCGAAGTCAAAGAAGCTGAACCCCACCAGTTATCATACCAGAAAGAACACTGGCCCTTCCCTATCTCAACACCGACACAGGAATCTGCTGATTCCCTGGCCCGAAGCATACGCTTCCATACATGCGACGACCAAGAACAACCAGGGAATAACAAAGGATGGATAGCACCGCCGGAATACTTAGACCACATAAAAACCGCCCACAGAGTATTACGGAGCCTAAACTGCCACCATAACTTATGCGTATAGGCGAATGAGACATCCACCCATGAGCGGATTCCCAAACTTTTTCATCATAAGGAAAGCATAAAGAGGACCAAGATTTCCAGTGACGTCTTGAGCCTAGGAGGTGCGACCCCTAGAAAAAACAAGCAAAAGCACGGTTTAGTTCCTCATAGATTGATAGTGGGATCGAAACTGAATGCAAGAGATGGATAGGAATGGATGCCAGGACTGACTTGATCAGCACTAGCCTACCCGCTTGGGACAAGAATTTAAACTTCCAACCCGAGATCCTGGAACGAATCCTCTCCAATAATGATGAGAAGTACACCCTCTTACTCCTGCCTATAAAGATAGGGCAGCCCAAATACATGAATGGGAAGGTTTTTTTGTTAAACCCCAACACTCTCTGAATGACAGAGCACCGCTACACTGAGGCCTTAGGAGAGACTATATATGAACTATTTGCTGCATTAACAAGCTGGCCTGAGTAAGCCTGATAATCTGATAGCAGACCCTTTACTGTTTGAAGGCACAGCTTTCCCCCAGTACAGAATATAACAGTATCATCTGCAAAGCTCAAGTAAGTGATAGAAGGACATTTAGCCGGGAGAGCATACGGAACAAACCCTTGACTCCGAAGTAGGTTATTTAGCCCCCTAGATAGAATCTCCTGCAATAAGATAAAAAGGGCTGGGGATAGGGGATCCCCTTACCTGACCCCTCTACCAGATTTAAAGAAATCGAACTGCTGCCCGTTAAGTAATACCGAGAACCAGCAATGCCTAGCAACATTCGATATTAAAGAGCAAAAGTGATCATCAAAACCAAATCTCCTAAGAATCACGATCAGTGAGGACCAGCTAACTCTATCGAATGCCTTAGCCATATCCAACTTTCAGATAAGATTATGCCCCAACACCCGCATATCAACAGACTGAGCTAACTCCTGAGCAAGAAGCACATTGTCGAAAATGTTCCGACCCTGAATGAATCCACTCTGATTAGGAGAAACAAGACAACCTAGAAGACCTCCCGGTCTAGTCGCCAAAATCTTTGTGATGATCTTATTTGTAAAGTTACAGAGATTTATGAGCCTAAAATCTCCAAATGTTGAGGGTAAGGCTTTTTTTAGAAGTAACAGCAAGAGAGTCACCGTAAAACTCCTAGGCATCGGAACTCCAGCAAAGAAATCTCGAGCCGCTTGGATCACATCCTTCTGGATAATATCTCAGCAATGAATAAAGAATTTTCCAGTGAAGCCATCAGGGCCTGGAGCACTCTCCGGAGATAGGCTAAAAATCGCCGTCTTAACCTCCAAAGGAGACGGTAAAGCACCTATCGTGGCATTATCAGAATCTGTGACTAGATTAGGGACTAGGTTGTATAAATAGGAAGTCTGATCGGGGAACCCACAGTGGCCCGAGCTAAGAAGAGATTCAAAAAATTGAACAGCACCAGCACCCATATCATCAATGGTAGAAAGCGACCTGCCCTCATAATCGCTAATGGATGAGAGTTGAGCCTTCTGATATCTAGATTGGCAAACACTATGAAAAAATTTGGTATTGGCATCCCCTTCCCTGAATTCCTTGACTCTAGCCTTGTCACGCCAATAAGACTCCTCGCATCTAAGTAAAAAGGCTAGTCGAGCTTTGGCTTCCTGGAAGACCATGCGATCATCAGGATTGCAAGTCTGATCATAAGCGGCTTCATCCCTCACGACATCTTCCTCTGCTGCCTGCAGCCGGCCAAAAATATCGCCAAAGTTCTCTTTATTCCATGCCTTCAAAAAGGCCCTCAAGAGCTTCAGCTTGTGAGCTAGGATTTGCATCCCATTACCTTCACAGGGAGAATTCCAGACAGAGGCAACCAAATCCATGAACCCCTCATGAAAGGTCCACATTGTAAGGAACTTGAATGGCTTAGGCATGGAGACTGGGGGAAGTAAATGAATACTAACCAAAAGAGGGCAATGATCGGACCCCGAGCGGGCCAAATCAGTGACGAAGGTGGAGTGAAATAAGGAGGACCAAGCTTGATCAAGCAAGACCCGGTCAAGCCTTTCACGGCACGGCCTAACTCCATCATGAACCCAAGTGAACCGACTTCCCTTGTAACCACAAGAAACCACCCCACTGTCCTCTATAAAACTAACAAAATCTGCTATTGGCCACCCCACTAGCCACGGTAGTGGCCGGTGCATTATTAGCGATAGTGGTTAAAGAATCTGCGGCTTGAGTGCATTTGTTCTGCTCTTGCATTCTTATCACTAACCCTGTTTGATAAATAATCTGAAAGAGAGGCTTTCATGGCCGAAAAGAAGCACTCACAGGAGTATGAATTAGGATGTGGCCTGGTAGGAGCATTATTTCAACTTGGGGGCTAGAAACCAAAGAAAGCATCCGTGCAAGTAATTCCAGCAGAAAACAGCAAAGACATCACTACTATCGAGTTTGAAAGCACTTTAAATTCGAAGAGGTGACGAGGAAGCTCCGGTGAGATGGGATTCTTGGAACCCTTGAATACAGCTAAACCCCCACTAAAGATAGGTGAGAAACCACTTAAGAAGCCTAGCATTGTTAGGAATCAAGATAGGATAAGCAGAGATTCCAGAAAAAGCTCTATGTCATCATTTGCCAATGCTTCGAGTTTTTCTAGTAACTCACAAGTTGTGAACTCAGAATACATTCAAAGGCTCAGAAGGGCACCAACCTTCATTTCCAGTGAGTTGAGTGTGACAAGTCACAGGAAATCCAATGCCAGTGGATCACTTTATCGGGCTTCTACTGGTAGCGTTATGCTTGCAGGCTATTTGGGTAACTTGAAGCAGCATGGAAACAAGAAATCACTTGCTGATGTTAAGAGTTCAAAAACTTTGCAGAGGAGGAACGATGGTGCTAAATATGGTACGATTGGCAATATTCTGAAAAAGCCAACTAAAAGGAGTCATTCATCTCACAATTTATATACTGGTGTGAGTAATAAATTGGACCTTGAGGAGCTCAAATCCATTGGAAATGAGCAGTTCAGACGGGAATTTAGAGAAGGCATTAGCTCTGTACAATCAACAATTGCACTTGACTCAAACAAAGCATCTTTTTATAGCAACAAGAGTGCAACTGTGATGGGATTAGACCATCTTATAGAGGTCTTTTTTTAGTGTTTGGAGGTTATCCGGATTGAACCTGCATATCATAACGCTCACTATCGTCTAGCAAGATTGTATCTCAGGTATGACACAAGTGGTTCGTGGTAAAATCATGTCCAAACGATTCAAAACTTCAAAAGTTTATATCGCCTGTACTTTGATGGGCTTATAAAATTCCACATTTCCCCATTTTACAATTCCATATTAAAACTGCTTTATCATTTCTATCCAACAGACTGGGAGATGCAGAAAAAGTAGTGCATCACTTCAAGAAAGCAGGACGCAAGGCTAGCAGTAAAGATATTACACAAGCTCAAGATCTTGAGAAGTAACTTGGCAGATGCTTTGGAGCTTGAAAACGAAGAGACTGGGATAAATTGTTAAGCGACAGTTAAATTGCAGTAACCATGGGTGCCGATTCGGCACCACAGGTAGCATCTTCGTCCAAATTGCTTACTTTTAAGTTTTAATCCACACAAAGTCCTCATCTCAAATGATATTAATGATAATAACTAATTGACAATATATGTTTTTGTGGATGCGCGAAGATCCATGCAATGCAAGCGGAGGCCTTGATGAAACTCCGCAGACACGAAGAGGCATATATCGTCATTCAAAAAGGACCTAAATTTGACATCGAACTTTTCAATAAGTTTCTTGGCTCAGCGGAATGTGCTAATCTATTGATAATTAGATCTCAGGTCTATATGGCCATTGGCAGGTTAGTATAAAGGCCGTTAGTGAAGATGCTAGTGTGGTTTTGTTACCTATATCTTTTTGTAGGGAGACAGTGCACCAATACATTTTATGTCTTAAAAAAACAAGGAATTAAATAGTTAATTTGGAACCATTGTTATTGGTAATAAGCAATAAGTAATCTGTGAACTACATATTGTTTGACTGATTTACCATCAATGGAGAGAAAACGTCAATTTTGTAAAATTTGAGATGTATGATTTGACAGGTTTGAAGATGCCATGGCTGCTGCTAAGAATGCTGCAAGGCTTGATTCAGGTGAAGAAGTGAATACAATTCTAAAGAAGGTTAACGCTGTGGCAGCAGCAAGATCAAGTGGTAACAACAAGCTATTCAATGAATCAAGGTTCCCACAGGCTTCTGTTGTTTACTCAGCGGCATTAGAACAAGAGCCACACAACTCTGTTCTACTATGCAATAGAGCAGCTTGCGGGGCTAAACTAGGACTATTCGAGAAAGCAGTAGAAGATTGCACTGCGGCCCTCAATTTGCATCCTTCCTACTACAAGGCCAGGTTGCGAAGGGATGATTGCCATGCTAAGGTAGCTCTCTAAGTCAGATACTGTACTCCTGTGGCAGAATAATTTTGCTTGTTCCTACTTTTCATTACTTTTATCTGAAAGAAACAAACAAAAAACATGGATCATTAGAAAAGGTTGCCAATGAGTAACTCCCCTTTAATGGTTCATGTGATCATTTAGCTGGAGAGCTGGGAAGCTGCTCTACAGGATTATGAAGTACTGATGCAAGAATTTCCTGGAGATGATGAGGTCACTAGGGGATATATGGAGGGAAAGGAACAGGCCTAAAGGGAGCATAAATATGACAATGATGAGCAAAGAACTGGTAATTTGAAACCAGTTTCAAGCAAAGAACATTTGAAACAAATTGTTACTATAGCTTGGAATTCACGGTTTATTCAAATTTTAATTTCTTTACTTTTATCATTTCCACTACCTCCTAATCATATTCGTATCTCCCTCTCGTTCCTCGCATTATTGCAGAGTTCTATGGGAGTAGCAACAGCTTCAAGTTCTATGGTGAACATGGGAACTCACCCGCAAGCTTGCAGGTGATTCCCAGTCATTAACCGTGCAAAGGTCTTTCGTGCAGCAAGAATAACTATCTCCTCTCCAGAATGTGACTGAAACGGAGATGTAAGAAAAGCAAGGGCGGAGGGGGAATATGCTAAATGACTATATTGGATGGAAGCATTGTGCAGTATATGTTTCATACAAAACCAAATTTCAGGGCAAGAAAACTCCTGTCCGCAGCTAAAAATTTTTAGACAACTGGGAAAGATTGTACAGCAGATCATTTGAAGAAAACCTAGGTGCAAGAATACTAAGGGGATACTAATACGGTAACACTAACTCAAACTGGAGATCCTGGACAAAAATCAATAAACGAACAAGTTTTTACAAGGATCAGCAAAGCTAAAGACTTGAGAATGACTCAAGGTCATTTGACAACAAAATTGACGAATAAGCAGGAGAGAAATTGCATCTTGTATAGCTGCTCTTTTCATTCCTTTTCCTTGTGGCTTTTTCCCTCAGACACTATTTCCTTTGATTTGTTTATATTCTTTACCTTAACATGTTGAAGATTCATCATTTCAATGTATATCGTTCTCGCCCTTGTGGCTGATAATTACTTCATTTCTGATGGTTAGGCTGAGCAACATAGTTTTTTGCTGAGTATTGTACCTTTAAAGAATTGGAAACTATACATATTTTGATCTAATACTGCAATGCTCCAAGAGAAAGATCACCTCTGTGTAGGGGCTTCATCCGGCTCAGTTAGTCGGGTACCATCACATTGATTATGAGATTGCGTATTTGACTCTCGAAGGGAGGAGCCCCTAGCCTTCTGGGGAGCTGATCAATTAAAGTTTGCTTAGACTGATTTAATTCTGCGAGTTCTCTATTAACTAAAGTGATCAATTAAAGTTTGCAAAGTTTGCTTAGACTGATTTAATTCTGCGAGTTCTCTATTAACTGAAGTGATCAATTAAAGTTTGTCTAGACCGATTTAACTCCGCAAATTCTTTATCGGCTAGAGTTCCACGACGAGTTTCACACAGTGTACACTTCTAATGCAGCTACAGACTTCCCCAATCCTCACCACAGTCTGGGCTGTATCAGTATTCCCTTAGTATTCTTGCACAGTTTCTAAACCTGACTCCGGTCTAGCTAACCAAAATTTAGAAACCGATGACCAGGACCACAGTTTAGAAGCTGTTGACCAGGATTCCCACTTGAAATCGCAAATTGTAATAGTAGTTAGTGATCTAGTTAAAGTTGATTTTTTTCCCCTTAATTGCCAGAACTCTCGCTTTTTAATTATTTTAAAATAAATTTTTACTATAACGTAAGATGCGCACTTAGTCCTTTTTTCTTCATGACTGTTGTAGATGAGTTGACTTGTGTCATACAGAAGGTTATATCATGGTGCAAGTTCAGTATTGGTAGAACTATGGGTCAAAGTGTAATTTTAGATGGTAGAAATATTTCAGTGAATGACTGTTATTATTATTCAAAAAGATAGAGAGTTTGACAGTGACGTTGCGCATCAAATTAAAGTTGATTAGTTGAAATAGAGGAGTACAACTAATATTTTATGTGATCGTAATATATCTTTGAGCCTAAAGGTAAAGTTCTATAGAACAATTGCCAGACTGGTTTTGCTATATAGTATAGAATGTTGGGCAACTAAAAATTGTTATATTCAGAAATTGAAGGTATTAGAGATGCGTATGTTGAGGTGGATATGCAAACAAACTGAAATGATAAAATAAGGAATGGGATCATTTGAGAAAAATAGGAGTGACATCTATTGAAGACAAGATAAGAGAAAACCACTTTTGATAACTTAAATATATATAGAGAAGATCAAGTGATACCCCTGTTAGAAGAATTGATTTTAACCCTCGAATATTTAAAACACCTAAAAAGTAACCATTCAAATAATAAAAGCTTAAGTACAATACAAAGTCACCAAATTTTAATTCTCATTCCCCTATCTTTTACTTTTAAAATATTATTCTTCAACTTTAATTTTGCTATCTTTTCTTCTAATTTCTTCATACTAACAACAATAATTTCAATATCAGACTTCATGTCTCTTATATGACTAACTAATCTTGAAATTACTTTTTTACACATCTTTGAATTTAACTATACAAAAAAATTATAAATTTTACCCTTTAATAAACAAAACTCAGATGTAAGGATGAGGAAAAAAAGAAAGAAATTAGATTCAACTCTCGATAGATAGCAAAGAAACCTAAATTTAGTTGTTGATGGATAACAATTTTCTTAGTATTTCTACAGAAAAGAAGAAAAAATTTGAAAGAAAAAATAAATTACCAAAAAAAAATGGAAAGGAGAATTGAGAAATACGTAAGTCACAACAGTCCTGTCATATATAAAAGTTACTTAGTAAGAATTAAAAAGAAACTTAGCGCTACATTGTAAGGGTTCTAAGTGGATAAAAATACTTATAAAATAGGTCATGTGTAAGCTATATAATGAACTTTTATGAATATTTAATAGTTTCAATTGACAGAGGAGATATTTTTTAAGTATTTTAAATATTGTATGATTAAAATAACACATTTTAAAGTTTGAGGGTGAAAATTAAATTTTATAAAAGTTCAAGAGTGACTGACATATTTTGCTTATAAGAAAATATACGATTATACTTTATCAAATTTTTAGGCATGGACATTAAAGGACTATTAAGGTTGAGGTAAGAAAAAGTTAAAAGATAAAACAATTGCCAGGGTTTTGATTCATATATTTAAATGGATACTTAAATGAATTAATTTTAAGTTACTAAAATTAAGTTCAAATCCTATTATTTTTATATTTTATATTTTTACTATTTTATTTTAAATTATTTTTATATTTTTTAACATCTTAAAGAATTTTTTTTTTAAAAAATACTAATTAGTGATTGAATAGTTGACTAACCTCAATTTTAATCGATAACCACTAGTTAGTTTAATTATATAAACTGGCCTTTAAGGTTAAGGTTGAACTTCAATGGACAGTTAAGAACCAATAACTATCGATTTGTTAATCATACTCTGATCTTCCTATGTATATAAAATCTTGGGCAATAATGAGTTAGCGGGCTTGTTATATCAAAAAGAATACTACAAATTGATAATGAATGTCCTATCTAGTTAGTTAAAATAGTTGGTATTGAAATTTTCATACTAATGTTCTGAGTTTAAATTTTTCTTGGGATATGAGTCTTGTATGCATTTTTGTGTAGCGATTGTATGCCTTTATTAATAAAAAATTTAAAAATGTTAAAATAAATATTACAATCTAATAAAAAAATATTTAAATGCATAATTATATTTCACTTAATAATCTAGTTTTTATTTAAAATTTACAGATGTTTGAATAGGCAGATTGTTAAGTTTAGACCCTAAACTTTTATTTTTGTTAAGATTGTTCCATTTTCTTTATTTTCAAATTATCAAGTCCCCAAGCTTTTTTATTTTGGCAAATTAAGTCCTTCAGAGCAATTTTCGACAAGTCAATGAGCGGTCAACTAGTCAACTTTGGCGACTAAATATAGAAGAGCAAATTTGTTATTTTATTGTATACCCAATTTAAAAAATAGGTAAATTGTTATGTTTAATCTCTATACAGGGAGACATATTTACTTTCATTTGTTAAGAATAAATTATACATTAGAATGTCTTATACCCTAGGAAGACATCGTCACCTGCCCTATCTAGGACTGGTTGGGTCCTAACCCCACGTTTGCTTACATCATATCCATTAATGTCAAACTATAAAAAAAAAAAAAAATCTATATACCTAATTTGAGATGATAAAATTTACATTAACAATGTACTTTTTGTTTTAAAATAATTATTCCTTTTAAAAAAAATTATACTTGAAATTATTTATTGTTTTATAAAATCAATCTCTTATCAATTATACTTTTTTATTTATCACTTTACTCAATCATAATATTAATTAGTTTTTAAAATTTTAAATAGCTTTATAATTTTTTGTTAGAATAATCTAATATTTTTTGTAAAAATATATTAGAGTTTCCTTATTTATTATTTTACTTAATCATAATATTAATTAATTTCTAAATTTTCTAATAACTTTACAATTTTTAATGAGAGTTTCAGTATTTTTTCTAAAAACATGTTAAAATTTTCTTAATTTATGCACTATGTATAAAAACGACAATTATCTTGAATTGAAAAGAATAGTTTCTTATCTTTGCAATAAGAATTATGCAAATTTGAAAATCTTAAAGTATCACTGTTTAGTATATTCTGATAAATAAAATAAAAATAGTAATTAAGTATTAAAAATTAAACTTAAACTAATCATATTTGTTAAGTTTAAATTAATCATACTCAAGTTTAGAATAATAATATAAAATAATATTATTAGATTATATATATATGTGTGTGTGTGTGCAAAGGCTCTTGGTTGATTTAGAATTGGTCTATCGGAAGGACATAATGTGCTAAAAGAAAAAAGATAGAGGACCTAAAAATTGAAAAAAAAAAAAATAGAGACCAATCATTGTAAAAATAAAGTTCAGAAACTAAACATAATAATTTATAAATTTTTTAAATAAGTGTATAATAAAATAACAAATTTATCTTTTCATATATGATCAATACTGAAGTTGATTAGTTGATTGATTATTGACTCGTCGAAAATTGGTTTGAAGAGTTTAATTTATCAAAATAAAAAAGATAAAAAACTTAATAATTTGAAAACAAAAAATAATGACCAATTTTGTCAAATATAAAAAATTTTAAAAACTAAACTTAACAAATTTGTCGTTTGGACATGAGAAGCCCGAGTTTCAACTCCAGCAGCATCAACCTGCTACTGCACCCATTCCGTTTTTTCTTTGTTTTTTTTTTTTTTTTTTGGCTATTGGTTGCTCCTTGTCTTTTGGGAGCGCCTCGTCCCCAGTTTATGGCCTGTAAAATTTACTGTGGAAAGTCAAGGAAATGGGGCATGATTGAGGCATGGTTAGGCCAACAGATTAGGGACACAATCATTGATTATAATTGCCACCACCAAAGTTTCTTTATTCCGCCATGATTTCCGACTTGACGATCTTGCATCCGTCGCCCGTCGGTGGGTATCAACCCATCTAAATGTATAAATTATTAATTCCACCATCTGATATGGTAACTAAGGACTAGACATTTCACTACATTCATTGAACTTACCACTGCCAGTTAAAAAAATATATATATACTAACAGTAAAATTCTAAAAACTGCTGCCTGCTGGACAATAAAAAAAGTGTAACTTTATATATGCACAAACTTAGACTGTTAGAGGAATTTGAATTTTTCTCCTTCTAAATTAAAATTAAAATTTAAAT
The DNA here is from genome assembly GCA_026120185.1 of Voacanga thouarsii. Taxonomy (NCBI): domain Eukaryota; kingdom Viridiplantae; phylum Streptophyta; class Magnoliopsida; order Gentianales; family Apocynaceae; genus Voacanga; species Voacanga thouarsii. Next base: position 4,717,699 of record JANUWF010001102.1, on the reverse strand, counting down.
AATTTTTATTTCCTTCATATATTTACAATACATTATATTCTATCTCTTTAATTCTATTTTAAATTTCACTTAATTCTACACTTTTAATAATTTTTCATTACATTTAATCATTTTCATTTCAAACAAATTTCTTTCTACGTACAACCTTAATAATAAGACAAGACATTCAATAAAATAAAGAAAATAATATAACATTAAAATCTGTTGCTCCAATTACTGTACTATTATATTTGTAATGCACGAATGTAATCTAATAACTTAATATTCGAAAGTCTAATATATATACATAAGAGCATATGTTTTTTTTTTTTTTAGCAAAATGGTAGGCTGTAAAGCATACCATGGTTGGGCAGAATTGCACATAACAAGGTGGTGAAAATGGCAGTGATGATTGGCGCTGAAAATGGGCTTTCTGCTGTCCAAAGGAGGGACACAACGCTCTCGAAATGCACACACGAAAATTTTTGACACTATAATTTCTGCAACTGCATGTCTTTCATTTTTTCTTGCTACTATATTTTACTCTAAGGGTGAGTTTGATTCGGGATGGGAAAGGAAAGGAAAAGGGTAGGGAGAGTGGAACATTTTACTTCCATCAAGAGAAGTAAATGTAATTACTTTCATCTTATTTGGATGGAGTGAAAGGGAAGTACATTTCATTGTTTAGTTATAAGGTATATATGGAGGAAATAATTATTAAATTATTATTATACCTCTAAAGTTAATTCATAAAAAATTACAAAAGTATAATAGAATTGTAATAAAATAAATATCTTAGGACAAGAGGGTCTTTTCACCCTCATTTACTTCCCAAACTCTCCAAAATGAGGAGGAAGAAATATCTGACATATACTTCCCCTCTTCCAATCACTCCAACTAAATTAAGTAAATCACACATTTACTTACTATTTTACTTCCCCTCCTCTTTTCCTTCTCACTTTACTCCAACCAAACTCACCCTAACCTAAATCCAGAAGGTTTATAAATCTTGCCGTAATCGATGGACTTGAGATGAGATGATTTTTAAAATATAAATCTTTTCAATCTAAATTTTTTTTAAGAATATACTCAGAATTGCATAATTTGTATAAAATAACTAACTTAAATTCTCGGGCATACGGATATTAATTTTTTAAAATATAAAAATGGTGACTTAAAAATAAACAAAAAAATATAAAACATCTATACCCTGTTTGAAAAGGACAGACGGCACACAAATTATGCACAAATATTAAGGGGCATTCAAGACTTTTCAAATTTCCCGTCAAAATAAATCTAGAAATAGATAACTTCCGTCAAATTTGATACCCAGTTGCCCTTGGTTGGAATATTTTGAAATACAAATGAATAATTAACTTTTTTTGGACACTACTATTTCCATCCATAATTTTTTTTATTATATATTTCGCCCAATCCTCTTTTGAGTCCCAAAACGGTCTTACTACTACATTTTCTAGAGTTTGACGGCAGTTTTTTTTTTTTTTTTTTTTTGTCCTCAAAATGCCAAAAGGTCGGAAATTGCAATGGAGTGATTGCTTCTTGATACCGTCAACTAAGTGGAAAATGGTGCAGCCAAAGTGAGAAGTGCCATAGTTCCGGGAAGGCCCGAAAACTCCGATACGCATGATGGATTTCAATTTTCCAAACTCCCATCAAAGGCCTTCGGAATTTTCCATTTTTATTTTGAACTAACAAATGGAAATTGCTCCCAGTAAAATGAGAAATGTGATAATTTCTTATGTGTCGAAAATTATATTGCAATCGATTTCTAAAAAATTACTCATTGAAGAAAAATTATAAACTTAGGAAATTGGCTACTGTTAAGACAAGGATAATTTGTATTTTTATCCTTTTGTAGATTTTCAAAGATGATGTTATATAGTAGTACTCTTCTTTCCTTTTAATTAAAATATCTTTTTTTTTTATTGAATTTCAATACAAATCTAGACATTCAAATTCAAATGAAATAATATTTTTTTTTCTTTTTTTTAACAACCATACACAATAATTATTAGTGTTCATTGTAGTAACTTAAATTCGGCTTCTTCATCACATCCCCAACAACACACCATTAGATAACGTTTTAGCCCCACTAGATAAAGTATTACAGTACTAGTATTAGTTGGCCATTGTTAGTTCATAATACATCTACAAAGGGCTTGTTTGATAATTTAAATAAGTAATTAAAATTAATTATTTATTTATTTGAATATATTTGATAAATGATAATATTAACTATTTAATTACTTAAATACATTTAATAATAAAATTTTACTATCACTTATTTGATTAAGGTATATTAAAATCTTATTATACGTTTTTAAAGGACATAAAAGTCACTTTAATTTGAAGTATGATTATGTTAAATATTTATATTGTTATTTATTATTATTATTATAAAATATAATGTAAAATGAATTATAATTAATTCATTTTTAAAATTCAAAATTTAGTATTCAAATTTTAATTTTTAAAATTTAAAATTTAAAATTAATATTCTAACTTTAACTTTATTAATTAAACACGTGCTTGGTTGTATAGAGTCCTAACTGCCCTAGATGAAGCATTGTTAATCAGAAAATGTTAGTACATAGTACATCCTTTTAAGTGATGAACTATGTTCTCAGTGAGGTTTGAATCTATAAAATTAAAAGTGAAGACTAATGACTTGACTATTAGACCCATGTTGATGTTGGTGATGGGTGAAGTAGTAATTTAAATATGGTTATATTTTCTTTCAAAATTTTATGTCAAATTACAATATTAAAATGATGCATATAGAAAATATTAAAAATAATAAATTAAAGAAAGCAAAGACGATCTTTTTCATTTATTTTTGAAATTTATACATTAAAAGATGTACATTCCAGAGAATTATAACATTCTAGAACATAAAATTTGAGGTGAGTAAAAGACTATATACAGGCAATACATTTTCTTGATCATCCACAAATACAGTTTTAGCTCCCTAATAAGCAGAAAACAAAGAAGTTTTCTTCAAGATTTTCCAAGCAATCTTAAAAGTGACAATCAAACATCAGACGCAAATACTATAAAAGTTCTAGGAAAAATCAAAATTAAGAAGAAAATTTTGAAGCAAAAATTAATAGCAAAAAAAAAAAAAAAAAGGGACCTGGATCAGTCTAATGGATCATCTCTTCCAGCTTCGACTTCTTGACAGCGGATCTCTAACGCCGCCAACAACCCAAGTCTCCTTTGCAATATCAGAAGAAAATTTGTAGAAATCAGTTCCATATCTCATTACAACTAAGTTCTCTTTCTTCTTTTTCTCTTCTTCCATTTCTTGCTTTGCTTTCTTTTCATTTTCTTTCTTTTGCTTTCCGTCTTCATCATCATTACTTTCTTCTTGTTCTTGTTCTTCATCTTCTTCCTCCTCTTCCACTTCGTCTCTCTCTTGTCGCCAGCTTTTGGCAGGTGCAGAACGACAACGCATAAGCAAAAGTGCATTTGATGGGGGTGCACATGGTGCTTCAATTGCTTCTTCATTGTGAGATCTTTCTTTCGCTTTATTCTCTTTCTTGATGAGATCTTTGTTGCTGTTTTCTTGAAGGACCATGAACCATTTGGAGAAAACAGTTCTTGAAGTTTCTTTGTCATCATTTGCTTCTCTGCTGATACGGGGTTCTTGGTAGTCTTCGTCGTCGTCTTCGTCATCTTCTTCGTCATCAGAAGTAATTCCAGATGCGGGAAATGATCCAAAACATCTAAAATCAAATCGAATGTTACGTAAACATGTCAAGAACTGCATTACGTCTTTCTTGAACCCCAGTGCTTCAAACCATGCTGGTCTTTTCTTGTGTTTTCTGTTGTTGTGTAGCCTCTCAATCTCTTCCATGACTGACTGCCAATTCTTGCACGAGCTGGCGGCCGGCTTTGACCTCACTTTGATCTGACCGGCACAAGTAACTTTTGGGGAGGTGGGCTCAGAAATATCCTTAGTAATTGGCTTAGTTTTAGCCCATAAAAGAGGGCTAGCTTGCCCAGCAGCCCCACTTCTGTTGCTAGATTTCTTGAGGTGGGGGTGGTGATGGTGGTGGAGGTGTTTTGCATGGTGGTGCTGGTGGTTGTGATGGCGCTTGCTAGATTCTGAAGGCCTTGCCGGGCTGCAAATGGGCTTTGGCATTAGAGTCAGATGAGCTCTAGAAGGAAAACAAACCAGTAGATCTGTCGAGGGAGGGCCTTTTCCCTCTCTGCCTTTCATTTCCTTTCTTTTTCTTCTTCCTCTTCTTATTTCCTCCAGCTGAAATTTCAGTGCTTCAGATCTTGTGGTTGCTGAAATGAGTGCAGGAATTGGGATTTTGAGCTATGATTTAGTGAGTTTTAAAAGAAAGGAGGGAGGAGAAGAAACTGACAGCTTTCCTTTGAAACCTTTTTTCTTTATGTGCTCTTCTTTACCATCTGTAATGTTTGATATTGTTGGCACTTAGAACTCTTTTTTGCTTCCTCTCTTTAAAATAGGGTACACTCCTCAGTAAGCTTCTTTCTTAGCCTTTACTTTTTGGCCAAACAAATTAAATAAAGATGGAGGAAAAGAAAAGTTTGATACCCACGAGCCTTGTTTCATGATCCAATCATACCCTCAACTTGTGAGCCCTTGCCAGTTCAGACTCATGTCAAAGTACTATGCCCCTCTATCCAGTTTCAAACAAACTCTGACAACTACCAAGCGGCCCTTTCATTGATTACTCTAGTCTAGGTTAGCACAAGCTTAGGAATGAGGGATTTTTCCTCGCGCTATTTCATTTTCGACAAATATGTTGTAGACTATGTGAGCAGTAAATGAATTAACAAAAAAATCACATGGAGATCACTGTTTCCTGGGAATCATTGCTTGACATTTGGATAAATCTGAGGTTCTCCTAGAGGAAAAAGAAAGCCGAAAGTTTAGGAAAATAGGTAAATTTTGAGTTATTAAAGTGATGAGCACGCCATAATGAAGGGAGAAATGCAATCGAGACCATGGTATGGGCCCCCAACCCATCACTACATCTTGCTTTAGGAATAGACTTCTCAACTTTTGGTTTGGTCCTTCCACGATGATGGTCGCTTTAAATTTTGAAAGATAGATAGGAGGGGAGATGTATGGGGGGAGAGAACTCTGGTCCCTCAAAATTGGCTTCAATGAAAGCTTGGGAACCATCTTTTTAAACAATGTCCTCTTATGCCTAACCATCTTCAATGTTTTTGACATTGTTTATGGTCGTTCTTTATTTGTGTGTTGACGTTTACAAGAATGAAAAGATATACTAAGAAACACAATGAAGGTCGATCGAAGGAAGGAAAAAAAAAAAAAAGGATGAAGATAACATGTTTTGGGCATTGATCCACTATATCTCTTGCTCTCAAGGTGTGCCAATTTCAACAGAAGCATAAAACCATCGCTTTGAAGAACTTCCAAATAGAATTTGTGTATTCCAAATCTCATGAACACTTGATATTGGTAGATCATAGCGAGGAGCCTACAAATTTCTCCAGATCAGCTTTAGTTGAACAATCTAATGTTTAATCCTTTTTACACTTGTCTGTCAAAACTAATTTGCTTGCAGCTGCTATTCCATCTCTTCAAGTAATAAGACGCAAATAATTCACATTTTGTAAAAATAAGAGGATAAATTTTAATCGATCTCTTATATCACGTGATCTCGTGTAATTGAATATGACTAAGTATAGAGCAAATTAATAACTTTGGAAGTTTGGGAAACCATATGTGCGCATCATTTCAGATGACATATTTTCTCAGGTGTATTAAAGAATATTGGAAAACTGTTTTCAAGATTGAAAAAATAAGGGTAAAACATGCTAACCACTCTTGAATTTTTATAAATTTTTATTTTTATTATTAAACTTTAAAATATGTAATTTTAGTTCTCAAACTTTTGAAACACCTAAAAAATAACAATTTTAATAATAAAAGTTCAAATACAATATAACATCACCATATTTTAACTCTCATTTTTCTATTTTATACTTCTAAAATATTATTCTTCAACTTTAATCTCGCACTCTTCTCTTCGAATTTCTTCATTTGTCAATGATAATTTTAAGATTTAACTTCAAACTTTTTATGGACTCAATAATATTGAAATTACTCTTTCGTACTTTTTCGAATATAACCATACAATAAAAATAACATATTTTACCCTTTAATAAATAAAACTAGGACATAAAGATGAAGAAGAAAAAAAACCGATTCAGTTCTTAACGAATAGTAATTTTTTTGGCATTTCTACTGTAAGGAAGAATAAATTTAAAAGTAGAAATGAATTACCAAAAAAAAAAATTAAAAAAAAAGTGAGAAATGTGCAAGTCGCAAAAGTCTTTTTCCTATCATATATAGAAATTACTTTATAAGAATTAGAAAGATGACACTACATTGTAAGAGTTGAATAAATGAAAATACGTATAAAATATGTTATGTAGAAGTCATGTGATGAACTTATATGAACACTTAATAGTTTTAATTAATGAAAAAGTTATTTTAAAATTTAAAAATAAAAATAAAAATTTATAAAAATTCAAAAATAACTAACATATTTTGTTCAAAAAACAATTGCTGTATACGTATACTATATAAAAGGTAAGAAAACCTTGAGTTATTGAAGGTCACTTATAAAATTCGGTCAATCAGCAGCAAAAGCTATAGTAGTAGCAGTTCTTTTTCGTTTGTGATGTGAAAGTTTCCACTTCCAGCCTTAAAAGGAAACCACATTAGTCTCTCATTAACCTATGCTTCTGATCTGCACCATTTTCACTTCTTGGAGAACTGGTGGGGGTTACTAATACATATGTATTTATAAACTTGCCAGAAAGAAAGCTGACGAGAGTGGAAGTACCCCCCTGACTTCTGTCATTCCCCATTTAAGGATATAAACACATGGGGTTGAAATTCTAGGATAAAAAAAGCCTTACACATTGTCAGTGAGAGAGTATATGCTAATTGCCCATGAAGTCCTGAGAAAAGACAACATTCAATTGACTCTTCCATAACTATTTTTCACGTCCTGTCAAACCAAGTGAAACGTCGTGTATTGGGGTGGCCTATGTATTGTGCGAGAGTTGTCCAAGTATATGAAAGCTAGTTGATACTACCCCAATATTTCGACAAATAAGATCAGAGCTAGTATCAGCCAGGATGATGTAAATTTATCACTTGTTAGGAGTTCAAAGAAACTATACGAAGTTTCCGAAGTTCGGGTTAATTTAAAATAATTAAGTGAAGTTATATTCCTTATTCGAGTTTTATTGAAATATCTTTGTATACAGCCGACGTAGTGCTTTATAATAAAAATGTTAGTCATATAAAATCCTCCATAATTTGACAATAGACCTACACAATTGCACCTTTATCCGACTGCCTCCTACCCAACTCCGGCAAACCACCATGTTATCACTGGTTTGTACCGTCCACATCGATCCTAACCCCTCCCCACACCCCTCTCCCCTCACTTTAAGAGGCTGTCTTGTTGACTTCTGCTCTTGATCTTTAGGTGACCCTTCAAAAGCATGGGGCCAAGAAAAAAGAAAACCTAAAGTTAGGTTTAAGTGTAATGCAGCATAAAGGATTCACTGTAGAATCTTGTGATGTTTTTGCTATATATTACATATAAATAGAAACATGTAGGGCTGGCAGAATATAGTTGGAAGTGGAGAAGTAGAAGAAAGAGCTTTGGATCAGTCAGTGTTCCAGTGGGAAAGGTGGGTTCATGTTGTAAAGTCTGTCCCAAGATTCCTTCCAATCGGGAAATGACTGAAAAAATACCACTTTATCATCTTCTTTCCCTTAATTGAAATGATGTTTTATTGAACAAATATTTCTTACAAGCCTTGTACAATTTCTCATGACTTATGTAGCTTAGAGCAATTTCTTGTGGAAGATGACCAAATATATGCCCTGATAAGAAACAAAAACATAGTGTAACAAATCCGGCATGAACACTATAAACTTTTTTCGTATCTTAATTATATGACAAACAATATCTTTTAGAATAAATTTCTTTTGACAAAATTGTATAATTCATTTTCCTTCTCGTACATACTCAATGAGAAAAGGATCGATCATATATTTAGCATTACTCGTAAAAAATAAATACATAAATAAAGGAGTTTACATTTACTGCATATTTAATAAAAGTCTATCAGCTTCTGAATTCTATAAGATATGAAGATTAAAATTTCAGTTTAAAGACTGAGCTAATTAAAATTTATTTTTATAATATATTTTTTAATATTTTATATTAAATAAATAATTATGACAATAATTAAATAAATGTTTAATGTATTTATATTTCAAACTTAAACAACTTAAGATTTGGTAATTTAGATATATAGATTAAGATTTTTAATTTTCAAACCCTACCTTCCCTTTGTAAGTGATACTATCATAAGTTGATATAAGATTTCTTTAATTATAAATCAAATATTCTATTATTACATTATTAGCACAATAATCTAAAATTATTTTATTTTGAGTGCCTCCATAACTTTTGCATATACCATATAAATGTTAATCCTCAAAAAAAAAAAAAAAAGATTAAAAGTATGATTCTTCATAATGCAACCCATCGTTGCCAAATGATTTCTTCTGCCTAATCCCATCAATCATTTTAATCTTAATTTATTGTTTAAAATATAATGCTGTTCTAATGATCCCGTGTACGCTAGGTTTTCTTTCAAAATTAATTTATTAGTTAATTAACTATCTCCCTAAAAGAAGTCCCTATGTCTAATCCAGCTAATAATTGCCATTGCGGTCCATTCTTTCAGTAGGGGTCTGCTATGAAATGAACCATCCAATGATATTTTTAAGCTCTCTCTCTCTATGCAATTGTAGCCATTAATGACTCTCGATATTTCTGGCATATTCATTTGGGTTGCAATGTCAAGATAATAACGACAGTGTATGCTTATTTTGCACCAACTTTTATCAACAATTCCAATGCCACGGTTGGTTACGATACAGATTTCATGGAGTATATTTAGAGGATTAATTTTTTTTAACCATTAGAGATTGGTAATATTGTTTAGTATAATACATTTTTTAAAAATAACTTTTGATTTATTAACAATTTTACTCAATATATAGAGAAACTAAAATCGTGTATTTATCTCTTCTCGACACACCCACAATCTCTCATATATCTTCTCTCCGCCATTGCCACCGCCACCATCACTAAGGAAAGCTGCAAATTTTGAACTAGTGGCAACACATACACATGTATATATACCTGTTTCTTTTTCAATAATATTATGATATAGGGCTAAGTTAATAATTCAATTAATAAAAATTTCTTTTTATTGAAACAAAAATTTTCAAACTTCAGCAATTAAGAGACACATAAACAGCTACAACTACCTCTTTACTTTCATTGATTTTAGGTGATCTTGAGATCTATGGTTCACAAGTACACGACAATTTACTTAATAAGCCTATATGTGAAATCCAATCTATAAGCATCAATCAAAGAACACTTACTGAATTCCCATAATCATTGGATCCATCATGCTCAAAGGTAATGTACAAAAGAGAACAGACAAAGAAGTTATCTGCAAATTCCATATGGAACTAATCAATTGAAAAAAATACCATAATTTGGGAAGGTAAAGAATATTTTTTGTCCTAACTTCAACCGTTGAATACTTAAGTCTTAACCCATTTAAATAGGCTTAACTTTACTATCTAAATTTGCCCTTCTGTAATATTATAATAAACTATTATAAAAAAAATTACTTGTAACTTGAATTACAAAAGATATATCTCTTTTTTATTTATCAAAAAAAAGATATAACTCGACTTTCATCCCTTTACTTGGTGAAAGTTATTTTTACTAACTCAATACACTATCACTTTGTATCAGAAAATTCAAGAAAGAGGGGTTAATATATTTCAAGGGTCATCATCATAATATTCAATTATTGCAAATGAAATGAGTATGAACCAAAGATCTCTTTTGATTTGGGACCATTTCTTCCGCCCGCAATTAGTTGTAAATCTAAAATTAGTCCATAATGCCACTTTTTTTCCATGTGTCTAAACAGTGTTCTAGTAATGTAAATTAATTAAAACCTTTTCTTACATCACCATGACGTAGGTATTTCATTTCTCAATAATTTAAATAATAAAAGACAGGGATGACGAGGAAGTAAACAATCGCGGGCAGACACACAGCTAATGGAGGCCTCCCTGCCGCCTTCCTCCCCTGCAATTTTTTTAAAATTATATTTGAAAATATACATTATTTTTAACTAAATCATGATTGATATATTTAGAATAGTTATTTCGTCCACCTAAATGTTTAGAATAATTATTCGGCCTTTCAAATTTTTCGAGGGTCCCCCAAATATTTTTTGAATACCTTAGATATTTATCTAATCAATTGCTATTCTTTCCATTTAGTCCAAATTACACTAGCAATAGTATAAAATTGAATTAAAATTAATCTAATTTTTGTATTTAAATTTTAGAATTCAAAATTTAATATTTAAATATTAAAAAACAAACCCTGACTCATGAGTTACACGATGAACTTCTCTAATTAATAATAATTTATTCCTAATCAAATGCTTCTTAAATTTTTATATTAAGTTAAAATAAAATTTTAAACTAAAATTAATGAAGTATTTTATTACTACCAAGCAATTAAGTGTAATGCTCTAAATCCATAAAAGTTTTGATAAATATTTCTTCAGCACCAAAAGATTTTCCTTCATTGTGATTATAGGGACTTTCTATAACGTTAATTTCAAGCATAAGAAAAGGAGGTCTTATCAATTACGAGAAATCGTGATTAGACTTCAAAATTATACCACGAATGATGAGAAATAAAAGTGTTGGTTTCATAGTTCAAAAGCTAATAGCTAGGAAAAATTCTTATATGTTATTACATGAATCAAGTGTATTAGTGATTTGTATTACGTGTAATATAAATTATATAATATAATTCATTAATACACTTAATTTATCGATACATGATTCATATAAGAATTGCTTATGTTCGAGGAGTACAAATTTCAATCTTGATAATTTTTCTATGATTAAAAAAAAAAAAAAACTGAGAACGAAATGTTCACTTGTTGAGTTGTTGGGGCATGAAACTCTTGAATTACAACCCATTCACTATAATTTTTAATCCATGGGCCAACCGGCGTAATGGCCGTTTGTTTAACCAAGAAGATAGCCGCTAGTTTGGGCTAGATAAAGCAATTATAACCCGGCAATTGCCAACCTTACCTCAGGGCTCCATCCACATTGATCCGAGCTTAAACAAAGTCACAACAGGCTAACCGTTTCGATCAGCAATGGCCCGTTAAAGGTTTTAAAGAAATGGAACAATTCCCTCCCGTCAAAGTAATTTGTGCTTAAGTATCCTATTTACTTATTTTTTAAAAAATTAATTAAAATACATTCACTTAATATTTTTCTCTTTAAATAAGTCCACTTTTTTAAGTTTTATCTTCTCCCTCCTCTCTCCTCTATCCTACCCACAATCGTCTACTATTTCTCTCAGTCTTCTCTCTCCACTCTCTCTCCCCTCTTTTCCTATCCCACCTGAAATTATCCCTTTCTCTCAACCACTACTTATCTTGAATGAACATTGCATTTTTTTTTTATAAATACCAGAAATGTTACAAGATACATTAAAGGAGGAACCTCTATCACAAAACACTGCAGAGGAAGGAGAGAGTGAGGAATATATCTAAAAAAAATCATAAGATTTTGTCCATCTAGTTAACTTATGGGCAGCAACATTACAATTCTCAAAAATATACTCTACCCTCTACAAATTTTTTTTGCCTCAAGAAATATAGGGTAGCATAAATGGTAATCTTACCAAACTGTTTTTCTACCAGGGAATGGCCTTTTAGAACTATGACTACATTAAGTGAATCTCCTTCAAAAATGATTTTAGAAAGATTAAGTTCGACAGCTACATGAATGGCATTAAGGTCAGCAATAGTTTCTACAACAAAAGAGTCTTGGGTATATTCACTCCCAGTCCAAGAATGCATAATATATCCATTAGAATTCTGCACCAGACAAGCACTGACCACAATTCTTCAGCAAAGGAAGCATCAAAATTTATCTTACACCCCTCTTTCTGTGGAGGGTTCTATTCTTGAATACAAGAATTTGGTTTCCTTTTGAGCTTACGATTTATGCTAGCATCAAAATATGCTTTTGCTAACTTGGTAATGCTCTTAAAAATGTCTTCCCAAGGCTGTAATTTGTCTCCCATTCTGCATTTTTTCCGATACAACCAAACCTGATCCATAACCATTGCCATGTAATTCTTAAATTCTTCTTTTTCTTCCGTAGGGAAAGGAAGTTGATTATGTGGCTAAAAAATTATCTTTAGCCATCTTTCCAATTCCCAAGATTTGAAAATATCAAATTTTATTTGCGACCTTGAGTTCCACTAGATAGCAATAGATAGAAGGCAATTAAAAAAAGGTGTTCCGCCTATTCAGGCCCAGTACCGAATATGAAATTGTGATATCTTTTAAAACCCTCTTTCGTCTAGCATTTGTCGGGACAATATTGGACAAACATCTCCACAAAAATCACATTTGATTCCATAACTCCTTTGAAATAGTTGGTGGGACTTCAAGACTCTCTTGTTGGCAGATTCTAAAAGATTCCTTAACAGAATATCTTCCTGACTTAGAGGGAGTCCAAACAAAAGAGTTTGGTTCTTTAGATTGAGGAATTTTAATCTTACAAATGTCTCTAGAAACTTCCAAAGAAAATAGGCTATTTATCAAACTATTATTCCAGGTTTTTTGTTCTACATCCATGAGGTCTCTAACATAGAAAACAAATTGGGAATTATTTTCCAGCAAAGGAGGCTGAAAGTTTGGTAGCGTAGGTACCCAAGGGTCTTCCCAAATTTTTATTATAGAATTAGAGCATATCTTATGACATAGGTCTTTCCCCAATAAGTCTTTACAATCCCAAATGCTACTCCAAACCCAAGATAAACAAGTAGGGCAATTCTCTAAATCCAACAATTTCCCACCTCTCAAGTAATTAGATTTAATTAGTTTCGCCCAAATTCTATTTGGTTCAGTGTAAAGTTGTCATCCCAACTTTGATACAAGGGCATGTTATTGGCTCTAAATTTCCTGAAACCAAGTCCACCAAAAGCCTTTTGTTTACAAATGCAATCCCAAACTTTAAGTTAAAGATGTTTTCATGCATTCTTTATGAAACCCTACCAAAAATCTCAAAACATTTTATCCAATTTATCACAGAAAGAGATGGGCAGAGAAAAGTATTACATAGCATACATAGGAATGGCCTATGCTACTGATTTGGTAAGTATTTCCTTTTTTACTTGAGATAAATTCTAAATTTCCATCCTCCTATTTTGTTTCTCATTTTGCCACAATATAATTGAAAGCAGCATTTTTAGACTTACCTTTACAAAAGGTACACCCAAATACTTGATATTTTGGGGACATTCTACAAAATTCAAGATTCCCGAGATGGTAGATTTGATGTGTTCACTAACATTTTTACTGAAGTGGATGATTGACTTACCTAAGTTAATGGACTGGCTTGATCAAGTGCAGTAACAGTTAAGAACCTCTAGGACAACATACATATTTGAGAAAGTAGCCCTATAGAAGATAGTGATGCCATCGACATACATAAAATAAAAGATAGCTGGACTGAGTCCATTAATCTTCATACCATGAAAGTCATTTTGCGCCATAGCTCTAAAAATCATTTTGGATAATAAATCAAAATAAATTACAAATAAACCCGGAGACATCGGGTCCCTTTGTCTTATTATATGATTACGAGAGAAATGACTATAAGGGGAGACATTAATGAGGATAAAAAAAGAAGAAGTAGAAATGCACTCAGTCATAAGGGGGGGAAAAATCTGCAAAACCATGAAATCTCAAAATCTACCCCAACAACGATTATTCCACTTTGCCATAAGCCTTTGCCATATCTATTTTAAGAGCTATCAATCCCAAATTCTATTTTTTACAATTCAGATAATGTATTAATTCATGGTAACTAATAATGTTGTCAGTAACACTTCTATTGGGAATAAAAGCACCTTGAGTAGGAAGAATAATGGTATCCAAGAAAGGCTTCATTCTATCAGCAAGGATTTTGGTGATGATCTTGTAAACAATATTACACAAGGCAATAGGCCGGAATTGGTCAACCATGCAAGCTTTTTCATTCTTTGAAATAAGGGTGATGAAAGTATGATTTAAAGCTTAATCATATGCCCACCATCAAAATAGTGTTGAACAACCTTAATAACTTTATTATCAACAATGTACTAATAGGTGTTAAAAATCATAGGAGACATGCCATCCGGCCCAAGACTTGTACTAGATTTATAGCAAACACAGTTTGTTTAATCTGATCACCAGTAGGGATTGTACATAAAAACTCATTATCCATGTGTTGACGTCAACTTTGCCGAGCCGACACAATGATTACTTTGAGCCGATGCTGATTTGATAAATTGGAACGAGCCAATGAAGTCAAAATTTCAAGTAGCCGATGGTCATGGTCAACATCGGCACCACGGAGCCGATAAGAAGGAAAACAGATCCCTGATCTTTCGACGCAAGTATTCCGCACGACCGTTGGGAGCATCTTTGGCCGAAAGAAACTCCACGATCTGCTAAGGGCTCGTTTGCAGCAAGTATAAAATGGGAGCAGTGCCCAGAACCAAAGAAACAAGACATCATCCAGCAACGTGCAACTTCAATTTTTTCTACTTCATCGTCATTTACAGCTTTTTAGTTTAGAATCTCGTTTCCTTATAGCTTTCTTACTGCTTTGTTTTAGCTTTTTCTCTACCGTTTTGTTTACAACTTTTTTTTACAGCTTCCTGTTCGTCTTGTTTCAATATCAGACGTTTTCTGTACTTTCCTTTAAGCAAGTTAATACAAGTATCATTCTATTCTCCCAGAAAGGTCCTTCCGTTGAGCATTCTCAGCTAACTTTCTTGAACCCTTTCTATAGTAAGTTCAACCCGATCCCTGATTCAAAAAAGATCTGATATCATTTTTCGTTTCACCATACCGGATCGTTTGTGTTTATCGGATGTAAAGCCGATCCCCGTTTGCATCGGCTCCCTATTTTAACAACAACACAGATTGGCACGCCTAGTGGGACCAGAGGTTAGTATTCGCATGCTATTGTGGTCAGGACGAATAATGGCAAACAATTCACAGCAACCACAGGCACCAGAGACATCCGAGCGACCCCTAGTCCATGCTCTCCGGGAAGTCTTTGATCATGCAGTCACTACTACCAGCTGTACTCAGGGTGCTTTTGTGGAGCAGGGGGGTCAGTCCTCACCCCCACCACCGGTGTCTCAGTTGATGTCTACCTCATTGACTGCTATTCGATATACTATGGAACAATGTACTGGCGAGCTCTTACAGGGGCTTATTCCGCAGTTCGCTACTATTTTTCGACCTCTGTTTCAGAATGAGCTCCAACAATTTGCACAGAGGCAAAATTTGCAAACCTTTGCTCAGCCATCAGGTTACCATGCTCAAGGGACAAACACGGCCCCTGCATACCCCATGCCGTTGGCTGATGGTGCACCCTCTCATGGCTCAGTGCACCTCTTGCGAAGAGAAATGAGCTTCCCTGCTACCGGGGGGCATCAAGTTCCAGGAGTGGTGGCTCAAAACATTGTGCCAGCAGAAATGTTTCCAGGCAGAAGTCTGGTCCCAATAACAGGGTAACCATCGACTTACGAAGCTGGGCCGAACCTTGTTAGGGGAAACATGCCACCTTTTGGGGGGCAGACGAGTTACTCTATTCCTTACCCTCCTTTATATCCGGCAATTACAGCAGCTAACCCAAGGTAGGGAATTGGAAGTACTGAGCCGTCCACAGGGCAAGGTCCTCGACCTGTCATGCAAAGTCCTTCACCTCAGTTTCAACAGCTGTACTAGTCAGTGGATATGGTAACGGAAACATTCCAACGGCAGTCACGAGATCGGCTGGTATACCAAAAACCTTACCCTGAATGAGTGGATTCCATGGCAGTGCTCCCTCGAGGTTACAAGCTGCCGGAGTTTTCAACATTTTCTGGTGAAGACAATAAGTCCACCATAGAACACATCGGAAGATTCACAACACAATGCGGTGAGTTGGGGAACAATGAATGGCATAAGTTACAACTATTTTCATTATCCTTGACAGGAGTAGCATTCACATGGTATGCCAATCTAATTCCTAATTCTATATACTCCTGGGCTGACATGGAAAGAATATTTCACCAACGTTTCTTTAAACCGGAACCGGAAGTTTTTATCGCGGACCTTCTAGCAATAAAGCAAAGGGATCAGAAGATGTTGCGGATTTTATTGAGCATTTCCGGCAAGCTAAGTCCAAATGTACAACCCAGTTGCCTGAAACAGAATGTACAAGGATTGCTATTAGTAGGATGCATCCGCAGCTTAAAGAACGTCTCATTCTCCAAGACTTCTCGGATTTATCTCGGCTGTTGTCTCACGCTGTCAGAATAGAAGAGATGATCAAGGAGAAAGAGAAGAGGCGTTCCGTCAAGTTTTCTCATGGCCAGACAATGATATCCGTCATAGGCGACACTAGTGAGGAAGACAGAGAGCGGGCTATAGAGGTAATGGCAGCAGAATTAGTAAAGGGCGCATCTTATACGTGTCCTCACTTGAAGCCCGGCAAAGGAAATGATGAAATTGCCACATCAGGACCTTCCTATTCGTTTGACGTCTCAAAAGCTGAACAAATCTTTGACCAACTGGTGGCAGATAAACAGATTCGCTTGGCTTATGGACACAAGGTCCCCAGCCAGGAAGAGTTGAAAGGAAAAAGGTACTGTAAATGGTATAACTCTTTCTTGCATAGCACTAGCAGTTGTATTGTTTTCAGAAACATCATTCAGAAGGCTATCCAGGACGGAAGATTGAAGTTTGGAGATAAAAAGGAAGAGACTTTGGTAAACACGGATCCATTCCTGTTAGCCGACGCACACATGTTGCAAGCAATATGTGGGAAACAGGAAGAACATACAGGAAACAACAAGCCTGGGGGGATAGAACAAGCATTCCAGAGATTAGAAGGTAAACCGTCAGTTTTTACCCGTTTATCTCCTCCCTCTTTTGTAGCACATTTTCATGGCAAAGAAGGGAAACTAACAATGCAGGTACCCTAAAAGGAGACATTTCTGCCTGGCCTCTGTTCCCGATCATCAAAGTCCCAAAAAAGACGAGAGCAGCGGAAGCGGGCATAACAAAGGCAGCTGGTTGATGCCTGGGTGGAAGAACAACTAGTCCCTGATAATGGCCAAAATATGCTCAGCATATTGCCATTAAGTTTCCGAGCCACCTCTCGTCAAGAATCCACGGAAGAGGATTTTCATGCGGAAGAAAGAGCCGCAGTAGAGCTGGTGGATGTCTAAATGCCCCCGGAGGGGATATTCTTTCCCATTCCAACAGCCCAAAATGTTAACCACCTCAGGCCCCTATACATCAAAGCACATGTCAATAGCAAGCCACTTACTCGGATTTTTGTTGATGGTGGAGCTGTCTTAAACGTAATGCCTTTCTCCACCTTGAAACGGCTGGGTAAAGATAAGTTAGATTTGTCCCCTACTGATGTACAGATGGTTAATTTCACTGGAGAGGCAGCTACGGCCAAACGCGTTATCACTTGTGAAGTCACAGTCAGGTCCAAAACCAGTAAAACGGTCTTTTTTATAATTAATGCGAAGCCAGCTTATTCCATTTTATTGGGCAGGGATTGGATTCATGCAAACCGGTGCGTACCATCCACTTTACATCAGATGATGCTGATCTGGGATGGAGAACGGGTAGAGCAGATCCCAGCCGATCCTAATCCGTTTTCAGTCGAAATCTACATGAACGAAGCTCTGTTTTATCATCCGACCTTTAATCCAAGCTACTATACCAAGCTAACGATGGCCCATAACTTAATCACCACTGGAGAACCAAACGGCCTACAACCGGAAGATCCAGAGGTTCGACGAGCTCCTGACTTCGTTGCTCAAGATCCGTTAATAGAAGTAGACATAGGAGAAGCAGGGAAAAACAGAACAGCCAAGGTAAGTTTACATTTGACCATCGAGTAAAGGGAGAAGATAACTTGTCTGATTCGCAAGTACAAAGATTGCTTTGCGTTGGACTATCATGAGATGCCCGGTTTGGACCGAAGTATTGTGGAACATCGCCTACCTGTGAAGGAAGGCTTTAAGCGCCATAAACAACCAGCAAGACGTTTTAATCCTGCATTACTACCTAGGATCAAGGAGGAGGTAGAAAGGTTACTCCGATGTGGGTTCATTCGTACGTGCCGGCATGCAGAATAGATATCTAACATTGTGCCGGTCATTAAGAAGAACGATCAACTACGGGTCTGCATAGACTTCAGAAACGTGAACTTGGCCACTCCAAAGGATGAGTATGCTATGCCAATGGCAGATATGTTAGTAGATTCTGCTGCGGGTAACCAATTTTTGAGCTTCATGGATGGTTATTCAGGGTATAACCAGATATTCATATCTGAAGAAGATACACACAAAATGGCATTTCGTTGCCCGTGGTCTATCAGCTTATTCGAATGGGTGGTTATGCCATTTGGTTTGAAGAACGCTAGGGCCACTTTTTAACGGGCCATGAATCTCATCTTCCACGACTTTATCGGTAGCACCATGGAAGTCTACATAGATGACTTGGTCGTAAAATCCACCATGTTTCTACAACACTTAGTTGATCTGAAACAAGCGTTTCTCCGGATGCGTCAGCACCGCTTCAAGATCAACCCGGCTAAGTGTGCTTTTGGAGTTACAGATGGGAATTTTCTTGGGTTTTTAGTACACCACAGGGGGATTGAGATAGATCAGAATAAGGCCTAGGATATTCTACGAGCAAGACCGCCTCAGACGAAGAAAGAGCTACAAAGTTTCTTGGGAAAGATCAATTTTTTACGGCGTTTTTTGTCAAACGCTGCAAGTAAGCAGAAGGTATTTTCTTCTTTTTTACGATTAAAGTTATCTCAAGAATTTATCTGGCAGCCTGAGCATCAAGTAGCATTTGATCAAATCAAGGTAGCCTTATCACATCCACCGATGTTAGCTCCTCCGCATGACCAGTCTCCCATGAAGTTATATATCTTAGCTGCGGAAGGATCCATCGGCAGTTTATTGGCTCAGGATGACTGGCACGGGATAGAAAGAGCAGTATACTACATTAGCCGAAATCTATCGGATACGGAGACCAGGTACACCCCTATTGAAAAGCTATGCTTATCTCTTCACTATGCATGCACAAAGCTAGAGCATTACTTGTTATTTAGGGATGTACATATCCTATGTAAGGTAGATTTAATCAAACTCTTGTTGAATCGCCCTTTACTGAATGGGCGGCTTATGAAATGGGCGGTCAAATTACATGCTTTTTCTCTAACTTATGTGCCACTGAGAGCTGTGAAAGGACAATCTATTGCAGATTTTTTAGCTGAACATCCTTCTCTGAAGATACCACAAACGGATGGGGACAAGCCGCAGAGGTACGTTTCTTTGAAACCATGGGTTTTACAATTTGATGGCTCAAGTACCCAACAGAAGGCTGGTATTGGTCTGGTTCTTGAATCTCCGAACGGACAACAAGGTAAGGTCCACTTTGAGTTAAAGAAGGGAACAACTAATAATCAAGCGGAATATGATGTCCTTTTGTTAGGATTACGGATTCTGAAAGCACTAGAAGCTCGAGTAGTCAGAATTTTAGGAGATTCTCAAGTAGTTATCTGACAAGTAGTAGGAGACTATAAATGTGCTAACCCGTTGCTGTCAGGTAAGTTATAGGAGGTAAAAGGATTACTTCAGCATTTCCAAAAGGTCATTCTAGTTCATGTTCCCAGGACAAAAGACCAAGGTGCTAATGATTTAGCTCAGTTAGCTTCAGGTTTTAGGAAAACAGTGATGTGCCAACAGATAGCAGACACAGAGTATCAAGAAGATTGGCAATAGGAGATTGTTAATTATTTAAGAAAACCCGACTGGACAAATGTCTCGAGAGGTGAAACGAAAGGCCCTCAGCATTACATTGGTAGGCAATGATTTGTTCCGGCGGAGTCACACTGGAATTCTTTTAAAGTGTCTCTCCAAGGAAGAAGCATTACGCGCTATGGCAGAGGTACACGAAGGCTTATGTGGAGCACATTAAGTGGGCCCAAAGCTGAAATGGACGCTTCAACGTCATGGTTTCTTTTGGCCATCCATGAATACAATTGTAATACTTATACGGTTGGCTGTAAAGCTTGCCAAAAGTATGGTCCCTTATTGCACACTCCTTCCACAGAATTGCATCCGATCATTAAGCTATGGTTGTTCCATGGATGGGCCCTGGACATCATCGAAAAGATCTATCCACCTTCAGCAAAAAGGTACACATTCATATTGGTGGTAACGGATTACTTCACCAAGTGGGTAGAGGCGCAACTATTGGCCAAAGTAACACAAACAACAGTCATCAACTTTCTCCAGCAGAGTATTCTCTTCCGTTTTGAAATCTCAGAGACTATAACAACGGATTAAGGGACGGTATTTACGAGAGACCAGGTACGTAATTTCCTAGCATAGTTTAAAATTAAATTGCTCCACTCTTCTCCCTATTATGCACAGGCCAACGGACAAGTAGAGGTAACGAACAAAACCTTAATCGGCATGATTCGCAGGGCAGTAGAAGACAATCTAAGAAGATGGCATGAGACGTTGCAGGAAGTGTTATGGGCCCATTGGAATGCTACTAAAACTGCAACCGATTTTACTCCGTTTAGACTAACTTATGGGCAGGATGCTGTGTTACCTATTGAGATATCATTGCAATTAGCTTGGATAGCCTACCAGCATGGTCTAATGGCTGAATATTACCAAACAGCTTTGACCCTGAGCTTAGACCAGGTTGAGATGGACCGTTGGGTTGCCTTGGAGAATATAAAACAACACAAGAAGAAGGTAGCAAGGGCATACAATCAGAAAGTTCGTGAAAGAAATTTTCAAGAAGGAGACATGGTGTGGAAGACTATCCTCCCCATTGCACCAAAGGATCCGAAGTACGGTAAGTGGTCCGCATCCTTGGAAGGTCCATTCTTAGTAACACAGGTTTTTTATGGAGGAGTTTATCGCCTAATGACACTCGATGGAAAGGAAGCAGGTAAAGAAATTAATGGTAAGTTTTTGAAATGGTACTATCCGGCGTTCTGGGAAGGGACTAGTGAGTAAAAAAAAAAAAGAGAGAGAGAGAGAAAAACTTCTTGAGCAAAAATTTTATCCTGATATGTTGAACTGATCACAAGAGGCCGATCAGATAGCCGCAAGTGTCATTACAAGAGAAATCAGTTATCATCGGAAGGGGTAAGGGGCAGTAGTGTTGGCCGATAAGGAACAATCGCCAGCCAATCTGGATTTTCTGACTCGACGGACGCTTGACTAGACATCATGGCAGCTTCCGTTGGTTGCGGATCAGGAACCGAGAGCTCTTCTTCAACCATCTCAGCCTCCGTTTCTGTTCCTCTTTCAGGAGGCAGGGCCACCTCGTTAGTAGACATCTCTGGAACGCCTGTTTCGGCCGTCAAAGGGCCGTTTCTTCAGTTTGAGTCCCGGAAGGGCCTGCTTCGTCAGCAGTAGGAGGATGTAGAACCTTGTTTAGATCAGCCACAAAGCGGTCCCACCCGGATTTCATCTCAGTTAAGAAGGCGGTAGAGTTGGATAGTTCAGCTTCGAGCAGTTCCTCTTCTGCTTCCAGCATTAGCCGTTTGTCATTATGCTGAAAAAGGGAGTCGTCAATGGTTGTGACTGTTTCCTGAAGCTCTTTCTCTGATTCAAGCCGCTGCTCTGAGGCCTTTTTCTCAGAGGTAAGTTCTTCCTAGAGTTCAGATATTTGACGTTCGAGCCGTTCAATTTTCTATTTTCCCTCTGCAATATCAGTTCACAGAAGCGTAAGATGACCCATGAATTCCCAGCGATTTTTTTATGCAAATGCTGCGTTTTCTCGATACAGCTTCAGAAGCTCTAATTGGTCGTGCGCTTCATCTCGACGGTGCTGCGTGTTAAATAAGAAGTGACCGGTGAAGCGTATTTTCCCCAGGCATCCAATAGCTAAGTCCCGAAGTGTAGGGGGCATGTCGGGGTCAGCTGATTGAACGATTCGCAGAAGGGCGCGGCTTGCATTATCCAGAGTGGACCTCTTAGTAGGCAAGGAAGCCCCGATGAGGCCATCAAGAAAGTCCAGCGCCGAAACCAACGTCAGCATCGGCAGGGAAGCAGTAGTTTTTCCAGTTCCCTGGCTGGGGGGAGGCATTGTTGTTTCGACATCATCGGCCACTGGTTGCTTTTCAGGCCTTAGCGGAATAGATAAGGGGCTTTCTGGAGCCGGAAGCTCAGCCGACAGAAGGGTTGTCGCCGGTAGGGAGGCCGACACGTCAGTTGTGGGAGAAGGAGCTGTAGCCTCCACCGACAGGGCATCTGTCATCGGATGAGCAGTTCTTTCAGCCGCCCTTTCGGCTAAAGTACGAAGCGGGATATCTTCCTCCGAGTCAGAAGAAGTGTCGACGAAAACGGGACGGCCTATCCCTTGTTTGCGTTTCTGCAGAAAGGATTATGCTGGTAATTGGACAAAATTGAACATTGGAGGAGCCAAGCACAACAAGAATTGCCAGAAGCAAACCTTGGAAACAGGAGGAGTCAGTGTTTGATGTTTCCTCTTTGATCGACGGAGCAGAAACGGGACCTCGATCTCCTCTTCTTCCTCTTCTAGAGCAGCAGCAGTAGTTTTCTGCACTAAGAGAGTATGTAAGGTCGGCATTATTACAGAACTTATAGGGTGTTTTACCTATTTTCCTTTCTTAGCAGACGATGGTTCAGGCAAAGAGGTGGCCGGCCCGAGAATTCGCAGAAGCAAGATGCCTATGGGGGCGGAGAACAGGGCTCAACTCAGTAGCCTCCACCATAGATTGAAGTTCGGAGAAGTTTCCAACACCACCTGAAAGGGTTTAAATTCAAAAGACCTCAGAATAGCCTGGGTGCTTTCGGCTAAAGTCTGTACGTCTTCAGCCGATAGCACCGGTCTCACAGAGAAGGAGGAAACGTGCCCGGGATCTGCAGGAATGTCTTGCATCAGCCCAAATTGGCGGGAGAAGCAGTGGGGATTGTACCTCTCACAAGAGGTCTTAGCACTCCGAGCTCCAGGCTTGGCCCCCAGGAGAATTTCCCGAGGGCACAGGATTCGAGCCCATAGAGTTTCTTGTGTTGCCTCGGGACTTTTTGACAGATTTTTCAACCAAATGGGACCCTCTTGGTGAGCAGCTTACGGAAAGAAAATAGCACCATGAAAGTTTCGACATCGGTAAAGATACGAGACGATGGTTTCGGCAGAAACAGTATTTACGGGGACCCGAAGTAGCCGATAGGCAGTCGCCCGTTCGGAAGAGTCCTCCTGGGTGCCTGCAAGTCGACTGACACCAAAATTGGGCAAATACTGATACAGCCAAAGTTGGGCAATTCAGAGCGGGCCCCCAAGGTTGGTCGGGTCTTCCCCAGCGACAAGAGCAGTCATCAGCCGGTTAATGATGCGGTAGACCAAGGCGAGGACCAGAGAGGCAAGGTCACAGCGCCGCTTGCTCCGTAAGAGAGCCGATACATAATATCGGTACTCATTACTAACGCCGGAAGAATGGAAGCAGATGACATACTTACACAGCCAAAGCCATAGGAAGGCTGCTTGTTCTTGATTTGAAGGAGTATCCTCCACCCCTCGTTGAGCGTTGATGAAATTGCCGTATGAAGAGGAGGCCTTGTCCAGACGAGCCTCAATAGCTGGTAAGCTTTCTTAGTCATGAAGCCTCGGGATCTCATCACCTTCATATCGAAAGTCGAGTATGGTGCAGATGTCAAAAATGGTAGGGGAGAACATCCTATGTGGAAAAATAAAGCCGTTTATCGTCGAGGACCAAAAGGGAAGAATGGCGGCAAATAGATTGCGATCAAACGTCATCTCGAAGTCGGTCATCATGATGGCGTTCGAAATTTCCCGTTGCGCCCAAATGGCCCCAAATCGGGCGTAGCAGCGGTCTCACCATTCTCGGTAATTCTTGAGTTTGTGGGGCCAATGACGAAAAGAAAAAGGAAGAGTGGTGGTTGTAAAAGTATCATGTTACAAAGGGAAAGTGAAATCAGCCGGCAAAACAAACTGCAGGTATTCAGTGGTAACCTCTGCAGGCAAGAGATGCAGGCCCAAGGCAAACAATCTGGCATTGGTTTGGACCAGGGACAGAATATTCTTATCGGTAGGGGTTGCCATTGCGATGTTGTTTTACCAAAAGGAAATTTACAGTTCGCAGGGAATTAGGGCAAGAAGGTAAATGATAGATGAATTACTCAAGCAGTAGAATTCTGAAGGAGATAGAAGTCGTAGGAAGTGAGGAGTTCCGATTGGGGACCACTACTATTTGTAGGGAGGTTTGAAATTGAGCCGTTCGCGGGTTCTAAGGCCGAGGCGTCACAACAATTCCATAACGTTCGGGACGTTTCGATTTTGTCAGAAAAAGAATGGCTGCCATTAGGAGTTGTACGATTCTCATCGTTTCGCTGACTCGTATCTGCTGAAACAACGGGACTCGAGGGGGCATGTGTTAACGTCAACTTTGCCGAGTCGACACAACGGTTACTTTGAGTCGATGCCGATTCGATAAATTGGGACGAGCCGATGAAGTCAAAATTTCGAGTAGCTGATGGTCATGGTCAACATCGGCACCACGGAACCGATAAGAAGGAAAACAGATCCCTGATCTTTCGGCGCAAGTATTTTGCACAACCGTTGGGAGCATCTTTGGCCGGAAAAAACTCCACGATCTGCTAAGGGCTCGTTTGCAGCAAGTATAAAATGAGAATAGTGCCCAGAACCAAAGAAAAAAGACATCATCCAGCAACGTGCAACTTCAATTTTTTCTACTTCATCGTCATTTACAACTTTTTAGTTTAGAATCTCGTTTCCTTATAGCTTTCTTACTGCTTTGTTTTAGCTTTTTCTCTACCGTTTTGTTTACAGCTTTTCTTTACAGCTTCCTGTTCGTCTTGTTTCAATATCAAACGTTTTCTGTACTTTCCTTTAAGTAAGTTAATACAAGTATCATTCTATTCTCCCAGAAAGGTCCTTCCGTTGAGCATTCTCAACTGACTTTCTTAAACCCTTTCTATAATAAGTTCAAGGAACTCGGTCCCTAATTCAAAAAAGATCTGATACCATTTTCTATTTCACCATATCAGATCGTTTGTGTTTATCGGATGT
The DNA here is from genome assembly GCA_026120185.1 of Voacanga thouarsii. Taxonomy (NCBI): domain Eukaryota; kingdom Viridiplantae; phylum Streptophyta; class Magnoliopsida; order Gentianales; family Apocynaceae; genus Voacanga; species Voacanga thouarsii. Next base: position 4,692,346 of record JANUWF010001102.1, on the reverse strand, counting down.
GAAGCCGATCCCCATTTACATCGACTCCCTATTTTAACAACAACACCATGTCAGAAATGTTGAAAGAAATAAGACAATCTAAATCCATAAGAAATGAGGAAGAAGTAGTAGTAAATAAATTAGTGTAGTAATTTTCAAAAGCGTTCTCAATTCTCTTCCAATCATTAAGCTAAATATTATTTACAGAAAGAAGAAAGCTGATATGATTGTACTTGTGATGGATAATAATGGAGAGATGAAAAAAGTTAGTGTTGGCATCACTCTCTTCCATCTATTTAGTTATGGATTTCTCCTACCACAAGATTTACTCTCATTTAAACAGTTCATCAAGTTGATCCTGTAAGACTTTTTTGACTTCTAGATTTGCAGAATTTTGAGTGGAAACATGGAAGACACCTAACCTACTCATGAATATCCTAAATGGCCAGTTGGACATAGCCAAAAATAGATTTATACCACGATTTAAGAGCGTTTTGGTATATTTGAGGCTAGAATACAGTTGGAAGATAGGTGACCTAAAACCGATTTTAGACCAAGTAAAATTGATAATGTCATGAGAAGAATTTTTTTAGGTTCATATAAACTCCAACCTAAATGGTCTAGGAAGGGGCATTATCAGGAGGATAGGTATTTAAGAGAAAAGACTTGTGATCCAATGCAATGGAGATAATGTGTGAGATTTTAGCTTTGGGAAAGAGCAGCCGCCAAGTATCATTAACAAGGCATCTATCTAAATAAGCCTAAATAGTAGTATCATCAGCTCTCTTATTAATTCCAAGTGAATGGGAAACCACTAAACCCCAAATTGATAAGGTCAGATGTATCAACAAAATTATGAAAAATATTGTCACTCGAACAAGCAAAAGGCCTCCCTCCGTGCTTATCCTCTTGACTAGTAATGCTATTGAAATCTCTCATTATAATCCAAAGACCAGAAAATGCTTTACTAACATCAAACAAGTGGTTCAAGAAGATTATTTTTTAAGAGAAATTTGCAGGGCCATAAACCCCTATAAGCTGCCAAGGGGTATTTGGAGAATAAAAAAAAAATGAGGCAATTGATAAGGTTGCTATTTGCAATAATAACTTGTAGATTAACTTTATTGTTCTAATAGAGCACTTGACCACATGCAAAAGAACCCAAAAGCAAGGGAGAAATGGAAAGAAAGGAAACCAAGAGAGCAAAAGATTTTAGAAGTTTTGGGAAAGAAAGATATTTTGAGTTCAGAGGAAAAAAGAATGGATAGATTATGTGAGTGAATAAAAGCTCATAGAGCTCGAACTGTCCTTGACTTAGAACCTAGAAACAGGGGAGAAGTGGAAAGAAAAGAACCAAAAGAGTCAAAGATTTTAGAAGCTTTGGAAAAGAAAGATATTTTGAGTTTATAAAAGAAAATGGTGGATGGTTTTTACGAGCGAATAAAAGCTCGAAAAGCTCAAACTACCTTTGGCTAAAAGGCCTCGATAGTTCCATACCAGAGTAATCATTTGACAATTAGGGGCATGTATAGGGTCATTTCCTCAGCTAAGTCAAAGTGTATAAGGGGAACATCTTCAACTTCCTCTTCAATTCTTGGAAGTTATCAAACTATGTTCTCAAGTGCATGATCAGTAGTTGGTGGAATTCGAGCTTTCCGTTTAATGTGAATGAATCTCCTGCGTATCAATATAATATTTTCCTCTGCTAGCATTCATTCTTTCTCATCTGGAGGCTCCACAATTTTCTCTTAGATTGCAGAGATTGAGCTTAAAAGCTTGGATATTTAGAGGTTTGACAAATGTAGTTCAATGGGAAAATGAAAATTTGATGAAAAATTAGGCTAGACATAGTTCTAAGTTGGGTTTGTTTTTCTTTTGTGGCAGGTCTACAAGTAGTAAATGTCATTTGTAGGCTTTACTAGTTGCAAGGTTTGGGGAAAGATGGTTGATGGGTTTCAAGTTGTTTGGGAGGCTTTTGGGGCAAAGTTCCAGCAGTCTAACTTGAAAGACATGTTTAGATTGTATGGGAAATGAGGTCGGGTTTTGTTTATTTGAGTTAAGGAAGTTTACCTTGGAGGATACAAAAAGATTTTGAATGTCTGGGAAAAAACCCCTCATCTTTTTGTATTGTCTTATCAAGCTTTTCAGACTATGTAGGAGCATAAGATGTTTTCGCACTCTCCGTGAATGGTGAAGGATACCATAGGTTTGGTAGGAAGTTTCAGAGTGTCTATCAGAGTAACTTCCTTGCTACCAGCTTCTTTTACCAGGAGAGACATTTGTTTCATTGTTGCCCTAATCAATGGGCCAAAACTAAAAGATCGTCAGATTCAATTCCTACTTGGGAAGTACAGAAACTTTCACAATACCCCAAAATTTCACAATTGTAAAAGAAATCTCCAAACCTCTTATATTTAAAAGGTTTACATAACTTTTTACCATTTTTTGTGTTGATAAAACAACCAAGTTTGAGAGGGGCAGAGCTAATAATTTCCACCTTGACATGGAGGAAGATTCTTCTTTTGAGTCGTACTAAAATTTTCTTTTCTTCTGATACAAATTTTCTAATAAAGTCCCCAATCATAATAGCATTTTTTTTTTTTTTATTCATCTTGTTTAAGGGAAGGTTGTGGACCTGAATCCACAGCATTAAGGTAGAGAGATTTATTTCTTCGAATGTTAAACCTACATTCTATTTCTTCAGTACAATATAAGCACCTCTCACATTCCAGGGACTAGAATTTATGACTATTAAACGACCATCTTCTGTTGTAAAAGAGTAAGGAAAAAAATATTGGTTGATTTGGGAAATATCTCATCTGTCATTCAGGTTCCATGCATTAATAAGGGCAATTTTCACTATATTGGCATTGATTCATTTATCAAACATGATTTTAGCAACGGTAAGAAATTCAGATGTCACAAGATCCTCTGGGGAAGATTGTAAAAGGTTTAGAGTGGTATTAGGAGACCTAGGATTGTCCATAGAGGAAAAGTAAAAAGAAACTATTGGGAAACATTGCATACTACTCAAAGGTGGATGTCAGATCAATGATAGCTTGATATAGAAAAAAAATAGTATCTCAATATTGGACTTTAGTAGAAATTGAATACTTTTCGTTTTTTTTTTTTTTGGGTACAAAGTAGTGCTTACATTACAACTCCATTTCCTTTGCACAAATGACCGATGCTTACATAGAAAGTGAAATACCAATATTGGTTTGGTAATCGCTAGTGTGGTCTTTGCTTACAAACTTAGATTAAATTGGCAAATCTATTTAAGTTTGGTAGCTAATCGAAAAATCAAAATAAAAATGGGGTATTTACTTATTGAATCCTTTGCAAAGTTGTCTTCTTCATTTTCAAGATTTGGGATTTACACTTTATTGCAATTGCTAGTTTCCAAAAAAGATTGAGGACAGAAGATAAGAACTCTAGTGGAAGAGAAGAAGGAGAAGAAAAAAGAGAGGAAAAGAGAAAGTGGAGAGAGAATATTGAGAGAGAAGATAGAGAAAGGAGAAGATTGCTGAAGGGTAAACAAGAGAGAGGATGAGAGAGAAAATTAAGAAGGAGAGGGAAAGATTTCGGTTATCTTTTTAAAAAAATCAATTCTTTAAAAAATTTCTTTACAATGAAATAATTAAAATTTTAAATATAAGTATTTGATATGAATATGTAAATCAAAATATTTTAGTTTTGTTGTGTGTTTTTCAAAGACTACTTTGGAAGCATAAAATTGGAAGGAGAAAATTGGAAAAAAAAATGAAACTGATAGGGGGTGGTGGCATTAGGGTGGAGATAGAGGGAAAAGAACAGTATGACTGCAGGTGTGGATGGCGAAGGCAAATGTGTAGGCACGGGATAGGACTTAGGAGATTAGGAGTGGGAAGGGAATGAAAAGAAAATGGAAGAATTTCTCTTCATATGCTCGCTACGGTGATGATCTTCAAAGATGGCAAAGATTCCCTCAAAAAATTAACGCGTTTTGGTTTGATTTAAGTGGTTAGAGTCAGCAAAATGAAAAAAAACTAACAATATTTTGTAAATTAAGGAAAGGATAACATAATCATTAGAACAAAAATTGCTTTAGGAGCAGGAAAATAGCTGTGGCATTATCACAAACCATTATCTATATATTCCATACTTGTTAAAAAACAAAAATTATTCTTATTTTACCAACCACACATTATTTAAATAAATTATTTTTCGATAAATTCCCAAAAATCTAATTGCTGTGGATTTTTTTTTTTTTCTCTAACTAACGAAAAGATATATACCAAAATTAATGCATATGAAATTGAGCACTATTTTACACAGAAATAGCCCATTTGTTTTTGGAGAAAAGATAAATCATGCTTTTAATAGCACTTGATTGATTAGTTGTATCTTGTTGGAATATTTCAAAAGTTTAGATAAGGACAGCAGCAATTGCTGACCTATTCTTTTGTTACTTAACAACCTTGGTCGAGTTTTTGCTATCGACATCAATGCTGCATGTTTATCCTATCTGTTGAGTAGAGTTGTGCTCCACATTGTATGCAACATCTGTGACCAAGTTATATGTATGTTCCCTAGTTTTTCTCAACTTCCTCATAGCAGCTTCTTTATAAATAGCAGCCTTCTTCCATTCATTTGTTAAAAACACACACACATACACAGAGAAAGCTAAAGTCTCTCTTCTTCTCTTCTGATATCATATTATTTCTTTTTTAGTTAGGTTATTTCACTTACTCTTTATCATTCATATATCCTACCTAGTGTGGAATTGCTTGTTTAATTCTAGTGAGACTGTCGAAATAGTCCTTTAGGATTGTATTTATTACAACCCATGTCTTCATTATTCTTCTACTTGTCTTAAATTTTTCTATATTATAAAGGACTATGGCTTAATGTAATACTCCTATTGCTATTAATATTTTCTGTTAACAGAGATGGTTCTGCAACTGCTACGATTAACAAGAAAGAAGCTAATATTGCCAAAGCAAAAAGATGGTATTGAAGGCAAATTTAGTACAAAGCAATTCCTGTAAAAGGCACGACAATAAATCTTATGATTACAAACCCAAAATATCTAATCCCAACTTTAAGAAAAAGAAAGATTCTTGTTTTGTTTGTGGAAAACTAGGACATCATGTACTATAATGTAGAAAAAGAGTGAGATATGACAATTCTTCTAAACCAAAAGCCAATATAGTTGAAAGAGATGATGTAATTGTTGCGGTTATTTCTCAAGTGAATATTGTATCAAATGTTAAAAAATAGGTGGTAGACTCTGGGGCTACTCGACACGTTTGTACAAATCGAGAAGCTTTTTCCTTCCAAAAACCTATAGGAGATGATGGCAAGGTAGTCTACCTTAGAGATTCAAGAATTGCAAAAGTTTTGGAGAAGGGCAAAGTTCCTTTAAAACTCTGGAAAAACTTTAGCCGTTGATGATTTACTAAATATTCTAACTATTAGAGCTAATCTTGTTTATGTGGCTTTATTGGGAAAAGTGAGCGTAAAAGTATCTTTTAAGTCTGACAAAATTGTTATGACTAAAAATAATATTTTTATGGAAAAAGGATATTGTAATCAAAGACTCTTTGTATTCAATGTTACTAATGTGATAAATGAAAATGCTTTTTCTTCTACTTACTTTGTTGATTCATTTAATTTATGGCATGCTAGATTATGACATTAATTTTGGTTATCTTAAAAAACTACAATCTTTTGGTTTTGATTTCTGGATTTGATTCCTCTCGTATAGATAAATGTCAAATATATGCTGAGGCTAAGATAACTAAAATGACATTTTTTCCTATTAATAGCAGAACAGATTTATTAAACTTAATTTATACAGACTTAGGTGATTTAAACCAAACTATGACTAGAGGAAGTAAGAGATATTATGTGATTTTATTGATGATTTTTTTAGATTCACTAAGTTATATTTACTTAGAAATAAAGATGGTACCTTTACTGCTTTTCTGTCTTATAAACTTGAAGTAGAAAACTAACTTAATAAGAATATTAAGAGAATTAAATCTGATAGAGGTGGAGAATACTTCGCCTTAGATGAATTTTGTGAGAAATAGGACATGATACATGAGATAAATCCACCTTATTCACTTGAATCTAATGGTCTAGCTGAGAGAAAAAATATAACACTTAAAAATTAATGATGAACTCTATGTTCGTTAGTTCATCTGCATCTAACAATTTGTGGGGTGAAACTATTTTATCTACATCTCACTTACAAAATAGGATTCTACTTAAGAAAACTGATAAGACATCTTATGAATTATGGAAAGATTATGCACCTAATCTAAAATATTTGAAAGTGTGGGGTTATTTTACTTTATACTGCCTGAACATAAGAAAAATAAGATAGATTCTAAAACATCTTATTGCATGTTCACAGGATATGTTGAACACAGTACTGCCTATCGTTTTCTTATTTTGAAAAGTGATGTATTTGATTCTAATACAATTATTGAGACAAAAAGATATTGACTTCTTTGAACATATTTTTCTACTCTGTGATAAAAGTTATCATGAACATGGTAATAGAGTCATTGAGGACTCTAGTGAAGAGTTGAGAAGAAGTAAAAGGCCAAAAAAAGAATCATCTTTTATAAACGATTTTTATACTTATTTGATAGAAAATGATCCTTTAACATTTTTTGAAGCAGACTCTTCTTCTTATTCAAGTTTAAGGAAAGAAGCAATTACATTAAATTAGATTCTATTTTACAAAATAAAATTTGGATTTTAGTTAATTTACCACCTGAGACAAGTTCAATTAGTTGCAAATGGATTTTCAAAAAGAAATTTAACCATGATAACTCAATTGATAAATATAAAACTCACTAGGTAGCCAAAGGATTTACTCAAAAGGAAAATATTGACTATTTTGATACTTGTGCTCTAGTAACTAGAATTATTTCAATTCGAATTTTATTTGCTTTAGCTTCAATTCATAAATCATTTATATATCAAATAAATGTCAAAATTGCTTTTCTTAATAGTAATTTAGAAGAAAAGATTCATATAACTGAAGAGTGCGTTGCACTCAGATAAGAGAAGAAATTACTCAAATCTCTTTATGGCCGAAAACAATCTCTTAAGCAATAGCACGAGAAGTTTAACCAAATATTATTAAGTTATGGTTTTTCATCTATAGGAGTGGATAAATATGTATATACCAAAATTATAAATGACGATTGTGTTATTATAAGTTTATATGTGGATGATATGCTTATATTTTATACTAGTTTGAAAGTTGTGAATAGTATTAAATTATTTTTAACTTTTAGTTTTCATATGAAAGATATGGGTAAAGCTAAAATAATATTGAGTGTTAGAGTTATAAAGAGAAGTGATGGTATTATGTTGGCACAAGAACATTATGTTGAGAAGTTTGATAATTATGCTATGACATTTGTGAGCACTCCTTATGATGCTAACTCTCAATTGAAGAAGAATCGTAGTCATCCTATAGCACAATCTAAATATGCTCAAATTATTTGAATTTTAATGCATCTAATGAATTTTACGATACCAAACATTGCACGTGCTATCTCTAGATTGAGTAGATATACTCATAATCCAAATCATAAGCATTGGTCTACTTTAGTAAGACTAACGGAGTATTTGAGAGGAACCATAAACTATGGTATCCTATATGGAGGTTATCCTATTTTACTAGAAGGGAATATTGATGCAAATTGGATCTCAGACATGAATGAGTCAAGATCCACTATTAGCTTCATTTTCACCCTCAAGGAATGTGCAATAGCGTGGAAGTCATCCTTGCAAACAATTCTTGCAAGATTCTCTATAGAGTCAGAGTTTGTAGTTCTGTAATTAGCTTGAACTGAGGCTAATTGGTTAAGGAATTTTTTATCAGATATTCCTTTGTGTGTGAAACCTATGCTTTCAGTATCCATACATTGTGATTTTCAAGTGACAATTCACATTGTCAAGAATAACTCATACAATGAAAAAAATCGACACATGAGATTGAAACATGATATTGTAAAGTAGAAGGTAAAAGATGGAATAATTTTCATTGATTTTGTAAGGTCATAAGTGAATTTGGTCGATCCTCTGACTAAACATCTGGGAAGAAAGTTGATTTTGGAAACATTGAGGGGATAGGACTAAAGCCAATTGAGTAATCAATTATAACAAAAACCCAACCTATGTGATTGGAGATCCCATGAAGTAGGTTCATATAGGTAATAACAAGTCAAAATTGATTCTAAAAGCACTAAAGTTAAGTTCCTCCTATGGCGTGTGATAAGTGCTTAGAACTGTAAACTATTTGTGAGGGTTGAGTTAAACTCTTAATAAATTCATTTCCCTTACGGGTGGTATATTTAAACAGTGTATACTTAATGAATTCACCTATAGGAGTGTGGAATGTGGCCGTTCCTATAAGATTATTATTTATTAATCTCTAGAGCATTCATGAATAATTAAGTACAAGCACGGCCTATTCGTGCAAAACAGTGATGAACGACAAGATTGTGGGGGTCAAAATTGAATAATAAATCTTCTAACTTACAGTAATAGGTTATTGGTTCATAAAAGTTATAAGTTTCACTGATAACTCTATAGGTTATGTTTTATTATTGTATATTTGGTTCATAATTTAGAAGATACCAAACTTAAACCTTTTATCAATGAATATAACCCAACATTTCCTTATCCTCATTGCTTTATAAGATTCTTTTGAAATATGTGGGGTGTTGGGAAATATGCCCTCTTATACTAGGTTTCTGATATAAATATCAAATGTTTTAATAAAAGATTTTTTTTTAGAAATTATTTATGAATTTACATTTTATTTGTGTACAATTTTGTTTGAAAAAAACCTATTGTTTTAAGTAAGTGGTTCATGTGAATGGAAGTCTTTCACAGTAAGCTATGGATCACGGGTTACTTAACACATAAACGTTTGTTCTTAACCGATTGATGAGAATGGAAATTTCATCATGTCTAGATTATTATGTTGTGATTCTAAATGGGGAATGACTTACCTTTATCCAGTGAGTAGTCCACGCACTTCATGATATAAGTGTATTTCGAATACATAAAACAGGACCTGTAGTAGTAGTTTCTAAAAGTACTATATGGTAGAAATTTAGACTACTACTACTATAGCGTGGACTAATACTCTACGACTTGAGTATGAGTTGTTGGTTTGACGAAGCTGGAAGCATGTACTTTGATATGCTATAATCGAGGTTCTATCGTAGGACCAATATACTTGCATATTGGATATGTGTGACTAATTAGTTAAAACAGATTTGTACAAGATAATTTTTATACTATATCACCCTTTGTGGTTGTATGAATAATCTAAATATCCAGGGCCCTGAAAAATATGACTTAGATATTTGCTTTAGGATAACTCTCTTGGAAAGCAGAAATAATCCAGAAAGTCATGGAGCATTGGACTAGAAGCTTAAGGATGGTAGATGTCATTTAGAGAGGTGTTAGTACATTTCTTCATTTCTAAATATACGGCGATGTATAGAGGGGTATTTTAGTCATTACACCCGTATGTCGGAGACTATGCTAACACAACATTATCTTTGTGGTCAATATTTTCTTATGGTGATATTAGAAAATATTTAAAATACAAAATACAACTATTTATATGGTAAGGGTATTTTGGTTATTTTAGTAGCTAAGGCAGTGTGTCTTTTAGTCCCCAGTATAGACCGTGAGTCCTAATTAAATACAGGTTAAGAAGTTGGTCTTAAATTAAATTAAATAAAATTTATTTTATTTAAATAATTTGATTTAATTATTGGGTTAGAATAAAATAAAGGTCCATGGAGAGGGAGAATTAATTAAATTAGTTTGGTGAGTTAATTAATTGTTCAGGGCCTTGGCCCAATTTGAATAATTAAAGATTGACCTGAGACTAAACTAATATGGGCTTGTTAATTGGACTAGTTTATTTGGGCTGAAAAATTAATTATTTATTGGGTCATTTATTTGGTTCTAATTAAAATAATTAATTTAGTCCAAAAGGCTAAACTAAGAGTCCAATGGGCCAATCTAATTTAACCTAAGATTTTTATTTAGGTTAAATAGGATAATAGAGAAGTATGTTATTTTTTACTACTTTTTCTCTGGTGGGAAAACAGACGCCTTTTCTATCTCTCTCTCACAGAAAATTCCTTAGCCCTATAAGTTGTTCACCAAACGAGATTAGGCATGCCATAAATTGGAAAATCAAGAGGTTGACATTCATATACATGTAAAAACGGAGTAGGAAGCTTGCAGGAATCGCACCAGAGGTTTTCACTAGCACACCTACCCCTATTCCACACATTCTGGTCCAGCTAACTTTGAGAATAAGAAGAAAATGTTAGAAATTTTTCTCCTCGGAGTCCCGCCAAAGCGTGACCGGCGCCAGCTGTTTGAGTTATTTCCTGTTCTTCAGTTTTCTGCAATTTTTTGCTTCCGCTACATGCTTTGTTTGCTTTTCCCCTTTATTTAAGCCTTTAAGTGGTATCAAAGTATGAAGGTTTTGTGAAAATATAGGGAGCATACATCTAATTGAATAAAATTGGACACGTATGTGTGATTGAACTGTGATTCTTCGCTATTTTTAATATAGATAGATTCTCTGTTAACCTCTCTGATGGAGGTATAGGTGAGATGTAATTTGATTTTTTTCTTAGCAAAATCATGTAAGCCTAATATTAATGGGTATAGGCGGTTGTTGGTTTTTGTTGATTTTATTATATTTGGATTGAAATCGAAAAGCCAATGGAGGAAGAAAGTTGCAGAAAACCAGAAAGAAAGCAAAAGAAAATCGCAGAAAATTCTACAGGAAGAAGACCCGGTAGACCACAACCGGCGCCGGCTGGGGCTGCCGGAACTGGCGCTGACTTGGGTCTGGGATCCGCTAGTCGCGCGCGAGGTCTGGTTCTGTGCGGCGGATGCTATGGACCGTAGTATAGATGGGTGCTCGATCCAGTACGACGGGTACAGTGGACCAAGGAGAAATTTTTATTCTTCCTTGTAATTTTTCTTGCATTTTCTTTTTGGTTTTGGGGTCTATACCAGGCGAAGTTAATATTTTTACATGAAAAATATTAGTAAGGGATTTTAGGATTAAACAAGACCATCAATTAATTAATTAATATATTTAATTCTATTATCTGGGTATTTAGGTTTAAAAAATAGAAAAGCATGAAAACATCTACTGTTTTCTAGCATGCTATTTATTTTTAAATACCTATATGCACGTTTTCTCAAAGACTAAAGTTTTTGGGAATATTTTTACAAGAAAATATTTTTCTACAAATTAAATAGCTATTTTAACTTAAATAAAAAATTAATTCTTATATATTTTCTCAAAGGATTTAATCCTTGACATGGAAAATATATTGGATTTAGATATTTTTATAAGTTAAAATAAAAAGCCATTTTGTTTTATTTTGGCACAAGAAAAATTGTTTTGTCAAATAAACTTGAGACCAAAGTTTCTAGAAAGTTTTAATTGGAAAATTTTTGAAATCATTAAAATTTTAACTTAAATAAAATTAGTCCATGGAAAAATCTCTCAAATGATATATACCTTAACATAGAGATTTTAATGGATTTAAATATTTTATTTTTTGAGTTAAAGAGAAAACTTAATGGAAATTTTTAAAATGATATTTTTCAGAAAACCCTTATTTTAAAAAACTAAGTGGGAGAGGGGTTCCAACGGCTCCACGATTTCTATCACAATCTTCATTAGAGATCGTGGGTCCCCTCGCGTCACCCTGGGAGTGAACCCGTATAGGATGGGAATGCCATAAGGGTCTAGATCTAATGGAGGGATGTAATTAATAACTCGGGACACGTACTATGATCGGCCAACCCACGTTGGAGGTTGTAGTGTGAGGTATGTCCATAGAAAATAAGAAGAAATGGCCATCCCCTCGATGGAGTTATCTTCTAAATCATTACCTAGAAGGAAAATTAATTTGTGGTGGTTAACACACTTAGCTTAGGGAACTGCTAATCTTCCCAATAAGTTATGTCAGTTTTTCTAAGAGCCAAATTAATATCAGTTTTGATAAAGTGCACAAATTTATTTCATTTTCACAAACTAAAAATCTTTTTCTTTTATTTTTGATTTTTCAGAAATGGTGGGAGGTTCTTTTAGTCCATTGGCCTTTATTCTCCGAGAGAATAAGCTAACGGCACCAAATTATGTGGACTGAAAGAGGAACCTGGACATAATACTCACAGTGAAAGAGTATAAGTTTGTCCTTTATGAAACCTGCCTTGTTATTAGGGAAAGTTTCACCGCTAAGGAACGAGAGGCCGAGAAGGTATGGAAGAAGGCTGACGAAATGGTACGTTACTATATGTTAGCCTCCATGTCTAATGTACTCTAGTCAAACACACGAGTACATGGCTTCTGCGTTTGGTATTAGTCAGTCATTGGCCACTATATTCGCGGATAAGAGCCAGCCCACAAGGCAGGTGGTTCTTCGAATTATAATTAACACTAAGATGGCTGAGGGAGCATCAGTCAGAGAGTACATGCTTAAGATGATTGCTACTTTCGAGGAAGCAAAAATCTTAAGGGTTATCATTGACCCCGAGAGCCAAGTGGACATGGTTCTCGAATCTCTACCGAATTCCTTTATTCAGTTCAAGTTGAATTACAACATAAACAAGTTAAACATAAATTTAACTGAGTTGATGAAGGAACTCCAAATGGTAGAGAAGGTCATGAAGCCACAATCTAAGGCTATGATGGCTAAGGCTTCATCTTCTAGAATTAGGCTCAAGCCTAGAAAATTCAAAAGGAAGAAAGGAAACGCAGCGGCCCAACCCAAGACCTAGCCCAAAGACAAACCCAAGGGCAAGTGTTTCAAATGTGGATTGAAGGGACACTGAAAAAAGGAGTGTCCAGATCTTCAAGCTAAGAAAAACCCACATGTAATATTTTCTATCTAGAGTTTATATCAATAGTTAGAACAACTTCCACTTGGATTGTTGATTCAGGGGCCACTGATCATATCTGTAACTCTTTATAGGGGTTAAGAAAGATTAGAAGGCTCAAGAAAGGCCAACGTGAACTACGTGTGGAAAATGGAACACAAGTTTGGGCCCTTACAGTGGGAGAGCTGGTTCTTATTTTTTATTGTAATAGAATAGTGGTTTTAAAGGATATTTTGTATGTACTTGGATTTCGACAGAATTTGATTTCAGTTGCGAAACTAATAAATTAAGGATATTCTGTATCTTTCCATTTTGGTATTATTATCAGTAGAGATAGAGAAATTTTATGTATTGGGCACATGTATGGGAATCTATTCTTCTTAAACTCTATTAACAATCAATTAAATAACAATCAATCTGAATCTTTAACAAGGAAGAGAAAGACCAATGTCAATGACTCATATATTTGGCATCTAAGGTTGGGTCATATCAACTCAACCAGGATTTAGAGGTTAATCCATAATGTGTTTTTGGGCTCATTGAGATTGAAAAATTAGCCTCAGTATGAATCTTGCCTAATGGGAAAGATGAGCAAAATGTCATTTACCCCTAAAGCAGATAGAGCTAAGTAGGTATTGAGTCTTGTTCACATCGATGTGTGTGGTCCTTTGTCTACACTAGTTAGAGGGGGTTTTGAGTACTTCATCACTTTCGCGGATGATTGTACAAGGTTTGGTTACATTTACCTGATAAGACGCAAGTCTGACTATTTTGACAAGTTCTAAGAGTTTAAGGCTGAAGTGGAGCGTCGGATTGGTAAATTGATCAAGACCTTACGATCGGATCATGGTGGAGAGTACTCCATTGGTGAATTTAAGGATTACATAGTACATCATGGGATAGTATCCTAGCTCTCTGCGCCGGGGACACCCCAACAGAACGGAGTAGCTGAGAGAAGGAATAGGACATTGATGGAAATGGTCCGAAGCATGATGTCTCATGCTACTCTTCCAGTGTCTTTTTGGGAATATGCCTTGGAAACAGCGGTATACATTCTGAACTTGGTGCCTTCCAAGTCAGTACCTAGGACTCCCTATGAGATGTGGACTGGACGTAAGCCAAGTCTAAATCATCTCACGATATGGGATTGTCCAACTTATGTACTGGTCAAGGGAGACAAGTTGGAATCAAGATCAAAATTATGCTATTTTGTTGGGTATCCAAAAGGGACAAAGAGTAGTTACTTTTATCATCCTAAGGAGTAGAAAGTATTGGTAAGTACCAATGCTAGATACTCAGAGGATGATCAGAGTACTTCCATGAAAGGTTCAACTAGGTTGGAACTTGAAGAAAAGTTATCTTCAGAATCAACTTCTCCTGACCCGATTGTAGAATAAGAAGAGGCACAGCCTCAAGAGCCTGTACAATTGGAGCCTCGTCGTAGTGGGAGAATGTCTAGGGTTCTGGAGAGATGGACTGGAGAAGCTTTCGAGCTAGTCTCCCACTATCAGGAACAAGACCCCATTAGATACGAGGAGGCTATTACTGATGCCGATGCAAATCTATGGCATGAAGCAATGAAAGCCGAGATTAAGTCTATGTACTTCAATCAAGTTTGGGATCTTGTAACTTCACCTGCAGGGATAAAACTCATTGGGTGTAAGTGAGTATACAAGAGGAAGAGGGGAGTGGATGGGAAGGTGGAAACCTTCAAGGCAAGGCTTGTGGCGAAAGGGTATACTCAGAAAAAGAGAATCGATTATGAGAAGACATTTTCCCCAGTAGCCATACTTAAGTCCATCTGTATTCTTCTTGCCATCGTATGTCATTATGACTATGAGATATGGCAAATGGATGTCAAGACAGCATTTTTAAATGGCCATCTTAGCGAAGACATCTATATGTCCCAACCGGAAGACTTTATTGCTAAAGGCCAAGAACATATAGTTTGTAAGCTTAAGAAATCCATTTATAGACTTAAGCAGGCATCGATAGTACGGAACATCCATTTTGACGAGGCTGTAAAGTTTTACGATTTCACTCAAAACGAGAATGAACCATGCGTGTACAGGAAACTTGAAGGTATTAATGTGATTTTTCTTGTCTTGTAGACATTCTACTCATTGAAAATGATATAGGGTCATTGTCATCTACAAATGTTTGGCTGTCTAGTCAATTCAGTACGAAGGACTTGGGAGAAGTTAGCTATATTCTCGGGATTAGACTTCTTAAAAATAGGAAGTAAAGAATGTTAGGATTATCTCAAATAGCATACATTGACAAAATGTTGGCCAAGTACAGCATGGACTCATGCAAGGGAGCACTAATTCCTTGTAGCGATAGGTTGTCTTTTTCTTCAAGGGACTATCCTAAGTCTCAAGAAGAAAAGGACAGAATGAGTAGTACAGTCCCAAGAAGAAAAGGATAGAATGAGTAGGATTTCCTACGTTTCGGCCGTGCGAAATCTCATGTACGCCATGCTGTGTACTAGGCTAGATATCTACTTTATCGTAGGCTTGGTTAGCAGATATCAGTCAAACCCTGGACAGGTTCATTGGTAAGCTGTAAAGTATATTTTTAAGTACCTCAAGGGAATAAGAGATTATATGTTGGTTTATAGAACTGATGACTTAGTTCCTACAGGGTACACAGACTCAAACTTCCAGACAGATAAGTATAAGAGAAAATTCACCAGTGGATATGTCTTCACCTTATCTAGAGGAGCCATTTCATGGAGGAGTATCAAGCAATCTTGCATTGTTGATTCGACCATGGAAGCTGAGTATGTGGTAGCTGAGGAGGCATCCAATGAAGCAGTCTGGCTCCAAAACTTCCTTTCAAAACTTGGAGTCGTGTTAGACAGGGCGATTGTGATGTATTGCGACAACACTGGAGCAATATCACAATCCAAAGAACCCAGGAACCACAAGAAGGGGAAGCACATTGAGAGGAAATACCACCTGATCCGGGATTTCATCCAGAAACGAAAAATCGTGGTGGAATAGATTACCTCATAGAACAATCTAACAGACTCATTCACTAAGTCTTTGGCTGAGAGAGTCTTCAAGAGACACTTAGACGCCATAGGGGTGGGCACTTACAGACTTACTTAGTCTTAGAGTACAAATGGGAGATTGTTGGGAAATATGCCCTCTTAGACTATGTTTCTGATGTAAATATCGAATGTTTTAATAAAAGAATTTGTTTTCATAAATTGTTTGTAAATTTACATTTTATTTGTGCACAATTTCGTTTGGAAAAGACCCATTGTATTTAAGTAAGTAGTCCATGTGAATGGAGGTCTTTCACAATAAGGTATGGATCACGGGTTACTTAATACATAAACGTTTATTCTTAACCGATTGATGAGAATAGGAATCTCATCATGTCTAGATTATTATGTTGTGAATTCTAAATGGGAAATACCTTACCTTTAGCTAGTGAGTAGTCCACTCATTTCATGACATAAGTGTATTTTGAATACATAGAACATGACCTGTAGTAGTGACTTCTAAAAGTACCATATGGTAGAAACCTAAACTACTACTACTACTACAACGTAGACTAGTACACTACGACTTAAGTATGAGTCAGTGGTTTGACGAAACTGGAAGCATGTACTTTGATATGCTATAGTTAAGGTTCTATCATAAGACCAATATTCTTGCATGTTGGGTGTATATGACTAGTTAGTTAAGACAAACTTGTACAAGATAGTTTTTATACTATATCGCCCCTTGTGGTTATCTGAATAATCTAAATATCTAGGGTCGTGGGAAACATAACTTGGATGTTTGCTTTAGGGTAGCTCCTTTGGAAAGCGAAAACAATCCAGGAAGTTATGAATCATTGAACTAAAAGCCTAAGGATAGTAGATGTCATTTAGAGAGGTGTTAGTACATTTCTTTCTCTCTAAATATACAACGATATATAGAGGGGTATTTTAATCATTACACCTGTAGGTCGGAAACTGTGCTAACGCAGCATTGTCCTTGGAGTCAATATTTTCTTATGGTGATATTAGGAAATATTTAAAATGCAAAATACAGCTATTTATATGGCAAGGGTATTTTGGTCATTTTAGTAGCCAAGGTAGTGTGTCTTTTGGTCCCCAGTAAAGACCGTGAGTCCTAATTAAATACAGGCTAATGAGTTGGTTTTAAATTAAATTAAATGAAATTTATTTTATTTAAATAATTTGATTTAATTATTGGGTTAGAATAAAATAAAGGTCCATGGAGATGGAGAATTAATTAAATTAGTTTGGTGGGTTAATTAATTGTTCAGGGCCTTGGCCCAGTTTGAATAATTAAATATTGACCTCGGACTAAACTAATATGGGCTTGCTAATTGGACTAGTTTATTTGGGCTGAAAATTAATTATTTATTAGGCAATTTATTTAGTTCTAATTAAAATAATTAATTTAGTCCAAAAGGCTAAACTAAGAGTTCAATGGGCCAGTCCAGTTTAACCTAGGATTTTTATTTAGGTTAAATAGGAGAATAGAGAAGTACGTTATTTTTTACTGCTTCTTCTCTGGTGGGAAAAACAGACGCCTCCTCTCTCTCTCTCTCTCTTGATGAAAATTCCTTAATCCTATAAGTTGTTCACCAAATGGGATTAGGCAGACCATATACTGGAAGATCGAGAGGTTGACGTTCATAAACATGCAAATATGGAGTAGGAGGCTTGCAGAAATCGTACCAGAGGTTTCCATTAGCTCACCTACCTCGGTTCCACACATTCCGGTTCAGCCAACTTTGAGAATAAAAAGAAAATGTTAGAAATTTTTCTCCTCGGAGTCCCGCCAGAACGTGACCGGCGCCGGCTAGACCGTCGAAACCGATGCCGGCTCTTTCGGGTTGTTTTCTGCAATTTTTTGCTCTCGCTGCGTGCTTTGTTTGTTTTTCCCCTTTCTTTAAGCCTTCATGGGGAATTATTGGAATATTTCAAAAGTTCAGATAAGGACAGTAGAAATTGTTGACCAATTCTTCTGCTGCTTAATAGCCTTAATCGAGTTTTTTATGTTGACATCGCCCGACAGAGATTCGAGAACCATGTCTACTTGGCTCTCAAGGTTAATAACAACCCCTAAAACTTTCACTTCCTCGAGAACAGCAATTATTTTGAGCATATGTTCCTTGACTGATACTCTCTTAGTTATCTTAGTGTTTATGATCGTCCTAAGAGCTTCCTACCATGCGAGCCAGCTCTTATCGGCTAACATCATGGCTAATATCGTATACAGTGGCCATGTACTCGTGTTTTGACTGGAACACATTAAACATGGAGGCCAACATATAGCATCGAGCCATTTTGTTGGCGTTCTTCCAGGCTTTTTCAGCCTTGCGCTCGTTAGTAGTGGAACCCTCCCCGATAACATGGCAGGTTTCAAAGAGGACATACTTATACTCTTTAACAGTGAATATTATGTCTAAGTTCCTTTTCTAATCCATATAATTCAAACCCGTTAACTTATTCTCACAGAGAATAACGGCCAAAGGACTGAAAGAACCTCCACTAATCATTTCTGAAAAATTGAAAATAAAAAAAAAAATCAGTTTGTAAAAATCAAAATAATTTGTGACTTTATCCTCATATTAAATCTGATAATAGTTAACCCTATCACTATTATCTTTAATATGATTAATTTGACTCTTAGAAAAACTGACATAGCTTCTTGGGAAAATTAATAATTTTCTAAGCTAAGTGTATTAATCACCACAAATTAATTTCTCTTTTAGGTAATGATCTAGAAGATAACTCCATCGTGGGATGACCATTTTTTCTCATTTTCTATGGACATTTCTCGCACTATAACCTCCAACGTGGGCTGGCCAATCATAACACGTGTCCCGAGTTCTTAATTACATCCATCCATTAGTTCTAGATCCTTGTGGTATCTCCATCCTATACGAGTTCACTTCTAGGGTGACACGAGAGGACCCACGATCTCTAATGATGATAGTAATGGAAGCCGTTTTAAAATAAGGGGTTTTCTTGAAAAATATATTTTGAAAATTTCAATTAAGTTTTCTTTTAACTCAAAATAAAATACCTAAACCCATAAAAAATTTTATGTCAAGGTTTATACCATTTGAGAAATTTTTTCATGGATTAATTTTTATTTAAGTTAATAAACTTAATAATTTCAAAATTTTTCAATAAAACTTTCGAGAGATTTTGATCTCAAATTTAATTTGACAAAAATAATTTTTCTTGTTAAAATTCAATCAAAATAGTTTTCTATTTTAATTCACAAAAATATCTAAATCCAATATATTTTCTATGTCAAGGATAAAATCCTTTGAGAAAATATCTCAGAATTAATTTTTGTTCGAATTAAAATTAACCATTTGATTTAAGAAAAATATTTTTCTTTGTCACAAATTCCCAAAGACTTTGGTTTTTGAGGAAACACGCACATAGGGTACAAAAAGAAATAAACATGCTAGAAAACTGTAAATGTTTTCATACTTTTATATTCTTTTAATCTAAGTATGTAAATAATAAAATAAACATATTAATTAATTAATGATCTTATTTAATCTTGAATTTCCTTTACTATTATTTTTCATACAAAATATTCAAATAATATTAACTATTGCAATAATAATAACTTCACCTAATATGGGACAAAAAATCTATTTTTTTTTTAATATTCGGGTCGGGTCCAGTGCACCCGCCACACTGGATCACAGCCCATGGGAAAACCCATGGGCTGGATCCAAGCAGGTGCTCGTGACCCACCCACGCCCGTTCCAGCTGCGGTCAAAATTGTTAATTGCGGCTTCAATTTGCGAAAGCAAATTGAATTTGCTTCCTCGCAGAAGATAGCTTAGCTTCCGCGAAGAAGCTTTCCTCGCTAAAGGTCAGTGGCTTGTGGCTCGGGGCTCAGCGGCTCAGCTCGCACGTGGCTCCTCTCATAGAAATGGCTCGGCTTGGCTCGGCTGGCTTGTACAGTACCTTTCTTCTCTAGAATTTCTTCTGCATACTGAAGCTTCTGTACACACGATTTTTCCTCCATTTTTTATCAAAACTCATCCAAACAACCGCCTATATCCTTAAAAATACTCGGTTTACACAATATCTATGAAAGTAAGTAAAATATACTGTTCCTATGCTTCCACTCGCAAAACTTACAGTGAAACTACCCATACCAGTAAACATGAAGGATCACAAATTTCAACCAAAACAAATATTTTCTTATTTTAGTTAAGTCTAACATGCTTCCTACATTTGCCAAACCATGGCTCTAATACCAATTGAAGGCTTAAAATGGCAAAAGTCATCAAAACGAAAGCTTCATAGGAAAACGAAAAATTTACCTCTGTGATTAAATGGTCATCTTCACACTGGTATAGATGTCTGTACAAGGATACTTGAGATTATTGGATTACGTCTTTGTAAACGTCTACTGCATCTCATTCACACGAAACCTTTGATCTTCCGAAATAGTACTCGTAACACAGCCGGTGAAGGTTTAAAGGTTGGGTTTTGATAAGCCTTGAACACTTGATCAAAATGCTTGCTGAGTCTCTGGAGTGAAAATTGAATTCTGAAGTACTATCAACCAATTAAAGCCTTCAATTCATTTTCATGCATTTTAGTAGATCTCCCAAGAGAGAGTCCATCTGCGTGTAAACAGAAAGTATCCATACTTTCTGTTATCTTGCACGTGAAACAATACGGGATCTATCTCGTGTTATTTTTTTATTAATTAATTAAATTATTATTTTTTATTTTTTATTTTATTTTACCCTTGATCTTATTCATTGGACTATAAAATTATTTATTCTTGAGTTTGAACAACCATAAATAATAAATTTCAATTATTTATTTTTTGGACTTTATTAAACAACCCAATAAATAATTAACAAGCCCAAATAGACCAATATAAAATTTTATACATTTTATCTAGTTTATATCTAGATTAATTTTTTAATTATTCCATCTGGGCCTTTGGTCCTGAATAATTAATTATCCAATTAAATTAAATTAAATTAATACTTTCTCAGACCTTTTATTTTATTAGTCTAATTTATTATTGGATTAGAATAAAATAAAAGGTTCGAGAGAGAGTATTTATTTTATCTAGTTTAATTGGTTAATTAATTATTCAGGGCCCACGACCTAGATTGAATAATTAAAAAATTAATATGGATATAAACAAGATAAAAGACATAAAATTTTATATTGGTCTATTTGGGCTATTTAATAAAGTTCAGAAAATAAATAATTGAGATTTATTATTTATGGATGTTAAAACTTAAGAATAAATAATTTTATCTGACCTAATGAATAAGACTAAGGATAAAATAAAATTTTAAAAAATAAAATAATAATAATAAAATTTATTAATTATTAATTTAAATAAATAAAAATAATACGGAATAGAACCCGTGTTATTTTGTGTGCAAGATAACGAAAAGTATGGATATTTTCTATTTGCACGCAGATGGGCTCTCTTTCGAGGGATCTGCTGAAATGAATGAAAATGAATTGAATGCTTCAATTGGTTGATAGTACTTTGGAATTCAATTTTCACTCACAGAGACAGAGACCCAGTAAGCATTTCGACCAAGCCTTCAAGGCTTATCAAAACCAAACATTTAAGCATTGATCAGTTGTGTTACGGGCACTATTTCGGAAGATCAAAGGCTTCGCGTGAATGAGACATAGTAGACATTTACAAGAACGTGATCTAATAGTCTCAAGTATCCTTGTACAGACATCTACAACAGTGCGAAGAGAACCATTTAATCACAGAGGTAAATTTTTCGTTTTCCTAATAAGCTTTCATTTTGATGATTTTTGCCATCTTAAGCATTCACTATTGTAATATAAAAAATAAATATAAAATAATTATTCTAAAAAATAAGTTTAATAAGTATATAATTTGATAATTAAGGACTAATAAAGTAAACGTAGTCATTTAGTTTAATATTGTAGTATTATATTAAAGGGATCGCGGGGGAAAAAAACTATAGCGGAAAATAACAATTTAAATTTTTTTTCAAACCAAAGTTTAGAAATACTTACTCTTAGTATGTTTAGCTTAAATAACCAGAGCCGAATTCGAATTCAATAAAGCTTCCTCAATTGGAATGATGATTTGTTCTGCGGGAATACCAACTAGACGTCGACTTCTTCGCATCAAACGCTTACCGCGTTTGCTAACTTTTGACCTTCCAGACTATTCTCGAAATTTATTAAGAACTTCTACAGGTGAAAGTAGATTAGGATGAAGAACTTAGAAGTAAAACGAAAGAACTAAATGGTAAAAGGAAAGGAATTAATGAGAAAACGAGAAAACGGTGCTTTTTTTTCCTTGGAGAAAAAACGTAAGCTATCGTATATGCTGTGATAGGTGTATGTGTTAGAAAATAAATACAGAACAGATTTTGAGGCGTGATTACACTATCTTGAGTGTAATATTGTCTTGCTTATTGCTTATCAAAATAAGTTACCCCAGGATACAATAAAATTTCGTGAGAAATTTATATAAAATAGGAAAACAGATAAAAACCTGTAAAACTTTTGCAATTTTTATAACTCCTTAATGATTACTAACTAAGAAGTAACAACTATTTGAATGCGTCTTTATCTGAAAATTAACCAATTGAGAAATAACAACCCTTTGAATGCGTCTTTATCTAAAAATTATATCCCTTAAGAAATATTAATTTGGGAAAAAAATAAAAAGAAAGTCTTTTTTTTAAACAAGCCAACTTAAGATATAAATATAATTATCAAATGAACTAACCAAAGGGTCAAATCTATGTCTATTAAAAGCACTTTAGACACTATTTCTTGTGTACAATTACTAATAAAGAGTTTCAAAAATTTTTCCTTTTTCAATGTGGGATAGGATTAATAAACTATCTATTAGTATGTTGGTCAACCTTATTAACACATAGGAGAAGCCTTATATCAAAAGTTGTACAACTTTCCTATTTCAATCCAACCAAGCCACAAACATCTTCTCGTTTTCTTTGTTCCTTTTTCATTTTTTTTTTCCTTAGTTGCGGCATCTAGCGATTCCAAAAATCCCTAAGTCATCACAACAATCATAGTGGTGTTGTGAAAATTATTGAAATTAGTGGAAGCTCCACTAATTATGGATTTTTATGGATGTCCACCACTTAGTGGAGAAACCACTAATTCATATTAGTGGAAGATGATGTATTCCACTAAATAATAGCTCTATAAATAGAGCTATTATGTAAGTTTGAAAAATACACCAATTGTAAGAATTGTTAGAGAAAATTGTGAGAGAAAGAAATAAAGAAGTTTGAAGAAATTCTTGTGTAAAGAATAGTTAAAGAGTTCTTAGTGTGTAAATTTTATTCTAACACTACCAATTTTATAACACGTTATCAGTACGAGTCTCTACCGTTACAAAAGCCAGAAGACTAAGCACGAGCCTTTGCCGTTATCAAAGCCAGAAGACAGGTACGCATTTATTGATCTCTATGGCTAACCTTGCTCAACTCGAATTTGTAACCCTTGATATTTTTGGAAAGAATTATAAGTCATGGGTTCTCGATACAGAAATGCATCTAAATGCTGAAGGCCGTAGTGAAACTATTCAAAAAAATAATAGTGCATCTACATAACAAAAGGCCAAAGCTTTGATTTTTATCCATTGTCATCTCGACGAAAATTTGAAAATGGAATATCTTACCGTAAAAGATCCATATGTCCTGTGGGTAAATTCAAAAAAAAATATTTGACCACCTGAAGATGGTCGTACTACCCACTGCACGGTATGAATAGTTGCACCTTAGGTTGCAAGATTTTAAAACCATGAATGAATATAACTTCGCGATGTATAAAATTACATCTCAATTAAAATTATGCGGAGAAAAAGTTACTAATGCAAATGTGCTGGAGAAGACATTCTCCACCTTTCATGCCTTGAATATTGTCCTGCAGCAACAATATCGAGAAAAGGGTATACAAAATTTACAGATTTAATTACTACCCTCCTTATTGTAGAGAAAAATAATGAGTTATTATTGAGAAATCATAAAGCCAGACCAACTGGCTCAACAGCACTCCCAAAAGTGAATGTTGTTAGCTCCAGCAGAAGCCATCATTATAGTTATAGTCGTGACCGTGATCGTGGCTATGGTCCACTCGATATTTCCCTTATTACAGTAATCAAGCTGTGAGAAATATTGGCCACCTGAAATGGAACAGAAAAGATAATAAGGGAAAAGAAAAAGAAATGGAAGAAAAGCATGAGAATACATGTTATACATGTGGCATGAAAGGTCATTGGTCACGTAACTGTCGTATGGCCAAGCATTTAGTGGAATTATATCAAATTTCACTGAAAAAGAACAATAAAAATGTGGAAGCAAATTTTTCTCAATATCTAGTAAATGATGCTGAAGATGATGATATTGATCCTGAAGATCTTAATATCAATATTACCCATATAAATGTATCGGATTTTTTTGAACACCCAGACAGTAAGATAGACCATTTAATTGGTGATGACAGTGTCCAGAAGAACTAAAGTCTCACCCTGATATTTTTGAATTTTCATTATATTCTAATAATATTTACATTTGCATATACATATTTTTGTTCAAATGGCTGTTGTTAATGATGATGTATGTATTATTAATAGTGAAACTACACACACCATACTAAAAAATGAGAAATATTTTACTGATCTCAAAATAAGAGAAATAAATATTTATACGATATACGGTAATACAAATGTGATTGAAGGCTCCGGAAGAATTAGTAAATTGTTACCTAAAGGAACAACAATTACTATTGATAAGGCACTATTTTTCTCAAAATTCAGAAGAAATTTATTGAATTTTAAAGATATCCGCAGAAATGGGTATCATGTTGAAACAAATGAGGAAAATGGTATTGAACATCTTTATATTACTCAAATTAATTTTGGTAAGAAATCTATATTAGAAAAACTATCATCTTTTTCTATTGGCTTATATTTTGCAAAAATATATACAATTGAAATTCATTATCTCACAAACTAGAAGTTTACTGATCCTATTACTTTTAGCATTTGGCATGACCGATTGGGTCATCCGGGATCTACCACGATGAGAAGAATAATTGAGAATACACATAGTCATCCATTAAAAAATAAAAAAAATATTGACATCAGAAAAATTCTCATGTGTTGTATGTTTCCTAGGAAAATTAATTATTAGACCATCACCAGTAAAAATAGGAGCTGAAAGTCCTACATTTCTTGAACAGATTCATGAAGACATTTGTGGACCTATTCATCCACCATGTGGACCGTTCAGATATTTTATGGTCTTAATTGATGCATCATCCCGATGGTCACATGTATGTTTATTATCTACTCACAACTTGGCGTTTGCGAGATTACTTGCTTAAATAATTAAATTACGAGCGCAATTTTCTTACCATCACATTAAAAATATCTGTTTGGATAATGTTGGTGAATTTTCATCACATACTTTTGATGCATATTGCATGTCAATTGGGATTAATGTTGAACATCCTGTAACTCATATTCATACACAAAATGGTCTTACTGAATCTTTTATTAAAAAATTACAATTAATTACTAGACTATTATTAATGAAAACAAATCTCCCAACATCTGCCTGGGGACATGTTATTTTATATGCTGTAGAACTTGTACGTATAAAGCCAATTAGTTATCATAAATTCTCTCATTTGCAATTGGCTTTTGGTTCAGAACTAAATATTGCTCATTTAAGTATTTTTGGATGTGCTGTATATGTTCCAATTGCACCAAACCAACGTACAAAGATGGGTCCTCAAAGAAGAAATGGGATATACGTTGAATATGATTCTTCCTCTATTATTAGGTATGTTGAACCCCTGACAGGAGATGTATATTCACAACAAGATTTGATGATTGTCATCTTGATGAATCATTATTCCCTAAATTAGGGAGAGAATATAAACAGCATAAAAAAGATCTTGCTTGGACAACATCATTAAATTATCTTGATCCGCGCATAAGCGCATGTGAACTTGAAGTTCAAAAGATAATTCATTTGCAAATCAAATGCCAGGCGCTTTTGTTGACTCCAGTAGAGTTACAAAATTGCATATTCCAGCTATAAATGCTCCTATTCGAATTGAAGTTCCAGTAGAACAAAATATTATACCTATAACTGATGAGTCAAAAGCACGCCAGAAGTGTGGCCGGCCTCTTGGTTCTAAAGATAAAAATCCTTGAAAGAAAAGATGATTAAATGATTCAGAAGATCATATTGAAAAAAAGAATGATAAAGACCAAGAGAGAACTGATGACAAAAAACCAAAAGTTGATGAAAGTAACACTGAAATTTCTATCAATTATACCACTTTCGGTAGAAGTTGGAATCAGATAGAAACTGTTATTGATAATATATTTGCATACAATATATCTCTTAATGTTACACAGGATAATGATGATCCTGAACCAATATCAGTTAATGAATGTCGGCATAGAAAAGATTGGCTACAATAGAAAAATGCGATTCAATCGGAGTTAAATGCACCGACAAAATTTGAAGTCTTCGGACCTGCAATTTGAACACCAGAATGTGTAAAACCTATTGGCTACAAATGGATATTTGTGCGAAAGCGTAATGAAAAGAATGAAATCGTCCGATATAAAACACGGTTAGTAGCCCAAGATTTTTCACAAAGACTATGTATTAATTATGATGAAACTTATTCTCCTATTGTTGATGCTATTATACTCCGATATCTTATCAATTTGGCAGTACATGAAAAGATAGATATGCGCCTATCAGATGTTGTCACTGCTTACTTGTATAGAAATTTAGAAAATGATGTTTACATGAAAATCTCCGAAGGATTTCATATGCCTGAAGCATATAAACATTATCCTCTTGAAAATTACTCCATCAAGTTGCAGAAATCATTATATGGCTTAAAGCAATCTAGACGCATGTGGTTCACTCGTCTTAGTGAATATTTATTGAAAGTAGGATTTAAAAATGACCAGGTATGTCCATGTGTTTTTATTAAGAAATCTAGTTCTAAATTTGTAATATTAGTTATATATATTGATGATAATTTTATTGGAACTCCAAAAGAGCTCCAAGAAATAAATGATTATTTAAAAAGAGAATTCGAAATTAAGGATAAAACTAAATTTTGCCTTAGTTTACAAATTGAACCTCTAGAAAGTGGAACATTTATTTATCAATCAACATATACAGCAAAAGTTCTAAAAAGATTTTCCATGGACAAAGCACATCCATTGAGTATTCTAATGATCGTTTGGCCATTAGATATGAATAAAGATCATTTCTGACCTCAAGAAGATAATGAAGAACTCCTTGGTCCTGAAATACCATATCTCAGTGTAATTGGTACATTAATGTATCTTGCTAATAATACATGACTTGATATTGCCTTTGCTGTCAATTTATTAGCAAGATTTAATTCTTCACCAACACAACGACATTAGAATGGAATTAAACAAGTCTTTCGATATCTCCAAGGTACAATTGATCTCGGATTATTTTATTCAAATAAAATCAGCCTAATATTGATAGGTTATGCAAATGCTGGCTATATATTTGATCCACATAAAGTACGTTCTCAAACGAACTATCTATTTACATGTGAAAATAGTGCTATATCATGGCGTTCTACAAAACAATCTATAACAGTTACTTCTTCAAATTATGCTGAAATTATAGTCATTCATGAAGCAAGTTAATAATGTGTATGGCTAAAATCCATGATTCATTAGTTGTGGATTATCATCGATCAAAGATATTCCAACTCCTCTTTATGAAGACAATGCAGCTTGTATAGCTCAATTACGAGGAGGATATATTAAAGGAGATCGGACAAAACATATTTTACCAAAATTCTTCTTTACTAATGAACTCCAGAAGAAAGGTGAAATTGATATATTACAAATTCGGTCATGCGACAACCTCGCAGATATTTTCACGAAGACTTTACCGACTGAAACATTTGAGAAGTTGAGATATAAAATCGGTATGCGTCGATTCAAAGATTTAAGGGAATCATCTCATCAGGGGGAGTAATAATCATACATATAGAATAGTGTACTCTTTTTCTTTCACTAAATTTTTTTTTTCACTGAATTTTTATTTAGTAAGGTTTTAACGAGTCATATTCTTTATATAATGGATAGATATTCAAGGGGAAGTGTTGTGAAAATTATTGAAATTAGCGGAAGCTCTACTAATTATGAATTTTTATGGATGTCCACTACTTAATAGAGAAACCACTAATTCATATTAGTGGGAGATGACGTATTGTACTAAATAAGAGCTCTATAAATAGAGTTATTCTCTAAGTTTGAAAAATACACCAATTGTAAGAATTGTTAGAAAAGATTGTGAGAGAAAGAAAGAAAGAAGTTTGAAGAAATTCTTGTGTAAAGAATAGTTAGAGAGTTTTTAGTGTGTAGATTTTATTCTAACACTACCAATTTTATAACAAGTGGGCCAATATTTTATTCAATTAGCTCATGACCAATTAAAAAGTTTTTTTATTAATTAATTAATTTATTTGGAGCTCAACATAAAATTATTCAAGATAATTAATTAATAAACTAATTTAATTAAATTGATATAATTAATTATTCTAACTCAAATAAATAATTATTAAACTCCTAGAATAATTTCTTCTAATATAAACTTTACCTAATAAGCCCATATAATAAATAAAATTTACTAAGGTTATTTGAGCTGCTTTGGGGACCAAAAGATATATTATTCTTGGCTATTAAAATAAATCAAAATACCCCTACTAACAAATAGTTGTATTTTATCATTCTAAATATTCTATTTATCATCATATGAAATATTGATTTAAAGAATAATATTGCAAGTGCAGTGTTTTCGACCTATTGGTGTAATGATAAAAATATTCCTCTACGTAGTACCTGTCATTGAAATAGGAAAAATACATTATCACATTTCTCAATAATATCTACTATCATTTGATAACTAATCTGATAATTCATGATTTTCAGTATATATCCATTTATCTTAGAGAGCTACTCAAAAGCATGCATAATTAGTCACATTTTCTAGGGTTCTAAATTATTTAAATTATCTCGAACAATTACAAGGAGGCGATTTCTTCACGTAATGCAGTATAGAAATTCTATTGTATAAATCCTTCTTAATTAATTAGAGTCATACACCTAACATGTAAGGTTATTGGCCTTACGTTAAGACCTCACACATTATACATTAAAGTGCACAAGTTCAGTTTCACCAGACTACCAATTTATACTCAAGTTTTAGAGTATTCGTCCACGTAGTAACAGCGATAAAACAATCTTTATTTATTTTAGTATTTTTATAAAGATTATTATTGTGTGTCTAATTTTATATATTTCAAATACACTTACACTATTAGCGTGAGTGGATTACTTAGTGGTTAAATGTAAACTAGTCCCTATTTAGAAATCATAGTGTAATGATCTAAACCTTGATGAAGTGTCCAACTTTATTAATCGATTAAGAATATTTTTTTACTTATGTGTTAATAGTCCATAATCTACACTTTATTGTAAAAATACGATCCAATCATGTAAATTAATTATTAACACACTTAGACCTTAATGTGCATGTATATATAAATAAACAAACATTAATTAGTGAAATATTTTATTAATTTTTAAAATACAGAAATATATTATCCATTTTAGACATATATTTCAACATATATTTTATTAAAAATTGTAGAGATAGAGAATGTCAGTTTTAGAAGTAATAACATATTTTCAATTTAATGTATTTTAACACAAAAAAAAAAAAGTTATTTGATTATCATGTTATATACTTATCATTTTGATTGAAATTAAAAGAAAAAATAGAACATTCTTGTACCATTTTACATGTTATAACTTTTTTTTAAAGGATATAATTAATAATAATAAGTAAATATAAAAATATAATATTTATTTCTAAAAATATATCAACTCAGGTCTAACTTTTAGATTCGAGCTCGGCTTGAATTATATCGGATTGAATGGGCCGAGCATAGACTGACCCAAAATTGACAATTTTAGAGATTAAAATTTAATTTAAAAGTTTTAACATTCTTTCTATAGGAAGTAGGAGAAAAGAAAATATCATTTAATAAATTTTTATTAAATAATTTAAAATATTTTTAATAAATACAAGATATAATATTGTTAAATTAACTTATAATTTGTTTGGTTAGATTGAAAATTAGAGATAAATAACTAATTTATATCGTTTAGCTATGATAAAAAAAATTAAAGAAAAATAACTTAGAAATGAGAGAATTTATTCTCTACGTAAAAAAAATAGTTCGTTTATAATTAAACGAATTATGATTTAAATTAAAATAATATTTATTTTTTACTTTTTTTATAATTAAATAAAATATAAGTAAATTAAATTCATTTTTCTTTAGAGGAAGTAAAGGTCCCGTCTTTCTTATCTACCTTCTCTTATGCTATCCAAATATAATGTTAGTAGATAAAAATATAAATTCCAATTGTACTATTTCTATTATTTTTATTCTATTTCTTTTTTTTTAAATGTTATATTTAACCTTTATTTTTTTTCCCTCTATATCTAGGTTTCTTTCCTTCTCCTTCACTTTTCTTTATATTTTGCTCCTCTCCTCTCCTTTCATTTTTCTCAATCCAATTAAGCCCTAAAAACATGAAACCGCATTAGTAGCACTACGGTACTACCATATAAAATATTTAACGGAAAAAAAATTAGGGAAAATTCATTTTGACTTGAAAAATTTTAGTCATGTTCAACTTTGTCACCTAAATTTGGTTAAAATTTCCGTCAAATATTGATTGTTTTCATTAATTTTGACTTTTATTAAATTTCTAATGAGTTAATTAAAATTTCTGACAAAAGATTGATCAAATTTTATCAATTTTAATAATTTTTTTGGTAAAAGTTAACTGATAATCAAATAAATAGAGATGTCAAGATGGGATAACTTAAAGATTGAGATTCAGAAGTGAAATTTGTATTAGTTTTTGGACGGATAAGTGAATTTTTCTTTTTTCTTTATCCGCCCCAGGTTTCTCCTTCCCGAACCAAAACGCAGAAGCTGTCCCCGCCCGCCACCCTCATCGCCGTCTTCCTCCCACAACCCTGACATAAACCTCCGCGACGGTCTTACAATTTTAAATCTATATTTTATCTTCACGGGTTTTTGTTCCTGCACCGGTTACCGGAACCAAAATCTTGATACTCCAGTCAAAGGGGCTGAACAGTTCGAAGGCGATTCATTTCTTGGTATTGTGTTCCTGTTCTGAGCTACATTTCTGGTTTTGAGTTACAAATTCTCAGGAAGATGAACTTCCATATATACAAACACCTTGTTTCACAGACCGTCAAAAACCGTTTTCAGCTCCAAAAATCTTACACTTCTTTTCGTCTATTTGTTGTCTTTTACTCATCTTCTATAGAAAAACCCACCGACAGTACTAATCATGTCTTTGATTTGCTAAGAAAACATGATTTCTCTTCTCAAATAGCTTCAAAAGTTGCCTCTGAATTGTCCTACTTGAAAGACGCAGAAAGATGTGATTCGGTGCTATCATTTTTCAAAGGTAATGGCTTTTCAATTGCCCATTTGGAAAAACTTATAAACTCTAAGCCTAGGGTGCTGACTGCTAGTATTGACAACACTATCAAGCCCAAGATAAAGATTTTCCAAGACTTGGGCTTTTCATCCACTGATATTGCTGACATAATTTCAGCCGACCCTTGGATTTTGTTCCGTAGCGCCGTTAATAGAGTAGAACCCTCGGTTATGGTACTAAGGGAACTGTCAGGATCTAGTTCAGAGGTTGCTAAATTGCTTAAAATTTCTGGGACATATTTGAAATGCAATTTGGAAAGAACTATGCTGCCCAATATTGAACTTTTGAAGAGTTGTGGTGTCAGCACACCGCGAATTGTGAGGTACCTCTATTCTTTTCCAAGGTTTTTCTTGCACAAACCAGAAAATATGAAGAAATTTGTTGAGAAGGTTGATAGGCTGGGATCTAATAGAAATTCCAAGATGTATCTTCATGCCATTCGGACTGTGGCTTCAAGGAGTGAAAAGAATTGGGAGCTTAAATTGGATCTTTTTCGAAATTTAGGATTTTCAGAAGAAGAGATTGTATCTATGTTCCAGAGAAGACCACAGGCATTTGCAATTTCTAGTAGGAAAATTAAGAATGTGGTAGATGTTCTTCTTAAAACAGGGAAGTATGAGCTCTCTTATGTCTTTAATCATCCTGAAGTTCTCATCTGCAGTGTGGAAAAGAGGCTTGTGCCAAGGCTTAAAGTCATCGATATTTTGGAAAGTAGGAATTTGTTTAAGAAAAGACCTAGTCTTTCAACAATATATAAGTGCTCCAACCAGATTTTCTTTGAAAAATTTGTTTTTCCTTATTTAGATGAAGTTAGTGAGCTTACCATTGAGGGCGCATGGACAAAGGAGATTCACAACTTTAATGTTAGAGATCTTAGAAAGCAGAATGAGAATTTTGTTTTATGAATCAGTACCAAAATTTGGCATCTTTGGTCCGACAAATTTGATGCCTGTAAGTTCTTGTGGCCGCTGATTGGTCAAACCTCATCTTCCAGCAGCAATTAATTGGTGCCTCTGGCACTATGTGAAGTTTGTTTTTTTGCAGCTTTTCTATAATATTGAAAATATTGTGAGCTATCTCATTTCCATATGCCATTTGCCATTTAACGTGTCAGTTAATTTAATGTTAATCTTTTTATGATGTAAGTAACTTTGGTACTTTAACTTTCCTGTTTACTTGTTGTAGCATGGAATATTTTTGCAATAGCTGTTTTTACTCTTTTGCAACCTCAAAAATTTGACTCATAAGGTGCAAAGAAAGAAGAAAGGTATATATCCTGTTGGTGCAAATTTCTTTTATCACTGCCCGTTTTACATTCAAGTATCAGTTTAGAGTAAAAACTACTTTGCAATTGCACACTACCAATGGTTGCTTTCTATCAGGTTAGGTTTTTGAACTGTCAGTTGCCACATGAATTGTGCTCATTTAAAAAGTTTTGTGGCCCTACGAGAATATATGGAATTGGAAACTGTATCAGAAGTTGTTCAATAGAAGGAAGGATCTTTGTATTAAGTTACAAACTTCCACCTGACATCAGAGGACCACCTTTTAATAGAAAAGAAAAGTAAGAGATGATGGAATAAAGGCTTTAACCGAACTAAGATTTGAGTGGGGAGCCTCATCTTGTCGTTTTAGTTTTGGCTTCTTTCTTGTTAAATTGGCATTGCTTTTCGCTTCTTAACTTGTTGATCATATCTGTATTCTTTTACGAGGAACATATGTGTGTGGTATAACTAGTCTTAGCTGTCTTTTAAGCATGTCCTGCTTATTGTGGGTGCTATTTATTGTATTACTCATTTTTCTATCTTCAATTGGATGTCAATATCCCT
The DNA here is from genome assembly GCA_026120185.1 of Voacanga thouarsii. Classification (NCBI taxonomy): domain Eukaryota; kingdom Viridiplantae; phylum Streptophyta; class Magnoliopsida; order Gentianales; family Apocynaceae; genus Voacanga; species Voacanga thouarsii. Next base: position 4,658,943 of record JANUWF010001102.1, on the reverse strand, counting down.
GTATTGAGTTGCAGTACCAAAGAACAGAAAACTACTCATTTGTTTTCAATAGATTCTGACTGTGATGATGCATGGATAATCTCCTTAATCTGCAAGCTGTAATCGAGACGGAGAATGATTGAGAATGGTAGAACTGTCAGAACTTCTATGAATCGAAATAACATCTCTTTTGCTGTTTGTCTCACTGGTCCAGTCTGTCTTTAGTTTGATCTTGTGTAATGGTGCATTTATTCTGTTCCCCCCAACTCATTGCAGCGCTTGTGATTACTTGTGCTAAAATTTTGAGTTGTTTCTAGCAAAACAAAATTAGGTTTCATGATCCTGAGTGTAGAATTAAGTATTCAGACAGTTTGTTCTCCATAGTCACCTGGCTACTGATTCACTCAATTTTGTTAAGCAAGCTTGGACTCCAAGGATACATATCTTCTGCTGAAGATAGTAACTACTGGAAATCACAGATGACAAGTAGGTCTTGATGGAAGTAGAGAAATATGAGAGTTTGTGTCATCTGATCAATAGTGGAATGCATGAGAGAGACATTATTTCCTGCTTGCAGACTGTAATTAGAAGAAAATTCCTAAGGCAATGGGTTGGATTGAGGCCTCTTCCTTGAACAAAGAATCCCGTTTATTTGTTAGATTGAGTCAAGTGCAGTCAATAGAGTCTTAGTATCATTCTGTACCTGCCTTATGTCTTTATCTGCCAATCAGCGGATAGACAAATCCAAAGTGAATACTCAGAAGGCTAGAAAATTCACCAAGTGGGTACTTCTTGGGCTTTGCCACTTTTTGGATTGAAATTTCTTTCTGCAAGCACTGTTTTGAATAGGGAATTAAGGCTTGAGCGTTGACAAGTCATGTTGCATCATTGAAGAAGTGTTAAATTTGTGATGGGTCCGAAACTAGTCTAGAGTGGCCTGTGGTGAGTGCAATATACACACAAAATGTCTTGGGGGGTTCATTTGTTAAAAATGAGAAGGTGCAGGGTGTTGGGTACTAGGGCAACTGGCATGAGTTTGAAGTATGTATTTCTCATATTGAATAAAATTCTTCCTATCTGTTGATGCAGGTAAATTATATTGCTGAATCTTAATAGTTTTGAGCCAAATTATTGTTTACATTCACCTGTTATGTTCTTGACTCTTGAGGGGTGCATAAAACTGGATTTAAATCCAGACTGGCTTTTTCGTGTGAATCAGATTTGGTTTAACCTTGGAGCTGTCAAACTCAAATTGGGTGGGGTTAAGATTAGATACATGTGTAATCGCATTTTGTACAGGTTTAGAAAATCTAAGGTGAGAGTGTTGAGGTCGCTGGTATGAAAGGAGCTTTAGAAGGACAAAAATGCTGTTTCAGAAGATGGAGGAACCCATTTTAGATAATTGGCAAAGTGCTTGCAATGGAGGAAGATATCTGGGAAACAGAGGTAATAATTTTTTGGCAGTGCTTATATTTGTATGGGCTTTGAATTGAAGCGTGGTGCAGAGTTGGATGCAGGGAAAAAGAGGTCCTTGTTTATTGGGACCCTGCATTATGAAGCTTCCTGTAGTCAAGTAAATATTTGGTAAATATAAGCTTTACATATTTTTTAGACAAAATGGGGGATTGTTCTGCTGTGATTCTTTTACCTTTGCTTCCGCCTGTTTGAGGCTCTAGATTTGAAGCAATTAATTGTTCGAGTCCAGCCATTTGGACATGGACCTAGCGTCAATGGTAGCCCAAGTTTTCTAATTCGAGCTGTAAGAGGGTTTCAGTTCTATCTATGGGTTTAAGCGTCAATGATAATCTAGGAAGAAGTCAATAACATTGGCGGAGGATTCAAATGCGTACTAAAGTGATTGATCCTAGAAATGGTTTGTTTCAAGTAGAAACAACGTGGGGATGGCTTGGTAGTACTTCCCTAGTAAGTTATCCCTTTGGATTGCTGATCTTGTTCTCCTCTTATTGTGCAGGGTAAATGTTATCATACCCGGTTTACAAGGGATCGCTACAAGTAGTTTGATCTACTCTGAATCCGTGGTTGCGTTCTTTTAAAAAAATAAAATAATAAGAAAGAAAGGAAAACAGCCCGAGAATTGAATAACATTACAGATTCAAAGCTCAATGACAAATTAAGTACACAAATACTATTAGATTATTGAGGTTGAATCCGACATTTACCAATAGAGTATTTTATTTATTTTCTAATGTAAATCTTGAGACATCACGGATGTCAGCCATTGGCCCCGTTCCTTCTCCACCACAAAACTGGAAATTCACGAGGACACGGGAGTACAGAAATCAATTTGCACATTTCTTACGCAATTGACAAAAGTTATTGGATTAGTGGCACAATAAAGACAAAGTTGTTGGATTTCCAAGCATGAAGCGTCTCACGGGCAATCTACTTTAACCCCACCCCAGAAAAGTTTGATTTGCTCAAACAGATTCTTCTGCTTGGAACAAACCCCAACAAGTCTCGTCCCAAACCTCAATTAATCTTTGACTAGGAGCACCTTTAGCAGACGCTGCAACAATTTTCCAACAATCTCCACGCTGAGAGGGCATTAATGCTCAAGTAGTATATTTTCATTTTCCACAACTGCTGCAAGAAATTGAATGCATGATATTTTCATTAATGCCATTCAATTCTAATTGCTTTTGACATCAAGCTCTCTTCAACCAATCCCCCGGCGGACGCAAGAAAACTACCCTTCTTGAATTAACATCCCAGAAATTGAATCCATTTGCGGAAGTAACAAGCGAATCAGTATTTCAGAAAAACTTAGGAAACACTGTCTACAATCTATTGTACATGGAAGAAGATGCTCAAAAATTTTACACAAGAAAACGGATAACCGATGCAATCCGATGGATAAAACCTAAACTATATACAGGAAAACCAGTAAATCCGAACAACAATAGTTAACCAAATGAAGAAGACATAGGACAAAACAAAACATAATTGGTGACATTTGTGTACTTCCTTGCTTGAAAGACTTAAAAAGAGTTCATCTCTAGAATATAACTTCGACTCTTGAGCAATCTCTCCACGGCTTCCGCATACATTCCATCTCCTCCGAATGCTCCCATTGCCAATCGCACATCCCCACTCTGCTCTTCCACCTCACTTCTCTCACTGCCACAACCACCACCCCCGTTGTTCATCGGCCTAACAACCACCAATGTCGCCCCCTCCAGTTTCACCCCGTTTGACAACTCTATCCTCGCCTCGTGCCTCATCCTCATCCTGACTGCCGGCACTGTTGTTCTGTTACTCTTCCACCAAACCCCTGCTCCCCTATTATTTGCATTACTGTTGCTATTTATTTCTTCATCGTCTCTCCCCTTCTCTTTAGACTCTTTTAAGCCACTCTTATCCATCACAACCGTGCCCTCATCATCCTTATCTTTTACCATTAAATTGACTAGATCATTTTGCTCCTTTATCACATCAAGCATCATGTAATGCCTAGCTGATGCTGCTATCAATGCGCTAATAGTCCAAACCACCCTCATTTTCAGCCCCCCGCCACTAAAATCTGCCTCGGAGCCGCCACGAAACCCCAAAATCACGCAGCTCTTCAGGGTTTTCCCAAAATGAGCTTTCCATTTAATTGTAGTACCCTTCTCTAACCGCAAATCACCAGAGGGAAGCTCGATTTGTAGGCTCCGAATGTTCTCGAACCCACGAAGAATCTGGATCGGAGAGTTCTGAGCCCGGGTCGGGCCATTAAAAACAGCCTGTTTATTCGGGGAGATAAGACTATGAACGGACTTGAGAATGGATCGGAAAAAAGTAAGAAAAAAGGAGTCCCCGTCATCGTCGTCGGAATCATTGGCCGAAATAACTCTGTCCACCCGAAGCAGAACTGCGTCAACCTGCGGGACGAGCGAGTTGAAGCGCTTAGAAACGGACCGGCAACGGATTAGGGTTTTGATGTCGGAGATTTTGTTGAAGATGTGGAGAACAATGGGGTCGGGAACGCAGTCAAACCGGTCGGAGGGATCGGATCCATAAGCAGAGATCTTCATTGCGCAGAAAAATTAAAAAATACGAACACTCTCTATAGAAGAAATGGGAGAAGAAGGGGAAGAAGAAGAAGAAGAAAGGGGATGAGGCGAGTGACTGAGAGGGACATATAAAGAGAGAGGGAAGGGAGGGGTGAATTTGACCGTTGACCTGAATTGTGAGGTGGGGTCCACTGGGAAGCAACCATTACAGAGAAAATGCCGGCTTTGGGAGGAACGACTTTATTGGCTGCCCGGGACCGGGAGGGCGGGACGGTGGGGTTAGGGTATTGCTTTTGTGGAAAACGGATATCATTTTTGTGTGCTGCTAGTGACCAGTGAGTGTGGTGGTCTGGTCGGTGGTTGTGGCGCCTGCTGCCTTTTCTGGTCTTTCTGGGTTGTGTTTTTCTTATTGGGTTGATATTATATATCGGCAGTGGTTGGGAGAAGCTGCCAACGGCCTTTTTTTGGCCGATGATTTCATCATTACAGCTGCCAGCATTTTGACTTCATACATCAAACTCAAACAGTGTGTGACATTCAATTTGTCCAGGGCATGTTTTTAAGGGTGCCCACGGTACATTATTTTACCGATGCAATCGGTGAATTTAATTATGATTACGGGTTTAAGAAATTACTGGTCATAGTTGAAGATTTAAACGGCAAATTAATAATTATTTATATTAATGACACTCTTTCTCAATTTTTTTTCAAATCCGTTAATTATTATATTTTGTTCAAAATTCATTTTAATTGAAAATTTCAAGCTCGTTATAATTACTTTTTATTTTTTACTTCACTTTTTTTCTGTTACATTTTGCAAAAAAGTTTTTTTAAAAAAACCTAGTGTTTACCAATAGATTAATTTTAACTATAACTACATGACGACCATCGAATAATTAGGCTTGAAGGTGGCCAGTACCACCAAGTGTCAATCGATGATTGACCAACTACCTATGGAAGTTGGTCAACGGTCACCCCTGTATGTTTATATATTTATTGTTAGAATAATAATTACTTCTTCGATTCTAAAATAGTTATTTATTAAAAAAATTATTTTATTTTAAAATAAATATTTATATACATATTTTTATAATTAATAATTAATTTCTTCTCATTTTAATCTATTTATTTTAAATCAATCACATATAACTTTTTAAATTTTTTTTCTTCTTATTTTTTTAGAATTTTTATCAACCAATAATTATCGTGTTTTTAATATAAGTAAAATAAGAATTTTATCTAAATTATTAGTATTATTTTCAACCCATTTACTTTGTATGCAAAGAGTTTTATAAATAAATATTTTAAAATAAAAATAGTATTCGTTAAAACTTAAATGAGATTCAAGTCTGACAAAGATTAATAGTACTTTACTCTTGTCTTTCTCTTGTTCCTTTTTATCTAATGTAATTTTTTTGCCCCCTAGCAAAGGTAAGATAGAGGCATCACCACCAATAATATGAATTTGAAACTTAACAATAATATGAAAAATATATAGCTTTGAGCTTCCTGGATGAACATCTGGCTGCTCGTGATATCTCTTCTTCTTCACTTGCTAGTTAATGCTGACGCTTCGGTTAGGAATGAAGGGAGTAGTGTCGTAGAATCCTTGTTTGAACACTGTGGCCATACTAAGAGGTGGCTTTGCAATGGAGCTGGGGTTTATTGAATTTTCAAGTGGAATCTCATTGCTTGCGCATGGTTTCAGCAGTAAGTGCTACTCACGAGGACCTCTTAATTTGATTAGCCTATGATATGCATGGGATGCTATAATTTTTATATATTCTGTCGTTACAACAGTACGTAATATATTTCTTTCTAATTTGAAAAAAAAAAAAAAGGGTCAATTAGCTTCCTTTTTTTGCTTTTTCCCCAACCCACCTCCCCTTTTCTGGACATAGAGGGTCTATAAGCTTTATGCTTGTCAAAAATGATAGTCCTATGTCTTCATAAATCTATATATGGTTCGGCAAGTTTAAATGAGCTTGAATTTGAACGTAGGTTTCATTCAATTGGATAAAAGGATAAGGACAAAGACATTCGTAGTGCTATTGAGATTGTGACCATGAGGATAACTGTGTTATAGGATATGGAGGAATATATATATATATATATATATATATATATATATATATATATATATATATACGTGGAACTTTTTTTAGTAGAATATTCTTTTCGATTCAAAAATCATGTCAATCTGACACAATACATAAATTAAAAAATTATTAAATTTTGTATAATTATAATAAAGAATAATTATTATACTCTTAAATAAAAATAAATATTTATTTATTATTATTCTTTATATATTCATTGGTAATTAAGAATTGAATGAGCCAAATAATTAAAAAAGAGATAAATTAAAGAATATAAAAAATAAATATATTTTTAATTTGTGAGATTAATAAGTATTTTAATATAATAAAAATAAAAATTTTAACAACAATGGAGCATTATAGAAGCCTCTTTATGCATCGAGATTGGCAGGACAAACTTAGATACAGGTTTTTGCACATCAGCGAAAACCACTTACAAAGTGGTCAAATTTGTACTATTAATTATTAAGTAAAGAGGCCTTTGAATGTGCTTTTCTCTATAAGTGATCTGCATTATAGCTTATCGTTTTCAAGTCATCTTGTTCTCTTCCTTCCACTAGGAATAACAATATATATAGGAACACAATTAAAAATTTAAAATAAAAAAGTAAATTATATAAGAAGATATATTAAAAATATTTTTAAAAATTTTTAAATGGCAAAAGATAAAAATTTAAAAGATTTTTTTTTAATTTTTTTTATTAATATATATATATATATATATATATATATATATATATATATATATATATATATATAGTGAGGTTAGTGCAAATACTTTATTTGTGCCACGTAAATTATTGCTATTAGTTTCCAGTTACATCAAGGTTGATAGTTGTCCATTAGCATTCCCAAAAAAATAGACGTATTATATAATCATTATAATCAAGTTTGGATTTTATATAAAAGTTAGATGTCAAAGTCTATTGCATCACTATTTATATTACTCATCACGTTTGAAATGCAATATTTAATTTTAACTTAATACAAAGAATTCAGAAAAATATTTAATTATAAATAAATTACTGTATTAACATATTAATTAAAATTATTAATAGTAGGACGCATAATGGAGTTTGTGTTCTAAATGTATATATTAATTGTGAGGAGGGGTAAGTTGTTAAAAGATATTATTTTAATAAATTTTTATTTTTTTCTCATCAAATATTTAAGATCTCATTATTTAAATTTAAGAACCTTATAGTGAATGAGTTAGATTTTATCAAGAATATCAAATTAGTCTTTATCTAGTTCAAATTTATTTAATTATCATGAATAATTTAATTATTTAATAATAATTTTTTATTTGTTTCTTCTTTTCGCTTTGAATTTTAATGGTTGTGTAATTTAGATTTGTTGCAAATTCAACCCTCTTCTTATCCAACCACCCCATGTCATTTTGCGTCTCTGTTGCTTCCTCTCTAACTTCTTCTTCCATCGCTCTTTCTCATGTTTCTCTCTTCCTTTTTCAAATAATATATATTACGAGAAAATATTTAAACGCCAATTCCTTATGGGACTACAAATTTCTTATATTTTACATTTATGTTCGTGTGCAGAGTCTTTTAAATATTTGAACGACGCGAACCGTTCAAATATGCAAAGCCAATGACGTCGTTTCAAGGAAGTACAGCAAATCGGATTTGCAATACCCACCATTTCTTTATCATGACCTAATAATGTATATTTCAAAGTGCCACTTCCAGCTGCTTTTATCATTTCCTAAAAATATTGTCTTACCGAGTCACGGACCCGTATGAAACGCTCAATAATACACTCTAATTGGTCGAAAAAAAGAATTGCTGAGTCAAACTCGTGTGGCCTTTTTGTTAATGAGGAACACAAGTTAATTAGTCACCAAAGTCTATTGTGCACCTTCTTATTTTATGCATTTAGCAATCTACTAAATATCTTTGTTAACTATTAAGCAATATACAATTGACTTCTTGTACCATTTTATCTCCCTTTTATTTGCTTAGGCACATAGACTTGTTAGGATTTCGTGGTCTTGCAAGTAACATGTATACTTTCATCTTTATGATAATGCCTACACCAAGTTGGATTACACTTGGTTAGAGAGGGGCTTTAGAGTTTGCTTCGTGTTGTTAAGTTGCATGAAAATTGATGTACATCCATCTCATATACTTGCATGATTTGAATATAAGATATTGTATTTATATGTTACGCGATAATTTTTTTTAAAGATTATCGTTCTTTTATTGAATTATATTTATTACATAATATGATTTTTATATATGCTTTTTTCTTTATTACTTTTAAATATATTTTTTAATTAAAAAATATTTGATAAGGGATTTAACTAATCGAAAATAAAGAAAAGAAACTTAACCCTTAAAAAAAAGTTAAGAAATTAAAATGATTAATTTTTTTAAAGAAAAAAATAACATTTATTTTTGGTTAATAATGCAATTGGGCCCAAACAATGTTATATTTAAAAAAATGAAGAGAGCCCAAGCTCCGTGGATCCCGTTGGAAGTGAGCCCACAGTCATTCAGTCCAAGTCATGTGATTTAACCCCTGGCAAATGGCAGTTCAACAAATCAACAAATCAGTCCTAATACAACATTCAAGTGGCTTCAAAAGGAAAATGGAAAATACAATCTCAGCCACAAAAAGGAAAAATGGTTTTGTCTCTTCCATTCCTTTTTCTAGCCTCTATATAATACTACTACTTTGAGTGCTATCTTTATGTTCTCCTTTTCGTGAGCTTGACCATTATATGCTGTCTGAAAAATCTGCATTCCTTCGGCATGTGAAAATCCTTTCTTGCTTTCACTTTTTCACGTTATATATTTGGATAAAAACTCTATCCAATTGAAAATTAAATTTTAATTTAAAATAATATTAATTTAAAATTTTTTTATTTTTCGATAACGATCAAATACTCATAATATATTATATTTTTTCTTTTTTATTCCACTTAAACTTTTCATATTTAATATTTTTTTATTATATCTAACTAAACTCATCTCAAATAAATTTCTATTTATTTACACACTAAAAAAAGAAATTTGAAGTGTCATCTTAAACTTCTTAGTTAAGTATTCGTCCGCAAATTTATTTTCTTTAATTAGAACTTATATTATTTTAAATCTAAAAATAGAAAAGAACAAAAGAGCGTTCTTGAGCATATTGGATTAAAGAATTCTTTTATTAGATATCAGATCCAAAAATTTTTATTAGGTAAAAAGTATTTTTCAACGATTGCTTTGACTCAATTCATTGTTTTATATGGCTAAAATGATTTGGATAATATCCCATTATGAATGTCCCCATCCTTTTTGGATATAACACAGAGCCAATAATTGTACCGTAATTTTATGGAGACCCTGTTGTCTACATAGTTACTCTTTATTACTGTACTATATACCTTCGGGTCTTTAAGGCTAAGATGTGTTATGTGTTAAATTTAAAAAAAAAACACATGTATTTGTATAAGGTTGATAATTGAGTAATTAAACTTTTAATTTTAAAAATTAGGTATTTGTAATTTTATACGATTGAAAATTAAGTATTTAAACTTTTAATTTTGATAATTAAATATTTGTAATTTTATACGATTGACAATCGAACATGTGAACTTTTAGTTTTAATAATTAGGTACTTGTATTCTTATACGATTAAGAATCAAGTATTTAAACTTTTAATTTTGATAATTAGGTATGTGTACTCTTATATGATTAATAGTTTAATATCCAATAACGAAATAATTTTAACAGAAATATTTGTGAATTCTACTGCTCAGATTTAAAAATATAAACGTATGAATATCACATATAAGTGTATGAATATTATATACGATTATATGAACATCACATATTACGATTGCATAAAATAACGAAAGGAGTTGAGTTAAATTTAAAAATTCCCTGTCCTCTTATATGATTGACTTGAATTCAAATATAGGCATTTTTGAATCTAATTCGATTCGTTATGTTCATGCAATCGTAAAATGTGATGTTTATATTTTTAAATGTGACCAATAGAACACACAAATATTTTTATTAAAATTATTAATTATTTTGATATAGGTATTTTATTGTCAATCGCATAAGAGCACATATACTTAATTATCAAAATTAAAAGTTTAGGTACCCAATTGTCAATCGTATAAGAGTATAGGTATCAAATTTTTAAAATTAAAAGTTTAGATATCTTATTGTCAATAGTACAAAAATACATTTAAAAAAATTAAAAACGTTTAAATTGATAATCCCGGGTGGGTTTGGGTAATAGTGAATAGATTGCTCAAGGTTGACGTACACGAAGGCCTCGTAGCTCAACTAGGCAGGCCTTAATATGTGCAGGTATTGATTTATTAATTGGCACCAAATCACCAAGAACAGGCCCATTATAGGGAAGTGAGCCCACAAGTTTCGGTCCAAGTCAGCTGATTTAAATCCTGGCAAATGGCCGTTCAACAAATCAACAAATTAGTCCGAATACAATATTAGAGTGGCAAAGTCCACGAAATATTTTTGATTGGTGGATGAATAATAAATTAATAGTAATATTTTACATTCTTTTTTCTCCTAAATAAAAAGTCAGGTTAAATTTTTAAATTTAATATAAGTACCCTTTATAAGAATTTAATTGCTACGAAGTATTTTATATTTACTTTATGGACTTTGGAAAAGTGGCTTCTTATTTTCATACTTTATCCCACTATTATAGCAGCCAAAACTCTCTCCTCCAAAATAATAATATATATTTCTTTCATTTAAATTTAAATATTTTAATTTCACTTTATATAAAAATTTTTAAAAATTTGACTGTAAGTAAATTATTTTATACCGTTATTAATGAGAGAGGTTAGCGTAAGATCTATAGGTTACGTATCTTATATTCTTTAAATAAAGAAGATTAATTATGAAAATTTAAAGAAAAAATATATTTATTTTAAAAGTAAACATTATTTTTGAATATTTAAAAGTAGAAATTTGAACCTTCAAAACTAGATGAGGGGAATATAATCTTTCTATATATAATATAATAGAAAAATTTTACAGATAATGTGATTACAATGGTGATACTAATTATGTATTATTATAGACGGATTATCTATTTTTTACCCAAAAAAATATTTGCGTTATTCTCCCCTTTAAATTTAATTCAAATATATAATACTTTTTTTTTGTGTAACTTAAATGTTTTATTTTGACTTTACACAAAGATTAGAAAAAATAATTTAACTATAATTAAATTACTATCTTACTCTTATTAATTAAAAAGATTAGCAGTGTAATATATATGAGTTTGTATCCCTTATATATAAAAAAAAGTTATTGTAGAAGTTTAGATGGAAAATATATTAATTTTGAGAAAGTATATATTTATTTTTAATAGTTTAAAATTAAAATATGACATTTAAATTAGAATGAAAGAAATAAAAATTATAGATGAAATATTATAACAACTAGTAATATTTTGTTTTATGCGTCAAAAGTAAAAATACAAATCGAGTCTACAATTAATTTTTGATTAAAAAATCTTTAAAATTAAGTTATTATCCGCAACAGTAACAATTAACGATTTTTTAGTAATGAAAGAAGAAGTGGATTTTGAAAAATCAGTGTTCGGAAAAAATTTAAAAATGCTAACATTCTTGCTCTTCAAAACATGGTGTTGATACAATTACAATTCAGCCCTTTTATAGAACCAAAAATTGCATTTAAGCAATGCAATATTTCTCTCATCATTCAAGTATATGCCCATAAACATTCCTCTCTCTTTGCTCAGCCTCTCACTTTCCTGCAATGACCTGTTCCCATGCAAACCACCACGTCTCTACACCCTTGCTCTTTCCGACGACCTCCTCCTCCTCCTTCATTCCGCTCCCGGCCGTATTTCCATGGAGGAGCGGGGGCAACCATCTCATGGCGGAAATCAAAGATCGTCGCCCCTGGATTTGCCTCAAAATCCAAGCATATCATCATATCGAGGGAACTCAAATGAATCCCTACCTGTATTTCAAATATCTGACCAATCTGCCTTTGGTTCCGGTACATATATCGTTCAGGTCCCCAGAAACCAAGTATATCGCATTCCACCGCCTGGAAATGCAATTTTTATCCAAAACCACTACAGAAATCAACAAGAACGTGCAAATTCTTCTTGTTGTGGTTCATGTTTTTCCAGCCGGCCGTTCATATTGGCTATCGTCATTATCCTCATTGGTGCAGTTGTAGGAGGTGTCGTTGCAATTTTCTTGATTTATGATAATCCTGGTTTCAGGATTGAGCATTTCCTTGTCAAGAGACCAACTCCTCTTCATCACAAGCAAAGCCTTGGATATGACATTAAAATGAAAGTTCATAATCCAAATAAGAACTATAGAATTTCTTATGATCAAGAGGACTCTGTTGTTACCCTAGCATTGAAGCAAAAAGAAATTGCTGCTGGAAAATTTCCAAAATTTCATCAAGGCCCCAAAGAGTCGACAGTCGTGAACGTCACAATATATAGTTCAAGCGGTCAATTACCTAAAGAAGTTGCAATGAGCATGAATAGTACACAATCGAAAAGGCGGATTTCTTTATTTTTATCGATGAATGTCTCTGTAAAGCTAAAGATTGGGGCATTGAATGTTAAGAGTAGGAAGATTGATGTTTTGTGTAGTTTTTTGGTAGATAGATTTGATAAAGCTGCCCATGTTGTGAATCAGGAATGCACTACCAGTAGCTAATTGTATGCCAAATGTTGTATATAAATAGTTTGTTATCTATCATGCAAATAGGATAAGGCAATGGTTGCCTAGGTTGTTTTAGAAAGAGTTACTTATGCATTTTGCGATATGGACTACGAGAATGTATCGAACAATCTTGTGGAGAAGTGATGATTACTCTTTCTTATCCATCTTCGATCCATTCTGATGCCATACTGATCAGCCACAATGAATGTCACCATGCTTTAGCAGCTCAAAAAGCTTGCACAACTTTGAAGGGTGATAGATAAATAAATAGTAGTACGTGACCTTGAATTTTTGCAGCTTGACACAGAAGTAACTATATTTCAGTTAAAGATGATGAAGTTTTCTTTAATTTCTTTGATGGGGAAGTAAGACCAACTCCATGAGCTTCGCTCGGACCAAGATTGGATCCCTTCTTCTATATGTTTCTATCTATCAGCTTGTCAGTAGCGAAGGAATAGGCAGCATATATAAATGCTCATAAATTAAATTTGCTAAAAATTCCAAGTAACATAGTGTTAAAATTATTGATAATAACGGAATTAAAAACAAGAAAAATAAAAAATATATATAAGATTTACGTAGTTCGATCAATATAATAGACAAAGGAGAAATATTTCTTATTTTTACAAATTTATCAAAAAAAACACAAACTTTCATATCGCCCCTCACACTCCCCAAAAGTGATGAGCTCTAGTCTTGAACCAACAATTCACTACCACCATAGACCTAAAAAATTTTCTCTTTTTAGTCATACTCTAAAAATTTCAAATTGAATCATCAATTTAAATCTTTCATAATAATTCAAAGTAACCAGGCACATAACATTGATTATAACCAATCTTGGTTAAGTAGATCTTAGCTATTATCACAAATTGAATTTCCTATATTGTCTTTAACTGATCAAATCACGTCTTAGCATCTATTAAGTAGTTGATTCAAGATCAGGTCTACAAGGAAATGCCCAACCCTAAGAAAGCCTGGATACTTTGTTGTATTCAATCGAGTATATTATTTACAAAACTGGCGTCAAATCATATCAGAACTTCAGTTAACAAACTAATTAACATCCAAAATTTTTACCGGGAAATTAAATCCCTTGCAAATTGCCTTTGTTCCAGACAGACAAGGGACGTGAATAATTGTTACTTAAACCAGGGGACTCCTAGGGAATCCAATAACCAGTTCAGAAACTTGAAGGAAAATCGAAATCTAGACATTATTGCCTAGGGCAGTGCAAAGTAGCCAATTTTCTTAGTTTCTTGAAACAAATTCAGCCAAATATACTGCTACATTCGTGTGTAGGAGCCTATTTTATTCACGTTGAAGAAACATGCTTCATTTCTTATTAGATATTTTGACTTCTACCTGGGCAAGTTGTTCTGGCCTCATCCCTTTCCATATCAGGCCACCTGTGATCTACCTCATTTCAGTATTTTTGCTTTTCCACCCGGGCTTTAGTTATTCGCCAGTCACCACCTTGTTGGGGGGGCTCTAATAATGCAGCCAATCTATGATCATATCCTTAACGTACTAATTGATTCCTTTAGTAGCCTAAGGATGTCTACATCTAAGGCACACTGCAATTCCAACATTTCTTGGGTCTGCTCCCTCCAGCAAAGTCATCTCACGTGGGAGTCTAACTATCCACCTTCAAGCACAATCTACTATATATGTAGCATAATACAAAAATGACTTTCAATATCTCCAATGCAGCTAGGCCATCCTTTGCTTGTAGGGGACCAAAGTCTTTAGTTTTGAATCAAGAACTTTAAAAAAACCTTCCCCCAAGTCCTCAAACAATAAGGGCCAGGTGTTGTTATGCTATAGTACATCTAAATAATGGATTGAAGAGTATTTTAGCGTGGATATCGGTCTTAGTGTTGGGCATCATTGTCACAAGCCTAGCTTTTGAACGTAAATTAAATTTTTTGTTTACTAGTGTGATTTCTTTTCCCAACTGATTGCTTGGCAGGAGCAGAAACGATTGGCGATTAAAAAATAAGTCTAAGTTGGTTGGAAAACTTGCTTTATGGAAGATCTAAAATCTAAAGAGGACTATAATTTGTTTCCCCCAGGTCATGAATGATTTTGAATGATAGCTGTTAGTGATACTGGTAATTAAGGTGGTTGTCCTGGGCATATGCTTCTCCTTTCCACCAATAATTGGCGTTTTCGTGACTTAGTTTATTTGGATTTAGGGAATCAATGATGAGTTGAATCTAGTGGAAGCCATTCTTTCCACGTCTAAAAAGAGTAGTTTTCTTCCATGGCGCCATGGCCTAGCTAGAGAAGCATATTGTATTGGTGTCCCCATTTAATATCCATGTCTTCTTCACATCAAGCACTTTAAGTGGAATCCAACTCTTCCTCAACAATGGTTTCCTCTCTATCTCAGAAGTGGGTTTCTCTTTCACCACCTAACCCTCTGAAAATAACCATTAAAGTAAAAGCTTCGAATCCATTAAGAAACAACTTTAAGATTCCTTTCATCTTTTGAGGTGGGCTATCACAAATCTAAGTGCCCAATGGTGTCTACTTGCTCTTCTGTTTATGAGCAATGGCCTCGTTCCACCCATTAAGGGTGTCTAATATCTTATGCCAATTTTCTGAATTGAGATTGCTTTCTCTTATTTTAAGGGCTCCTAGGATCATTCGTTCATCCATCTACCAATTGCATTTTCTCTGCATACTTCCTAAGTATTACTTATATGTACATTTCTTGAATCTTGAACGAGCAAATCTCATCTCGTATATCAGTTATTGGTGCACAGCTATAGACAGGTATGAACTGTTCCTTCTGCCCAATAATGGAGCACCGATTCCTGCGGTCATCTTCTCTCCCACTTTCCATCACACGGACCGATCGTGACTCTCGCTGGTCTGGCCCTTGTTTGAAGATGATGCACGATGTGGATTGTTGTGTAAACTGTGTGAGGACTTGGGCCGAGGGCGTGACAAGAATGTGAATCATTTCTTTTACATGTTCTGTTATTACTCCATATATGACGAATCAGCAGTACTAACTTAGCTCAAAAACATCACAACCTAATGAAAAGTGACAGCCTGCACATGTTGTCCCAATAATTGATTCTACGTTGCTCGCTTGAAACATGTCAATAACTTGAAATATCTTGATTGAATAAGATGGAGCCTGGAGGCAATTATATGAAGCCATTATATTCACTGGTTCTAGAAAACCACTGCAAGCTTTTACTGTACAATAATGGAGATGATCATTTAGATTAACCTACCCTTATAACTTAATAAGATTCAACACATGCAGATGCATGGACGGGGAGTGAATTGTAGGGAATCTGGAAACGTTAACAACTTTCATTTCTTTATATGCACAAAAGCACTAGTGCTTTTTTCCACAAGTAGAATAATATCTATTTGGTTGCAAAAGCAATGAGCCAAAGTGAGTAGTGATTAAACAAAAATTATTGGTGCACCCCATAATGATGTGCTGAAAAAGGAAGCATGAACTCGTGTACTCTAACCAGCTAGCAGTCTATATTCGAAGATGGAAGCTGAAATTTTATAAGTGGTTTCCTTAGTCTTTGTAGTCAATTATGGAAATCACATTCCCATATATTAACCATTGAGTGTATGGCAGTACGAAATTTTTGTGTGATCTTTCTCCGTCGATGATGCTTTCTGAGCCGCCCTGTTTCTGATTCTCAAGTGTCTTTACAACTATAAAGGGATGATGCCTTCTATTATTGAATGTTAACTTAGAATAATAGTGGAATAATGAGTGTAAATATTTGAAAACAAAGTTCTAGAAATCAGGTAACGGTTTGTCTTTGACTGCCTAAAGTTCTTCAACTTTCGTGAATCTATGTCTTTTTTAGCATGTGCATGACTGTGTGTCTTGTGTCAATGCCATCCCTCCAGGCCTCCATCTTTAGGGGAGGGCTAGTTTGCATCTCCCCTAAGTCCGTATGCATACATATGCCTGTATCTAACTGTGTACACATGCAATGCAAGATCTTCTTCTTGCATGACAGAATCGATTGCCCTTTTCATTGTTACATAAATTGAACCCTCCTTATCGTGCTACATACGAGCATTGTTACATACGAGCACGTTTTTGCCGGTGGAGTTTTGAAAAGGTACTGCTATGGAAAGCAGATGGACCTCCTTAATCACAATTGATTATCGGAGAGGCAATTATGACCAGGAATTGACATACTGTGATTCTTTAGCCATGATCAGGGCACTAATGGTCCTGAAAAGACATGCCTAAACTTCCTACTAGTTATCGCAATGATAGATCTGTTCTATCATCTGTCACCCCGCACTCTAATACAGAAAGTATTCAACAAACAATATCAATGGCCAGAACAGTATCCAAACTCAAAAATCGCAGTGGTGCAGCCATAAACAATCCCTGGAGGGAGGGAGACCACATTTGCTCAGCCCTTCGAGCATCGTACATAATAAATAGTCAATCAATCATGGTATTGGTTGATAACTCTCTCTACGTCTGTGGTCATCTTCTTAGACTCGTCAAGAAATTCTGTGTCAAAACTGAACTGTGTGGCAAGAACTCATTTGCAGATTTAAATAGTCTTTGACTATTGCAGTGCCATTAACTTTTATCTAATTATCAGCTTCGCATATCGTATCTAAATTTATTTAAGACAAAAAATAATTCAGCTCTTCACGTGCACAAGCTCGGTTTGGCTTGGATTGTAGCATAAAATAAGTTGTTTGCCATATTGTGTTTTTCGCATCCACATGTACAAGAAAGAACACATACCAATCTGGGGGGACCCTGAGAGAGTAATACCAGAACAATATGTACTCTAAAAATTTTATTGGATAAATTTCCAAGATGAGAGGGTACAAAATTTTTCTCACTTATCAATTTCTAATTTACAAGAAAATACATAATAAATTTAACTCCACCCCTAAAAAAAATTTCGAGGGTGAGGGTAAATCTCTCTTGATCAATAACACCTTTTTTTTTTTTTTTTACTTCTGCATGCTGCTAATCAATGCCTCACTAAAATCTTTCCACGGTTGATGATCTTTTCCACTCTACCAAACGCTTTAAAAAATGCATAACCTGCCAAGAAAAGCAATAAGCAATAGTAAAAACATTAAAATACAGCGTACTGAGACTTTTTTGGTAATTGTAGAACATTCATTGCGACAAAGGATATATTCTCATTGTACTTACTTCTGATGGATCTTGCAACGAGTATGAAGCGTTGGTTTCTTTAGCAACTTTGGATACCAAGATTCCGAAACCTTGTCCTTTTTCACGTAAAACCTGATTAATTAGCATAAAAGGAAGGTTATGTATTTCGGATCGAGTTACTAGTAAAACTTTTCAAAGATTTTCTTGCATATAAAACAATTCTAAGTATATACCTTAAATGCATCCTCATCGGTTCGATCATCGCCAATGTAGACGGGCAAAACATCATCTGAGTTTGCATAACCTGAGTATTGATATTTAAGGAAGATATTTAATATGAAATGTGAAAAATGAAACCATCAATAATCTTGAGAACTGTTTGGCTTACCTAGAGATTCCAACAAAAATTCGAGGGCCTTCCCCTTATCCCATTTGATCGTTGGACGAATCTCCAAAACCTACAACAGATAGAAGTTGATAAGTTGCAGACACTTACATGCTTGGCAAAAGAATAATGGAATAAAGCCATGGCTGCACAGTGATTTTTACCTTTCTTCCTTGAGTCAATTTGAGCTTCTGATAGTCACTGAGGACGGATTTTACTTGCTCAGCTAATTCATCCCATCTCTGATGTAAATTTAACCACACGAAACTTCCATCAGTCACTGAAAATTGACAGTTTTTTATCACAAGAAAGGTAATAAGATTCTGTAGTTTGTTTACCTTTTCCTCGACGCAACGGTAGTGAACAGACAGGCAAAACTTGTTGTTTTCCACCTTTGCTCCAGGGATGGATTTGGTTTTCTCCAGCAAAGTTTTGTATACCTGAAGTGAAGGAAAATATACAGGTTCAGCATCCAGTAAACTGTAAAAGTACCAAACCTTTTTACAGTATCAAACACAAGAGAGAAGAAACTAATTACCTCATCAATCATGGGTAAAAATTCTTTGGCAGGCTGACAGAGTACTGTTTGATTGCCCTGTATAACACCACCACAGATGAATACGATGCAACAAAAGTATTAAGACTAGATTTTTTCTTTTTTTTTTAATAGGATGTACTGTAAATAATAACAGCAAAATTTTAACTCACTTTTTCATTTTTGTCTCCTTTTGCTGGTCCCTTGATGTCCATACCATGACTGCCGGCATAATAAAGTTCTGATAACTTTACAAAGTTGTAGACCTGAGTATTGAGTAGCAAAAATCAGCTCCACAGAATCCTTAAATGGCAAAAGTATTCAAGGAACAAAACCTATAACATTGAGGTCTTGAACGCGAATGTACCTTAGCTCTGCACCTCCCACTAACTATGGCTGTCGGGAAATATTTGGCAACATCGCGAACAGCTTTTCTCATCTGCTTGTTCATAGCAAAATACAGAAAGGATTAGAATAATTTTGATTTTTCATTTGAGAAAATTTGGTTGATGAATGAAGAAAAGATTTTGGACACACCTCAGTTGTAATGAAAGCCCTATCAGGATCTTCGACAATTGGAGATAGTGTACCATCATAGTCCAGAAACATTACTATTTGCTTCCCTTTCGAAGCCCGTATTATTTCTTCAAACATGCCTAAGGCTGAGGGATGCTGAAGCTGTTGTTAAGACAATGGCAAAAGCAGAAAGATGTCATAGCCAGTAATGAAATTTTAAGTAAAGAAAATACAAGAAAACCGTCTGAGTATCTTGAACATGGCTTACAATCCAAGAGTTTTGCTCTTCAGTCTCCGTTGATCTTCGCGTTGGCGAAGAAGCTCTCATTGAATCTACCCAAGCATTCATCCTACTACCACCACCACCAGCAGTTTCGAGTTTCCTCAATTTCTTAGTCGAAATGGAGATGAACCCACTTGGGGCTGCAGCCAGTGGTTTAGGCACTGCTTGTTGGAAGAGAGCTGGATCAGATACAGCCACTGTGATTGCCATGGAGAAACCTGATTTTTCACCAGAAAAAAAAACATTCCGTCTGGTCATTTTGCTTTCTCCACAACAGAATATCACTCTTATGCTTTAATTCCAAGCAGATTAAATAACAACAACTAGACCAAGATCACACAACAACCAAGTGTTTACCTGGAAAAGACTTGGAAATTTGAAGGCAAAGGAAGAGAAAAAAAAACAGAGGGAAAAAACAGAGTTCTGTGAAGACAATGTGGGAACTAGAAATCTATGTAGTCTATTGCTCAGAGCAAAACAAGAAATGCTTAGACTCTGAGAAGAGAAGAAACACGCGCACTCAGAAAGTCACAAGTTACAAGCGGGGCGTCCAGTCAATTTATAAGTAAGTTCACAGCACTATTACACGAAGCATCCCCACTTTTTCCGTTTCTTCTTGTTCTCTTTTTTTTCTTAAAGATTACTCAGGTATGAGTATTAGGCCAGTACGTTTTTGGATTTATTCATTTTCTTTTCTTTTGTACTTTTTCGATTTTATTTTTTTCCTAGTTAAATTGAAGGTTGGATGGTTTTTTTATTATTAGATTAAAAAAAGAAATACTTAATAAATGTTTAAACTCTCAAATTTCAGTATATAGATTCCACATTAAGTTACAATTTTTTACCTGTTTAGTGGGGTAGGTATTCAAGAATGGATTAAAATGTTAGCTTGAGAGATGGGATACTTTCGTTTTTAAAATATTCTTTTGTGGAGAGAGGATCTTGGTAAATCTTCCACTACATGGAAGAGAAAAACTCATAATTAACCTATTTGCAGTTGGAATTATTGCAAATGTCCCCACTAAGAATGGTATGCATCTGTGATTACAAAAGATGATTGGTTGAATAGATTCATTTGAGAAAATTATGATTTCAACTTGGGGTCTTTTCATAAAACAACATATAATTAGATCAATTTTTAATGTCTGGAGAAAAATGCATCGAAGTTTTATCTGTAGATGAGCCAAAGCCAGGCATTTGGGGAGCAGAGATGTCTATTCTAATTGATTAGGAATTATTAACCTCAAGTACAAGACTCTTAGAATAATCTAAAAGCTCAATAATACATGTTTTAGAATGAAAAATTTCTAGTCACTGCCATAGGCCCATAGATTAATGACACCTCCATCTTTTTGAGCAATAACGTATGAAAATGATACAACTCTTTCTATACTTCTAGAAAAAAATGGCAAACAAAAGTAAGCATGGAACAATAGTTGGTATGAGATTCTTAAAGTTAGTAAGAAATGCTGAAGTTGATGAGACTTATGTCTATATGAAATTGTTTGCCACTGTTGTTAATCTGTTAAGAATTCCTAAAACAGATTGAGTTCATAGGATGAAGACATTTTTTTCAAATATATATATATATATATATATTATTTCTCTGAACATTGAATCAGGTAATTGAGCGTTAGACTGAAAGAAGAGGAAGACATAATACTATAAGAACCAAAAGCCAAACAATATAGTTTTAGTGATGAAGGTGGTCCTATACACGTCCATGATATGTTTAACAGTATAATGTTGAATTATGAGGATCTTACTAATGGAATTCCCCCAGAATGATGCCCTAATGATACAAATGGTGACATAACAACAATTCAAGAATAGAATCTGCGGGGTGGAAAAAGGATCAATTGACTAATATGCTTCTACAATGAAGTTTTGTTCTCTGTCTTAGCAATGCTCTGGAAGCTACAAGGCAATTCCCCTCTCTTTTTCTTTGAATTTCATAGCCCTTTTACCTTTACTTTTCTCTTTGTTTACCTTGACTGCGGACAAAAGTCTTGCCACACACACACACACATATACATACATACTACTATATATGTATCTAGTTTGCACATAATGGCATGATTTGTAAAAGAGATACAGTAATGCTTTGGTACATTGCATTCACTTACTTCTTCTTGGTAAAAAGCGTATTGCCCACCCCGCGTCTTTTGGATTTTTGTGTAAAGCATCTCAACATAAAGTGTTTACATAAGGTTTTCATGTTTTTATTTTTCGTTTGAATTTTCTTTTTCCAGCGAGGAGAGCTTCCAAAACGTTAAGCAAATTATTTTTTCCAGAATTCTCTCACAAGCGCTAGTAACAAAAAACTGATTTTTTGTCATTCACGTGTCTCGTCTCTCATATATAGTAGCGAATATTAATTATATTTTTAGACAATCTTGATATAAAAAAACAGTAATGTATCTATAATTTATCATTTTTAAAATTAAAGACATCCAAGAAATTTAGAAAATTTACCATTCTCTCTAACTACTCCTTTTACTTTTCTCTAACCATTATGTTAGCTAGCCCCACCCACTGTCACATGGAGTAGAAAACTAAAACTCAAGCTCAAGCATGTTATGAGTTCTTCAATTCCAAACAGGGCATCTTTGAGTCTACTCAAAACATAAATATACAGACCTAGAGCAGCAATTATTTTGAAGTTAGGAAGAGGCCCTCGAACCGCCCCTTGGAAAAGAGACGAAAACTAGCAGCTGAAACAGAATCAGCTGCAAGGAAACCAGCAGCAGCTTTCTGGTGTTTTGGCTCATAAATTTTATGATATTAAGTGTCAATGTCTCTAAATTGTTTGCGCATTAAGTGGTCGTTGTTGTTTTCTTGTTCGTGGCAGCTCTGGCTTTTGCATTTGCAATGAGTCAGCACCAAAATTTTTATCAATTTTGATTAGAATCATGTTTATGATATTTGCCCGCAGAGACAATTCAATAAAAAGGAGAAAAATGCTTGAACTTCTGCCTACTGAATCAGAATCACTACTCAATTAATGGTCAGAATGTTCTTGGAATCAAAAGATATCAAACCCTTTTTCAGTTAATTCGTATCAACAAACCAACCTTCTTTTTGCATATTAATTGAACAATGTCCACAAAATGAACCGACCAAATGCTGGCTGGCCTTCAAGAGAGCCTCGTCCTGCGGAAATTCAAACAAATTTGCCAAACTTTACAAAAGAATCAGCACTTGCAAAAGGCAAACAGTACTAAGGAGCAAAGAGTCTCACAACTTCCTGTTCTGTTTCATTAATTAACAATCCATTGGTTTTGAATTGAATGCTCATACACTTTAACATGATAATAGATCCTCCATTAATATCAAATTGCGCGTCGGAAAGGACGTCAAGGGACAAAACATTAGAATTTGCATATTCTTTAAAAAAGAGAAAAAGATCATTTCTTTTTATTTAATCACCACGTTCATGAACATTCACATGTGTTGAAAACCCTGTTCAAACTTCAAATTCTAGTTTGGTTAGTGAAATCCTTAATTTGAACTAATATTTATTGGCCCTCAATGCATATGGTCAAAACAATGAGGGTATCAAAGATGCCTTATAACCATGGGATACATTAGGGTAGTTGTAAACTAATGGTTCACACGATCACAAGAGTGATTATTCTGTTAAGATTGTCAAAAAGAGGGTTAGGCAATGCCAGATTAAAGTTGTGAATCATTGATTTAGGGACACAAATTGGAATAACTTTTAGGTTAAGAATGCTTCTCTCCTCCCCTTTCTTCTTCTTTCTCTTCGAATTTCGTGTTCAGCAAAATCAGGAAATACCTAACCTATTTTCAATTGGTTCATTGTTGAAAAGGGAAAAAAAAAAATTAAATGAATCAAATGGAGGTGCTCAAATTTTAGTAGTCTATGGGAAAACATTGGAGACAAGTCTAGGCTGACAGCTTGTTACAGACGGAAGGGAGATATAAAAGCCACTTTCAGCTTACAAAAATAGAAGCATGAAAAAACTAGACGAGTTAATAATTCAATTAATTAAAAATATCTTTTACCTATACACGGTTATGTATTCGATTTACATTTTCATTTCACTGATGTTTCAAAAAAATATGTGTATAAGACTATGGAGGCAAGCAATACTTGAAAATCATTTCTTGATGTATCGAAGGAAAAATACTTGGGAGTCGAATAAATTTATACTATATTTGGTTCATAATGGTGGAAGGCACGGAAAAGAGAGAAGGGAAGGGACACATTTACTTCTATTAGTATAAGTAATACTCTCTCCGTCCCAAAATATAAGTCGTTTGATTTAATTTCACACATATTAAGAATTTTAATATCAATGTGACTTTATGTTTTTTCTTCCTAAAACACCTCTATTTAAATGTATTGGAAACAAGAGAAGAGAGGAGAGAGAATGAGAGGGAAAGAGAATAATAAATAAGGACAAAAATGTAAAAGCAGTTTCAAAACCTTCTTGAAAAGTCCCAAACGACTTATAATTTAGGACAGCAAAAGTAGCTTCAAACGACTTATATTATGGGATGAAGGGAGTATAATTTACTCTTATCTTATTTAGTTAGAATGGGAGGATGAGAAATATATATATTTTTCTTATTCTATTTATCTCCCGATTCATGTTATTTTGGATTGACTGAATATTTAATGTGGAGAGGGAGTTTTCTTATCTTCCTAATTCTCTTTCAAACTAAACGAGATTTATCATTCATTTACTTCCAATTTTATATTTTCTCCTTCTTTTTTTCTTTATTTTCACTCGAATTAAACACAATTTTAGTATGTGTATCTCTAAGATTTTTTATAGCTAATTGCAAAGACATAAAGCGAAAGTTAGAGATGGTAAAATTGAATAAATAGTTGAGTCACATATAAAAAAATCTTTTTAATATAAATAATTTTTTTAAATTATATATTACTTTACGCCTTATTTAAGTAAAACTTTACAAGATAAAAGTATTCTTTCCAAAAAAATTAGCAAAAAAGAAATTCACTGATGAAAATAAAAGATAAAATAAGAAAGAATTAAAATTTCCCCAAAAAAAAAAAAGAAGAAATTTGAATTGGGAGGCATCATGTACGACGTAAGACAAAGGTAAGAAAGTGAAGGAGAAGAAGTCAGCCATGAATGTGGTACGAACCTTTCATTCAATTTGTGAGTATTAAACTATCAATACAAGGGGATTTGACTAAATTGGGTCAAAACCCATTTTCACCACCAAAAACAGGCCGATCTGAGAGGGGAAGCGTAGAAGGATACCTTGCGTCTTACAAACACGAGGTACGATGCAGGATTTCATTCTGCCATCCGATCGGCAAAGCATACTAAAAAAAAAGATTTTTTTCCTTTTTTTTTATAGTGAATCCAAAATGATACATACTCCTTCTCTCACATGGTTAATTTTGATAGTTTGGTAACATCAAAATCCGTATTTAAATTGCTTACGATTTATTTTTTTTAAAAAAAAATTCAAGCAAATTATAAAATAACAATAGTTAAAAGTTTTAATTTATAGATGTAATATCTATTAATGGTTAGTTAATACTATTTGAATGTTGAACTTATGTGATATAGACTAGACCAACTAATGATCCTTACCCTAAAAAAATACGGTCCACAATCTATTCAGAAATTAAATTTATGTGACATTACTTGTGATATTTCTATAGATTATCCAAATTATTAGTCTCAAATTCGTAGTGCTTGTTTGACAAAGTGTTTCCTTACACTGTAAATATTGTTTTTTTGAGCTGTAGCAATCAAAATAATTTGAGTATTTAATGTTTTGAATCATAAAATTTTCAGTATTTGAAAACATTTGACAAAAGTTTACTTCAATCATGATTTCTAATTTATTTATTTCTAATAATAGATATTAAATATTAATTACATTAATAATTTCATTTATAATATTCTAATTAATTTTTTAACAATAATAACAAAAGAAGTATGGGTAAACTTCAACGCATTTCCTTTTTATCTTTTTTTTTAATCATATTATTCAATTGTTCCTAATAAAATTACAATAAACCTACAGATATAAATATAAATTAAAAAAACAGTAGAAGTGACTTAGATTTTCTTTTTAGCATTATTTTTAAGAAGTGAGAAACATGAAAAATTTTGATTAAAAAGGTATGTTTGGTTTATATTAGATTATTTATAATCTTTTATATTATGACATATTGATTTCTTAGTTAATTTTTTACTTTTTTTGTTATTATTGTTTTATTCAACATTTTTATATTATTTATATTATTCATTTCCTTGATTATATATATATTTTTTATACTTTGTCTCAAAGAAAATATAAAATAGAAAACATGAACGTGGTTATAAAAAATTAAGCTGAGGTCTTTAAAAAATGTTCACCTAAAACCCCAAATCTTTAAATACAGCTCTGTGGTTAGCTTTCCAAACCCTATTCCGAACTATGTTGATGAGGGATGGCAGATTCCACCTTCCAATGAATTCAAGGTAAACCTCCATGCATCTTTGAGGAATCGAGAGGGTGGAATTGGCATAGCGATCCCATAACGGGGGCTGTTGTAGCTTCCTTGGTTGAGAGGTGTAGACTGTGATGGCAGCTGAACATGCACAACTCTTAGCTATATTTAGATATGGAGACGGAACTATCAATTTAAAGTTGAAGGTAAATTATATTAAAGGGATAATATTATAATTTTTTGAATTGATGGTAAAATATAAAATTTTTAAAAAAATGAATTTTCTAAAATAGATTATATATATATTTTTAAATTTGGAGGCGAAATCCGTCCTGACGTCCGTAGAGTTCCCCATAACTTTGGAGTTGGATTTGATAAAGTTATTGTTAACCATCAAAGAAGAAAAATAAAATGTTTTTCCATTACCAATCAAAATCTTTGCATAATCTATTATTTTTTATTCTTGTATTTGTATGATTCATTAGTGATCACTAATTAATTATATAAAAGTAGTTATTTTTCTCTTTTTTGCTAATGAATCATACAATTAATTATATAAAAGTAGTTATTTCTCTCATAATTAGTCACATAGAAATGCAACTTTACAAATGTGTTAAAAAAAACTATTTTTTTTTACGTAAATGTAATTTTGGGGTTGGAGCATATATTTTTCAAAAGTGATTCCCACATCTAAATTCAAATTCTAAAATCTATTTTATGTCCAAATATATTTTAGAAAGAACAAACCCGATCCAAATACAATATTCATATTCTAATTAATATAAAAGGTATAATTATTAACAACGACTCTATATTACATTTTAGCATTTCACTACAAGTTATCTTTTCTTTTATTATAAACAAACAATATGGAAAAATAAATAAACAAATAGACAAACATTATGGATGAACATTAATAACTTATACTTGTATGTGAATAGGTTTTGGGACCCGTTTGGATTGAGAGAAAGGGAAAAAAAATGAAATGAAAGGAGTACTAAAAAAGGAACGAAAGGAGATGAGAAGAGATTAATTATTATTTATGATATTTAATTAGAAATAAAGAAAAAAGCAATGGAAGATTAAATATACCGTTTGGAGTATAGAAGGAAAAGAAAATATACCATTTGGGCTTATATTTTTGTCTATTAATAAAAGAATACTGAATATTAAGAATATTTTAATTCATTTATTAAATATTTATTAAATGAGATTTTCTCTCCCACTATTTCTGCCCACTTTTGGATGAAAATAATGTTAAAACTTTTATACTTAATTTAATCCCTTCATTCCCCTTTCATTTCTTTCCTTTCCCTTAAAAAAAACTAATTCAAACACCTAAAACTCAAACTCTCCGTCTCTTCTCTTCTCTTCTCCTCTCCTTTCATTTCCTTCAATCCAAACAGGTTTACTAAATTTATTAACTTTAACAATATATGTTAAGGGTAATCACTTTCTTAATTTTTTAAAATTTTATTTTGTAGTTCCAAGAAATTTAAGAGTCTATTCCATTATTGATGGTCAAAACTAATGCTTAAAGACTTCGGTATTATTCGCTTTCAATATCATTTTCATCTTAATTTAACCACATCTTTATGGCCTAACAATTACTGCTTAGGTAGGTTATTATAGGTTGGCTCCTCTTTTTGAGATGAGAGTGATTGTGTAAAATTATAGGCACGCAATCAGTGGTTCAAAGATATAAATTCTAAGAATATGACATGACACAACTTATTCAAAGCGGCTTTTTTTTTTTTTTTGTCTTTTTTAAACAACCTATTTAGTAGAAACTTTTTCATTGGGAAGAATTTTTCTCATGAAAGATACAGTTAAAAAGTGATAAAGTAGTAAATATAAATATCATTAGAGATACACTCTTTATTAATCGAAAATTCTTAATTTTTATATTAAAAATATAAATATCATTTGTGTAGAAATTTAAATTTTACTTAATCTTATGCCATATATTGGGAATATGTACATATAAGAATTAAACCTGACTATATTCTTCTCTTTGCGTCCTCACAATGTGGATGCCATTTTTATAGTGAAATCTTGATAAAGAATTATCCCCGTGAAGTCGGCCAACTTTTCTGTGTCACAAGATTAGGTTTTTTATCCTCCTCAATGGCCACGATTCCTAAACAACATTTGTTACTTTGGATTGTTAAGGTTGGATTCAAAACCAACTGAAAAAACTGCCGCACGAACTGCAACTTCCCATCTAGAATGGGTCCACTTCGGAAGAGAAAAAACGCAGCTGCTGGTGGGCCCAATTCACCTTGACGTGCCTTGTTTGTTGGCCTGGCAATGATTCATCTGGGCCCACTAATCATGGCCCTCAAAGCCCAAAATGCTCCACCCACTAACTCTGTCCCACCCTCCCACTTGTATCTCTGTCCAATCCTGTACCTTCCCTCCCGCAAATCTGAATATCCGAGGCCTCTCTTTCTAGATTTAGTGGAGTTTTTTAATCAACTTAGAGGGGGGCGTGAGTATTTTTAAAGGGCCATCGGGGATGGAATTTTTCTTTTATGGATTTATGGGAGCATCTTGGGTCAAAAAGCCCGTTCAGGGGGCCACTACACACTTGGTGCATTAGTAGGTCTAGGTAATGGAAGAAAACCCAAATGAACGATGGTACAATAATTTTAGAAAACTTTCTCCATTTTTTGGTGAAAAAGACAAAAATGTACATTTTGCAAAAGAAGTTACCACGTCTACGTGATTTTCTTCTTGTGTTAATTGTCCTATTTGAACAATCTTGCCTTACTGAAGTTTGTGTGCACCAACTTTTATTGCTCGTGTTGTTATATTTTTAAATATTTATTAAAAATATATATTTAAGTTTTGCCTAATTTATTTTCGATCATTTGATGAACTTATAGATGACTCATGCTAGTATTTACACTAATGATGAACTATTTATCCTTATTTTCTTTATATGAGTACTGAAATTTTACCTTTTTTAAAGTTATTTTTTCGTTACTAACACTAGAAGTAGACTCAACTAGGGTTGAAGAAATAAAACCTGAAATCAAAATGTTTACTATCATCATCAACTTTAATCCAAAATTATGTTATCCCAAATATGGAATCACTTTTGATTCACTCCATTGAATTATACTACTCAAAGTGGGTGTATTAAGCCAAATTCTAGGAACATAATTATTGTGATATAATAAGCATATTTTTGTAAACAATAACAATGTCTTTATCGAATCCTCTCTCTTGTTATAAGATTTAGAGAGAGAGTTAACTTCTGATGCCTGTTTTCATTGCCATTGTCAAAATAGTACCCATAGTGGCCCTTCTCATGGATTTTGCCTATGAAATGATATCTTAAAGCAATTGCATAATATGACCCTTTAGAGTTATGAAATTCCATATCTCTTCCACACCATTGAAGCCTTGTTAAAGAGGAAACATAGATATGGATTCTCCCTACTCTATCGGGACCATTATTTATTGGGATGGATTCATATCATATTCAAGGATACGATTTTGTCCATATTTATAAATCAGATACACAGATGACAAATTCATATATACTACATATTTTTATATTATATATTTATATAACGTATCACTTATTAATATCGTTCTAAATATAAAGTATACTCTTTTTTTTTTTTATCAAATGGAATATGTGCATTACTATTAACATAGTTGAAGGGTATAAATTCTCAATTGTTCATGGACAATCTTGAACTTGGCATTGAACCACATAGTAAGGGCCAAGTGGTGAATTATTATCTTTGTGAACAAATGTGGATATTCCTCCAATCCAAAGAAAAACAAGAATGCCTAGCATGCATAATATCTGATCTGATCTGATCTCAAGCATGCTCTTTGATTTGATTGGATTGGATCCCATAACAAGATGACATTGAAATCTTAAATTGTTGATTCGAATTTGCAGAGTATGAATTGCAATTTTCACGTGCTCTTATCATTTTGCACGAGCCACTTGTCTTATCTTTGGAGAATACATCTGCATGGCATTGTAAGTAAATTCTATGTGTTTTTGATATGGCCATTCATCAACCCGTGTTGTCAAACTCAAACTAGGGGTTTATTTCTTCTTCTTTTTTTTTAATATACTATGGTGGGATAATTAAACTCAAGTTCTCTTATAAGTAAATGGTAGGATATAACCAATTATGTGATCAAGATTTTCTTTTTATTTATTTATTGTTAAATAAAAAGAGGGAGGGTCAACTTTTTGAGGATGTAGCCGAATTTTATTGCATCCAATTAAAATTATACTAGTTAATAGTGAGAAGACAAGATGAACTATCATTATGGTCCACTCTATAGGTTGTTTTGAATGTGACTTGCAATGGACCACCTAATTTGATTTTTTTTAAAGCTAATTTTAAACAATGATTAAAATGAAGAAGTTAAAAATCTTACCAAAGTTTAGACTTTTTTTTTTTTTCCTTCTAAGAAGGTGACCATTTATAACTGGTATCCTTCGATTAGTAGGAAGTGAAAGTACTGTTGGAAATTTAAATTTAAAAATAATTTGATAAAATATAATTTCAAACATAATATATTTCTGTGTTTAGATAATCCAAAAAATGTATTAAAGGAAAATAATACAAATTTTAATATATAAAAATAAAAAAAATATATGTATACAAAATTTTAAAATTATTTCTAAATATCCATCATATTTTTTTTTATAATTTGATCATGACAAATGAAAATCACATAAATAGTTTTCTTTCATCTTTAAATGCTATTTTTTATTTTATTTGGTACTCTATACTTTTATGTATGTCTTCTTCCCTTCATGAACTTATTCCATTTTCTAATTTACATTGTTGGCATTCAATTTTGTTTTAGATGTAAAAATAGATTATTTTCTTTAGCTTGATATTTCTTCCAAATTACATTTTTTGCTAAAAAAAATTAATCTTAATCTGAAGTTAATATAACATTTGTGTATCATCAAAGTAAAGTATTTATAGAAAAATTACAAGTTCTTATTTTTCATGTAATTTATATAATTATATTTTAACATTTAAATTAAAAACTTACAATTAATGAGCTTCATAAATTTTTTACTTAAAAATATATGATAGCTAAGGATATTAAAAGTAACCCTTGTATTTCATCGGTTTCTAAAACATTTCCTTACACCTTAGTTAGTAAATTAGAGAAAGATGTCACTATATTTTATCCAAAATGATCATTCCTCTATATATCCCCCCCCCCCAAAAAAAAGGAAAAAAACTTTGATAAAATTTTTTTGCCATTTCACCGACCCCTTCCTAGTCAGTCGACTACTGCATGAGAATCATCATTCCATACGCCTGCTTACATTGACCCTCTATATATTCTTTACATGTTTTTTCTATTATCCCTCATGCAATAATAAAATTAGATGCGTTCTCCATCTTTAAAGTAAAAAATCAACCGATCGAAGAGTCAAATCATTCGACAAAAACCTTTGATATTCCCCATTTGAATTCGTATGCAATAACGTGGACAGAGATTTCGATTTTGTTCTTCTGAGATTTTGAGAGAAGCTTCAGTGCTCCACTCTCTTTTCTCAATCTGTATGAGTTGAACAATCAAAGCTGCCATATATAGAGCCTCTTTGGTAGGGTCAAATGAAAACTACAAGACCAAATGGACCAAAAGACAAGTCCCTTTGTTTTTTTCCCCCTTGCAATTTGTACATTAAATGCCTCAAAAAGGTGTTCAAGATTCATATCTTGTTGAAGAAGAAAGGTTGTTGTATTTCCATTTTTTTTCCTCGAAATAATTAACAGAATATGGTGTCTATATACTTGCAAGTAGGAAATAATCTAGGATATCTTAGGATATGGTGAAATTATTTAAAATAGAATGGTCCATACATTGCATGTTCGAAAAAGCACAACTTGGTAAAAAGAATAGGAAAAAAAAGTTGGGGAAAATCTTGAATATTTTATGTAACAAAAAAAGCAATGCTCTTTAGTTGCCTCCATATCAGTTGATGGTAGTTTAAGTTGTTTTTTAGTAGAATTATGTTAGAGGGAAAAAGGTTGGGCACTAATTGTATCAAGAATTTGATCTTAGTAGCAGCCTAGCGAGGTAGACGTAAGTTGTTAGAGAAACACATATATATTGTACAATACAATGGTAACAGCCTTTTTAGTATTAAAAAAAAGGGGGGGGGGAATATAGGAAACAACTTTAGTGTAATGGTCATAGTTTGATGTGCTAAAATAAATTCTTGATTGGATATTATATATATGGAGGCAGCTTTCTCTTGACAAAAGTAATAAGTGGTATTTATAGGGCTCAAGATAAAGTGGGAGAGTTAATTGATTAGTGAAACAAATATCACAAAGAATTATACATTTGATTGTTATTTATTTATCAGCGGCTGATCCCTTTATTAGTAATGGTGACATGTCATAAATAAAATAACGTGCTAAAATAATCTATCAATTAGTAAAATATTTTTAACTATCTAAATTATCGTCTTACTATAATAATACACGATAATTTCATAATTCACTGTAATTAGACAAAAATAATAAATTGGATCTACAAAGTATTAAATTAAAAAAAAAATCCATCTACCTGAAACTCAATGTTCGATTTTTTTTTTTTTTTTTTTGCTTGAAAACGAATAGCTATTTTTAAAAATAAAATTATTTTTTCTCTAAAAAGTTCCACAATTAATCTCTATATAAGTTACGCTAATTTATAGATCCACCACTAATTTGTCAAAATAATAAAAATAATCAAGTAACTTATGTATAATTAAATACTTTTAAAATTTTTTATATTAAATTAAAATAAAATATTCTGTATCACACAGAGAATAACTCACCAAACAAATAATCAATGCGTATGATTTATTATTATTTTATTGATTGGTTGAAAATCTCCAACTTCCAAATATTCATCATAAGAAAATGGTAAGATAAGCGCAGGCACAGGCACTAATAACTTGTAATTTGTAAGTTAGGCAGCTAGCAAGCTGGCCTTGTTTTCCCTCGAGCCCAGATTTGGATCGTCCTTCACAACGCCTATTAGGTGGCCCAAAGCCCAGCCTTGGAAATTAAGCTTCAATAAGACGAGGTTGGGCCCATGAAAACCAAGTTAGTTGGCCCACTAAATGCCTCCCAAGTACATTTTGCACCTTCTTGAAAATATTTTAGTATTCACTCTTTATAATAACTGTAATTTTAAAATAATTTTTATGTAAAATTAAAAATGTATTTATTATTTTTAAGTATATCTCTATCATGTATTATTTTATTACATTATAAAATTAATTAAATTTTAAATATAAAAATAATTCTATAATTTTAATTATAGTAATTTAGTTTTTTCTTTAAAAAATTATATAAATATTATATTTTTCTTAATTTATGTAGGTTTGTAATAGTAGTTGTTAAATTAATATTTAATTTTAGATATTAAAATTCAAAATATAAAATAAAAAAAATTAATAAGCAGTGATTTTTAAATCAAGTCTTAACCTAATTCTTTAATAAAAAGTTGTTATGATCCATTTTCACATTGATACAACAAAAATATTTTACATTACTTGAATATTTATAAAAATAAAAAAATAAAACCCTAAAAAAAGGGGAAGGAATTGGAGCGCTTCGTTGGACTTCCTTGTGGAAAATGGTCCAGCCAAAAAAGCCCACGACAAGAAGACCATGGATGATAGATCAAAGCACTCACAGTTGATCCAGACCCGAAGAAAAGGCGATGAAACTCTGCTGACTTCTCCGGCGAGTTGTCCTCGTCATACTTTATTTTCTCTTCCATAGAATAGAAGTACACGTCGCCTAATAAATTTTGCACTAACAAACGCCTTTTGGAATCGCATCGCAGATTCAAACAGACACCAAAGGAGATTCTGCTTAAACGCCTCGTTAATTGATCAAAATTCAAATCATTTTGCTGCTTGCATTCAACGGGGCGTTTAAGCCAATAATTTTGTGGAAAAGAATTTTCCTTTTTCATTTTCTAGGGTTGTTAATTTTGATTTTGGAATATAATTTACAGAGGATTGGAAGCGGTAGGTTTGAGTGGTGAAGATGGATAATTTAATGAGTAAAATTAGGAGTTTGGATGCGTATCCGAAGATCAACGAGGATTTCTACAGCAGAACGCTATCCGGCGGCGTCATAACCCTTGCCTCCTCCATCGTCATGCTTTTGCTTTTCGTTTCCGAGCTCAGTTTGTCCCTTGGCCTCTCTCTCTTTTTTTTTTTTATGTCTCTATAATATTTTAGAATGTATAGTTGAATGATTTAGGGTTTAGAATTTTGTGACGTTGTTTGGATCCGAGTAGATTTAGTTTTAATAAATGCGTTTAATTTTATTCCACTGACCATTCTTTGGAAAATTTTGAGGTTGGTTTGCATGCATGTAAAGTTTATTATTTTTTCGCAATAAGTTGTACTTTTTGAACTGTATTGCTTGGAGAATGATAAGCCCTTTATATTGTTAGTATAGAACCCGACACAATTAAGTAGAAAGGAGAATGGAAGAACATGAATAGAACAATGAACTGTTTTTCTCCTGTATAGCTTTGATGGCATCATTCAACAATGGCTTGACTTTTGGTGGAAGGAATGAAATGCATAATCAGTGAATTGTTTATATCCTAATTATCTTTGCATTGATTTTTCAGTCTGGCTAAGAAACATTTTTCGATTGCTGATTTGTTTTCTTCCACTGAATTTTGAAAATTTAATGGGTGATCTTGTTGGTGAAACTATGGATGATGGTACAAGGAAATCAAGATAATGGAGAATCATCAAATGAGAAAAATGAAGAAAATTTGTGTGACATGAATTCAAAAGTAGTATTTAGCACCACTTCTCTCTACCACTCCCAAACAGATGCCTGACAACATTCTGACTGCAAACTTTTGAGGAAGTAGGAAGTTAGCACCACTTATTTACTACATGATATCTTTCTATTATGCCTTCAAGTCTAGGATTCAATTAAGGGTGAGTGTTGCATTATGGCCATGGGACAGTTAATTAGGTGAATGACGAAAGTCAGGATAAAATGAATTCTAGAATTTGGTGTGTTATATCATGCTGCAAAAGTCATTGCAGACTTCACATGTCTTGGATTAAAATACACAATTCCATGTCTATAATGATTTCCTCTTGCCACTATGTTGCAAGTTTTGCATTCAGCAACTTTGATGTGCAATAAAGTGAGTTCATTTTTTTTCTTTTTTCCCTATTTACTTCAGATTCTGCAACATGTTTGGTGAGAAGTCTAAGAGGTTAATGGAAAATGGTATCTAAACTTCAAATGGATCCAATACCTCAAGGACAGTGCAGGAACCGGGCGTGTGTTATCAAAGGAAACAGCATACTTCTGAAATTATAAATAAGTGGGTTTACTTTCATGCATTTGCTTGAACTAAAGCGAATTGACTGGACTATAGGACTCCCATTGCTCTATAGTCCTTTTGGCCCACATGGTAGAGGGTTGCATTCTGTTTCCAAGAATTTCAGTGGCATTTATAAGGATGAATGGTTTACAGGTTTCACTGTTCAAGGTGAAATTTTTTAGGCTGAGTCTATCTAGCCCCTAAGAAGGCGGGCCTTGGCGCAACGGTTAAGTTGCTCCTTTGGTGACGAAAGGTCACGAGTTCGAACCACCGTGGAAACAGCCTCTTGGCAAAATGTCAAGGGAAAGCTGCGTACATACCGGTTCTCTCCCCCTACTCCCGCAAGGCGGGGAGCGCTTGGCGCACCGGGGCTAGCCCCTTTAGTCTATCTAGCCCCTGGGAAGCTGCACATTGTTGCTACAATATTTAACCAAACAGTACTGCTAACTGCATTTCTGCCTTTTTCTCATAGAAGTTAAGTGTGCAAATGGGTGAAGCTCTAGAGCCCTCTACAGCTTAAAGCATGAAGCACATGCTTTCTTAAGAGAAGCACACATTTGCTCAAAAAACGATATTTTCACAATTTAATGCAATAATGCAACTAAAGATGTTTCACATCAGAGTTTGTCTGCAAAATAACTTTGTTATTCATGGTGAAACTCTGAATTTGAATTACGAGAGGTGTGAAAATAATACAGCAAATGGAAAGCCATCAGAGATACGTCGTATAAAGTGTACCTGAAATCAAGCTGGAAACCACACTAGACTTCAGATAACAGTCTTTAAGCTGGAAAATTATCAAGCTTAAATGATAATAGTAGATCTGAAAACTTAATCTTCACCGTTAATATTGGGAGAGACACTGTTGTGCCTAGAGGATAGAGTTTCATGGAGAGGGGAGAATCAATGATGTTGACATTGAGCCCTAATCAATCTTTTTAAATATATTTAAAAGTGTGTGTGTGTGTGTGTGTGCGCGCGCACGTGCTGAATAGGTAAGAATATAGCTATGTGTATGACCAAATTTTTATGAACACAAATGAGTTGAAGTTAGAAATTAAAATATTTCATCAGTCTAATTTTCAAGAAAGTTGAAAAGCCCATGCTTTAGGGCTTCTCGGCTTCACCCCCAAAAGGCAGGCTTTTTCATGGAGCTAGGCTTCTAGGAAGCAAAGCAGGACATTGGCTTCACACTTCAGAGGCAGAAACTGGGGCTTAAGCAGGGTTTTGACTAAATAGGTTACTGGAATTTGGTTTGGTAACACATTTTGATACCATAGCTGTTCATAATTGTGATCTATGGACTCACTTAAGCCTTTATAGCCATCATTCCTTTGTTTGTCTCAACATTTCTCTTTTTCTTTTCTTATGCTATTTTTGTTCCCCTGTCTGGCCAACCATCTCACTTTGGAGGCTTTTTGGCTTCCAGATGTCTCAGTGACGGATAGAAACATGTTTTGGGGAGTTATTGTTTTACTTAGTAGGCTATGATATTACGCTGTTAACCAAAAGATCACCTTAAACAGAATGATGCTCTTTTATTTTATTTGACTGTATATTCATTCCCTTTAGGTGTTACTTTTGCTTTTTTATACATTGTCCTCTCTGATTTAATTTCCATATGGCTAGAAATATGGGAAAATGATACAGTTGATACTTTTGCATATGTTTACAGGATTATATCTCCATTCTGTAACCGAGACAAAGCTTGTGGTAGACACTTCCAGAGGAGAAAGATTGCGTATCAATGTAACCTAGAGTCCTCTTTCCCTTCTGAGCATTGTTTTTGCAGCTTGTCTATTTTCTGAAACACCTTCCCCCCCTTCCCCCCTTCCCCGTCCGTCATTGTGTTGAATTGGCTGCAGACTTGATACATTTCTTTGCAGCTTCTCATCTGCTTAGGATAAGACCATTGTCATCCTAACTGGCATTAAATTTTCTAGTTTTGATTGTGCCACTTTTAAGTCTATTGAAAGTGTAACTCCTGTGTTTGAATCGTTTCTCCACATTATAAATGCATAATTTCTTTCCTAGTCAATGCAATCTTCATTTTTTAGACTGGACTACTTACAAAACTGAATGTTGGTTTTCTTTCTTGCATTTGAAAGTGCAGTTTGATGTCACATTTCCAGCACTTCCTTGTTCCATGCTTAGTCTTGATGCCATGGATATAAGTGGAGAGCAACATCTTGATGTAGTACGTAATCCAAATTTGTTCCTTGTGTGCATTTTTTCTATTCTTGTTTGATGTATGAGATGAATCTCCTAGTTCTGTAGGGAATCTGTTTTTTCTTTGCTTAGGTGATCATATAACACCTTACACATGGTTTTCTTGTCAATACACACACATTGTACAATTTGTAGCGTGCTACAAGTGCTTGTGTGTAACATATTTTGGACTGAATGCCAACTCGCACCTGACATTTAATGAGATATAAAGTGTATACTATTAGAGACTTACATGGACTGGCTGAATGATGATTATTTGGAAAAGTTTCTAATACAACTAATTAACTAGTACTCCCTCTGTTCCCTTTTATCTATCCATTTTAACCAATTCACAAGTTTTAAGAAAAATAAAGTTTTTCGATTAATAAATTAGCATTTCCTAGTTTACCCTCAAAGAATCTCTCTTTATTAAGGAGTAATCAAATTCTAAAGTTTTATGTGTGGTAAGCATATTTAATTTACTTCCATTTCCCACTACAAGTGCATAATGCTTATTGTATTAAAGAGGGGTATTTGTAAAAAAATAGCAATTAATATCGTCTTGGTTTGCTAATGGGACAAATAAATTGGGACAAAAATCTTAGTTAAAATAGACAGATAAAAGGGGATGGAAAGAATACCTTTTTTCTCCCTCAAAATTTTATTATGTGCGTATGTTTTTATGAATTTTTTTTATTCACAGCTGATTCTTGTTTATGCAGAGACATGACATCATCAAGAAAAGAATTGATGCCCATGGTAATGTAATAGAAACAAGGCAGGACGGTATTGGGGCTCCTAAGGTTAGCAACAGAACAACCTCAAATACTGCAGATTATTTTACAATTTTTAATTGAAAAAATAATCTTTAAAAATTAAACTCCATTCTTTGATGTTCAATGTTGTCTTTACAGGTAGGAACTTGTCTTCATAACATATTTCAATCTAAAGATTCTTTTGACTAGGAAGTGTCTTATTGAGCAGTTTGTTTCCTGATCTGAAAATTCTAAGGCTACTATTGCCAAGGATAAACAAACAAAACATCCTAACTCCAAATGTCCTTATGTCAGAAGGATTCTCTTGTTTACCACAAATAGCTGCTGGTGGTTCAATCTTCATGAAATTTTTGCAATGGGATCTAAGAGCTAATTCTCTTTCTATATTTATAACCATTACAGATTGAAAGACCTTTACAGAGACATGGTGGTAGGCTTGAACAGAAT
This sequence comes from Voacanga thouarsii, assembly GCA_026120185.1. Lineage (NCBI taxonomy): Eukaryota > Viridiplantae > Streptophyta > Magnoliopsida > Gentianales > Apocynaceae > Voacanga > Voacanga thouarsii. Next base: position 4,620,018 of record JANUWF010001102.1, on the reverse strand, counting down.
GAAACATACTGTGGTTCCTGTTATGGAGCAGAAATGGTATGCTTCTCATTGGTTTTCAGTGACGTTCCGTAATATGATTGGCTTTGTTTGCTTTATGATAATTGAATGTTTGATTCATGACTGAAGAAAATAAATTGAAACATCAACACTTGATTTACCTCTGTTAATTTAGCTTCACCTTCCTTCCTTTTGTATCTCTTTTTTTGGGGATATTATCCTTTCTTTTGTACTTAAGTGCACTTGCTACCCTTTCAAGGCTAACTTATTTTATTGTTTATTTCCTATTCAGTTTTTTGGACGTATGCTGTTCCAAGCAGATGAATAATCTATTACACAAAATGTGTTTTTTCCTTTTTTTTTTAAAATGAAATTTCATGCTACAGTTCAAACTGTGATTTAGTAGGGCGGTATAGAATTAGGAACTCCTAGGCTGGTGGATATTTTGGCTTCATTTGGATTTTAACCCCCTTTCCCAAAATGAGAAGAAATTTGACATTTGATTTCAAATTACAATTTTTTTCTACTTTTGAGAAGTTTTTAAGAAGAAATATTGGAGTTTTGAATTTGAATTTCAAAATTCTTCTCATTTAAATAAATTTCAAAACCAATCCAAATGGAGCCTTTTCATCAAATCAGGAGAAAGAAAATTAGATTATGATGGGTGCACCAATAATATTGAAGAGTATAAAATATTGAAAGAAATTTCCATTTAAGGTTACTATCAAGCATTGGGGCACACCCCAGATAGTGTGCCACATAATCTGAAACAAAGGGAGTATTATTATTATTGTGACTACTATTATCCTCATTAGTATGAATACTTCTTTTTGTGGGGAAAAATATGAGGTTTCTACTGCTATCTCTCCTTGTGTACAGTCAGATGATGAGTGCTGCAACAACTGTGAAGAAGTTCGCGAAGCTTACCGTAAGAAAGGCTGGGCATTGTCTAATCCAGATTTAATTGATCAGGTCTGCTGACACATTTTCATTTTCAAGTTCCTGCTTGTGTTGGGTACATAGAATGTGCTCCATTTTAGAGGGATGGGAAGCATTAAGAACAAACTTCACATGAATAGTTTATTCTCACAATATTGAGAAATCGAAAAGCACATTATTACTTCTGTTTATTGTATAATGAAAGGTGGAATTTCTTTTTTCTCTGGAGTGCGATATGTTATTAATGATGTCATTCTCGATTTATTTTTCCAGTAAGACGCATATTGAGTACTGCTTTTGATGTTACGTCCTATAGTTGAGAACCACCTTAAAATTGTACACCTTCTAAGACTTGCATCACCTTTTCCATTAATTTCAGTGAGTTAATCTAGCTGTAGAAATAGCATACAAGATGTTTGCTTGAAGTAGTTTCCACTGAAGATGTTTTTCTTCATATCTGGCTGCCACTTACCTGGATACCATAGAATGTGGTGGATCCAGAATGGAGTAAGTTTTTCTCTCAGTTTATCTACTATATCCAATGTAGTTAAATTCAATAGAATTGGCAAACAAATATACCGCAGTTTCTCCAACCATATCTTGGATGAAATGTAAGATAATTCTCCTGTTTCCTTCATAACACTGTGCCGGTTATCTCCAAGTTAGAGATTCTTGAAGTTTATGAGTAGATGGGGTAGCCAAGTATTTGAACCTTTACCATGTACTTTCTGCATGTGGGTAATGATTCAACACTCACAGGCATGTTATTTACTGAATTTTGCTTCTGAAATTGGTAATGTAGATAAGTGAGGCACAATGAATTACTCTCTTGTCTATACTTATTACACTCCTGAAAATTCTTTTGACTTTTATCAGGCTTTTTGGGCGAAACATAGTCAGTGAGGAGGAAAGCGATTTGTTTGAATGTTTTGTTCAATTAGCTGATAACCTTTTCTAAACCTGTTTTTATTTTTTCATTCCACCGCATAACAGTTACTAATCCAAAGTCTTTTAGTAAGTTTTGTTATTATTCAATAGGTTGGGTATCTGATTTACTATTTTTTATATTTGTTAATTCTTGTGGTTTCACTTTATTGCATTTAATAATTAATACCTTTTCATTATAAAATAGAAGCATATGGTAAACAAGTGAAAGAAAATTCCTGCTTTGAGCATGATTGTGTTCTGCATGAGATTCTATATCTTGTGAAGGCCCTAAAAGTATATACTTCTATTTTGACAGTGTAAAAGGGAAGGTTTTCTTCAAAGGGTCAAAGATGAAGAAGGTGAAGGATGCAACGTTTATGGTTTCTTGGATGTCAATAAGGTCGCTGGAAATTTTCACTTTGCACCTGGAAAGAGTTTTCAACAGGCAAACGTTCATGTCCATGATCTGCTGGCATTTCAAAAGGATAGTTTTAATGTAAGATTATATTATGATACCATTTGCCAATGCCACTGTGCAACTTTTAAAGCTTTGCTTTTTGTACTAATCAGACGGCTTAATGGATTATATTTATTGCAGATAAGTCACAAGATTAATCGATTAACTTTTGGAGAGTATTTCCCTGGTGTTGTGAATCCTCTTGATGGGTATTTTCATTTCCTAAATTTCTTACCAATTTTTAATGTGGGTGTCCTTTTACCATTCTCCAGATAGAACATCATCCTTATTGTTTCTTGCAGAGTGGAATGGACGCAGCAAACACCTAATGGGATGTATCAGTATTTCATCAAGGTTGGTCTACCCTTCAGTTGCTTGCTTTACTGGGTTTCAATGTACTTCCACTTTTGGATTCCTAGGTGTCCAGTCTTGTTGAGAATTTTCTAGTACTTAAATGACTTGGAGAATGGTTTTACTTTCTTCAAAATAATTTTCTATTTTCTACTTGCTCTTAGAGAGAAAGAGAGAAGCAACATAGATGACTTTATTTTTGTGCTGCAGGTGGTACCCACTGTTTATACAGACATTAGTGGACATACTATCCAGTCAAATCAGGTGTGGCATATGCACAGCAGTTTCCATATTTTACTTGCATACTATTTTTCTTGCTGAATATGATATGAGATTGATCAGTTTTTTGCACTGTAGTTCTCTGTAACCGAGCATTTTAAGGGCGCAGAAGTTGGTCGTCTTCAATCTCTTCCTGGGGTTTTCTTCTTTTATGACCTTTCACCAATAAAGGCGAGTTAGTGCTTTAGGAACACTGGATAAGAAATCTCAGCTAATGAAATTGATGATTATACTGCTCATTCTTAACTAAACCAATCTGTGTCTTCTAAGTAATATATTTGAACTGTTTTTTAATTTGGAACATTGTCCTGCAGTAATTATTGGCCCCATTTACTTGGCTGGAGGCAATTTATCTGCCAGGGGAATCTATTCTTATGTGTACCTGATGGTTTTCAATTTACTGTTGTAGGTTACTTTCAAGGAGGAGCACGTTTCATTTCTGCACTTCCTGACGAATGTCTGTGCTATTGTTGGAGGTAATGTTGTTTTTGTTGTTAAAACAAACATAGTAAATTAAATAGTTTTCCTCTCATTTTGGAGCTGTTTGCAATTTTTTGTGATCTTATCTCAATAAATCAGTTGCATACTCTACGAACAGGAGAGAGAAAATGCTGTAGCTTCCCAGTTATACCTTTGTCATCTTGTCTACTAGGGGCTTCTGCATGATAGTTTTTTAATTGTCTTCTCAATTTCTTTGTTCTCTTTTTTATTGGTCCTTTCCAATCTAAGAATTGTAACTCAGGCATGAATCTGGGTTTAGGGTGCATGCCAATTTGCGATTTGGGCCCTGCACAAGTCGCCTTTGCAGTCAGTTTCTACACAAGTTATAGTCTTTGCAGTTTTGATTTGACGTATTTTGGTGCAACTGTCTTTTCGTACTGGATACTGTGAAGTCGTCAAAATCTACCTTAAACTCTTTGTCCTAACATGCACTAGTTGACTCTATTTGTTGATGCTCCTTTTTTGCATGGCTCCTCTAGGAAAACGTGCTTGTCTGCTGAAAATTATCAGGGATTATTGCATTGCCTTCCCTTTTTCTGAAGAAAAGCGCTAATGTATTTGATATTTTACATTTATGAGCATAAACCTGGATAAAACATTGAAAATATTTATTTGTGTTTCCTGATCCTTTACATATTGCTAGGGCAATGTGAAAGGATGTCTATTGGCAATCTCATATTTTGGTCTGGTCCACTGATTATTTTGGTTATCTCGCAGGTGTTTTCACTGTTTCGGGGATAGTTGATTCTTTCGTATATCATGGTCAGAGAGCAATTAAGAAGAAAATGGAAATTGGTAAATTTAGCTGATAATAAGTAATTGTCCCTCTATCATTGCGATGTGCCATTCTGCCAAGTGGAATAGCTCTTTTGGAAGGCCTAGTGGCAGAGGAGAACGAAGTCTGTTGAAATTTTCTCGAATTCAGGGTGGCAGGCATCAACATCTATGGGGCGGTTTTCACTTGTTTTGTTAGTTTCTTAACTAGTTCATTTTAATCGTTTACACCTATTTCATTAGTCATTTTGTACTTAACTATTGTGGATATAACTTTCAAAAGAAAATAGGGTCGGGAACTTCTGAAGATTCCATAAAGAGAGAGAAATGTTTGTGCATTGTAGATTGATCGCTGATCCTAAATTTTTACATATGTTTTCTTTTGGAGGTCAACTAATCATAGATCTTGTTTCCAAATTTATTTAATCGCGTTGAAGACATAAGGTGTTCATCATCATAGCTTCTTCATGCTAGTATGTTGTTTGCAGTTGCTAATCTTGTTCTACTCACAATGGACATGAACAGTGAATCCCAATCTTGATTTTGTTGTTCCGTGTTACCTCATTGCAGTAAAGATGATTGATTGAGAATGTTGGAATGTTCGCTCCATGTGTGATGCTTTTATTGGAACCGCAAATTTATGAATACACAGGGTACTTTGTAGACAACTTCCTCAGAAGAAATTAATGTCAGCGATTGTTGATTGGACTGCTTAGCATGATGGACAGCAAGTGGAGATTCATTATTTTTCTACCTCCAACAGCAACAAGGGTAGGATATATGTCCACTTTCTGAAATACTGCATTTTTAACTTGAATATAAGCACCCCATATCAGGTTTTGGAATAAAGCAAAATGCTTTAAGTGAGTGGCAAGTCTCATTAGATGCCTTCATTCTATGGATCTGCTAAAGGTGTTTCATACTCATCTGATACTTTGCTTCAGCTTCATTAAAAATCTGCAAAGCTCAGCTTATCACCTAGGCCTCATACTGATCTGTGAAGTCCACCAAGACTGCTAGCATCTATCCTCCACTTCCTCTCAGAACAAACTTTCTGAATATTGCCAAGTGTGAAAGGAATGTTATTTGATACCAGAAGTTGACGCGTTAGCCGTGGGTAGAGAAGGTATAAAGTTAAACCATCCCAGAATCTATCAGACACTGTGAGGGCAGCAGATGGATCATTTATTTTTTTAGGCTTAGTTTGGTTGGACTGTTTTGTGAACGTAAACGAGGAAATGAAGTAAATGTGGAGGTAAATTTGGTTAGATGTAAATGTAGAGAGAGTAAATCAGGAGGGGTTACTATTCTCCCTCCACATCAGCATTTCCTTCCTTTTTAATTTGAAGGGATGGGTAGAGAGAAAATAAATTGAGAATAATAATAACAAAATTGATAATATTTTGTACATTAATAATTTTAATAAAATAGATAATAAATGATAAAATAATAAACTAAATTAATTATTCTCTGTCTTTTTCTTCCTATTTTCACTTCAACCAAATAGAATAAGAGTAAATTAATTATTCTCTGTTCTTGTTCTCCCCTCCTTTCTTCTCCCCTTTTCCTTGGCGAACCAAAACAAACCTTAGGCATTTCCTCGTGTGAAAGGATTCCGAAAGGGAGGGTAAGAACAAGAACGTTGATATCAAATACTCCGCACTTTGTGAGATATTGTTATGATTGAATATCTATGCGCGTGCTGGAAGTGGTCAGTTGGCCGGAAAGGAAAACGGCCGTTGTTTGTCTAATGATTTTATTCTGATTTTTTGGCTCTTTAATAAAATAGAGTGCACTGGTCGCATTGATCCTTTTTACACCCAATTTGAGAGTAAACCGAGGCTTTTGGGAGCATGGTTTTCTTTCTTATGGGAACGATTTGAGAATGATTCAAAGGCGAAGCAGCACGGACGGAGCAAGAGAGATGCTTCTTTTTCTTTAGAATATTACAAATTTCCATTCATATTTTCAGACTAAGGGAAAGAGATTATGGAATAATTATTCCATGCAGCTGTTCTTTTTATCAGACTTTTGTTATAATCCTTTTCGAATAAATTCTACCAATGGAGGTTCACAATTCTGGTCTTGTTAAATCGATCGAGTCCCGATTCCCAACAATCTTGTCACTTCGATGAGCTCACTGTCTCTTGTTTGTTTTCATTTTTATTATCGCTGGTTGTGGCAATAGATATTTATTGATGTTGACTTTTTAGTGGCAAACCCCTAATAAAAACAAGGAACTTCGTCACTGGTCTTACTATTTGCCCTTGATCACTTTTCACTATTTCTTTTATTTTTCACCTTTAAGTCTTTCGTAATGCCAAAAATACAAAATGAACAAAACGTCAATTCTATAGAAAGAGAGAAAAGGAGGATTTCTAGAAAGGAGAGAAGCCCTCCTCAACTTCTCATTGCTTCACGGTAGGCCTAATCCCTGGTCTCTTCTAAAGGTATAACCCAGAACCTAATAGGAGTGTATGTGGGAGTACTTGTACGCCTTCTTTTGACTCGTTTCTTGCACATCTTTCTTTTTGCTTAAGGTGGTAATCAGTTGTTAAAAGAATTAGTAAAGATCGAAGGCTTCAATTCACTTAGTTATTCCCCTTTTAGCTGCCGATAAAAGTCTTCCCTTTCAGTTGTAAATATTGTGAAGAAAACAAATTCCTAATCATAAACTTAAATTTTCAAAATAAGGGCATTCCCACACATCAATTTGCCAAACATCCTTCTTATAAGATTTTTTTAATAAAAAAATAATAATAATAATTACGCAGCCATTGCAAATAATTGAATCATTACAACAAATAGAAATTGCTCTATCCCTATCATAAAAAAACTCAGAGCAAGTTGAACATATATAAAATGGCAACTTACTTGACTAAATCATGTATAATAGTTACAAAGTCTAAAAATATGATCATATTAAAATCATTTTAAAACTCTATGTATAGTTAACCATTTAACTCTTATGGACAGACATATCATTTAAACTTAGGCAGCCTTCAACTTATCCTTATATCTGATGTCTCATAGGCTGGTTTTAGCATTGCTTCCAAAAGCTGAAATGAAATCTATCGTCTCTACAAGACTGCACGCCAAAAGTCAAGATTGCCATAACGTGAGAATTATTGAGGCTTTGATGACGAAAACGATTAGCACTTTGCATTCTCAATAATTGCATCTCCTTCCTCCTAACCTAACACAGCAATTCTCAAGACTTCAGAAAATGTACATCTAATAATTGTGCACAATAAATCATACTTGACTTTAGCTAATTTTAGTATGCAACTTTCACCATCATACTGTATACTCACCCTTTTGCACGACATTATAAAGTCTTCATCCGCTACTTATAGCCTCACGGGAGCTCAACTTGAATGAATTATTCAACATAGGTTCGGAACTTCTTTCTTCTTCTCCCTTTCCCTTATTCTTTCTCGTTTGGCATATGAAATTATACGATGATATAATTTGATGTGATAGTATCGAAAAATCTTGTTTGAATTATTAAAATGGATCAAATTTTAAAAAGGCGTCATAGAATTTATTATTAATGATAAAATTTTGACGTGTTAGCTAAGGCACACCACAGGATCACCATGTTACGAAGCAAGGATGTGTTCCGGCCAATTAATTCGAGCAATTAAGAGTCTGCTTGTAGCCAAATTTGACTCGGAAACTAGTTATGTTGCCATTTCTGGCTTTATTGCAATTCTTGATTTTCTGCAGCACCGACAAGCTCACTAGAAAGCTGTATATACTACGTGGAACACGGTACAAAATATTGTCCACCCCGTACAATAATTGTGGTGAAGGTAGACAAAGAAAAGAAGTGGCAAAGTCTTCGTAGAGTGAAAATTTTTGTTGCGTCTAAGTTACTGCTTGCTTCTTGGATTCATTGAAGCCAACAAGTCCTTCGATGTCAAAGTTGGGGATTGTGAGGTACAAGCATAGTGAAAAGAGAGCAATAGAAAATCTTCCCATTGTGATTATGGTGGCGTGCATATTGGCTGTTTTTGAAGGTGACAACCATCCTACTAAGCCATTCTTGGCTTCTTTCACCTCCATCGTCTTCGCAGTAAAGCTGGCCAAGTACTTCTACATCATCAATTTGCAAATTGTTGTTTTGTGAAAGTTGTTAATTGGCTCCATCTGATTACATATTTCCAATTTTCCACGGACCAAATTCGATTATTTCACGTCCAGAATTCTTGTAGTCATACATTGAGTTTGATACTCTAATTTACCTTTCTTATTATTTATAATGGAGATAAATAGTTATTTTTAGCATCTTATGAAATTACTGTTGAGTTATTCCACATTGATAACTATAGTGAACCAGTCAAAGTGTTTCTCATAAGTTTTATGCAATTCTTTCGTTGCAAAATGCATTTGAAATAGAGTTAAACTTATATATTTTTCAATATAATATAGTTCTAATATTATATTGCACTACCAACAGATGCTGATGTTGATGTTGAGCTACTATTAAATATTTAATCTAACGAACTTCATGCTCTAAATGTTATATACGACTATGGGTGTGACACTTTACCAAGTATTTCTTATAAATAAATTTTGAATGATTATTTTTTATAAGATATTTTTTAAGATAAAATTATTCACATATTTTTAATCATTACAAATTAACCGTCTATCATTATAGCGTAAACATTCAAAAGACTAATCCTAAAAGAGATTTGAGTGAGAAATATAGTGGGAGATAAGTTGCACATCTTTTCGGAAAAAGATTAATGAACAAATGGGATTTTGAGGAAAGGATAACTTACAATTTTACCTAATTGAAAAAGTGGACAAAAAGCTTGGTTCATGATGCAACCTTTCTTTGGTATTTTCAAACTTTTGGATGTTTTTGATTGTGCTTTGTTGAAAAGGATTACATTTTGAAAGAAATGAAGGGATCAATTTTCTCATGTGTGAATGCAACCAAAGTGTGCCCGTCAATTTCTCACCTATTTTGGTTAGCAAATTCACACATGAATTTCCTATCTGTGTTTTCATCTTTTAGGGCGTAACCCTAAATATCAACTTTGGCTTATTTGTGTCACACATATGATCTCAGTTTGTCTCTTACAATACTCCTCCATTCAAATATCAATTTAAATATTTTTTTCATTTTAGTTTTAAATGTCTGAAAAATATATACCTACATCTAAACAATACAAATTCGATTGAGTCACGAGTTCTACAAAATTGTTCTCTAGATTCATAAGAATAGCAATTTTTTGTGCAAAATCAAAAGAGAACATTTGATAATTAAAAAATGGGGGGAAAAATGGAGAACATTCTCTTTAATTCCACTAAATGAAGGATCCACTTTACTAGTAAAGGTTCCCAAAAATCATCATTTACTTCAAGGGTTTATTGTAATTTATTCTTATTAAATTATGAGTAATGATATTTTAATACTACAAATTATAAAAAATATACTAATAGTTCATTAAATGTTAGTCAATGACAATATTAATTAACGGAATTTGATTTTTTAATAAAATATTTATTTTATCGTATATTAATTGTTTCTGTATTTTTTTTTAAATTTTAAATTTAATTATTTTATACTTATTTTTGCAGCTTTTTCTCCACCAATTATTATCTCACTAGTTCATTTATCCGTATTCGAGTTTCATTCTAAAATTTTTACAACACAATCGATTGATTTGTATGTTTATGATTTAAAAAATTAATATGATTTACATAAAAAAGTAATTGTATCTATTATATGAAATTTAAGAGATCGTATTTTTAATAATAAATATAATTAAACTCAACATTTCATTAATAAAAAATGTATATGATTGTAATAAAAAAATATTTTAATACTATTTTTTTTTCTCACGATAAAAAGGAACAAAGAAAAAAAATCAATACAAGTTTACATTCGAATACAGCGTAACTCAAATTGTTTCAATTCACATAATGTTTCTTAAAAAAATAACAAACAACAAAATGAACCTATTGATAATTTTTTAGTTAAAATATTAAAACTTTTATTTTTTAAAAAAATTTTACAAATAAATAATTTCAATCATTCCTACGTGAATGAGAGAAATCTTGTACTCAAATTCCCACCCTTGTAAAGGCTCCTTCTACTTCTCTGCACATACCCATAGAGTTCAGACTCGGGAAATGTACTACAAATACAATCATCTGTTCCATACAAAAGTCTACAAACTCATAATGTATTGGTTCACTAGCTGTCAAATTGTGTTCTGAGCTCACCAAACCAACCTTTCACCTCAGCATGACATTCAAATGCCATACCTATTTATTTATTACAATAACTATTTCATATAATTTTTAAAAAATTAATTAAAATTTTAAATTCATATAATTTTATTTATATTCTTAATTTTTACAATTGTTATCTTATTTTATTTACTTAATTGTCTCTAAAACTATTAGATTTTAAATTTTTTAAACTATTTAATATAAAAATATAATATTAATAACGTTTAAAATTTTTTAATATAACCAATAAAAAAACATTAAAAGAAATTAAATTTAAAACAGAAATAAACAAAAATACAGCATTTCAAAAGGATAACTTTCATAATACTTGATATAGCTCTGAAATTACTAGCAATGAATTACTAACAATAATTTTAAGACCAAAATTACAACAATAATAAGAATATATCCGACGGTCTAAGCCAACACAAAAACCAGCCAAGACCATGTTTGGACAAACTACACTACTAATCCATCCAACCTACTCGACTAGCCTAGCCGCACCTGCAATTGCCAAAAACTCCATTGCAGAGACTGCCCGCTTTCCCCACTACGTACAACCAACCAAACGCCTCTCCACAAGACACCGCAATTTTTTTTTTCTTTTTTTCTTTTTTTCTCCAAAGAAACCAAAACAAAAGCTTAAAAATTTAAGCTAAATTTTAACACTTAGAGAGCTGCCCAATCAATCTCGTACGACGGGTATTTCTGCAACATAAAATTCTCCGAACATGCTTCTAAAGTGGACACCTCTTCCGTGAATTCCGGTACTGTAAGATCCGAACCTGGGGAAGATCCACCGGAATCGTGACCCGATCCAGCTTCGCTTTCCGATCCTGCTACAACAGCCTTTACTGCTTCCTCTTCCTCCACCACCTTCCGACGGGACCCCTTGGACTTCTTCGAGTCGATGCTCTTCCCCTGCGCCAAGTTCTGGCAAATGGCCTGCAGCTTAGCGTCAACAGAGGAGTGCAAAGGCTTGTACTCGCCGAAGTCGCCGCCGATGAGGGACCCGTTGTGACGCAGATGAGGAAAGTTGAGCCTTGCAAAGTCACCTCTCAGCTTGAACGCCGCCTTGTCGTAGGCCAGAGCAGCTTCTTCGGCAGTGTCAAAGGTGCCGAGCCAGAGTCGGGTACGGTTCTTCGGTAGACGGATCTCAGCGACCCATTTGCCCCAGTGCCGCTGCCTTACTCCCCTGTACAGCTTTGTGGGCTTCGGAGGGGAGCTGGCTTGCTTCATGGAAACGGGCCTCGGAGCCAAGAAATTATGAACCTGATTTGGATGATTCTTAGCCCATTGGCTGTGGAATTGGCCGGAGAGCATATGCTGCTGAGTTTGGTTCTGAAGATGGATCTGGGCTTGGATATCATGGATCTGGGATGACGTTAATTGATTAAGTCCAATTGGGCCAGATTGATCAATCCGATAGGGTGCTTGGGGGTGGAAACAACCATCTGGGTTCATATTGGGCTGAGACTGGACTGAAGAGTAAAGGGAAGAATTGTTGGGAAAAGAACTTGAGGTAGAGGTAGACGGGGTTGAAAAAGAGATGAATTGGTCACTTGAAGAAGGGTAGGTAAGAGGAGGAGAAGAATTAGAATAAGAAGAAGAAGGGGGAAAAGGTGAAGAGGTAGAGGAAGGATTGTCGGTAGGAGAAGAAGCACCAGATTTCATAAAAGGCTCAAGTGCTTCCATGAGCTCACCACCCCTGAAAGGGTCGCCGTGAAGATCTACAGCTAAGTTACTCCAGAAATCCATTGTTGCTGCCATACCTGCACAAAATGTTACTCCTAGAAATTTTCAAAACCCGACCTGAATCTTAACAAAAAAAAAAAAAAATTGAAGAACGGGTGATTCTTTTTACAAAAGAAGATATAAACACAAATATTTTGAGGGGATTACACAAAAGGAAAATGAATCAAAAGAGGTTTACTAATAAACAACCTCCCTGTTTCCTGTGGCTTAAAAAACCAGCCTTTGAGGGACAACAAATAAGCCCTCTAAAACCAAAAGCAAAAGAAACACTAAAAAAACGGGTTGAAAAAAGAAGAATTTACTAAAGAAAATGAAACAAAAATTGGATCTCAGTTCTGAAAACACCTGACTTTCTTGAAATCCTTGGTTCTAAGTTTGCCTTTTGCTCATTTTTTCTAGTCAAAATATACAAACCCAAAATCAGACACCACTTGAAAGACAGATGATTTGCAGAAAGGGATCAAAGAAGCGGGATGTTACAGATGGGGGGAAGGATTCAAAAGAAAGAACTTGCAAAACCAAACGCTCTGTGAAGTGAACACTCAAAAATCTTTTTCAGTGTGTGCTGCGTGCGTGATTGTGTGTGAAAATGTGTGAAACGCACAACCTCCACTTTTCTGCCTCGGTCCTCCTCACCTCCTCCCTTATATAGCCCTCCAGCCCACTAGTTTACGTTAACCCACCTCGTTAATCACGACTTTCCAACTCCTCCACTCCTTTTTTTTATTTCCAATTTTCTGATTTTCTTGCCTCATCCGGTTGATTATGATGTAAGAATCGTCACCGAAGTTCGTATAGAGCCAATGGGAGAACAACACGTACCAGTTCACCGACAGTTGTCGCTTATGCCTCTTTCATTTGTAGGTTGTAACGGCTTGGTCCTTAGCGGAACTCTTTAACGTTCTTTTGACCAAACCGCGTTTCCTCTTCCGACTTTAATTTTTTTTTTTTTTTTTTTTTGCTTTGCCGTTACAAATGTGCCATTGAGCTAACTCAGGTGTGATATCTACATATAATTCATCAACCACTTTTCCAATATTTTTTTCTCAATATGCAGGAAATATTTAGAAAAATAAAAGTAGGAGTTCAATTCTTTCAAGATCAGAGGAATTCAAAGGGGATGGTCTGTACTGTTCTAAAAGGGTAGGATATTTTGTAATGAGCTTATACTAATACAATTTTAAAAGTTATAAATATTTTTATTTTTTAAAAAGCCTTATACTAATAATATTGAGCTACCAACATATTATATCGCGAACAAGTTTTTAATGAGGGTCAAATTTGATTTTTTTTTTCTAATTTGAATAGAATGGAAGAGAAAAGAAATGAAAGATTAACATTTAGAGAAGGGAATGAAAGATAAAGAAAGAAAATTATATGAATTGAATTTATATTTTTAATCTATTAATTTAATAATAATATGAAATCTTTTATTTATTAATAATATTTTAAATTATTTAATAAAAATATATTAAACAAACATTTCCTTCCTTCCATTTTGGTCTAAAAAAAGAATGTTAAAACTTTTATACTAAATATAATATTTCATTGCTTATTTTTTTTATTAAAAAATTAATTTAAACACTTAAAATTTAAATATTTTATTTTTTCTCATCTTGTGAATCCAATCATGATATACCTAAACTTATCAGTTGCACATGATTCACTATTTTTAATTCTGTTACGAGACACTAACCATTGTGGTTTATAAAAAAGAGAAATTCTTGTGTGCACCTAGTGTATATGTACGGGTGCTTTAAATAATTGTATTATGTATTTTGAAAGTTATTCAATAAATATTGTATATAATTTTATCAACACGTAATATAATAATTCAAAGTACTCGATACACGTGTATTGACTGTACTTAAAAATTTCGCCATAAAAAAAATACACAAAGCGAATTTATATAGATAGATGCAATGAATACATGTTAACGTCTAATACCTCTAAAAAATTATAAGAGTGACAATGTCACATGATAAGGTTTGTGTGCGCCAAGTGAGGGCAGTTGGGCTTGTGAAAAAATATATATAGAAAGTGTCCAAAATCTTTTGTTTTTAGCATTTGACCAATTCTTAGTTGCAGGCAATAATTTTATTTTTTATTTTTTTAGATACTATTCAATCATATCCACTGGGAGTTGAAGTAATCAGTTATTTACTTTGGTAATTGATTGAGCCTTCTAATGGGAGATTACCACAAAAAAATGTTTTTTATAGTGGACTAATAATTTGATTATTATTATTATCCTCAGACTGGAAATTATATGAAATAAGATGACTTTTCTTTTTTTTTTTGGATCGTTTGAGCTAGAAATAATTAGTGGCTATCCAATGTCTTTAAGTTCCGACCTTTTAATGAGTGATTCCCAAAATAGAACTATTAATAATAAAAGTGAGTGATCAAGACAAATTATATATACTCATTTGGAAGTCTCTGGATGACCTGATAACCTCCCCTTTTTTTAAAAGAAGAAAAATTTGAAATTCTCTCTCTCTCTCTCCTTGTAAGATTGGATACGTGGCTCCAAATATTGTATCTAATCTTAATAATAATTTTTTAAGAAAAACAATGAAACTAATAAGAGGAAAAAATGAATTTTTTCTTCACAAGAAAATATTAATCTCTTAATTTTTTATACTAACTACTCGAATAAACATCCAATAATTGAAGCGTTTATATGATTCAATCACTATTAAAATTTATAAGTTAATGTGTTTTAAAATAATACAAACAACTAAAAATTGAAAGAATTTATATGAGAAAGCTTATACTTAAAAGTGTGATACATTTTGCTCAAAAAAATCAGTAAAAGGAACAGTTCATTCGTAGGGCTATGCCTTCGAAATTTAATATTGAAAAGATGAAAAATGACTTGTGGAAATTGGCACAGCCGACAAGAATTTTTTTTTTTTTTTTTCCCGGTCTTTGATGTCATGCGTGAAATTTCCGCGAAGTTTCTTGGAATAACGGCTAATGGATTTAAATTGTGTGCAAACCTCGTTTAATAGAGGAAAACTACTTTACTTTTTAATTTTGTTTTTTTAAGTGGTCAAAAGGTAAAAAAATTAAATTGAATTTAAAGGTGGTGATGGAAGGAAGCCCAATCCGTAGCTGGTCCCACCTCCGGGACCCGCCATTTGGAGCAGGACGTCATCGTTTACATTTATTACATCACATTAAAAAAAGAAGAAAGTTTTTTTTTTTTTTGAACCTCATCTCAAGCTCACGGTAGTCTACAGAAATATATAGTAGAAGAAATATCACAAAAAGCAATAATCATGTGAATTATAAAACAAAATTGGAAAATAAGAGATCAATAATTATAATACAATTTTCATCCCTTCTTTATGTGTAATCCAAGTGGAGTTGAAATTTCTGGCATACATTTTTGTTTAATACACCCAATATTCCCTGTAATTTTGTAAATAAAATATTATTTATCTTAGTTATGATAAAAATAATCTCACACATCGCTGCTTCTCCTTTTTTTATAAAATTGTTTTATATGCTTTTTTTGTCGTGAAAATTTTAAAAATATTTTATAATTTATTAAATGATTAGTCTACTATATTATGTCCTTAAAAATATGTTAAGAGGAGCGTATTGAATAATCATGCATAATTGAATACTATTATGAATTATTAGAATCTTTATTAATTAGTGGATGCTCCACTAATTATTGATTTATGTGAATTATTAGAAGATTTTTATGGATGTCCACCATTTAGTGGAGACACCACTAATTAAGATTAGTGGAAGATGATGTATGCCATGATGTAATCCACTAATTAGAGCTCTATAAATAGAGCTATTCTCTAAGCTTGTAATACACCATTATTTTGTGAAAGAAAGATTAGTGAAAGAAAGATTAGAGAAAATTGTGATAGAAAAGAAAGAGAGAAATTCTTGTGCAAAATAGTTAGAGTTTTATTAGTGTGTAGTGTGAAGATTTTATTCTAACACTACCCTAATTTTATAACACGTTATCAGCATGAGTCTCTACCGGTACAAAAGCCAGAAGACTAAGCACGAGTTTCTGCCGTTACCAAAGCCAGAAGACAGGTACGCATTTATTGATCTCTATGGCTAACATCGCGAAACTCGAATTTGTAGCCCTTGATATTTCGGAAAAAATATATGTCATGGGTTATCGATGCAGAAATGCATCTAAATGCTGAAGGCCTTAGTGAAACTATTCAAGCAAATAATAGTGCATCTGCACAACACAAGGCTAAAGCTTTGATTTTTATTCGTCGTCATCTCGATGAAAATTTGAAAATGGAATATCTTACCGAAAAAGATCCATATGGCCTATGGGTAAATTTAAAAGAAAGATTTGATCACCTGAAGATGGTCGTACTACCTACTGCACGGTATGAATGGTTGCACCTGAGGTTGCAAGATTTTAAAACCGTGAATGAATATAACTCATCAATGTATAAAATTACATCTCAATTAAAATTATGCGGAGAAAAAGTGACTGATGAAAATATGTTGGAGAAGACATTCTCCACATTTCATGCCTCGAATATTGTCCTGCAAGCAACAATATCGAGAAAAGGGGTATACAAAATTTACAGATT
Source organism: Voacanga thouarsii (assembly GCA_026120185.1). Lineage (NCBI taxonomy): Eukaryota > Viridiplantae > Streptophyta > Magnoliopsida > Gentianales > Apocynaceae > Voacanga > Voacanga thouarsii. The sequence continues at coordinate 4,603,197 of JANUWF010001102.1, read as the reverse complement.
TAATTATCGCCTCCTCATTGCGAGAGAAAAATAATGAGTTATTATTGAGAAATCATGAAGCTGCACTCAACCGGCTCTACAAAGACTCCTGAAGTGAATGATGTTGGCTCCAGCAGAAGCCATCGTTATAGTCGTGGTCGTGGCCGTGGCCGTGACCGTGGTCGTGGTTATGGTCGTAGACACGCTCGATATTTCCCTTATCACAATTATAATCAAACCGTGAGAAATATCAGCCACCAAGTGGAACAGTAAAAGATCAAAAGGGAAAAGAAAAAGAAATTGAAGAAAAGCATGAGGATATATGTTATAGATGTGGCATGAAAGGTCATTGGTCACGTAAACTGTCGTACTGGCTAAGCATTTAGTTGAATTGTATCAAGCTTCATTGAAAAATAAAAATGTGGAAGCAAATTTTTCTCAACATCCAATAAATAATGCTGATGATGACGATAGTGATCCTGAAGATCTTAATATCAATATTACCCATATGGATGTATCGGATTTTTTTTTAACACCCAAACGGTAGGATAGACCATTTAATTGGTGATGGCAGTGTCCAAAAGAACTAAAGCCTCACCCTGATATTTTTGTATTTTCATTTTCATTCTATTCTAATAATATTTACGTTTACATATATATATTTGTGTTCGTATGGTCGTTATTAATGATGATGTATGCATTATTGATAGTGGAACTACACACACCATACTAAAAAATGAGAAATATTTTCCTAATCTCAAAATGGGAGAAATAAATATTTATACGATAAACGGTAGTGCAAATGTAATTGAGGGCTCCGGAAGAGCTAGTATATTGTTGCCTAAAGGAACAACAATTATTATTGATAATGCACTATTTTCCTCAAAATCCGTAAGAAATTTATTGAGTTTTAAAGATATCCGCGTAAATGGGTATCATGTTGAAACAAATGAGGAAAATGGGATTGAGCATCTTTTTATTACTCAAATGCATTTGGGTAAGAAATCGGTATTAGAAAAACTCGCTGTCTTTTTCTACTCGGTCTATATTTTGTAAAAATATGTACAATTGAAATTCATCATCTAGTAAACCGTAAGTTTACTGATCCTATTACTTTTAGCATTTGGCATGACCGGTTTGGTCATCCTGGATCTACCATGATGAGAAGAATCATTGAGAATACACATGGTCATCCTTTAAAAAATAAAAGGATATTAACATCGAAAAATTCGCATGTACCGTATGTTCCCTAGGAAAATTAATTGTTAAACCATCACCAAGAAAAGTAGGAGTCGAAAGTCCTACATTTCTCGAACGGATTCACTGAGATATTTGTGGACCTATTGATCCACCATGTGGACCGTTCAAATATTTTATGGTCTTAATTGATGCATCATCCCGATGGTCACATATATGTTTATTATCTACTCGCAACCTAGCGTTTATGAGATTACTTGCTCAAATAATTAAATTACGAGCACAATTTTCTGACCATCACATTAAAAATATCCGTTTGGATAATGTCGTGAATTTTCATCACATGCTTTTGATACATATTGCATGTCAATTGGGATTAATGTTGAACATCTTGTAGCTCATGTTCACACACGTAATGGTCTTGTCGAATCTTTGATTAAACGATTACAATTAATTGCTAGACCATTATTAATGAAAACAAATCTCCCAACATCTCGCTCGGGGACATGCTATTCTACATGCCGCAACACTTGTACGTATAAGACCAAACTAGTTATCATAAATTCTCTCCTTTGCAATTGGCTTTTGGGTCGAACCAAATATTACTCATTTAAGAATTTTTGGGTGTGTCAGATATATTCCAATTGCACCAAACCAACGTACAAAGATGGGTCCTCAAAGAAGAAAGGGGATATACGTTGGATATGATTCTCCCTCTATTATTAGGTATGTTGAACCCCCGACAGAGATGTATTCACAAGAAGATTTGCCGATTGTCATTTTGATGAATCATTATTCCCTAAATTAGGGGAGAACCAAAACAAGATAAAAAGGATCTTGCTTGGACAACATCATTAAATTATCTTGATCCGCGCACAAGCGCATGTGAACTTGAAGTTCAAAAGATAATTCATTTGCAAAGCATTGCAAATCAAATGCCGAACGCTTTTGTTGACTCCGAAGAGTTACAAAATCGCATATTCCAACCTATAAATGCTCCTATTCGAATTGAAGTTCCAGCAGAACAAAATATTATACCTATAGTCACTGAGTCAAAAACACGCCGTAAGCGTGGCCGACCTCTTGGTTCTAAAGATAAAAATCCTCGAAAGAAAAGAGGATTAAATGATCCGTAAGATCATATTGAAGAAAAGAATGATAAAGACCAAGAGAGAACTGATGACAAAGAACCGTAAGTTGATGAAAGTAACACCGAAATTTCTATCAATTATACCACTTCCGTAGAAGTTGGAATCTGATAGAAACCGTTATTGATAATATATTTGCATACAATATATCTCTTGATGTTACACAGATAATGATGATCCCGAACCAATATCGCTTGATGAATGTCAGCATAGAAAAGATTGGTCGCAATGGAAAGATGCGATTCAATCGGAGTTAAATGCACTCGGCAAAACGTGAAGTCTTCGGACCGCAGTCCGAACACCGTAAGGTGTAAAACCCGTTGGCTACAAATGGATATTTGTGCGAAAGCGCAATGAAAAGAGTGAAATCGTTCGATATAAAGCACGATTAGTAGCCCAAGGTTTTTCACAAAGACCAGGTATTGACTATGATGAAACTTATTCTCCCGTTGTTGATGCTATTACACTCCGATATCTTATCAGCTTGGCAAGACATGAAAAGATAGATATGCGCCTATTAGATGTTGTCACCGCTTACTTGTATGGAAATTTAGAAAATGATGTTTACATGAAAATCCCCGAAGGATTTCATATGCCTCAAGCATATAAACATTATCCTCGTGAAAATTACTCCATCAAGTTGCGTAAATCATTATATGGCCTGAAGCAATCTGGGCGCATGTGGTTCACACGTCTTAGTGAATATTTATTGAAAGCGGGATTTAAAAATGACCAGGTATGTCCATGTGTTTTTATTAAGAAATCTTGTTCTAAATTTGTGATATTAGCTATATATGTTGATGATATTAATCTTATTGGAACTCCTGAAGAGCTCCAAGAAACAATTGATTATTTAAAAAGAGAATTCGAAATCAAGGATTTTGGTAAAACCAAATTTGGCCTTGGTTTACAAATTGAACATTTGGAGAGTGGAACATTTATTCATCAATCAACATATACAAAGAAAAGTGTTAAAAAGATTTTACATGGACAAAGCACATCCATTGAGTATTCCAATGATCGTGCGATCATTAAATGTGGATAAAGATCCTTTCCGACCTCAAGAAAATGATGAAGAACTCCTTGGTCCTGAAGTACCATATCTCAGTGTAATTAGTGCATTGATGTATCTTGCTAATAATACACGACTCGATATTGCTTTTGTCGTCAATTTATTAGCAAGATTTAGTTCTTCACCAACACGACGACATTGGAATGAAATTAAACAAGTCCTTCGATATCTCCAAGGTACAATTGATCTCGGATTATTTTATTCAAATAAAACCAGTTCAACATTGATAGGTTATGTAGATGCTGGTTATTTATCTGATCCACATAAAGCACGTTCTCAAACGGGCTATCTATTTACATGTGGAAATACTGCTATATCATGGCGTTCTACTGAAACAATCTATAGCAACCTACTTCTTCAAATCATGCTGAAATTATAGCCATTCATGAAGCAAGTCGAGAATGTGTATGGCTAAGATCCATGATTCATTATATCCGAGAAAGTTGTGGATTATCATCAATCAAAGGTATTCCAACTCCTCTTTATGAAGACAATGCAGCTTGCATAACTCAATTACGAGGAGGATATATTAAAGGAGATTGGACAAAACATATTTCACCAAAATTCTTCTTTACTCATGAACTTCAGAAGAAAGGTGAAATTGATGTGCTACAAATTCGGTCATGTGATAACCTCGCAGATATTTTCACGAAGACTTTACCGATCGCAACATTTGAAAAGTTGAGATATAAAATCGGTATGCGTCGGTTTAAAGATTTAAAGGAATCATCTCATCAGGGGGAGTAATAAATAGACATATAGAATAGTGTACTCTTTTTCCTTCACTAGATTTTTTTTCCCACTGAGTTTTTATCTAGTAAGGTTTTAACGAGGCATATTCTTTATGTAATGGATGGACATCCAAGGGGGAGTATTATGAATTATTGGGATCTTTATTAATTAGTGGAGGCTCTACTAATTATGGATTTATGTGAATTATTAGAAGATTTTTATGGATGTCCACCATTTAGTGGAGACACCACTAATTAAGATTAGTGGAAGATGATGTATGCCATGATGTAATCCACTAATTAGAGCTCTATAAATAGAGCTATTCTCTAAGCTTGTAATACACCATTATTTTGTGAAAGAAAGATTACTGAAAGAAATATTAGAGAAAATTGTGAGAGAAAAGAAAGAGAGAAATTCTTGTGCAAAATAGTTAGAGTTTTATTAGTGTGTAGTGTGAAGATTTTATTCTAACACTACCCTAATTTTATAACAAATACTGCATTTTATATTATTTTCTGGAAAATTATGATTCCGGCGTGGTGGGCGGAGTCAAACTCAAGTGTTTGATTTCGGCGAGGGTTGGAGCTTGGAGCGTGCGCAATTAGATGGAGGCACGTGGGCTGCTGCGCGTGCGACAATGTTTTTATTTTGCGGCGTCAGTCGCTGAATAGTACTACTGCTTATCTTTCAACAGCTTTTTTCCTTTTTTTTCACTAAAATTAAGTTTTTTAAATATTATTAAATAGAATAAATTTAATATTATTTATTAAGTATATTTGATAATAATATATTAAGTATTTAATTAATTATATTAAATAATAAATTTTTATTATCACTTAATTGATTAAAATATACTGTAATAAGATTATATTATAAATTTTAAGTAAATTAAAAGTTACTTTAAACTTAAAATTTAAATATGTTAAATATTTATCTAATTATTAATATTTATTTATATGAAATTTAAATTATAATAAAATACAGTGTAAAAATAAATTACAATTAATTCACACTTCATTTTAGATTCAACTTTCAAACTTTAATTTTTAGAATTCAATATTTAAATATTTAGACTTTAATTTTTATATTTCAATTTTATCAAATGAGCCATAAGGGCCTGTTTGATAAGTTAACTCAATACTTAAAACTGAATGAATTAAGTACTTATTTTATTAAGTATATTTGATAACGACTAATATTAAATATTCAATTAATTAAGTATGTTTAATAATATTTTTTATTATTATTTAATTAATTAAGTCGTATTAAAATTCTATTATAAATTTTAAATAAATTAAAAGTTACTTAAATTTGAAATATAAAAATATTAAATATTTGTCTAATTATAAATATTTTTATATTTAATTTAAATTAGAGTAAAATATAGTATAAAAATAAATTACAATTAATTGAAATTTCGGATTCAATCTTCATACTTGAATGTTTAGAATGTACTTAAATATTCAAAATTTTATTTTATCAAACGAACTTTAAATAATTATATATTTGTTTGTAATTAAAAATTATATATATATATATATATATATATATATATATATATATATATATATACATTCGCTCTAATGGTAATGGCATAACATGATTTAATCATCATTTAATTTTTTTTGGTCACTTTTTCAAATTTATGTTTCTGCTTTGTTCTTTTTTGGTTGTCTACCTATTTATTTTCCTTTTTTAAAAAAAAATGAAATCTAGAAAGCCGCAAACCTGAGTTTAAGTGACTAGGCTATAAGTAGCAACAACTCTTTTCAAATTAAAATTTTACTTTAATTTAAAAAATAATTTAAATAACTTTTATTTGTAAAAAATATCATATGCTAATAGCACATCATATTATTTCTCTATAACTCTATATCTACTTCATAAATTTAATACTCATTCCGTTTTAAAATATTTGTTCATGAAACTTTTTTGTTTTGTTTCAAAATACTTATTTATGTACATATTTCTAAAATTAATAATTAGTTTTTTCTTATTTTATCTTCATTTATTCTAAATTAACTACACAACTTTTCAAAACTCTTATTTCTTCTTATTTCTTGAGAATTTTCACTAATTAATAACTATCATATTTTTAATATAGATAAAATAAAATTTTTATTTAAATTATAATATTATTTTCAATATTTTTAATTTATATACAAAAATCTTTATAAATAAATATTTTAAAATAAAAAATAATTTTTTATTATATTTATACAAACTTATCTCAATCATCCAAATAAGTGCAAAGGTCATGGTTGAGTTGACCAAAATTAGTCAAAATGAACACAATCAGAATTTTGGAGAATAAAAATGAGGATACGGGTTCGTGTCTTGTGGGGGCTTTGCCAACTTGCATCGTGGCCACATTGTTCCTTTAAAAGTCTCCAGTCTTAGGGTCCACCTTCTTTCCTTCTTTATTTCCCCCAAAATGGAATTTTCGGCGTTTCTGGTTTTTTTTTTTAACGTGGCATTTAATACTTGTGAAAAATCCTACACAATTATATTGAAAAATTAAATGCACAGAGTTTAATTGAGCACAAGTTCTAAATGCCACGTTAAAATACGAATAATATATACACAATAATATTTGATCCACGAGATTTATTGGTAAAATTATATAAGCTTTATTTGATTTCTTTTCCAATACTTAAGGAAGTTAAAATACGAATCAAATTAAGATTTATTATTTAATAAAAATATTTCTAATAAACTAAAATTTTACCTTGTCACAGTTAAAATTTTAAGTTAAATATTCATGTTATTAGCATCATTGCATACATTTTGAATTATACAATTGAAATAGAGACACATTTCCAAGCCAAGTGAAATGGCATTTCCTCATAAAATAAAATTATTACCCACCGTTAAAATTGCAAGGAGCAAAGTATCTAACCGCAGAATAAATTTGGAGAATTAAATGATATTACATCCGTCCTTCTTTATCTATCCATTTTAATTAATATTTTTATTTCAATTTATATGTTACATTAATTAACGAAGATGATAATAATTATTTTTTTTATAAATATCCCTCTTTAATACAAAAAGTATTATATATTTATAATAAAAAATTTAAATTAAATTAAATATACTTACAATGAATAAAATTTTAGAATTTGATTATTCATTAATAAAGAAAGATTTTTTGAGAGTAAAATAAGAAATATTAATTAATTAATTATATTTTTTTTATTTTTTTTAAATTTATAAATCGATTAAAATGAACAAATAAAAAGAAACGTAAGGGGTAAATAATTCTAAAATCACGAAAAAATTTTATATACACCTAATATATGTGTACCGAATATATTAAAGTATTGCAGAATGCATATAAAAATTCTTCTAAAATCACATGGAGGAGAGAGGGAGGGAGAGAGAGAGTGAGAAATGTAGTATGGGGTTTAGAAGGATCAGCATTAGTAGCTTTTTGGCTGTGGTAAAAGTGAAAACGCGTAACACACGCATTCCTAAACGCGGTTAGAGTGGTTGGGAATCACAATTACATTTTGTTAAAAAAGTAAATTGTGATGTGAGGACGGGACATCATAAATCATCCGTCCATCAACGAAATGTCTTAGTCCTTTCAAATGTTTCCCTGTCTCAACTCTAACTGGGCTTTTGCCTGCGTGCGTGTGAATGCGTGACTTTTTTGTATCTCTTTCCATAACGCATCTCCATTTTGTCAATTTGTACTTGCTCACATGCTGCTACTGCTACTTTTACTAATTTGTGGCTCATAAGCAAATGGAATCCCCAAGCAAACATATTACATTTTTTTTTAAACTCCTTTTGATTGTAAGTAGTTTTAATGTTTATTTTGAGGTAATACAAATAATATTTAATTAAATATAAATTATTAACTAAAGTGAATAACAATCAGATTTATAAATTAATAAAAATTGTATCTCTTAAGTAAGTAAAGTGTAATTTTTATGTTCATAATATTAATTTTTACTATTACTCCATTCGGATTTAATTCTTTGTATTTTAATTTTTAAAAATAAATATATTTTTACTATAAACTTTCATAATTAATATCATCTGTTTAAAAGATAAAAATTTCACTAACTCACAAATCGTATTACTAATTTTTCTAAATAATAACTTGTTTATAATTAAATAAATATCCTGCTAAATTTTTATTCTCAATCAAATTATGTCATTCATTCATTCAATGGTGGAAATGTAACATCTTGCACAGGCGGGTAGCGAGACAAATTGGTTTGCATTATTGAACGACTTTGAATGGCATCTGAGTTGTCTTGCGTCAAGGCACATAGGTTCATGAACAAGGAGAAGAAGTGAAGTAAACTATACAACTGTATTTAAAGCATGTCTGATGAGTGACTGACGGCCCTTACCATGCAAGCAGAGGCAGAGACCATTTTTAACGATCGAGGAGGGCACATTCATTGCCACCACGTTCTCAATATACCCTTTCATTTCTCAGTCAACTTATTCTTTTGTGTTGCTTCTCAACCTTATTCTTTTGTGTTGCTTCGCTCTTTGTTCACCCTTAGGCTTGTTTTGGTTCACCCGCTTCTGATTTACTACCCTTTCATATGTACATCCAACCAAATGAGGTAAATGTCCCGTTTACCTCTATATTTACTTCCTCTCCTAATTTATTTTCACAAAAAGTCCAACCAAACCAAGCCTTATGTGCCCTTTGACTTGCAAAATAATAATCCTCCACACGTTTTGAAATATGAAACTCTTTATACATAAATTAAGAGTATTAAAAATAATACTATAATTTAGATAAGGTTTTTATTTTATCCATATTAAAAACACAACAACCATTGATTGATAAAAATTCTCAAGAAATAAGAAGAAAAAAGAGTTTTGAAAAGTTGTATAGTTAACTTATAATAAATGAGAGTAAAACAGAAAAAAATTAATAATTATTTCTAAAAATATGTACATAAACATCTATTTTGAAAGAAAATAAGAAAGTTTTATAAATAAGTATTTTGAAACGAAAGAAATAATAAATATCAATAATTCAAAATAAAAATTATATATCCACACGTTAATTTAGCCATTGTTTGGATGGAGTAGTAATTAGAAGGAAAAGAGGAGAAAAAATAAATTTAGAAAAGGAAGTAAATATTTACTTAGTTTAATAGGGCGTAAGTGTGAAAAAAAGTAAATATGGAGGTATTTCCCTTTCCCTCCACATCAAATTTTTTGCTCCTCCCATTTTGAATTGGTTGCACCAATCTTTCTATTATAAAGATCAAAATAACCTCAAAATTTTCTAACTTTTACATTTTTTTATCTCTTTCTTTTATTTTTTTCCCAACTTGTTAACTTCTATATAGATTTTTTAAAATTTCTTCCACTATTATTATATTCTATATCCTTTTTCACTACTCTTTTGAGTAATAAAGCAAATATTTTTTATTTGTCTAATATTAATTTTCTTTGAAAATATTAATATCTTATCTAATAAATTGTTAATGACTTGTCTAATAAATAATATTTTATCTCAATCTTATAATACAACTATTTACTTCACTTCTAACAATACCAAATAAATAAAAATAATTTGATTTATTTCTCTAATAATATGGATATAATAGTAAATTTGATAAAATACCTTTCCATTTCTCTTCACTTTTTCAATAAACCAAATAAGAACAAGTATTTATCACTTACTTCCTTTTTATTCATATCAAATAAAATAAAAATAAATATGATTATTTCTTCCAAAGGAAGTAAAAGTAACTCTCCCCTATCCCTTCCCTTCTGCGGACCAAACAAAGCCTTAGTTATCTAGAAGCTAATTAATAAAATTGATACCCATTTAAGATTTTAGTTTCTAAGAAAATACTTTGACTTCTAGGGTTATTTAGATACCTCTCATTTTTTTTTTTATAATTTTATTGTAATTTAGTTAATTAATTGTAGCCTCCTCATAACTTTTTCCTCTCTCTTAGACTGTCATATTTGGATTGAGAGAAACAAAACAAGAGGAAAAGAAATAGAAATAAGGTGCGGAGGGAGTTTTAATGTTGTTTGGAGATAACTAATTGGAGGGGAAAAGAAAGATAATGCCAATACATTTTTACCCATATCTTATTGACTTCTTGAATATAAAATAAATAAATAAAATCATAAAGGTGATATTTTCCCATTCTTTTTCAATTTAGTTGTTAGATAAGAAAATGATATTTGATTCATTTCCCTTCCTTTCTCTCTTTTTTCCCTTCACAAAAATTAGTCCAAATATCTAATTTTCTCTGATCTCCTCTCCTTTCCGTCTACTTCTTTCAACCAAACAAAGTGCTAGGAAATTCTTTAGACATCCTTTATTATTCAGATTCATAATTCTACAAATAATCGAAAAAGAGAAAAGAAATGCAGAAAATGACAAGACTAGGGGCAGAAAAGCGAATCTAATAATTAAAAAGACGAAGCCATGTCGAGTGCACGACTTATTATTATTATTATTACTATTTTTCCACTTTTCTGTCTTCATATCTAAGCAGTAAATGCGTAGAATCTTTGTGTTAACTCCCCAATTGATATTCAAGATACAATGAACCAAATAATTTATTATTATTATTATTATTATTATTATTATTATTATTATTATTATTATTATTTAAAATTTTACAGAGGCAATGGTGATTCATGAGCACGTGAACTGCAGTTTATTACAGAATAAAGGACATTTTTTTTTGGGAGTTTAAATTTTAGCGTTATCAAACAACACTAAGACAAAAGACATCTAATACAATTCTTAGTTGGAGGAATTGATAAAATCTTATTTTTGTGTTTATTAGGATTTCAATTTTGTCTTTTCTGTTGTTCTTCTTCCCCATTTGATATGAATCTTTTATAATTTAATAATCTAATAGGAACAAAAGCTGAATTTCTCCGCAACTATGTTGCTCGTGACAGTAGAGAAAGAAAGGAAGGGCAGAGGAGAAGAAGATGACTTTATGAATAGAGGAGGATTAAAGGATAATTTTGTCAAAATATTAAATATTAATTAATTTAAATATAGTATTTAGCCCCTTTTATATACGAGCACTTATTTTATTCGTCCAATTGCCTTGACGACAGAATACAAAAAACATAGCTTTATTTTATTTTATTTTATCACTTTATAGAAATAAATTCTTTTTAAATTTTCTATTGCTGTTTTGCAGTTTCTGCTCCCCTTATTCAAGAGAGATGTCCAATAAACGGAGCAGATAATGCCAAATAGTGGATTCTTTTTTTAAATTTAGTAATTGTAAATAAATAATAATCCTAGGAGTTGCTGGATGAAATTTCCAAGATGATTAAATTAAAATAAGTTTGATTTGTTGAATCTTTAGGGGAACATGTGAATGTGTGTGGGAGTGGCATTTCCATAGGTGATGTCTCCTCGGACTGTTGAGATCTAATTTATTTATACAAAAACCAGAATTAGATTTTCCTAATGTTTCCTTTCCATTCAACTTTTGATTAGCAGCTTTCTTTAGTTTACTTATTACTAGGGCAAGCTTTAGATGGAAAGAGCATACAGGCTCATTTTGGGTTCGGAAAGGTGAAAAACTTTAGTTATTATTTTGAGGAAAATTTTATTGAACATATAATATTTCACAAATTAGCTCTCCCTCTTTCTCTCTCTCTCTCTCTCTCCTCAAAAGGATATTGTTGAGTTTGTTCTTAGTGAGTGAGATATGCTAGTGGCTCATAAGGTTGGTTTTCTCTCACTCTGTTTTACCCTAAAATTTTGTTACCTCCTTTGAATGCATGAATCATACATGCCTCAAAATATAGAGACTTGAATAGAAGGTGAAAACCCCACTAGACATAACAAGCTAAGTGAATACCAAGTTTAGATTGAAAGAACAGGAAAGAAAGGAAAGGAAATGATATGGATTTAGATGTTTATAATTAATTTTTATGGAAAAAAGGAAAGAAAAATGAAATAATTAGATTTATTGAAAAATGTCGAGTTAGTTTTTGCTTAGAAGTGGACAAAATAAGCAGGAAAAAAATTGATTTTAACAATTTTTAATTAATGACTAAAATATTAAATCTTTATATTTATTTAAAAATAATGATAAATATATAAATTAATAATTTATCCGTTTCTTTCTTCTTATCAATCTCTTTCTTTCCCTACTTTGCAGAGATTCTTCTTGAGTGTCCGAAGACAAAGAAATGCTGACAAACCCTATCAAAATTTAAATTATTAGAAGATACTACTATTAAATGAATTGAGAATACAATCCGATAAGCAAAAAAATTGATAAGATAAGGTTAGAAATGAGAATACAGTGCTTGCCCAAATGTACAATAATATTTTGGATTAAGGAGGGAATCTGAGGCGAATCTCTCCACCCGTGACTCGAGGTTTTACATCCGAATAGAATGTAAATCTGAGATGTGCACCGGTAATAGGTCCCAAGAATATTCAATAATACCTAATCGAACATGAAAAACCCTAGAAATTTCCCAGTATATTTCTCCAGATAAAAGGCCCAGAAATTTCTTCCAAGAGAGGCTCGTGTTGTCCCTTTCACAAGCACGTACGATTCGATTTGATTCTGGTGGGCGTTCTGAAATTGGCCTTTACAGGACACTGCACATGACATGACCATGAAATTATTTTCACTGCCTTGACAATTCTCTCATGTTTTCTTTCTTTCTTTATTCTATTTCCCCTTTTGAAGAAGAAATGGCCTATTAAAATAATGTAGCAAAAAAAAATTTTGAAACGTCTCTTTTTGGGAACCTCTTTCTTTCATATGAAAGTTTTGAAAAATTGAGGTTACGAGATTTTATTTTATTTTTTTTTAATTTGTTTTTCTTTTGGGGTCAAGATAAGAGCAAATCCCGTGCGTAACTCCTTGTCTCATGGCCCTCACGTGTTTATGCTAATTAATAATCCCATTTGATTGAGCAATAAATAAAAAGGAATAAAAAAAGAAAATAATTGAGTTTAAGTAAATCCCAAACATAAAATTTATTAGTACATCGTTTTGCAGATTTTGGTGAATTTCTAAGTTTCACCAATATTAAGAAAGGAGGATTGCGTTAAGCATCGTCGATCTACCAAAGTTGGGCTAAAGAGATTTGTTTATGTAACTTCAAGAAACCCTAAAGGTGGAATATTCATTAATGACCTAATTTCGGTCAATTTGGGGCAAGAATTGAAGTAACAAGTTTGCCTCTGATAAAGAAAAGCTACAAGAATAGACACGCGCCAAGGTGGAATCCACAAAGTCCAACTCATCAAATTGCATTATTCTTTGTTCATAAGGCAAGAAAAATGCAACCATTGAATGGATTTAATTGTTCGACTGTGCAGTCGTTGATAATGATCTTGAAGGAAATTTCTGTCATTCATTGGTCCCATGGGAATGAAAAGGAAACAATCTAGAGAATTGATATACCCTTGGAATTTCATAACCATATGCTCAGTAAACATCCAATTTCAAATTTCATTAATTTGATGAAAAACGTTTTGTCACTTGAACTATTGCTTTGACTCATTATTATTATTATTATTGTTTTTTTTTTCTGAAATTGATCGAGATAGTTAATATTGAAATTTTTACATCGACATTTCGAGTTCAAATGTCTTTTGAAATATGAGTTCTCCAAATATTTTCATGTAGCAAAAAAACTATTTTTCTACAATATTAGCATGATGAAAATGTAAGATTAAACCTGCCAACCGATGAATGATACTTCTAATGAATTAAATTACCATATCTTGACACCTTAATCGATAAATTACTTTTACCATTTTATTTTTTTCTTTGTTCAAAGTCTCAAAATAGAAGGGAAAATGTTCAGCAAATCTAGAAGGGTAATGAATTTTGCAATCAATGCTCTTCCCCTTTAATTGTGGAAATCAATGTTTCAGTATGAAATGGTGAAAGGGGAACCCGTACCAAGTGGAAATATTTTACGGACAATTAAGATTACCTATCGCGTTGGCATGAAATATTTCCTCGTCAAAAGCTAAGGTGTCAATATAAAGAAAGACTTAAAAAGGAAACGGACCTCATATACCCCATCACGAGTCGTGATCCCTAAAGTGAACGTTGAAGGGCCCTTTCATGGTTTAGGGGACATTGATGGAGGACGCATATCAACTACCAACTATAGTTGGGAGGACAATTAACCGCCATAAAACTGAACAAGACGTTATGGAAGTTTTGCTGTTGGAATTATTAATAAGTTCAGTTAAGGGAAGGATGATATAGTGATAATGAATTATTATGAGGATTATTTTTGTTATTAGCAGTTAATCATATAATTATACTATGACTTTATCATGACCATACCTAAATGTGGAGGAAGCCCACTACCGAGCTTACCCAACATTGACAGTTGGGACATTGCATCCACGGGAAGCCCAACATTATTGGCCTACCTATTGTCATTTTAACGGCATTTTCTTGTCTAGAGATTTTGGTGTGGGGATTAAGATTATCTATACACATACACACACTTGAAAAGATTTATCAAAACTAATATTGATTATTTTGATTAATGAAATCAATTATAACGGAAATACTATTGAATATTATTATCTGTTATTTCCGTTAAAATGATAGATGATGACTCGTTTCAATAATGTGGGGATTAAAAGTTACAATTATGTTGGTAAAGTTTATTCTAAAGCCAAGCTAAAAAGCTTCTGTCTCTAACACTCAAAAGATATAGGATTTGTACGAATGAAATATCATATATTTTGCAAAAAATATGGATAGTGATTATAATTTGAGTACGTGTTGCAATCTCCTCCACCAGTTTGTCATAAAGTTTTTTTCACCCGTTCTTATTTCTCTTCATTGGAAAAAAAAAAAAGAAAAGAACGCGCCCACTTTGTCACTCTCCTTGAGGCCTCTTTTTAAACTGGACTAGCCTAAGTGGCCCATCAGCATGCTTGAGGGTTTGAAAGTGGCCCAATTAAGAACTCCAAGTCCACGTAACCGAAACTCAGTCTTCCCAGAAAAGGCCTAATTGTTGAAATGCAACACGTGTAGGCTCATCCGCTGGCTACAAGAAAGTTTGTTGCGTGTGTGGTTTATTTTTTATCTTTTATACTTTATCTACTTAATATGAGTGATTTTTTTTTTATTATTATTACTATAGACCAGTATAATCTTTTTGTATAATTTATTTATTTTTTATAAATAAATTATCTTATTTTGTTAAAAATGAAAAAAAGGACGTTGCCTCGAAAGGCATGTACTGCTGCATGGTTATGGGCTTCCACACAGTTCATGTTCAAATAACCAGCAAACTTCTTTTCCATCATATTTCTAAGTGTGAAGACACTAATACTAGCTGATAATCTAGCTAATTTAGGTACTAGGCACGCTATTAATGGCTTGAAAAAAGAAAAAATATTATTAATATCATAAAATAATATACAATTATAATTTTTATTTAATAATAGATAGAATATTATATATAAAAAAAGAGTGAAAGAAATGTTATACGAACTTGTTAAATATCAAGTTTGAAAATTTTTCTTAATTTAAATAATTGACTTAGTTTAAGTATATTAAATTTCTTTAAGTGTCAAAATAAAACTAAAAAAAGTTTTTTATTATTTTTTTGGCTCATATTTTCCAGTCACGCGATTTGGACTTCCATCCAAAACAATTAATTAATATGAAATTACTGAACTTTTCAAATCTACGGAACTTGTGAGAAGAACATCTCCATCATTCTTGAAAGTTCAATCTTGGTTAACTACTTAAAACTGCAACAACCACCACCATATAATATAATATAGGGGTCCCATAATTTCATAAAAATTCCAGTTAATTCCAGATTTCTTCCAAACTAAGAAATGCAAAATTTGTTTGATTTCCGTCGGCAACATTCAGTACCTGTCATAAAAAGGTTGATAATCGAGTCTTTTAAACGCGCTTTATGGGTCATTTTCAAGAGGGGCCGTAGTGGTTTCTTGTCACTGTTACAATGCATAAATTTTCTAGGCTTCGCAGGAAGAACAATGACTTAAATTCTTTGGGTCAAGTTTCATTTTCATTTATGGACAGATTACTGGAAAACTCCCATTGTGAATAACAAGTGGCACTTAACCAATTTATTTAGCTATGGAATTGACAAAGATCGGCCATTCTTGAATTGGTTAGCTTTTCTCCATCAACCAAAGATCGCCAAGAACACAAAGAAGGAAAAATTGGTGTGGCAGCATTTTATCCCGTAACCTGGCGATTTCCAGTGTTTCAAATCTGCAAGATGATTTGGAGCTCATAGAAAACAACAGCCGTTTTAGTAGAATAGAACATGAAATTAATTTTCATGCACCAACTGTGGAAGAAAAATTCTGAACGTGTGTTAGAAGCCAGCAAAGGTTCAGTATGCAGAAATGAAAGATAAGAACACACCGAGTCTGAAAATAGTCTTCATTACACGGATGTTGCTAGTACAATTTACATCTGCAAAATCGTGATTATCATCTATATTTGCCATATGGGAAAAAAATAATTTCACATAGCAACTTTAGCTGGGACTGCAGGGAGGGACTCCAGTCCTTTTGTCTCAGATGATTCAACTCCAAAAGACTCAAAATCTCACTACTAGAGGAGCAGCCTTAATATAAGACGGCTACTCACTCTTTCGAAAGTTCAGAAGTTCTGAGACTATACAAAGCTAGACTATTTCCGTGCACCGGCTCAACAAGAAGAATTGGCTGGCGCCTTAGAAGATGCAGTCCAAGTAGTGATTATAACGTTTCCGGTTGAATTCCAGTAAGCTACCATAGGTCCTGTCTGCAACTCCGATGAAGAGAGCTTCGGTATCGGGACTAAAAGAGATCCCGGCTATTTCACCAAACAAGTCAATTTCTTGACCTTTGGAATAGTCTGATTTTGTATCAAAGATGTGAACGAAATCTGCTGGTTCAGCCATTGCCATGAACCGGCCATCGGCTGTGAAACGGATAGCCCTGATTGCTCCTATTCTTCCCTTGAGTACAGATACAGACTCCGATAAATTTCTTATGTCCCATAGTCTGCATGTGGTATCCTGGTTCCCAGTTGCAAAAGTCCAGCCATCTGGGTGCCAAGCTGATGCAAAGGAATAGTCCAGATGCCCCTTCAGGGTGCTAACAACCTTTCCTGATTGAGCATCAGCAATCAAACACTCAGGACTGTCCCCAAGGACTGCAAGTAATCTACCATCTGGACCGACAGAGGTATTCTGAAAAACCATTAATTTGAACTGTAAATATTCATATCGAATTTGAACCATCAGCCAGCACAGGAGGTCCGGAAAGGATTGGAAGGGCTACTTACATTTACAGACCAAGGAAATGAGAACTGACTCAGGCAGGTGAATTTGTTGATGTCAAAGACCCTTACTTGAGCATCATTATTTGCAGCCATAACTCTCATTACGCCACTGCAGAAACATACACCCTATCAATAAAGCCACAGCACAACATTCATGATGTTCAATTACGGAAGAAAAAGGGTATCTCATTCTTACCCTGGTGTATGACATATGTCAATTGCATTAGTAATTGCATTTTCATCTGTGGTTATTTTTGTGCAGAAGGCGACCCCAGGTTGGTTTAGATACTGCAATGACATATTTAGTTAGCTTAGCCCATTCCACCAAAAACAAAGCAAAGCAATGTTAAACTGAATTTCACTCTCAAATCTATTCTCATATGTGCATTTGTTGGCATGTTTGGCTTCTGGTCGGAATGATCATCATTGGTAACAAAAGGAAACATCTTTTACCTTGCAGATAAGCTCCCCTTGAAATCCACCAGCAGCCATTAAATTGTCTACGACGGTCATTGTGCTTATCTGCACTCTGGATATTGTCTGGGACAACGATCCAGGATATTTCTACAGCCAGAATCTGGATTAGTCGTGAATCATAACCAAGTACTGAACGCGATAAGAATATAAAGATCAAAAGTTAAGTTACCAGTGTGGGCACAATGGGCTTCGCAACATTAAGTACTTCTTTGCCTCTCCTCAGAATAGATGACCAGTGCATCACTGAGTAGTTTTGCATCAGATACACATCGTTTTTTGATGTTGATGATAAGAGATTCCGCAGCTGCAAGAATGGAACAGTGGATAACACATTAATTACTATGTTAACATCATGCAAGAAAACAAACTGATATGATATTATTAAAGGAAACATTGTATGCAGCAGACAAAAACAAGATCTCAACAATGACAGGCAGCTTAACTGTTCCTCTACCCAATTCCAGAAGCTTCAATTCACAAATACTGATTTATCAATGAATGTCCAATTGAAAATAACAAAGCAGACAAAAACAATGTCTCAGAAATGATGGGCACTTAAACTTTTCCTGTATCCAATTCCAGAAGCTTCAATTCACACACTAACTAGTCAAGAAGTGCCTAGTAGCTAAATCGCAGAAAGTGTCCTTTTTCTGTGTTCCTTAAGATTTAAGAACTATTATAAGGCAGGAAGTCTTTAACCTTTGCAAGAAAGAATTTCTATGCTCCGATACTAAGATTGAATTAAAAGAATTTCTGCCACAAGCACTACCCCAAGAAAGAATTTCTATGCTCCGATACTAAGATTGAATTAAAAGAATTTCTGCCACAAGCACTACCCCTGGTATAAATCGAAAAGGCAAAAATTTGTGACTGCCCTAGCAGAGACAATCTGGCCACCCACAAAGATCTCATTCTAACCATTATACCCCAACTCCACTGCATGTAAACACCGAATAGTAACCTTGCCACAAAATGAGAAATAATCAGTCCATAATCACCCAGAATCCGCAAAGCAATTACTTGTGCACTTAAGGTACTAAAACATCATGGCAGGCATGAAATTTAGAAAAGGACACTTCATACACAAAACGAAAGATGTGTGGGGGAGGGGGTTTACTCTTGAGACTATAGAAAGGAATCATTGCTAGAGAGATTAAGATAAAAACAAGAAACCTCGACAAGCAATAGATGCATTAGGAGTTAAGGAGACATTTAGTACTGCTTCAGAACCAAAATAGCAGCCAGGAGAGAGAGAGAGAGGGTGTGGGGGGTGAAAAAAAAAATTACACCAAACCCTAAATATAAGAAAAGTTGAATGGAAGAGCGTCCCTCAAAAAGGGTGAAACACAAGATAAATGCACAAACATATGTGATTCAATGGATGTTGGAAGAAGCTAGATAAATGATTCCAGAAAATCAGGACAGAACTGCCACGTAGAGGAGTTTGATGTAAAAATCTGAAAATGTCTAGACACAGCACCAGTACTGATAACTGTGATGGATATAGAAATCATGCATCAGAACAAAAGCCTAACTAAAAAGTTAGATAATCAAGAAAGCCCATAAAAAATAAAAAAATAAAAAATCCCTCAAACCTAGACAAGATTGAACAGCAAATATTATCAACAGTGCAAACAACCTAGTATTTGGAAGCTAAATTTGTGTAATCAAATTGGCTACACGGATAGAATACATCATAACAACAGAACAGTATTTTTAACCAAATAAGGTCATAGCTTAAGAAATCAGATCTAAACAAAGTAAGAAACAGAAGTAGATTTTTTACAATTTTATGTAGGACTGACAAAAGACACACCACTCAATTGATGAACTAGCAAGCACAACCATACAGCTATATGAAACAGGCCACAACTAGCTAACACATTATCAGATTTCTATATGGCCCTTTTAAATGCTCAGATATTTCCCTGTCATACCATATGAACAATGATTCCTTAATGCGCCAGCTTGCTCAGACATAACTCCACTTGCTTCTAAGGCTGAAATGGAGATAAAATCGGAATCCCACAGAATAGAGGTTAATTGAGAGCATATTAAACAAGCAGCAATAAAAGAATTATTAAATTTATCAACATCCCCACAGCTTGCATAGACGAACATTGAATCAACCGAGAACTTTAGTAAAAGGTCAAGAAAGTGAAGAAAAGTCATCCAAAAGAACCACAACAGATGCGCAACTTGTCTAGTGCACAAAGACAAAGACCACCACTAGGATTACCAAACCAATAACTAAACAATAAAGAAGAAAATGCCAATGCACACAGAGATGCGCAAAGATACACACACTGAAAATTTTCTCCTTTTGAGGTTCAGTGACAGCAAGAATACTGGAATCTAACACGTCAGAAATACAAAGGATGTTAAAGCCATAGTTAGAATCCAAGCATAGTAAGAACAAGCTGATGATTTTTGTAACCCTCCAATCCAATATTTGCAGCGAAGTTAAGAAACGAACAGTGAACAGATATGACTCTGCAAATACATGTTCGCCAGCAGCAACAGTAGGTTCAGCTGAACAGTGGGCAACTAAAACATGGTAGACAAAATTAAGAAAGAAATAAGGCACGCATCACAAAAATATTGCACAATTCAGTATAAACTCTCACCATAATGTTTTCACAATAACTTGGTATAAAAACATTCAGCTGTTTTTGTAACCAACTTGCCCATATATCCTCTACTACCATTAAAATTCATGTGACACTTCACAAGTGTAAAACATCTGCACAAAAATGATTGAGTGAACACAAGTCCCAGCTCAGCTCAAATTGATCCGGGCTCAAGAAAAAATTTGTGTAATGCATTATATTTACAAAACCAACATATATCAAACTGGGAAGTGCTAGTGCCAACGGAATATTTTGTTGCTCCTACAAATCCTACATACATTTCCTAAAGAGTAGCTCTAGCTAATGAACCAACAAAATAAGGCTGGCAGAAGCCCATCAATTTGAATAGCAACAAGTTCATTTATGTAACTATAATGAAATATAAAAAAATAGCGAGTGCAAATCACCAGTTTGGAGGCCACAACAAGCATCTTCTCAAAATTGTCGGCCTCCCTCGACAAATGCATTTTTTTTTCCACCCATTTTTCTGGTAATGCTGCTCACGCATGGGTTAGTGGTGCATATGATAATTCTTATGATCAATCCAAATTAACGAATGCACTGCTAAAATGACATGTAAACACTTCATACCTCTCATGTTAATTGGGAGGGAGTAGTGAACAATGCTGAAACTAAGTTAAAAAGATCCATAAAGGCATTAAAAACTTCTAACAGAAGACCCCCCCAAAGACTACAATTCGGATTGCAACACACCCATAAATATCCAAAATGTTCTTTAAAGAAGAAATAAATTCACTTCTAGATGCAATTGATAAGTGAACATTCCCACTGAGAAAGAAAAAATCAGTATTGACCAAAAATACTAAAATCATTTGTTTTTAAATAAACAAGTTGAAGATAAATAGAAAATCAGTGCATCCCCTGAACTAAGCTATTTTCCACAGTCTCTCCCTATAACAGTTAGAAAAGGGGAGGGGAATTGCATGGAACAAGATTAATCTTTTGTCCTAGAAGGATTTCTAAGAGTCGGCAACATAAGGATAAAAATGCTCTTAAAATCAGCCTGCAATATCTCTACCTGAAAATGCACAATTGTTGACTTAACAAGTCTGGTATTGAACTGGAAGTCATAAAAAAAGTGGCCTTTCTCCACTTCCTTGCATTCCTGCCACCAGCAAAAAAGCATTTAGCAACAAAACCAAATGAAAATACAATTTCTTGATCAACAAGCAAAAGATGCTTTGCTACTCTGCAAGAAAAAAGAATCTCTAAAGAATTCAAAATTTTTAAATTGGATTAAACACTACTGTGCTCTAATGCCAGCTAGGAGCAAGTAACTCAAGTTCCTGCAAGACAAGCATTCCTTTATCTTTCTTTCAAGCAATATTTGTTCCAACAGTTTTAAGAGAACATTGCATTCAATAAAGGGGTATGGGGAACTTCACCAAACCAAAATCTTCCCATCCTAACTCAAGATCTATGTCACTATGTGTATATATAAACAAATATGCATATATGTATATATATGAGAAAAATCTGGAAGGTCAGTTAGATCTGGCACCAGTTACCCCAATACAAGGCAAAGTCACTTGTACAATTAAGAAATCCTCTGATAGGTTCTAGACACTATGTCTCTGAAGTGAGTCTCACAGTTTGGAATCCTTTCCTTTTCCAGCTTCCATTACCCCCACTACTCCAAACCGCAACTTCAGAAATATATAAGGTTACAAGAATCACATGAAACTTTATTTAGATTCTAAATTCTGTTTCTTCGATTATGCATTTTATTTTTAGCAAAATCTCATACCGTAAACAACTGCTCTGAGCATTTCAATTCCCTGAAATATACAGGTTTATCCCGACCTATAAGCTTACCAATCTCTCTAAAGCAAATTCAAATTAATCGATGAGGAATTAACAAAAACCCTTTCTTTATCTGCCAAAAAAATTCCAAAAAACAAGCATAATACACAGCAGTAGGCTCCCTGATTGAGTTTGATCAGAACAAAATGTGATCATGTGTGCCGGATTATAGGATCAAACTAAATGACCTCATAACCATCCCAATAGCAAATTTCCTCGAGAGATGACCAAAAAGCTCGGCAGAAAAAGTGAAAGCATCAAACCTTTTCTAGCTCTTCACGAGAGCGCACGAGACTTTCATAGTTCTTGTATTGCTGCAACCTTGTCTCCCGGTACTCGTCTCTGGTAAAGTTCATCCTCTCCCAAGGTATCCCTTGTATATCCTTTCCATTTCTAGCTTCCAGAGCTGATGTATCATTCTTGGACTTGCTCTGTAAGGCCCAAGAGATGCCCATAGTAATAAGTTTCCGATATTATTCAACCTTTCCAAAACAACAGCAAAAAGACTTAAAAATCCAAAAACAAAAACCAGAATTACCAGTTCAAAATCGTCCTCAAAATCTGAGTCGACATCGTCATCCACATCTGTGTTTCGAGGAGAATCAGTGAAGTCATCGAAAGGATTGTCATCGAAGTCAGTGTAGTCATCAACCACGTATTCAAGCTCATGGTTCTGAAATTGCTCCATCTTCTAACCTGACATAAATATATGATCATAAGGCCCAATTAACCATAATCTCAGAAACTAGCGTGATATTTCCAAGCTTCCGTTTTGATTAAAAAAGGTTTGACCTTCAAGCAATACACGAGCAAAAATCTAACTGTGGAACATCAAATAAAATAAGAACAGAAGACATTACCCCAAATACTAGCTCAAGAATGTCTTTAACGCTGAAAATATACATGGGTCTCCAAATTGACAAACATATGCATGCATAAACAATCACGTATATGGTACGTGTTCAAGCATAATCCCCCCAAAATGGAACTTAAATTGTAAACCCATAAAATTTACACAAATTGTTCTAGAAAATTAAAAATTAAAGATAAAAATGTGGGAAAAAAAACCAACCAACCTTGGAAAGATGGCTTCCGGATACAGAGATCAACAAGATGGAGCGATCCAAATACTCTACCCGGAAAATTACACCCCCAAGCACTAAAAAAACAGAGCCAAAACAATATATACAGAAGACTAGGAAAAATATCCCCCAAGAAAAAAATTATTTCGAGTCGGATTAAAAAAGAATGAGATTTTGTGACGTTTATGAAAGGGAGACTGATGATAATTCTTGAAATGACAATAAAGAAATCTCTGGTTTTTGTTGTTGTTTGCAGAAAGCGAGCGAGAGATGCTGAGGTCTTCTCCAATACTTATAATGAAGCCCTGGGGCTGCTCGGGAGTCGGGGGAATAGTAGTCAGAGCGACGGTGTGAGGTGGGACCGAGCTGCGGGACCTGGCATGGGTCCCAGAATCAAGTCTGAAATCCGTGGGCTTTGGTCCACCCTCCGAACGTCACGAAGTTATTTTTAACGGAAGCTGACGGTTGTCGTTTGTGATTTTCAACACCTGTTGCTTTATTGGTTTCTTTTTAGTTTTTTGACTTTCGGGGTAGAGGAATGACCTTTTCCGTTTACCACACAGTAAGTGTTAATATTTCCACTTTCATATTTTTATTTAAATTTAAATTTAAATATCAGATATTTATTTTTCTTTTCTTTCGCACTAACAAATAATAATTCAACACTAGTTATTAAATAATTCTACATGATTTGTATTCATTCTGTCTTTTTAGAATAATATAGACTTTTTTTTTGGTAACTATCTTGTCGTTGTTTACCTTTTTTTTTTGTTTTTTTGGGACAAAAGCTGCCATATGACCTTTTATAAAGAAAAGATGAGCAATTTAAAGATTCCATATCTTTTTCCTTTTTGAGGAAAAAAGATTCTTAAAATAAAAAGGTAAATTTTTTTCTCAATTAAAACATAAATCCATTTAAATGATTCATAATTTTCAAAATTATTATATCTTTACAAAAAGGTATAAAATATCTTTTTTTTTCTACAATTCTAATTCATTTTCACCTCAAAAAATTAATAAAAATTATAAGTGAAGTGCACCCATTTTATTGAATTTACTTTTTAAATTCATATTATTGTTCAAAATAGTTACTAAATAGTTTAGAAATCAAGAAGAAAATTGACTTACTTTTAGAAAAACTTCCATCAAAACGATGGGTTTCGCCAAAATTTATAAAATCTTCTTTTTGGAGGAAAAAAAATTATCAAATTTACATTTCACTCCTCAAATTTTTCAAAAAATTCACAGTACTTTTCAACTCTACGTCTGGACTTCGTGGTAGAATATCTCACGGAGTACAGAACTAGCAAATGCATAGCATTTATTCTTGATGACGTCAAAGGTTAATTTGGTACATTCCCGCAGAGTTAGGTGATGCTCAAAAGAAAAAAAAACTATAATAGAAGGAATGCCAAAATTTTTATTTTTGGAAAAATATATATATACAAAAGTTTATTTTTTAAAGGAAAAAAAGTAGAAAAAACAAAATCTTTTATCCAAACCAAAGAAATAGACAAGCAAGAAGCCACCTCAATAAAAAGGCTTAAATAATTTGTGAAGATTCTCTCAAAAATTTTGTCTGGAGTTCATTGTATGCTTATATTTTTGAAGGTCCAATATGCAAGCAAGTGATAATGATATATCAACAATATGTAAACACCCAAACCAAGGTGAAAATAAAAAAGAAAAATTAATATTGTTTTGAAAAAAGTTTTATTGAGAGTGAGGAATTCAATTTATGAAAATTTTAAAGAAAAATACTTTAAAATTATTATATTTGTAATTTAAAATACCACTTTTTATAAAGTCAAGGGTGGCTGCGAACCTTGTACTGGTTCAATGATGCAGGAAGAAAGCTTAAGTATAAACAAAGTGGAAAATTTGTTTAGATTGGAGTGAGTGAAACTTATTCAAGGTGTGCCAAATAAGTTTTAACTAACACTATTAATGGTAGTATTTGATTTCAAATCTTGAAATCTCATGCACCATTTTCTCTTTCATTTACTCTATTCAAAAAAAAAAAATCAAAATCTATTTATTTATCGAATATTCCTCACCAATGAGATGATTCCACATACTATTTGAACCATTTTTGTCAAATTCCCCGGTGTGCCGCAACAATTCAATCGCACTTTTCCTTCTTTTGAGAAAGAATAATGTGAATCCATACTCTCTCCCGCCCTTTCCACATTAAGAATTGATAATTAGAGTAATAATTTATTAAATTATTTATTTTATTTTAAAATATTTGTCATTTTTAAAATTTTTAAATTTTATAGAATAAAAATATATTCTTATTGTTTTATTTTTATCTTTATCAATTATTATATTATTGAATTATAATTTAATTAAATTTTAAATTTTAAAATAATCTATAATTTTCAACAAGTTAGTTTACTTTTTAAAAAAGTTTCATAAATATTAAAATATTTTGTTCTATATAATACGTAATAATTATTAGTATATATTTTGAAAGAAAAAAAATATATACTCATTATACATTAAAATTTTTTCTTTAATCTTATTTAAACTCAATTTTGATCTGCATATTAATATTTTTATTATATTTAAATAAATTATTTTAATATAATTTATATCCAACTCAATCATAAATTTAAGCAAAAAAAAATTTGCAAATTCTCCGCCTCGGCCAATACTCCTTCCTTTTCCAACCCGTTCACTAAAGTCCTAACAGAAGTTCCGGTTTAGAACCGTAACGCGACCTTTCACGCAACTGACTCTTTCGAGTTGACCGGCCGGTCACCTTCATCGTAACAGCTGGCAATTGCTCAGACCTCCACAGCCAAAAGACATCAAGAATTAACCAAACCCCGTACTAATTTATTATTTTAATAGCAGAAATAAAATTTGGGATATACGTATCGGGTCCCACCATCGGGGCCAAGTTAAACTGCAGTAGACCAGCAGCGATTTGGAATCCACGTGTCTTGCTCACAGCGTTTAGGATTGCACGCCTCAGCTCCACCGTGACACGTGGGGCCTCTCTACATCGCCAAAGCTGCGATCGTAAACGCCCGTGCATTGACTGCCTCGTCAAGGACAAAGGTTAGTATTTTACAAATAATGATATTGACGGCGTTAAATGAGGCGTCAATTAACCATGGTTAATTAAGGACCTTGGTGAAGCAGTGACAACGTCCTTTGAATGAATGAATCTGTTATCCGTTGTTTTGGTCGGTTCTTTGGGTCCCACAAGGGTTTCCTGGGTGCCTGCGGGTAGTTTCGTTGGGCTTAGAGGAGTCGTTTTCCATATGTGCGCTTTTCACCCTTATTTTTTTTCAGCAAGACATTGGGGACAAATCATCTTGGTTTTTTACTCTTTTTTTTTTTTTAAATAATTGAAATAAAAATTAAATGAAAGAAGAAATTGCTTCAATGTTTGATCAAATTTAGTCAGATTTTGTTGAGTTTATAGCGACATATTAACATGAGAAGAAAATACAGTTATACATTTTGAAAAGTGGTGTGTAAATGAAAGAAAAGATAAAATTAAAAACAGAGGGAAGCTCTATAATTTAAGATGAGAAAGAAAATTTTCCTTTCACCACTCTCAACCTCGTGGTAATACTTTGCGTTTTAAAAACAAGTAGATCTATAGGGTTAGAAGTGTCATTTTATTGATGGGCTACCACCTTTCCAAAAAGAAGGATTCTATATTTTTTTATTTTTTTTAAGTACCCGGGGTTGTTGGGAGATAAAATTTTGGCTAATTTATTTTTCACATTGAGTTTTCATTTTGCCCTTCTACTTATAGTTTTTGTGACATTGTGTAAATTTTTTCCCCCCCTTTTATCTGTTTTTTAATTTTATTATATCAAGAGGAGATAATATAATTAAATCCAAAAGTGATCATCTGATAACATATATTTTTAATTTGTAATAAATTGAACAACTACTTTACTAAATAATAAATGAATTCTTTTATTTTTCAACATTTTTAAAAATATTCATTTTTTTCCAAAAAAATCTTTCTTAATTCATTGTATTAAATCAAAATGTAATAATTTATTTAGGAGTTAAAGAGGTCATTATTCTTTGATCAAATTGGAACTGAACAAAAATATTAATGATGAGTAAAATGGGATACCAAAACCTTAATTTAAGGTGTAATATGTGAAATATAAAAAATTTTTAAGTTCAAATCTTGAAGTGCAACTGGCTTTTCTTTGGCATTAGGACAATTGCCTGGTAAAAAGTGCATTATAATCAATTAGTAGTTGGAGAGTATTTAAACACAGGTAGGAACAACTAAAATGGAAAATTGCACTGTCTCCTTCTACTTTATTATAATTGTATATTCTCTCCATTGATATTGAAATTTTCATTTTAACTTAAAGGACACTATTTACACTTCTTATACTTTTGAGTTATTGTTTTTTATACTTATTTCTCATTTGGAGAGGAATTATAAATTATTACAATATCTTCAATAATAAACTCTAAGCACTCAATTTATAAATTATCAATAAAAATATTATCAATTACTCGTTCCGTCTTAATTAAATTGACTTACTTATTATTTTGATATATTTTAAAAAAGCAATACTTTCCTTAAACAAAAAGAGTTTAATATATTATGTACTATAAAATAATTAATATATTCATCATATATTATTTCTATATATTTAGATTTGACATAAAATTTTATATAACCTACATATTTCATATTTTTTATTATATTATAATTTTAGGAGGGGATTAATTTACACCCCCTCAACCTAAATCCACGCTCCTATTCATTTATTCTCAATCAACTATATCATTATTTTTTTGCTTATAGATTAATTACTTTAATAACAAATAATTAATAGAAATTTAATCATTACTAATTATATTTTTTATGTATATCCCAATTGTCTTTTTTTTTTTTTTTGTCTTTGATGAGATCTTTTATTTTATTAATGTTTTAGTCTATTATATAAAATATATAGTTTTAAAAAATAAATCATTAAAATAATGAAAATAAAAACAAAAAATGATATTTTTGTCTAACTAATAGACATAATAAATGAGTGAAAATATGAATTTTGTTATGAAATATGAAAGGTTAAGTGGCTATTCATTTTCTCAACAATAGTAAGTGACTGTTCGTTATCTTAAAGATAATGTGACTCTTCATTTTTTTAAGATTATTTTCTTAACCTTTCAAATTTTATATCGAAACCTCTATAAATATGGGTCATATGTAAACAAACGAATAATCAATGAAATCGTATCTAAACGATTCTCTCTCTTCTCTCTAATATCTTTACTTTTACTTTTATATTTACTGATTCTATTCTGAATCAAATTCACAATACGTTATCAGTATGAGACTCTACTGAAGTTTTTTTTACTGAAGGTTATCATCACAGGCTATAACAAAAGAGGAAGGTAGGTACTTTTCCTATTTGATTTTATATTCACATGGCAAATCTCACCAAACTTGAGTTTACAACTCTTGATATTATTGGGAAAAACTATTTATCTTGGACACTAGATGTTGAAATGCATTTAGCTGCAATGGGTCTGGCAGATACCATTGTAGAAGGAAATCCATCATCATCACAAAATGATACTAAAGTTATGATTTTCCTCCGCTATCACATTCATGATGACTTAAAGGTTGAATACCTTATCATGAAAAATCCACTTATTTTGTCGACTAATTTAAAAGAAATGTTTGATCACCAGAAGATGGTCGTCCTTCCAAAGGCACAGTATGACTGGATGCACTTGCGATTATAAAATTTTAAATCCGTTAGTGAGTATAATTTTGCTATTTTTAAAATTAGTTCGTAGCTAAAACTGTGTGGAGAAAATATTACTGATGAGGATATGTTAGAAAAAAACTTTCTCTACTTTTTATGCCTCGAATGTGCTCATGCAGCAGCAATATCGAGAAAAGGGATTCAAGAAATATCTTGTCTTCTCGTAGCTGAGTAAAATAATGAGCTATTAATGAAAATCATGAGGCTCGACTAACAGGTTCTACTCCATTTCCAGAAGTGAATGATGTTAGAACTCGTAATTTTGGCCTTAGAAGAGGTCGTGGTCGTGGATATGGCCGCGGCCGTGAACGTATATATGATCGTGATAAAAATATTCATTATAATCACAATAGTCAAAACAAAGTTACGAGAAATAATGACAACCACCAGAAGTGGCAAAAAACTAACGAGAAAGGAAAAGGAAATGATGTTGCTCCTAAAAATTATGAAGATAAATGTTATCGATGTGGCATGAAAGATCATTGGTCCCATACCTGTCGTACGGCAAAACACCTTGTTGATCTGTATCAGACATCTATTGATAAGAAAGACGTGGCTGATTTCTTTAAGCATCCTAAAGGAAGAATTGAACATTTGATTGGTGATGTTTACTTTTAATATGTTTCTTTTATATTTTATATTTTTGGCATTGTGATAGTAATTAGCGTTTAAAGTTTTTATTGTTTGAGTATTTAATATTTTGTTATGCTCAAATGGCTATTATTCCGCTTACTAGATACACAAGTGGCATTGAAGATATATGCCTAATTGATAGTGGTACAACACACACCATATTGAAAAATATAAAATATTTCTCTTACCTGCAGATGGGAGAAACAAATGTTAATACTATAAGTGGTAGTATAAAGTTGATTGAAGGCTCCGGAAAAGCTAATATTGTATTATCCGGAGGAATAAATGTTATTATTCCTAAAGCGTTATTTTCTTCAAAATCTCGAAGAAATTTATTAAGTTTTAAATATATTCGCTTAAATGGGTATCACATTGAGACAATGGAAGAAAATGGTTTTGAGTATCTCTGTATTACTCAAATAATGCCGGGTAAGAAATCTTTATTAGAAAAGCTACCATCTCTTTCTTCTGGCCTATATAGCACAAAAATCCATGCAATTGAAGTGCATCATTCAATAAATTAGAAGTTTACTAATCATGCTACATTTATCATTTGGCATGACCGTTTGGGTCATCCAAGAGCTATTATGATGCGAAGGATAATTGAAAATACGTATGGTCATCCTTTGAAAAGTCAAAGGATTTTGACATCTGATAAGTTTTCACGTGCTACATGTTTTCAAAGGAAATTGGTTGTTAAACCATCTCCAACAAAAGTGGATTTTGATTCTTCAGTATTTCTAGAAAGAATTCATGGTGATATACGTTGACCAATTAATCCACCATGTGGGCAATTCAGATACTTTATGATTTTAATTGATGCATCGACCCGATGGTCGCATGTCAGTTTATTATCAACTCGCAACTTGGCATTTGCGAGATTGCTTGCCCAAATAATTCGCTTAAGAGCACAATTTTTAGATTATCCTATCAAAAGGATCCATCTAGATAATGCTGGAAAATATTCCTCCCAAGCCTTTGATACTTATTGCATGTCAATTGGTATTACTATTGAACATCTAGTAGTTCATGTTTATACTCAGAATAGTTTAGCTGAATCATTCATTAAACGGTTACAATTAATTATTAAACCATTATTAATGAGAATAAATTTCTCTACAACTGCTTGGGGACATGCTATTTTACATGCTGTAGCACTTGTGCACATAAGGCCAACAAGTTATCACAGATTTTCTCCCTTACAATTGGCTTTTAGTTCCGAGTCAAATATTGCTCATTTGAGAATTTTTGGGTGTGCTGTGTATGTACCGATAGCGCTAAATCAACGTACCAAAATGGGTCCTCAAAGAAGGTTGGGAATATATGTTGGATATGATTCTCCCTCTATAATCAGATACGTTGAACCATTGACAGGTGATGTATTCACAGCAAGATTTGCTGATTGTCATTTTGATGAAACTTTATTTCCTAAATTAGAGGGAGAACATAAATCACATAAAAAGGAGCTTACCTAGATAACATCATTGAATTATTTAGATCCACGTAGAAGCGCAAGTGAACTAGAAGTTCAAAAGATCATTCATTTGCAAAGACTTGCAAATCAACTGTCAGATTCTTTTGCTGACTCTACAAGGGTAACTAAATCGCATATTCTAGCTATAGATGCTCCTATTCGGATAGAAGTCCCAGCGGGACAAAATACAATTCCTATAGTTACTGAATAAAAAACACGTCAGAAATGTAGACGACCCATTGGTTCAAAAGATAAAAATTCTCAAAAGAAAAGAGGATTAAATGACCAGAATGATCCAATTGAACAATTAGGAAAAAGAGATCAAGTGAAAACTGATGAAAAGATCCAAATATCTGAAAATAGTGAACAGAATAATGAGATGTCCATTAATTATATAACTTTTGGCAGAAGTTGGAATTTGACAGAAATAACTATTGATGATATTTTTACATACAACATAGTGCTTGAAGTGTTAAAAGATAATGAGGACCTTGAACCAACATCAGTTGAAGAATGTCGTTACAGAAATGATTGGCCAAAATAGAAAGATGCGATTCAATCGAAGTTAAACTCACTTGCAAAGCGTGAGGTTTTTGAACCTGTAGTCCGAACACCAGAATGTGTAAAAACCATTAGTTATAAATGGGTATTTGTGTGAAAGCGAAATGAAAATAATGAAGTCGTAAGATATAAAGCACGACTTGTGGCACAAAGTTTTTCGCAAAAACCAGGTATTAATTACGACGAAACATATTCACTTGTAGTGGATGTAATTACACTCCGATACCTTGTGAGTCTAGTAATACGTGAAAAGATTGACATGCGTCTAATAGATGTTGTGACTGCTTATTTATATGGGAATCTTGATAATGATATTTATATGAAAATCCCAAAAGGATTTAGTATGCCTGAAGCATATAATTCTAACCCTCGTGGAAATTATTCCATTCAATTACAAAAGTCATTATATGGCTTAAAGCAGTCTAGACGCATGTAGTATAATCGTCTTAGTGAATATTTATTAAAATCAGGATATAAAAATGATCCACTATATCCATGTATTTTTATTAAGAAATTTGGATATGATTTTGTGATACTTGCGATATATGTTGATGATATTAACCTTATTGGGACTCCAGAAGAACTCCAAAATGCAAGAAATAGTCTGAAACAAGAATTTGAAGTTAAGGATTTTGGCAGAACCAAGTTTTGTCTTGGTTTACAAATTGAGCATTTGGAAGATGGTATTTTTATTCATCAATTAACATATACAACAAAAGTTCTTAAAAGGTTTTATATGGACAAAACACATCCATTAAGTTCTCCAATGGTTGTGAGGTCGTTAGATATAAAT
This sequence comes from Voacanga thouarsii, assembly GCA_026120185.1. NCBI lineage: Eukaryota > Viridiplantae > Streptophyta > Magnoliopsida > Gentianales > Apocynaceae > Voacanga > Voacanga thouarsii. The sequence goes on along the minus strand of JANUWF010001102.1, from coordinate 4,570,529 downwards.
AAAGATCCTTTTCGACCTCGAGAAGATAATGAAGAACTACTTGGTCTTGAAGTACCCTAACTCAGTGCAATTGACGCATTGATATACCTTGTTAATAATACTAGACCTGATATAACATTTTCTGTAAATTTATTAGCAAGATTCAGTTCTTCTCCAACACGTCGACATTGGAATGAGATTAAACATATCCTAATATATCTTCAAGGGACAATGGATCTTGAATTATTTTATTTAAATAGAACCAATCCAATGTTGATTGGATATGCTGATACTAGTTATCTATCTGATCCACATAAAGCACGTTCTCAAACTAGTTATTTATTTACATATGGTGGTACTGCTATATCATGGCGCTCTACAAAATAATCTATAGCAGCTACTTCTTCTAATCATGTTGAAATTATAGTTATTCACGAGGCAAGCCGAGAATGTGTTTAGTTGAGATTAATGATCCATTATATCTGAGAAAATTGTGGATTACCTTCTGAAAAGGAAATTCTAATACCTCTTTATGAAGATAATGCAACTTGTATAGCTCAATTAAGAGGTGGATATATTAAAGGAGATATGACAAAACATATTTTACCAAAATTTTTCTTTACTCACGAATTCCAGAAGAGAGGTGAAATTGATGCAACAGATTCGATCATGTGATAATTTGGCAGATTTACTCACTAAGGCATTGTCGATTGCTTCATTTGAAAAATTAGTACATATAATTGGAATGCGTCGGTTGAAAGACATAAAGTCATCTTGAAGATGTTATTAAGAGGGAGAGTATGTATACTGTACTCTTTTTCCATAACTAAGATTTTTTCCTACTGAGTTTTTTTTAGTCAAGTTTTTAATGAGACAGTATTTCCTATAAAACGGAAAGTGTACTTTTTTCCTTCACTAGGTTTTTATCTCACAGGGTTTTTCCTATGAAGGTTTTTAACGAGGCATTTTTCGAAGTGGTTGAAAATGAACATTCAAAGGGTAGTGTTATGAAATATGAAAGGTTAAGTGGCTGTTCATTTTCCTAACAATAATAAGTGATGTTCATTATCTTGAAGATAATGTGACTCTTCGTATATTGTGACTCTTCATTTTTTTAAAGTTATTTTCTTAACTTTTCAGATTTTGTATCAAAACCTCTATAAATAAAGATAATATATAAATAAACGAACAATTAATGAAATCGTATCGATTCTCTCTTTTCTCTCTAATATCTTTACTTTACTTTTATATTTACTGGATTAATTCACAACAAATTTAATCATTTTAATTAGAATGAAGAAAGTAAATTATTATTTCATAGATATCGGTGAATGGATGAGGAAGACACAAATCCTACTTCTCCCGTATGTCTTGTACATTGTATTATCTCATAAGTTAGCCATCAGGGCCTGGAGAAGTGCTATCCAGCATCCCCTGATATTTGACAAGCCACGAACCCTGTGGGCGTCGTGTTAGCCGGAGATGACACCATATTATTCGACCCTTTAACCACACCCCAAACTCCCCCTGCGTCTTTATCAATGTCTCGTTTGATTTTACTGTTTGTTAAGATTAGACGGAAAGGAAAGAAGCGCGTGCCACTTTGCCCAATCCAGCTGCGGCGTATTCAGCTCTCACCGCCTCAACACGGACTCCCCTGCCTTTCTGGCCAAAAGCATCCAATTGTTGCTTTGATTTAATGCCACGTCGGACCCACTGCTCTCGTCATTTTTGTGTCTTCTTTCGCGATGTGACGTGTGTGTCTTTTAAAATTTTTGAAAAATTAATAATTTAATAAAATATTACAATAAATATGATCAAAGTATATATATATATATATATTTTATTTTTTTTTAAAAAAAAAAATTGGCAGGAGTTTAGAGAGAAAAAACTCAAAGCATTAAAAATTTAGAGAGAGAAACTGATTTTATTAAATCGCGAGGGATTAAGAGCAGTGTACTTACGACCAATTTCTAGAATCTATATTTAAATATTTAAAAAAACAGCCGCATAAAAAGGCCACAAAAAAAGGAGAAACAGGGTAGACATAAAAAAAAAAAATGCAAAACAAAGGAAAAGAAAAGACAAAAGTTGCCGACTGCTACATTAAACATTGTTCTAATTGTTATTTTCACCGCATAAATTGCCATTTTCTTATTACTATTTAATTAATCTGATCTGACTTGTGATTTTTCAGATTTGAAAATAAACAATGCGTTTATCATTTCTTTATTAAAGTGAAATATTGCTTTGGTGAACTTTATATGAATCTTCCATATCAAAAAGACAAAATTTATTCTGTCTTGTCTACGTTTGATTGGCCTAACCCCCTTTCCTCCCAAACTCCATTTCATTTTTAATATTTTTATTTTAAAGAGAATATCATTAAGATAATTGGAAGATAGGCCCCACCAAATAACTTCCATTTGGTGGATTCTGGATTTTCAATTATATATAATATCACAGTACTAAGGATGGTCCCTTACTTGGTCCAAAAACTAGACCAAAAAAAAAAGAGAAAAAAAAGGAAACAGGGAAAATAACTTATTTTGGTATGAAGATTTTAGGGGAATCTTGATGAGGGAATACTTCATGTTGTGGCTTTAACATAATATCTTGAATGGAATTAACAAACTCCGACTTGGGATGAATTGATGAATAGCTATAAATAAATCATCTGTTTAATAAAATAAATTTATCTTTTATGCACGGTTATATATATATATATACACTACATGAGTGCGATTTGATTGACACTATATACAATTTGAAGATTCATCAAATCCTATTATCTGGAGGCTTCCATTTAGTAAAATAATGGAAAACGATTTGCAGCCGGCCTAGCAATATTGTAACTTTTGCAAGATTCCATCGAAGTGCATGTTACCTTTATTATATGGTTCTGTTATTTTCTTATCCAATTCATACCCCTTAGTAATTACCATATATAATTCACAAGAAAAAAAAATGCAAAAACAGAAAAGTCCGGGAAGGAATGGGAAAATGGCCCTCTCTCTATTGTCTGGAAATGGCGAATTATCTACGGTCCGATGAGGGATCGTTTTCTTGCGATAGTCTATAGTCTAAAACATTAAAAGCAATCTTTACATAATATGTTTCTAATTTATTCTTATTATACAAAAATGACTTCTAAACTTGTCAGGTGATTTGTTGAAAAACGTTTCTATAATGGAGTTTTCTTGATTATATATATTCGTGGTAATTAATATTAAATGTATTTAAAAATATTTTCGGTTGTTACAAAGAGAATAAAAATGGAAAGGAATATATACTCATAAATATTAAATCTTGATAAGATAAAGCGTGTTTGATCAAGTGAACAACTATTTTGACTCCAAATAATATTGAATTTTTGCCTTATAATTATGGATTCTTTGCTTTGAGTTTTTTCTCGTTCATTCATTTTGAGATATCGTTTTATTATTCATTTCAATCCCTCTTGCGCATAGATATTAATCTGTAAACCAAGTTAGACATTGCACGTGATTCAAAGGGAAAACAATGCTGCAACTTTTGCAAGATTCCATTAGAAGAAATATGATATTGTTCCATAGTCTTCTCATCCACGAAGAACCATACAAGAAATCTAGGAGTAAGGAGTTGTATTATTATCCTCATTATATTCTGAAGCCCGTCCGCATTTTCCGAGGAAGCAGAGAGGTTGAACAGAAATGGAAATTGCAGGAAAATGCCATGCTCATGGCTGTTCTGATTATTCAACCACTGGTCCACCACAAGGAATCCTTTTTCCTGTGATGATGGGTATAACCAGCCATCGGGCTTCATTACAAGTTTAATCAACTTGAGTGCGCTGTCAAAATAATTAAGTGGTACGCATTATATCTACAAGTTTCTTTGATTTCAAAGCTTTAACTAGAGCTTGAAAGTGAGATTTCGTGGATTTTGATCTTATCCTTCATGGAAAAGACAACAATGGCAACAGAGCTCGGACGACTTAGCCATTTGACCGACCTAGAGTGAGCCCCAGTCCCAGATGTATCCAGTTTTCTGAACCCTCTAGTTCCAAACTAGCCGACAAAGATAAAAGAGGTCAATATTCACATATCATATCCATATTACTAGTATTCTTTGAGTTCGGTGAAATTATCAATGTTAAAAATTTTATATTGACGTTTCAAATTATACGTGCGACTCTAGATTTTTTTTTTATTAATAAAAAAAATTATTAAATGTAACGATTTATGTATAAAATTAAAAATTCTTTGTTAGTGTGTAAACTTTATAGTTTGAAGAATATTCGAAGCATAAGTACACTAATTTAAAGCTAAAACCACAAATCATATGAGTTAGTATGGTTTATGGGCACTCTCGAATGCACAAAGGAATATACTGAGCTTGTTTTGCAAGTAATAATCTGGGGGGTTCCCATAGTCCACTTTAATTAAAGGAGATGGAGACCCATTGGGGGATATTTATCTTGGCTTTCTTCCATCCTTTTAATCTCCATTTTTGTCTTTTTGAGTCTTTATTTTCCAGTGATGTTATTGCTTTTCCTATTCTTTGTGCGCCAAAAGTCGTTCATTTTGTGGATTTCTTTATTGTGATAGATATTAGTTATTTGCTCTTTATTTGATTCGATTAATTTAATTGCTTTGTTTATTTGGTATTAGTGGTTGGGTTACGATAGAGGATTTATCCCATACTTGTTTGATGGCGCCCTCGGATAAGATTATGTATGCTTTTGATAAATTTGATGTTACGTTTATGCACTAATGTTATCTTCTTCAACCTAATGTGAATACAAAATTACTACTACGGCTAGTGTGTGAAAATCAGATAATATTTGTAAATATTTTAATATTAGTTTGACGATTAAACATTTGAACAGTATATTCAAAAGATAAAAGAGTGGATTTTAAAAATTAATATTAATTTGATTGATTTATTTTGAGTTTGAACAAACAATATTGTAGCAAATCATCGTCATTCTTACTTAACCTCCCCCCCCCAAAAAAAAAACTTCTTAATTTTATCAATTTTTTAAATATTCAATTAGGGAGTGTGAGACTAATTAACCCAAAAATGTTGCTAAAAAAGAAAAAAAAAGAACACAAAATTAGAAAAGCAAAAGGTCCCGGCACTCAATTTCACACCATGACAACTCGTCGTCCCTCTCCTTACATTTCAAAAGCCCACAAGCCCATTATTTTTCCCTGATGAGGGCCGAGAAACACCCCATTTCTAGAGATCTTTGGGCCCTCATTTGTAGCCCCACAATACAATAAAACCCAATTCAACTACCAAACGTTGTGGCAAAGTAAAACCAAAAGCCCAATATATTAAAAGGTTGTCTTAAAGAATTAGATGCAAATAGTGTGTCTTAAATCTACTGCCTCATTCTGCCCCCCACTTTTCTTCGACACTCCGACAAAATTATAACGTGTTTCCTTATTTTTTAAAATTTTTCAAAAAAAAATAAAATAAAATGTGACATTGTCTCTTTAAGGGATTGTTCTCTATTTTCGTAACGTGTATAGTAATAATAATGGTCAATTTAAGTATAAATATTATTACCCTCTTTAACTGATGATAAAAAAAATGTGACATTATCTTTTTAGGGAATTGTTCTCTATTAGTAATAATAATGGTCAATTTAAGTATAAATATTATTACCCTCTTTAATTGATGACCAAAAAAGCCACTTAAAAGTTAAAACAGTAACAACAAGCACATTTAACCCAATTAACCTCTTCGGCTGCCTCATCAAAAGAAATAAAATGATATTTTTGAACTTATTGCAAATTTAAAACATTTGCCTCATTTTGTATGTTTAAGAATGCCAATCTTGGTGATTATATGAGTTAAACTCGAAATTATTTGCAATATTTGCATTTCATAAATGTAGAATTCAAAACTATCTTTTATTATATATTAGACATTAAATAATTAGCAAATTTACACTGAAATTTTTTTGATTTAGATAATGGATGTCTTCGCATTTTCAGTCATGATAAATAATGATTTGTGGTCAAGAAATTTGCAATGTGAAGAGATTAAAAGCCATTTCATCTGCCTTTTTTGCCTAGTTCAAAAATTCAAATACAAAGAGAAGATATTAGTTTTCTCGCAAAAGGTTAAAAATGTAAACGTACCATAGATATATTTTTTTTGCTAGATAACGTACCATAGATATATAGTAACTGCTAAAAACCCTTCAAGATCATGACCTCAAAAGCCTGAAATTTCTTCAGACGCCGTTAATATAAACCAATCATAGCTCATTTCTACATTCAATTTTGCCTTTTCTCCTTCTATATATTAGGGAGCTCTTCTACTCCATTCTCATCTTCATCTTCCTCTCACAAAATGATACCCGGAAGAAATTTTGTTGTCATATTCCTATTGATTGCATCAGTTCTTTGCCTTAGTGCAGAATCAAGTCAGCCTCCCTTCTCATGTGATTCATCAAATCCATCAACCAACTCGTTGCCTTTTTGTAACACCACCTTACCAATCCAAGACAGAGTTCGGGACCTTGTTTCGCGATTAACATTGGATGAAAAGATCTCACAGCTGGTTAATACAGCACCCGCCATCCCTCGACTCAATATCTCTGCTTTCCAGTGGTGGTCAGAAGCGTTACATGGCGTTTCCAGGCACGGAAAAGGCACTCGATTCAACGGTACTATTACTTCTGCCACCGTGTTTCCTCAAGTCATTCTCTCTGCTGCTTCATTCGATGCTCATCTCTGGTATCGCATAAGTCAGGTAACTCAATGACACCATGATTTGTCCAGGCCTCCATATTTTCCCCAAGATAAGATTATTCTAATAAAGTTAAAATGAAAGTAACTGAAGCTTTTGTTTTTTCTCATTGCATTTACATAACATTTGGTAATGTGATACGGATAGTACGCTAATCTGATTTACATTTCAAAGTATATTGATGTCCTAACCTCTTCTTTTGTTTGATTCCTCCCTGTTACACTGACTAGGCAACTGGTAAAGAGGCAAGAGCCTTTTACAACGAAGGCCAAGCTCTGGGAATGACATTTTGGGCACCAAATATAAACATATTTAGGGACCCCAGATGGGGAAGAGGGCAGGAGACACCAGGGGAAGATCCATATGTAGCCAGCAGCTATGCTGTCTCATATGTTAGGGGAATTCAAGGTGATACTTTTGAAGGTGACCAACTCAACCACGAATTTCTTCAAGCCTCAGCATGCTGCAAACACTATACAGCCCACGATCTGGATAATTGGCATGGTGTCAATCGGTTCATCTTCGATGCTAATGTAAGTATTTATTTCAATGTTTTGACCTTAATGGTTTTGTATTGCATTACTCATTTACGTTCCGACAAGTCTGGAACGAGTCTACTCCAAAGGAACTTGTAATATAATTTTCCTCGAATATGTTCAGGTCACCAAGCAGGATCTGGCAGATACATTCCAGCCACCATTCAAGAGCTGTGTTGAAAGAGGGCAAGCCAGTGGCCTAATGTGTGCTTATAATCGTATCAACGGCGTCCCAAATTGTGCGGACTACAATCTCTTGACCAAAACTGTTCGTGGACAATGGGGTTTCAGAGGGTGAGTTTCCTCCTTGTATAATAGCATAAGTGTATCTAGAGTAATTTGGGCAGTTCATTCGGCTGAAATTTGATCCTTCTTCTTGTCGATCAGGTATATTGCTTCAGACTGCGATGCAGTCAAAATCATTCATGACGATCAAGGATATGCAAAAACACCAGAAGATGCTGTTGCGGATGTCCTCAAAGCTGGTTAGCTAGTGACCCTTTTGTTCATCGTTATAACAACATTGTCCACGTCCATGCTCCGCAAACTTATTCTATTCCTTTTCTAATAATGTTCCTGGAAATGGACCATCTGTAGTGCACGCCAACTGAATAGGACCATAACAACAATATATGTAGCCTCACGCCTCCATTTGTTTTGCTGCGACAATGATCTAAAAAGCCTCCGGACCACGAAAGCATGCAATACCCTTCTCTCTATGATGGTGCAGCATAGAATGAGTATTATCTCTAGAAACTTAATCTAGTAGCGGGTGGCAGCCCAAGAAAACCAAAAAATTGATAGCTGACTGCATAGTACACAGAATAACCTGGCTGAACATATAGATGCCATTTTTAACAAAATAGGTAGCCGACCATGAAATGAACATATTCTGTGTTCAGAGAGATTTTACTTGCTTGGAACCTATATATGCAATACTGAAATTTTCAAATACAATTATACAGGCATGGATGTCAACTGTGGTTCCTACTTGATGAAATATACCAAATCAGCAATGATTCAGGGAAAAGTTCTTGAATCTGATGTAAACAGAGCCCTTAACAATCTGTTCTCCATAAGAATGAGATTAGGACTGTTCAATGGCGATCCAAGAAAAAATGAATTTGGCACTATCGGCCAAGAACAAGTCTGCTCCAAAGAGCATCAGGACCTAGCCCTTGAAGTTGCTAGAGATGGTATCGTTCTGCTGAAGAACTCTGATAATCTCCTCCCTTTTTCAAAGAAGATAACCATGTCCCTTGCTGTAATTGGCCCTAATGCCAACACTTCAGAAACATTTGCCGGCAATTATGAAGGCCTTCCATGCAAAAACATTACAATCTTCCAAGCACTTCAGAGCTACGTGAAAAGTGCAGTTTACCTTCAGGGATGCGATTCAGTAAATTGTACGTCAGTTGCAATGGATGAAGCACTTCATGCAGCAAAAAAGGCAGATTACGTTCTGTTAGTGATGGGATTAGACCAAACTCAGGAAAGAGAGGAGCACGATCGCACAGATTTGGTTCTCCCTGGGAAGCAGGAGGAACTCATAAAAAGTATTGCAGTGGCTGCAAAAAGACCAATTGTGTTAGTGCTGCTCTGTGGAGGACCAGTTGATATTTCCTTTGCCAAAGACGATCCAAAAATTGGAAGCATTTTATGGGCTGGTTATCCAGGAGAAGCAGGAGGAATTGCATTGTCAGAAATCATATTTGGTGACCATAACCCAGGTGCGGTACAATAGCAATAATAATAAACTTGTTGACAAACTTTCTTAATCTTATAGTAACCACATTTCCTGAAGCATATTTCTAATTTCATTCAGAATCCAACATAATATAATGTACAGTAGAGCGCACCAACTGCTGATTATTTCAAATGTTTAACATTTTGATTAATTCTAACGTGTAGGTGGAAGATTACCAGTGACATGGTATCCAAAGGATTTCATCAAGGTACCAATGACAGACATGAGGATGCGAGCAGAACAATCTACCGGTTATCCTGGGCGCACATACAGATTCTACAGAGGCAGAAAAGTATTTGAATTTGCCTATGGTCTCAGTTACACTAACTACTCTTATGAGTTTGCTCGTGTCTCCCAAGATAACCTCAGCTTAAAGCAGTTTATAGCTGCTAAGGCGGTGAAGGACTCAGGTCCTTATTGTTACATATCAGTTTCAGAATTGGGGAGGGAGTTCTGTAACAATAAAAAGTTCTCCGTTCATGTGGTGGTGAATAATCATGGAGAAATGGCGGGTAAACATCCTGTACTACTGTATGTAAGGGAGGCTAATCTTACCAATGGTAGTGCTCTAAAGCAGTTAATAGGATTCCAGACTGTGACATTGGATGCAGGAGAAACAGCGGAAATTGACTTCATTTTGAACCCATGCGAGCACCTAAGTAAAGCTGACAAAGATGGTTTGATGGTGATACAAGAAGGAACTTATTATCTGATTGTTAAGGATAAGGAGTATCCCATCAATGTACTATTATGAAATTAACAGTATCAAGAAAATCCTTGCTGGGCTCTTGGCCCTTGACCTTGAGATCTATTACCAAGTCTCCTTTCACTTAATTGTCAAAATGAAATAACTGCCAGGCAAATCCCTAAAACTCCAATTAGAACTGTTCACTTGTCTTTGTTTTCTAACATTTTGGGATAGCAGCAGTTTAGAGGAGTTTTTAATTTCTGCTTTCTCTTTAGAAACTTGTTTTAGTTCGCAGAATAGTACAAGTAAGAGGTGAAAAAGGTGATGGTATGCTGACATTAGTTAAACTGTTTTAGGAAAGTTCCTGGTTAATTGTCTCCTCCCACAAACTCTGCTTAGCGGAAAATGGGGAAAATTCAGACTGATATTAAATTGAGAATGCAACAACATTCAGTTCCTAGACAACCGGGTGGGGTGGCGGGGAAGAACTGGCAGCAATGTGTTTACCATAAGAAATTAAGTGAAAATAAAAAGGCAAGAATTGTACTTGAAAAGATATATTAGTACCTCAAATTAAAAGATTTTCTGCCTTCTCTTTTCCAACAATTTTGAAGTAGGAATTACACACATCAGGTATTGCATCCTTATAGGGCAGGAGGTAATCATTTACAAACTTTGACTCTGACATGCACAGAATAGAATAAAGACCACGTTTCCTCTCGTTCAACTTCCTATTGTTCAGAACTTTCAGAACTTCACTCCTTGGCTTAGCCCTCTTCTCAAAGCTAAGATCTAAAATAACAGGATGGGTAGCCAAGAAATTAGGTGAATATACATGTTTATTGATGAAAAAATTCATAATTTTTCTAATTTTGTCTTCTGAGCCCAACACACACAACTAGGAGATCGCCCAAACATTCTATATATGATTGCATCAGACAAACCATAACAACTAAAAATTTCAAATTTCATATCAAATGTCGAATCACTAAGGCTAGAAATGGCGATAACTCCATGGGGGAACATCTTGGATTGACGAGAAATCCCAAAATCATTTTCCACCCTATCCATTACTCCCTCAAAATACTCAGGGTTTCGGAAAATAGTATGTGGGATATTTACCATTAGGCAGGAAACATGCTCCCCGGAGAAACCATTTTTCTGCAACCGTTCCACGGTGGATGCTATTACTTTGGGTGCTCTTGGATCAAGCACATAACTAAATTTCTTAATAACCTTAGCAGCTTTTTCATCACTGCCCAACAAATTTCTCAAATAATCAACACAGGGCTTAACTTGTCCTCTAGCTAAAATGGACTTAAAACTCATTAAGATTCTGACCAAATCAGACCCCCAAATGCCAATGTCTTGTAAAACCCGTATTGGGGGTTTGACCTAATTGGGTTAAAATCCAATTCAAAAAGGGTAGATTTTCCAGAGGTGGTGAGGAGGGTACCTCACGTTTAGTGAACGTGAAGTTTCTCGCTTTCGACAAAGGTTTGGCATTGTGCAGACTCTGACTTTCTCGCTTTTGTAATTTGCGAGGTACTTGTCCTCCCCACACATGCCCGGGCTGTTCTTCACGGGCGTGCAATTTTGCATACTTTTCAGAGCAATCCTCTTTTTAGGGATTCCTCTGAAATATTCTTCACGGGTGTGTGAAGACACATACCACAAACATATCTTCTCTCCTCTTCAGTTGTAACAAATCTCTCCTCACAGATTTCTCCATCTTCTTCCTCTCTCTTTCACCATTTTTCTCCTCTACAAGCTGTTGTGATTTCCTTTAGCTGCCGCCGAAAGAAGAAGCCCATTTGCTGCCGCCGCCGGAAGAAACCTCACTGCCACGGGAAGGGAAATTACTTCATCTTCTACAACAGGTTTTCACAACCATCTGGAAATTATTTTATTACACCCTTTCTTTCCTCTCTCTTCCTATGATGTTGACTATGTAAGGAGATTATTTTCTTAGTAAATAATGTGTTCGAAGGATGTTTCTTTTGCTGTACAGATTATATATACTTGAGAGAATTATTTTACCGTATTATATGTTGGCCTTTAGGGCTTGAATCTTTGAGTGTGGTACTGGATTTTGTTAAAACGAACTATATAATGCTAACATAAGAGTATAAGGTGACTTTAAAGTGGATTATATTACCAGTAATGAAGCACTTACTGGTAATGTATGTGTGTCTGATAGAGAGAGTGCGATGGAGCACTTACTGGTAGAATGATGGCAGGACGATAGGTAGAAGAAGTAGATGGTGAGAGTGAGGAAGATGACTGTGACTCTGCTTGTGAAATGGCAGAGCAAAACCAGCGGGGGTGCCTTAACTTGGTAAGTTTTGCTGGTCGCAGTGTTGAAGAGAATGGTGGCCATGACAAAGCCAGGCTCATCTTCTTCACTTCCAGTTCTCTCAACAAAGCCCCACCAGCAAAGCACCTCTGGAAATTGCCAAGTTTTGTGGTGGTTTTAGAGGCCACCTCGAGTTGCCCCCCGCAGCCTTCCATTTTTTCCCCCTTAATTTTATCTATCTATTATTAATTTTGAAGACGGGAAAAAATTTGTGACTGTTGGAGGTCTTTTTCCTAAGAGAAAAAAAAAAATTGTTTTAGAGGACAAATAGAATGATTTATCTTTCCAACATTCACTCACTTAGCAGCAAAAAAAAAAAAAAAAAAAAAAAATCTAACATTCGTTCCTTTTTTTTTTCTTTTAAAAAAATTCACCCCTTAAAAGTAGAAGGTCTACTTTGTTTTGTTAAATTTGCAACCCACAAAAAAAAAAAGAAAAGAAAAATAACAGAAGCATACATATCTACTATAAATATAATCATAGTATAATAATATAATTATTAGTGCATAATTCATTACTATTATGTTTAATTATTATATTATTCTTTTCATAATATATTACTATTGCAGTATATGATGTTATTATTAGTTTTTTATCTCTAATTATTATATTATAATCACAATTAAAATTTTATAATATAATTTAGTATGTATATATATTTTTTAAATTAAAATTATTATTTATTATTTATAATTATTATTTATAATTATTAAAATTATTATATTGAATTCATTAGTAATTTATTTAATTAGTACATAATATTATTTATGATATTTAATAACTAATATTTATTATCTTATTAAAATAATTAATTATTTATTATGTTATTTATTTACTTAATTATCATTTATTTAGCTAGCTGGACTCCAACCCAGAGACGAGTCCACCAACAAAAAGTACTACGCCTTTTTCTTTCTTCCTAGTTAAGGGAATTGTCGGAGGTTGTTTTTGTCAATTTGCAGGTGTTGATTTTTTTTTTATTTTTATAGATTGACTTTTGTAAGAATGAATTATGATATATATATGTGTGTGTGGATTTACTTTCTTTTTATAGTCTTATTTGTTTTGAAGTTGTTGAAGATACTTTCCTTTCTGACACTTTTTGTGTGTATAGATATTATTAGATTTTAATGCTTAGTGCCCACGAAAACTTCTTGAATTATGAATAGGATAGGAGATTGATAGGTTCTTTATTCAAAATATGAGAATTTTTCATTTTTTTTTCTTTTATTGTTTGAACTAACCTAATTGATAAATAAAATATGAATTTCAAAATAAATTTTATTCAACAAAATAACATAATATACAATTTTCATAATACAGGGATCTTTCCATACAATCATATACGATATTAACTTGTGCTTGACTAGCTAAGCAAACAAATAATCTTATATCTTTTTTATTTACTTAATTATCATTTATTTATTTATTTATCTATTTATTTAAATATTTAATTATCTAAATAATTATTTATTTATCTGTTTATTTATGTATTCATTTATTTTTATTATTATTAAGGTTATTATACATTGTTTATTAACTTTATTACTAAAATTATTTTTTATTACTTACTATTATAAATATTTTAAATATTTACTAATAACATATTTATTGGTTGATATTGTTAAACCTATTATTTATTAATCTTATTGTATTGTTAGTTAGTTTTGTTTCGATAATTTATTTATTCATAAATTTATTAGTTTAATTATTAGTGCATAGTTCATTGCTATTATATTTAATTAATATAATATAATTATTATACTATTATTTTCATAATATATTACCATTGTAGTATATGATGTTATTATTATTTTCTTATCCCTAATTATTATACTATAGTCACAATTAAAATTTTATAATATAATTTAGTATGTATATATATATATATATATATATATATATATTTAAATTAAAATTATTATTCAGTATTTATAATTATTATTTATAATTATTAAAATTATTATATTGAGGTCATTATTAATTTATTTAATTAGTGCATAATATTATTTATGATATTTAATAACCAATATTTATTATCTTATTAAAGTAATTAATTATTTGTTATGTTATTTATTTGCTTAATTATTATTTATTTATTTGTCTATTTATTTAAATATTTAATTACCTAAATAGTTATTTATTTATCTGTTTATTTATGTATTCATTAATATGTTTGTATTGATTAATTTGATATTAGTTCATATAATATTTCGAGGTCGTGACATCCTTTAATTTTTGAATAGAAAAATCATGCTCAATTTATCTAGACGCAATGTCATTAGAAGAACCTGTAACACTACGTTATATTGGGATTGTGAAATTATGCACATGGCACATGTTGATTTTTTTAATGGTTCCTATCGCAAGGCATTAATTGTTAGAAATCGAGTTAGTTTTGGTAGTCTAGTCAACAAAATATGTGCCATTCGAGGTTTGGACACGTCTATTGTGAAATTGCAAATCACAATGAGGGAGGACACTGCTATTGGTACTATAACAAGGTCTACAACCGCTATTATAACGAATGACGATGATATGAAAATTTTGTAGTATTATGCATCTACCGTGAAGGGATAACCAATTGATCTGCATGTTCACCATGAGATCATCCAGATTCCAAATGCAACAACTACAGATATTCTAGAGCATAGCATCCCAACTCCTATCACTGAATCATTCATTACATTAATTAACTCAACTGTTCCTGTCAACATGCCTAACTTCGATTTAAATTTTTCAACACCTGTAGCCAACGATCTTCCACATATCAGAAGTAAGACCTTCCAATCCCTTTTCAATACATTAATTTTGGATATCCCAGTCGTTGGACCTAGCAATCAATACTTATAAGCTTCTATTAGATTTGTTATGCCTCAACCTCATGACCACATTCAATCCTTTCAAGCACAGACGAGCCAGCAATTATTTTCAACGGCTAAAATCGGTGTTCCATTAGATATAATCCCAATTGATGATTGGGTAGTTCGAGAGCGTAATTGGGTCGGTACTCCGGAGGCGACTGTGGACGGGTTAGGACTTACGCCAAACATTAATGGGCCTATCGCGGATGATTCACCAAACGAGGACGGGGGGATGACAATGCCGACGAAGATCTTCCCGGTCCTTTTGTATTGCAACAACCTGCTGATAGATCATCTAAATCGATCCGCTTATACGATCCACCGTATTCAATATATCTTGACCGGTTAGATATTTCGCAAGAGTTGGAAAACGAATTTGGTGGATTGGTATCGAGTACGGGGATGGATTTATGGTCGGAATCCAATAATGACTTAAGGGTTGGCATGTGGTTTAGGGATAAGAATGAGTTGCCTTGGACTATTCGATCGTGGTCTATTAGACTGGCTCATGAATTTACTGTGGTAGAAAGTAAAAGTTCATATTGGGTTGTCGAGTGTAAAAATTTAACTCCATAGCATCCATGTTATTGGCGTATCTGTGCATGGAAAAAGAAAGGTTGTGGCATGTGACAAATTAGTCGATAGCATGGATATCACATTTGTCTAGTCCGAACAGTCAACGAGAACCATCGAAACATGAGTGCAAAATTCATGACGCGACACATCTTGTCAATGATTCATGATAATTCGGAGATTAAAATCAGCAAAATAAATAGTCATATTCATAACACATTGTACTTCACCCCATCATACAGGAAAGGATGGAACGCACGCATGAATGCTTTTGAGGAGATCTATTGGGATTGGCCTTCTTAATTTGCACAGCTTACCATGATATATACAAGCCTTACAAGATGCGAATCTTGGTACCGTCGTGACGTGGCACTTCTTACCTATGGACAGTAATGGGGGCCAAGACTTTTGGATATGTTTTTTGGGTGTTCGTATCCTGTATTGAAGGTATCGTCCAAAGAGAGTCATGCGACAATACTCTTGTCGAGAAACATTAGTACCCTATATTGAGTGCTAATGTTCAAGAGTTCTAATTTATTAGGAAATAATAGAAGTGCATTGCCCAGATAGAGTCATGTGACAGTTTGGATTTGTGCAGACAATACCTGCTACAGTTGACACTGATGACAATTTGCATTCTCGTGACATGAGAACTACTAGTGCAGGGTGGCCCGAGATAGATTCAATACATCTCGCGAATTAGGTTAATAGGCATTCAAAAATTCTTCTTGGATAACATAGTTACGGTCAAAATATAGTCTCGCCTAACTATGCAGCATGGTATTGAACTCATATTAGGCGACTGATTGGTAATCCGATTATAATGCAACATAATCCTTCAGGCTACCAATCGAGCGGTGGGGTAACAGAAGTATTGGTATGTAGATTTTCTTAAATAATACTATAAAATATATAATTTACACTCAAATAATTTATTGACATTTCGAAATACATATATAGGCTAATTCGATGTATCGAATATTGTACCTTGGCAATGAAGGTTATCAAAATGCGGGTGCTGCGAGTAGACAAGTGTTTGCATCAATAACGGATCTCGCTACGCGTTCGTTGACTACCATTGGTGAGGCAAGTTGTTTGAACCACCCACCCTATGAGCCAGCTAGACGAAGTTACACTAGTCAACCGATACCTCCGATCCTGCAAGAAATCAATCACGGAGTTCCCCGGGTGCGGAGAGGGGGTAGACGGGCACGCAGACGTACTATACCTGATATTTCTATGCAGGATCACTACTCACCAGTACACAATTATGACCAAGGTGATCCTGCAGAAGCCGAAGATAGGTAAACTGATTTTATTACTCCACAGCACCTAATCTTCGATACTAGATGCTTATCTTTAACTGATGAATTTGATGCCAACTCTTCTTCAACGGTCTCAGATACGGTACAAATATTTTATAGATATTTTTGGTCCATCTCACCATTACGATGAGCAAGATACAATACAACTAGAAGAACCACCCGAAGAACAACAACAATTGCCTTAGAGACGAGTTCAATCTCCAAGGAACTGTCGAGAATTTCATTGTGGGACTAACTTTCATCATTTTTTTAGATTATTTTATGTGTAATATAGTTTATTATTTGTATCACGTTTTAGAGTTCATATCTTCCCAATCATACAGGATAACCTATTAATATCATAAAATCACAAAAGATTTGGGATCAATGTTAAAAACTCAACTCAACTAATATTAAACTATATATACTAAAAAATTCGCAAATACAAAATACCTTAAGTAAGATAATTACAATGTGAATTAAATAATGAATTACATTTCATTAACAATTATATTTACATTGAAATTTTAAGTCAAAATAGAATTAATAAAATTTCGTTATCCAATTTGCTATATAATATGTATTTAAAAATTAAAGAGAAAACAATAGGTTCAATTTAGTTTGGTCATTTTTAAGACAAAATTAATAATAATAGAACTTTAAAGACAAATATAATATAAAAATTTTAAATAATTTTTTTAGAACTTTAATATTTCACACATTATTCGAATTCAGTTAATTTATAAATTTTTTGGATTATGAAATGTAAGGGGATTATAAAATTTAGATAGTTGATATTTAAATTTAAATATTATTTAAATAATTGACACTATAATTTTAGTGTATTTAGATAGTTGAGAATTTATATTTTTATAATTTTCTTCAATAATTAAATATTATAAATTAAACTTAAAATAAAAATACAAATTTATTTCAAAATCCAATATAAATAAAATTAACTGTAGTAACAATAGAATACGTATATTACATGTTATTATCAAATTTAAATTAATAAATTTTAATTCTGTGTTATCTAAATTTATATAGGCGTTTATATATTTTGTATTATTTAAAAGTATTAATTCCTTTAAAATACAAATTTGGAATTTTATAAAATTGAAATATAAGAAATGAGAGGAAGAAGTCACAAAAATGATAAAATGCTTACAATAGAAACAAAGGGGGGGGGGATATTTTTAGTATATTTAGATAGTTGAAAATTTAAAATTTTATAATTTTTAACGAATAATTAAATATTATAAATTAAACTACAGATAAAAATTTATTTCAAAATATAATATAAATAAAATTAACTATAGTAAAAATACAAATATTACTTGTTATGATCGAATTTAAATTATTAATTATTTAAATTTATATAGGTCTTTATATATTTTGTGTTATTTTAAAGTATTAATTCCTTTTACAATAGAGAAAAAGAAATTTCAAAAAAAAAAAAAACATATTTTGTGTTATTTAAAAGTATTAATAACAATAGAGAAAAAAGAAATTATAAAAAAAAATTTTTAAATGCTCCTCGCAAAAGTGATTTGCGAGGTGCAACAAAACCTCGCAAAACTGATTTGCGAGGTGCAATCGCTCACTTGAATGCGTAGACACCGAAAGTTGGACGTGGACTATCTCGTAAAAGTGATTTGTGAGGTGCAAGCAACGCTAACTTCAATGCGACGTGGACTATCTCGCATTTGGTGAATGTGAGAAGCTTGGGAATCTCGCATTCACCGAATGCGAGGTACCTCATGTCCGCCATCCCCACCCATTTCACCTCTCATTTGATTTTTGAATTAGATTTTGATATAATTTGGTCAAACCCCCTATTTTGTGTTCAAGAGTTTTGTCCACATCATAAGAGAGCAACCTTAGCTCAACTGAAACCATACTTTTGATCTAGGTTTTGCTTGGTCCTAAATTTAGAAGGAAATTGACAACTAACTCAGGTTCATTTCGAAAGTTCCTAGGGTGACTTATCTTTTTTGTGGTGGAGTGTGCTTCTTCCTAGAAGAATCCAAGTGAGTCGATAAGGTAGTGTAGCAAAAATGGGTCCGAGGCTGTGCAGCCGCAGCAGTTGTGGAGTACCCGTACAGTACGGGTGGGAGTTTGACCGAATTGGGTCAAAATCCAATTCAAAAACTAAATGAGGGTGAAATGTATCTGGACGACGGACAGGAGGTACCTTGCATTCGGCGAATGCAAAGTACCCAAGGTTCTCGCATTCACCGAATCCGAGATGGTCATGTCAAGTATTTTCGGTGTTTGCGCATCCAAGGTGGCTATTGAGTTGTACATCGCAAATCACATTTGCGAGGTGTAACAAACCTCGCAAAAGTGATTTGCGAGGAGTATTTATTTATTTTTTTTGTAATTTTTTTCTCTATTGTTATTAATATTTTTAAATAAAACAAAATATGTTTAATTTTTTTCTTGCAATTTCTTTTTCTCTATTGTAAAAGAAATTAATATTTTTAAATAACACAAAATATATAAAGGTTTATATAACTTTAAATAATTAATAATTTAATTTAAATTTAATCATTACAAGTAATATACATGTTTTTACTATAGTTAATTTTATTTATATGCACATATTTTGAAATACATTTTTATTTGTAGTTTAATTTATAATATTTAATTATTCATGAAAAATTATAAAATTTTAAATTTTCAACTATCTAAATATACTAAAAATATCTTCTTTTTTTTTTCTATATTGTAAGCATTTTATCATTTTTGTGACTTCGTCCTCTCACTTCTTTTCTATTGAATTTAAAGTTTTTACTATAATCATCCGTTCATTTTATTTTTTATTTTTGTAATTTTTTTCTCCATTTTAAAAGGAATTAATACTTTTAAATAACACAAAATATATAAAAACCTATATAAATTTAAGTAACTAATAATTTAAATTATTAATTTAAATTTGATCATAACATGTAATATCTGTATTTTTACTACAGTTAATTTTATTTATATTAGATATTGAAATAAAATTTTATTTGTAGTTTAATTTATAATATTAATTATTCGTTAAAAATTATAAAATTTTAAATTCTCAACTATTTAAATATATTAAAAATATCTTTTTTTTTTTCTATTGTAAGCATTTTATCATTTTTGTGACTTCTTCCTCTCATTTCTTATATTTCAATTTTATAAATTTTGTATTTCAAAGGAATTAATACTTTTAAATAACACAACATATATAAAAGCCTATATAAATTTAAATAACACACAATTAAAATTTATTAATTTAAATTTGATATTAATATGTAATATACGTATTCTATTGTTACTACAATTAATTTTATCTATATTGGATTTTGAAATAAATTTATATTTTTAATTTAAATTTAATTTATAATATTTAATTATTGAAGAAAATTATAAAAAAATATAAATTATCAACTATCTAAATACACTAAACTTATAGTGTCAATTATTTAAATAATATTTAAATTTAAATATTAATTATCTAAATTTCATAATCCCCTTACATTTTATAATCCAAATAATTTATAAATTAATTGAATTCGGATAATGTGTGAAATATTAAACTTTAAAGTTCTATTATTATTAATTTTGTCTTAAAAATGGGCAAACTAAATTGAATTCTAAAACGTGATACAAATAATAAAATTTATTACACATGAAATAATCTAAAAAAAAAAAGATGAAAGCTAGTCCCATAATGAAATTCTTGACGGTTCTTTGGAGGTTGAACTCGTCTTTGAAGTTGTTGTTATTGTTTTTCGGGTGATTCTTCTGGTTGTATTGTATCTTGCTCATCGTAACGGTGAGATGGACCGGGAATATCTATAAAATGTCTGTGCCGTATCTGAAATCGTCCAGAAGAAGGGTTGGCATCAAATTCATCAGCTGAAGATAAGCATCTAATATCGAAGATTATGTGCTGTGGAGTAATAAAATCAGCTTGCCTATTTTCAACTTCTGCAGGATCACCTTATTCATAATCTTGTACTGGTGAGTAGTGATCCTACATAAGAATATCAGGTACAGCACGTCTGCATGCCCATCTACCCCCTTTCCGCACCAGGAGAACTCCGTGATTGACTTCTTACGAGATCGGAGGTATCAGTTGAGCAGTGTAGCTTCGTCTAGCTGGCTCATAGGGTGGGTGGTTCAAACGACTTGCCTCACAAAAAACAGTCAACAAACGCGTAGCAAGATCCGTTATTGATGCAAATACTTATTTACTCGCAACATCCGCATTTTGATAGCCTTCATTGCCAAGGTACAATATCCGATGCATCGAATCAACCTATATATGTATTTCGAAATGTCGATAAATTATTTGAGTATAAATTATATATTTTATAGTACTATGTAATAAAATTTACATTCTAATACTTATGTCGCTCCATCGTTCAATTGGTAGCCTATTAGGTTGCATTATAATCGGATTATCAATTAGTCGCCTAGTATGAGTCCAATACCATGCTACATAGTCAGGCGAGACTATATTCTGACCGTAACTATGTTATCTAAGAAGAACTGTTGAATGTCTATTAACTTAGTTTGCGAGATGTATTGAATCTATCTTAGGCCACCCTACACCGGTAGTTCTCATGTCGCGGGCATGCAAACTGTCACCAGTGTCAACTGTAGCAGGTATTGTCTGTACAAATCCAAACTATCGCATGATTCTATCTGGGCGATGTACTTCTATTGTTTTCTAACAAATTAGGGATGTGATAGATGCCCACATGCATCGTCCATGAGTACAATACGGAGGTAAGGTAGCCAATATGTGCTCATTATAAGGTGCCAGATAAACTGCATAAAAGTAAACTGTCAATGTCAATAATAAATAACAAACTTAAAATTAGTGTTGAAAGCAAATTTGTTGAAGTAAGACTTACATGATCATGTTGCATTTTATGTAATTGATCCCTATATGTACATGATCATGTTGCATTTTATCTAATTGATCCCTATATGTAAAAAGCTCATGTGTCGAGGTGCGTGAAAACTCTAACGGTCCCTCTCATGTTAATTCTCTCGGGGCTTGGGAATTAACATCCACAACCAGACGAACTCTAATCGGTCTGATTGTAGGGATATGCTCCCAAACCCACAACTATTTCAATATTAATAACCAAGTCTGAAGAAAATACTATATTTATTATTAATTTAAAATGCTAATAAGATTTTTTTAGAAATCTGTGTTCTATATCTGAACCAACAATAATGAGCCACTGATAATGTGCACTCTATAGGATGTAACATTGCATAGACAACGATACAGATGAGTCAATGCTGTACTTTTCCAACTAAGGGTGTCAGATACCTCTAAATCACGAATGTGTTTTAAGAAACACAGATGTACTCTGTTGTCGGACTTATCCGAGTATAGAAAACCACCGATAAGCTGCATAATACGACACCGTGTATGCTATCCTATCATTTCTGGTGTCACATGTGCAGGTAGTGGTTGACTCAATACTCTCTCGAGTGAAATGATCTTCAATCTATATCCATCAAACTCCGTTGGAGTCAGTCAAAATCCCAAAAGCTCACCGCACATGTCAATCAACTTTACAGATGTATGTATGAACCGATTGGTACAGATAGGATCACCATCTACATGTAATTCAAAGAGAACCTTTATGTCCTGTAAGGAGATAACAGCCTTTCCAACTGTAAAGTAAAACGTATGCGTCTCCTGACGCCATCTTTCCACTAATACTGTTATCAGTGGATGGTTGATCCTTATGTAACAAAAACGACGTAATCCACCAAAATCGACAATATGTATGAGCTGCTCAACATGGTGATCAAATGGTTGAGCTTCACAAAACATGCTATCATTCTGCTTTGCATTAATAACGTCATTGTATAACTGTCCTACCTAAATATGTGACGACCTATGTTTGTACTACAATCTCAATATGTCCAGTAATAGGACCTAGATCCACTCCGTGAGAAGTAGACTCATATATTCTGTCATAATTAAAAGAACTGATTTAGGGAAATTAAAAATAAACACAAAAGAATGATGTATAGTCAACATCAAATTAAGTATAGAAAAATAAACATAAAAGTAAAGATAAATAATTTAAATCACGATATATAACAAATATTAAAAATTAGGGTTATAAATGAGCAATGTATGTAAACAAATTTAGCTATTTAAATATAAAACTTAAATTTATGTTTAGTTCATTCTACAACATCGTGAGTGCAACTTCTCCTATTGTGTCCACTGCGATGGCATAAACCGCAACGAGGTGGTGAATCGAGATTACGTTCATCCATCTCATTCTGAATACGTGACGTTGCAATCTACTCCTGTGACAATTCTTAAAATGGTGAGCAAACAGGGCCAAGCTAAAGTCAAGATTACGTCAATAATCCTCGTATGAAATGAGCCTGAATTGTGCTATATAAGTCATTCTATAGAATAGTGTCATATTTTCTGATAACACTAAATTTTTAGGATTTAACCTCAGTTGCTGACATGCTGCAAACGCATGCGAATAAGGTATTCCATAAATTTTCTATTTGCAACAGTTGCATTTCCTAACCCCAATATTAACCCCATACGAGTTATTTCCCTTCTCATACTTACGATGCGGTGACACAATATTAAAAATATCGCGATCTCAATTAAAAGCCAGTACACAGTGTGTTCTTTCTTTCGTCTCATTCTTCACAAATTTGCCCTATATCTTAGAAGGAAAGTGATATCGCCCATGATTAGCTTCCTGTCTATGATCATTGAAATATTTGATTGTTTTTTTGAATAAAGACTCCACAATCACTTTGATGGGTAGGGTATGTATGCCTTTTACAATACTGTTAAAAGATTCTACCAAATTAGTTGTCATGTTACCAAAACGATGTCCACCGTCATAAACAAGCATTCATTGCTCTTTCGCAATCAAATCCAACTATGCATTCTCTTGGGGGTTTAGCAAATTAATTTCTTCCATAATTTTAAAAAAATTTTGCTTTTTGCTTTAATCCTTTGATCCCTGGCTATGTATATCAACTTCTTTAACTCATGTGTTCTGAACTTTGTATTGAAGTTACTCTGAATATGCCTAAGACAAAATCTATATACTGCCATTGGCTATTGCCAAAGGGGTAGTCCGTGAACTACATTCATAATCCCAATGTGTCTGTTAGATATTAAACAAAATTTTCGATCATTTAACACATGTTCTCGTAGCAAGGTAAAAAACCACCCCCAACTGTCATTAATTTCTTTGTTAACGACTGCAAATACAAGAGGTAATATATGGTTATTGGCATCTTGACCAACTGCTATTAAAAATTTCCCCTTATATATACCTCTTAAAAATGTCCCGTCAATGCTGATCATCAGTTTCATGTAAATAAATGTATCAATATAGGGTTCGAATGCCTAAAAACATATCCAAAAGTCTTGGCCCCATTACTGTCAATAGGCAAGAAGTACCACGCCACGACGGTACCAAGATTCGCATCTTATAAGGCTTGCATATATCGTGATAGCTATGCGAATGAAGAAGGCCAATCCCCGTAGATCTCTTCAATAGCATTTCTGCGCGTTCTATCCTTTCCTGTATGATGAGGTGAAGTGTAATATGTTATGAATATTAATATTTATTTCGCTGATTTTAATCTCTGGATTATCATGAATTATTGACAAGATGTGTCTCGCCATGAATTTCACACTCATATTTTGATAGTTCCTGTCGACTGTTCGAATTAGATAAATGTGATCTCCATGTCATCGACTAATTTGCCACAAGCCATAACCTTTCTTTTTCCGTGTACGGATACACTAATAACATGGATGTTGTGGAGTTGAATTTTTACACTTGGCAATCCAATATGAACTCTTGCTTTCTTCCACAGTAAATTCGCGGCTCAGTCTAATAGATCACAATCGAACAGCCCAAAGCAACTCATTCTTATCTCTAAACCACATGCCAACCCTTAAGTCATTATTGGATTCCGACCATAAATCCATCCATGTATTCGGCGCCAATCCACCAGCTTCGTTTTCTAGTTCTTGCGAAGTATCTAACCGGTTAAGATATATTGAATACGGTGGATCATACAAGCGGATTGGTTCAGTTGATCTATTATCCAGTTGTTGCAATACAGAAGGATCAGGAATATCTTCGTCGGCATTGCCATCCCCTCCGTCCTCGTCTAGTGAATCATCCGCAGTAGGCCCATCAATGTCTGACATAGGTCCTAACCCGTCCACAGTTGCTTCTGGAGCACTGACCCAATTATGCTCTCGAGTTACCAATCATCAACTGGAGTTATATATAATGAAATACCAATTTTAGCCGTTGCAAATAATTACTGGCTCGTCTGTGCTTGAAGGGATTGAATGTGGTCATGAGGTTGAGGCATGACAAATCCAATAGAAGCTGATAAGTATTGATTGCTAAGTCCAACGACTGGTGTATCAAAAATTGATGTATTGAAAAGAGATTGGAAAGTCTCATTTTTTATATGTGGAGGATCGTTGGCTACAGGTGTTGAAAAATTTAAATCGAAGTTAGGCATGTTGACAGGAACAATTGAGTTAAGTAATGTAGTGAATAATTCAGTGATAGGAGTTGAGATGTTATGCTCTAGAAGATTTGTAGCTGTTGCATTCGGAATCTAAAAAATCTCATGGTGAACATACAGATCAATTGGTTGTCCTTTCACTATAGATGCATAATATTATAAATTTTTCATATCATCGTCATTCGTTATAGCAGCGGTTGTAGACCTCGTCACAGTACCAATAACAATATCCTGCCTCATTGTGATTTGCAACTTCATAGTAGACGTGTCTAAATCTCGAATGACATATATTTTGTTGACTAGATTACCAAAACTAATTCGATTTCTAACAATTAATGCCTTTCGATAGGAACCATTAAAAAAATCAACACGTGCCGTATGCATAATTTCACAATCCCAATATAACCGTAGTCTTACAGGTTCTTCTAATGACATTGCATCTAGATAAATTGGGCAGGATTTTTCTATTCAAAAATTAAAGTATGTTACGATCTCGAAGAATAATAATAAAAATAAATAAATACATAAATAATCAGATAAATAAATAACTATTTAGGTAATTAAATATTTAAATAAATAGATAAATTAATAAATTAATAATCAAATAAATAAATGATAATTAAGTAAATAAATAACACAATAGATAATTAATTTCTTTAATAAGACAATAAACATTGATTATTAAATATCATAAATAATATTATGTACTAACTAAATAAATTAATAATGACCTCAATATAATAATTTTTATAATAATAGATAATAATTATAAATACTGAATAATAATTTTGATTTATATATATATATATACACACACAATTATATTATAAAATTTTAATTGTGACTATAATATAATAATTAGGGATAAGAAAATAATAATAACATCATATACTACAATAGTAATATATTATGAAAAGAATAGTATAATAATTATATTATATCAATTAAACATAATAGTAATGAACTATGCACTAATAATTAAACTAATAAATTTATGAATAAATAAATCATCGAAATAAAATTAACTAACAATGCAATAATAATAAAAGAATATATAAATAAATAACTATTTAGGTAATTAAATATTTAAATAAATAGACAAATAAATAAATAATAATTAAGCAAATAAATAACACAATAGATAATTAATTACTTTAATAAGACAATAAATATTAGTTATTAAATATCATAAATAATATTATGTACTAACTAAATAAATTAATAATGACCTCAACATAATAATTTTTATAATAATAATAACTATAAATACTAAATAATAATTTTAATTTAAATAAAAAATATATATACTAAATTATATTATAAAATTTTAATTGTGACTATAATATAATAATTAGGGATAAGAAAATAATAATAACATCATATACTACAACAATAATATATTATGAAAAGAATAGTATAATAATTATATTATATTAGTTAAATATAAGAGTAATGAACTATGCACTAATAAATTTATGAATAAATAAATCATCGAAACAAAATTAACTAACAATACAATAAGATTAACGAATAATAGCTTTAACAATATCAACCAATAAATATGTTATTAGTAAATATTTAAAATATTATAATAATAAGTAATACAAAATAATTTTAGTAATAAAGTAAATAAATAATGTATAATAACCTTAATAATAATAAAAATAAATGAATACATAAATAAACAGATAAATAAATAAATAAATAAATAATCAAATAAATAAATGATAATTAAGCAAATAAATAACACAATAAATAATTAATTACTTTTATAAGACAACAAATATTGATTATTAAATATCATAAATAATATTATGTACTAACTAAATAAATTAATAATGACCTCAATATAATAATTTTAATAATAATAATAAATAATAATTATAAAAACATGGAAGCAAATCTCATGGACATGCAGAAGTATGTTCCGTCACTAACTGTTATTTAAGTGGTTGAGCAGTTGAACAGTTCAACTCTTATTTAAGATAAGCCACTTTTCCTAAATCCTACTATTAACTGTTATTTAAGCCACTATTATAAATTAATAATGATCTCGATATAATAATTTTAATAATAATAAATAATAATTACAAAAACATGGAAGCAATAAAAACATGGAAGCAAATCCTGTATGGAATCACTCTCTCGTAATAGAACCAGGAAATCTCTTTAGAGAAGAAAAGTCCTAATCAAAACGGGTAAGTAAATTCGTTATTTTAGGAAGGCTCCCACGTGCCATTGATTTAGATGAATTAGCTGTTGCCGTTGGCGCTCTTCTCTTTTCTAAAGCAAGGAAGGAAGCCTTTCCTTTCATTCATAAGTCACACAAGAATTGCTCAAGGTTGCAGGCAAGGCGAAGAGCTCAGGGGTTATTCTCTCATGGATATGTAGAAGCAAAAATCCTACTATTATTTAAGAGAAGCCAATTTCCAGCGATGGAAGCAAATCTGTTATAGAAGATGGAAGCTTCTGGTGGCAATGACGGCTTCTTCTGGCAGCGGCAGATGCTTATTTCCGGCGGCGGCCGCAGCGGCTTCTTTCACGCAACGGCTGCAACTCGGTTTCTTCTTCTGGCGTCAGCTAATGGTTGTCAAGAAGAATATGGAAGCTCACTTGTAGAGGAGAAAGATGGTGAATGTGAGAGGAAGAAGAAGACGGAGAAATTTGTAAAATGGTACTCCTTTCTCGTGTTACAACTAAAGAGGAGATATGTGAATGCAGCACAGAAATCTGTGAAATGGAGATATGTTTGTGGTAGGTTGCTCTTCACCCGTGAAAAAGCTTGTGTAAAAGCTTCGCATGCCCTGTGAGTGAGCAGTTCGTGAATGCAGCGCAGAAAAGAAGAAGACGATTTCCTCGCTTTTGTGATTTGCGAGGTTCAATGACCTCGCAAATCACAAGCATTGCACGGAAAGCCAGGGACTTTGTCATCTTTTTGTCGGATTGGTAAACCTAGCCTTTGGTGAATGCGAGAAGCTAGGTACCCTTCTTCACCATCCTCTAAAATTCACCTCTCATTTGGTTTTAGAATTGAATTTTAACCCAATTTGGTCAAACCTCCGGACAAAGATTCGAAGGATAAAAGCCGCCAAACGCCGTTTGTTGGGAGGTCTAGAAATCATTGTGTCGATGAATGTTGGAACTATGGAAACCCTTGAGAAACGTAAACAAAGGGAAATAGAGTGACTATTAAAAAAAAAGAAAAATATCTTTTTTTTACAGTCTTGTCCTTCAATTTGATGTTTTTGCAACAATCGCCATCTTTTTTTTTTCCTGGGTTTTCGAATGAAAATAAAAATGGGTCCCATTTAAATAAATTTTCATTCTCAAACCAATATGTTTAAGACATTTCATCCACTTACCATTTACTATTTGATTGTATGTTTTGTTTAATTCAAATTTATTATTATTTCTAAGATCAAAACTAAAAATATAAAATTAATCCAAGTATATAAACCTTTCTGTTCTTTCACTTTAAAAGTTTGAAACTCTTCAAAAAAAAGTATAAAAATAATATTCTTGACCTTATTTCAAATTCTAAATTTCTTAATTTTCTCCCTTTTGTATGTTTGAAAATGCAAGAACGCAGGATGACTTGCAATTCTGAATATGTTTTAAGCTAAACTTTCCATTCATAACTTTTAAATTCCACAAATGTTACACTTGAAATTAGGACAAACTATTCTGGTAACTTTCCAATTATCACAAAATCTAACTTTTACTCTCAAACAAACTAAAAAGAGTATAAAACGATTTTTCAAACTTTTTAATAGTCTAAATCTTACTATTTCGTTAGTTGATTGACTGTCAACCCTTCAATTTGTTAAAAGATGATGGATAAAGTCATCTTTTTAGTGTTCATTTTCTTATTCCCAAACTTAACAACGGTCGAAATGTAGAACAAGGGGAAGAAGAAAACTTAAACCGATGGGATGGGAGAGTGCCTCTTACAAGAAAGTAACGCCATTTAATGATACTTCTATTCTCAATTTACTGAATCAAGACCTCTGCGAATCACCTTTGTTCTGAAGGCCTAGCAAGTTAATAAGCTCGTTTCTGTTTTTTTTAAAGGACGTCCTTTTCTTTCCCCGCATTGATGACTATCTTGTTCAGTACTGCTAACTCTTATAGGAGGATGCCGTCCTCTTAGGACTACCGATGGCTTCGATTTTTGAATCTCGTGCAAGTTAGGGTGTTGTTGTATTGGCTGCAAGCGGAATGTAGACGCTTTAGGTGTGTGTTGACCCTGCACTCTCGCTTTGTGTGGGTTTTTGACCAATTTAGACACGCCTCGCGTCTGACAGACGCGAGGTCCAATGCTAAGGTCCAATGCTACCTTCAGTCTCCCCAGTCAACCAATTTCATGCGTCAAATTTCGTATCAAATTTGTCAAAAGCCACATGCATTAAATGCTGTCAGCCTCGTGTCTACCAGATACGGATCTAGGGCCGCGCAAGTTGCGTACAGCAATTTAACGGTCCAAATGAAAAATAACGAAAATTCAACGTGCGAAAAGGTTGCCGTGTGTAAAATTTTTTTTAGTAGAACGATATCGTTTTGACCATTCAAAACGATGTCGTTTTAATGTTCATGTAATCGTGTAAAATGTTCATGTGATCGTGTGAAATGTTTATGTGATTGTGTCAAATGTTCATGTAACATCAAATGACCGCACAAGTTGGCGTACCACAACTTGGCGGCCCCGGATCCACCAGGCAGACACGAGGTTGAGTGCAACAGAATAACAACAACTTGCAATTCCACAATCCCATATATTTACATTTTGCAATTCCATAGTCCCACATATCTTGCACATATATTATTACTAGACCTAGGCCATTGTAAAAGAGGGACCTTGATCTATCTAAAATTTTTTAAAATTGTGTACTTATATAAAAAAAAAAAAATTTGTAGACATGTGATTCCATTTCCGACTCTATTTAATTAATTTTATTTAGTTTAATCTTTCATTCAAATAAAAGATTATATTCAATAAAATTTCCTGTTTAATCCCGTCCCCAATATAAAATTACAGTTATTTTTATTAAATTTTGAAATAAATTTAAATCTCAATTAATTGTAAAATTGAATCTTAATTTATTTTTATTTTCAAAAAATGGCAATAATTTTTAATTTTTTAATTTTATTTATTATTTATCTTTAATCCTTTAAACATAATATTTTTTAAACAATAATTTACTAATTTTCTAATTCTTTTAAATTTAATTCTAGCTTTAGAATTTAATTATTTATTTTGGATACTAAAATTTAATTGACTATGATTTCATTTATTTCATTTATTAGAGTTAAATTTAACGCTACAGGGAAAGGTGGGGATCCCCGTCCCTGGCCCACCAGGGACAAAACCATCCCCGATTCTGGTCCAATGGGGAAGTGGAAAAGTGGGGGTCATTTGGACCCGAAAATATTTATAAAGATTTTTAAATTTTTTTTTTGTTGCCAATAGATTTTTATTCAAAAATTTTTAATCATTTAGAAAATTTTTGTTATAATTTTCAATAGTTCATGTATTTATCATATCACTAAATTAGTAAGAGTAAAATTGATAATTAATATTTTTTTTATATTTTATATACATAAATAATCTACACATATATATACACACATATATAGAAGTAAATTATATATGCATTGTATATATATACATACTATATAGATTATATATATATATATATATATATAAATATAAAATATATGTGGGTGGGGCGAGCCAGGCCAGGGATCATACAATTCCCCCGTCTCAGTTGGCGGGCTGAGGAATGAAACCTGCACCCGGCCTCGTCCCCGCCTAAATTGAAGAATTCCTAGTCCAGTCGGGCTAGGCTAGGCCGGATCTTCGGTTTAAGTTGGGAAATTACCACCCCTAATTGGGCCTTGCGTCTGCCAGACGCGAGATCCCTACACTAGGAACCCATCTCAATTTTTGTTCCTACTTTCGACCTCATTTATAAAACGTGCCTAAATTGGTAAAAAATACTCGTGTAATGTCGTATGTATGATAGAGGTGGTGTAGTGATTGACCTCAATGCTAATGGTTATCCCCAAGGTTCAACAAATGCATGAAGCTATGATCGGACCCTAATAGAGATGATGGTCTTCCTCTGACGTCTTCAAGCCGGCCATAATAAAATAGATAGGCGAAGCAGTCAATAGAAGTTTATTCTCGCCTATCGATAGATAGCAGGTTGCTTCCAAGCTCAAACCATTTGAAACTGAATTGGTACTTTTTTCTTGTTATTGAAAGAGTGGCATTCTTCGCCCCTGTCAAATAAAGTAGAAGGAGGGAACTGGAAGAGAGAGAAAAAAAGCAAAGGATTTACAAGTCTAATGCAAAATATCACAACCCAATTTGAAGCAATTGCAGACATACCAACAGAACTAGGATTTAAGCCAATAATAATCAATTCTTGAAGATTGATAGAATTCATAGCAATAGCAATTAGACCCACATTACCAATCCTATTCGACCACCACCCATCAATGAGAAGCTTCCTCATAAGCTTACAATGTTCAGCCACCCCCACAACAGGATTTTTACAATCCAATGCCTTCACTGAATGCAAAATCTCCAATTGCAGACATTTTGGAATTGCTGTGAGCCTATTATCACTCACCTGCATTCTTTCAAAGAAGAGAGTTGGAGCAATAAAACCCTACAGAAGATTGGTGCTAATACAGTGGTTGTGACCAATTAATTTCTTCAAGCTCCAAAAAAAACCATTCTGAAAAAAAAAAAAATCCAAAATTCACCTCAGTGTGGGACTTTCAGAAGTCACCCCTCTGTAAAGAACTTAGCCCATCCCAAGAGCATGCCAACCTAGCAAGGAACATCACACCTATCTACAAAATGGATGCACAAACCTCACTTCTTCATTTGTTGTGGTGTTGGCTAAGATCTAAAAACCTCAGGAATACGGAAGCATGCAATGCCCTTCTTTATATGATGTGACTACATAGAAAGAGCATTATCTTTAAGATTGACAGCCCAAGAAAACCCATAAATTTGATGATTCATTGCACACGACATAGATTTAAGCTGGCTGAACGTACATCTGCCTTGTTTTTTCTTTTTTCTTTTTTTTTTCCTTTTTTGGTGTTGGGGCATGCAGCCACCCATGAAATGAAGATATTCTCTTGATTTCCCTGGAATATTTCTCGCTTGTAAACTATAAATGAACTACTGAAAATTTGAAACACAAATGCATGGATGTCAACGGGAATCCAACTTGATGAAAAACACCAAATCAACAATTGAACAGAGGAAACATCTTGAATACAATGTGTACAGAGCACTACATTGCCAATCTGTTCTCCATGAGAATGAGATTTGGATTGTTCAATGGCAACCCAAGATTAAGCCAATAACGAGTCTGCTTCAAAGAGCATCAGGACCTAGCCCATGAAGTTGCTAGAGTTGAGCATTGTCTTGCTCACGAACACTTGATAATCTCCTGCCTTTTTCAAAGAAGAAAACCATGT
Source organism: Voacanga thouarsii (assembly GCA_026120185.1). Taxonomy (NCBI): domain Eukaryota; kingdom Viridiplantae; phylum Streptophyta; class Magnoliopsida; order Gentianales; family Apocynaceae; genus Voacanga; species Voacanga thouarsii. The sequence goes on along the minus strand of JANUWF010001102.1, from coordinate 4,537,682 downwards.
ATTTGCTGTAATAGGCCCTAACCCCAAAACTTTAGAAACATTGGCAGGCATTTATGAAGGCCCTCTATGAAGATACATTTCAATCATCCAAGCACATCAGAGCTATGTGAAAAGTGCAGTTTATCTTCGGGATGTGATCCATTAAATTGCATTCCATTTGCAGTGGATGAAGCACTTGATGTAGCAACAAGGGTAGATTATGGTCCCCATGGGATTAAATCAAACCGAGGAAAGACAAAACACGATTGCACATATTTTGTTCTCCCTGTTGGGAAAAATAACACAAATTACTTCATATCCTTGTGCTTTTCTTTCTCATTTCTTCATTTAGGACTCCACTTTTGACAAACTCCATATTTACTACACCATTTGGTGCAGAATTGGTGATTGAAATCTTCAAAGTCTCCCAAGACTCTGGTAGGAATGTCAGCACCAAAAGCGCGAGTACTTCATTGTCAATTTTAATGCCCATCCTTGACAACTACTCCACGATCCCCTGCATATCATTTAAATGATCTGCCATCGATGTACCCTCTTGGTACTTCATCTGGAGTAACCTTGTCAAATAAAAAAATTAGTCGTTGCCGGTTTTAGAAGCGTACATCTCTTCTAGCTTGTTCCACAATGTCTGTGCATGAGTCTCGTTACCAATGTGATTGTACACCTCGTCTTCGACAAACTGCTGGATAAAACAGCAGACTTGCTCATACTCGAATTTCCATTCTTCGCATGTCTTGTTCTCGAGTTTAGTTGTACTAAACACTGGTAGATGCATCTTCGTCACAAATAAGAAATCCTTTATCTTGTTTCTCCATATGTGGTAATTCATGCCATTTAAATTAATCATTTTACTCTTCTTCACCTCCATGGTCCCCGTCTAGACTTTAAAAGAGTAAATAATAATCTAACTTATTTTTTTGATGTGGAAAGTCCACTTTACTGGCAATCACAGAGCGTAAGATAAGTAAATATTATTACCCAATAAAGCTCTGATACTAGTTGTTAGGAAAAATAACACAAATTAATTACTATTTTCCCCTGGTGCAGCGAAAATGGTGGACCAATAGGACAGGCGGATGCACAAAAAAATTAAATACAAACAAAGCAAATAAAATAAGAAAATTTAAAATGATATAAAAAATTTAACGTGGTTCACCCTAGATTTGGGCTACGTCCATGGGACAAATTTCGAATATTTCTTCTACTAATAAAATAATTAATAGGCCTACAAGGGAGACTTCCCTAGAAAAATACTAAAGGCATAACCTTCAGATTAATCCAAAAGAGTAACACTCAAATAGTTCCCAAACACCCCAATTAATATCACTATCTTGTCACTCCCTTATTATTTTTTCCTCTCCCCACAAACTCATCAAAGCTACAACCTTTGGACTCCAACACTCACTCACTCACGTTTGTGTTTGTGTTGTCTGTGTTTGTGTTTTCTGTGTTCTGTTTCTTTGCACGCTGCATGTCTATAGAGGCAAGAAAACAAATGCCTCATGGAGTGGGTATAACAGGTGCAACCACTTCTCACAATTACTCCTCACCCACTCCTCCATTGAGATGAAGGACCACACCACTCCCTGGTAAGGTGGAGGACATCACAAAAAGTATTGGTGGCTGCAAAAAGACCAAGTGTGTTAGTGCTACTCTGTCTAGGTCTGGTTGAAATTTCCATTGCCAAAGACAATCCAAAAATTGTAGCATTTTATGGGCTAGATATCCAGGAGACGCTGGAGGAACTGCATTGTCAGAAATCATATTTGTTGACGATAACCCAGGTGCAGTATAATAGCAATAATGATAAACTTGGTTAACAAACTTCCTTGATCTTGCGGTAACCCGATTTCTGGAAGAAGGTTTCGTCTTTCATTCAGATTCAAATATAAAATAATGTACAGTAGAGTACATAAACTGCTTAGTATTTCAAATTTTTAACATTTCAATTAATTGTAACATGTGGGTGGAAAATTACCAGTGACATGGTATCCAAAAGATTTCATCAAGGTACCAATGACAGACATAAGGATGCGAGCTAACATTCTACTGGTTATCCTGGACGCACATATCGATTCTACAGAGGCAGAAAAGTATTTGAATTTGCCTATGGTCTCAGTTACACTAATTACTCTTATGAGTTTGCTCGTGTCTCCCAGATAAGCTCAGTTTAAATCAGTTTATAGCTGCTAAGGCAGTGAAGGACTCAGGTATATCAGTTTCAGAATTGGGGAGAGAATTTCCACTCATTTTGTGGTGAATAATCATGAAGAAATGGGTAAACATCTTGTACTATTGTATGTAAGGGAGGCCAAGCTTACAAATGGTATCTCTGAAGCAGTTAATAGGATTCCAGACAGTGACATTCGGTGTAGGAGAAAGAGTTGAAATTGACTTTATTCTGTATCCATGCAAGCACCTAAGTGAAGCTGACAAAGATGGTTTGATGGTGACAGAAGAAGGAACTTCGTATCTGATTGTTAAAGATAAGGAGTATCCCATCAATGTGCTATTATGATTTTAACAGTATCAAGAAAAACCTTGCTAGGCTCTTAGCCCTTGACCTTGAGATCTACTACCAAGTCTCCTCCTTTGGTTAGTTGTCAAAATGCAACAACTCCAGCTAGACTGTTCACCTATCTTTGTTTCTAACATTTTGGGGTAGCAATAGTTTAGAGGAGAATTTAATTTCTGCTTTCTCTTTAGAAATGTATTTTAGTTCATGGAATAGTACAAGTAAGAGGTTAAAAGGGTGATGATATGCTGATGTTATTTAAACTGTTGTAGGCAAGTTCTTGGTTAATTGTCTCCACAAACTCTACTTGGCAGAAAGTGGGGAAAATTCAGTCTGATAATTCAGAGTACTCAATCTATACATAATTCCTAGAGGGATATCAGAGTGGGGAAAACCCGAACAGGCAGCAATATTTTAACCATAAGAAATGAAGTGAAAATAAAAAAGCAAGAAATGTACTTGAGAAGGAACATTAGTACCTCAAATCAAAAGATTTTCTGCCTTCTCTCTTCCAACAATTTTGAAGTATGAGTTATACGCATCAGGTATCGCATCCTTATAGGGTAGGAGGTAATCATTCACAAACTTTGATTCTGACATGGACAAAACAGAGTAAAGACCCCGTTTCCTCTTGTTCAACTTCCTCTTGTTCAGAACTTTCAGAACTTCACTCCTTGGCTTCACTCTTTTGTCGAAACTGAGGTTTAAAATAACGGGATGGGTAGCCAAGAAATCAGGTGCATATCCAAGTTCATCGATGAAAAAGTTCATAGTTTTTCTAATTTTGTCTTCTGAGCCCAGCACGCAACCAGGAAATTGCCCAACCATTCTGTATATAGTTGCATCAGACAAACCATAGCTCCTAAAAATTTCAAATTTCGTATCAAGTGTCGCATCACTAAGGCTAGAAATGGCTATAACTCCATGGTGGAACATCTTGGTCTGACGAGAAATCCCAAAATCATTTTCCACCCTATCCATTACTCTCTCAAAATACCCAGGGCTTCGGAAAATATTACTTGGTACAGCTAGCATAAGGCGGGAAACATGATCCCTGGAGAAACCATTTTTCTGCAACAGTTCCACAGTTGATGCTATGACTTTGGGTGCTCCAGGATCAAGCATATAACTACATTTCTTAATAACCTTAGCAGCTTTTTCATCACTGCCCAACAAATTTCTCAAATAATCAACACTGGGCTTAACTTGTCCTCTAGCTAAAATGGACTTAAAACTCATCAAGATTCTGACCAAATCAGACCCAGATATACCAATATCTTGTAAAACACGAATTTTGGGTACAAGAGTTTTGTCCACATCATAAGAGAGCAACCTTGGTTCAACCGAAACCATGCTTTTGATCTGGGTTTTGCTTAGCCCTAAATTTAGAAGGAAATTGACAACTAAATCGGGTTCATTTCGAAAGTTCCGGAGGTGACTTATCTTTTTTGTGACGGAGTGTGCTTCTTCTTTAGAGAATCCAAGCGAGTCCATTAGGTAGTCCATCAAGAAATGAGTCTGAGGCGGTGACGCAGCCGCAGTGGCGGAGTAGCGGCAGAAAGATTCGAAAAATAAAAGCCGCCAAACGCCCTTTCCGGGAAGTCTTGAAATCATTGTGCTGTATGTGCTGGAGAAAACTAGAGCTTTGGTCGTTTAGAAACCCTGGAAAAATCCTTGAAATAGACTAGAAAACTTGGGCTCTTGACCGATTTGGTGTGAAAACCAAATCGAAAGCCAAATCAGGGTGAAAAGGGTGGGAAGAGTAGAGGAGGGGTACCTCGCATTCACGGAAGGCGAGGCTCCCTGGTCCGTTGAATTTTTGAGGTGCATCGTACCAAATGTGGGATATGATCCGTTGAATTTTCGCAAAATTATCATTACTTTTTACAGAATTTGAGGTGCATTTACATGCAACCTCGCAATCTGTACTAGAACAACATTTGCGAGATTTATGCATTGATTTTTTTTTTGTAATTTTTTTTTACTTGTACTCCTCGCAAAGTGCAGAATTTTTTTTTAGTAAATTTTTTTCTCACTTTTTACAACAAAATATGTTTATTTTTTTTTCAATTTCTTTTTTCTATTGTAAAAGAAATTAATATAAAATAAAAATTAATAATTTAAATTTAATCATTATAAGTAATATATATATTATAATTAATTTTATTTATATGTACATATTTTGAAATAAAATTTTATTCATATTTTTAATTTATAATATTTAAGTATTCATTAAAAAAATTATAAAATTTTAAATTCTTAATTATCTAAATATACTAAAAATATCTTCTTCTTTTTTTATTGGAACTAGTTTATTATTTTTTGTGACTTACTCCTCTTATTTATTTATTTTTGTGACTAGTTTATCAAATGTGATTTGTGAAGTATGCATTTTTATTTTATTTTTAAAATTTTTTTTATCTTGCGAATGTGACTTGCGCAAATAGCATGCATTTTTACTTTTTTTTTTTGGTAATATTTTTCTCACTTTTTACAACAAAAAATGTTTATTTTTTTTTCAATTTCTTTTTTTCTATTGTAAAAGAAATTAATATAAAATAAAAATTAATAATTTAAATTTAATCATTACAAGTAATATACATATTTTTATTATAATTAATTTTATTTACATATACATATTTTGAAATAAATTTTTATTCATATTTTTAATTTATAATATTTAAATATTCATTAAAAAATTATAAAATTTTAAATTCTTAACTATCTAAATATACTAAAAATGTCTTCTTTTTTTTTTTTTATTTATTGGAACTAGTTTATCATTTTTTGTGACTTGCTCCTCTTATTTATTTATTTTTGTGACTAGTTTATCAAATGTGATTTGTGAAGTATGCATTTTTATTTTTTTTTATCTTGCGAATGTGACTTGCGCAAATAGCATGCATTTTTACTTTTTTTTTGGGTAATATTTTTCTCACTTTTTACAACAAAATATGTTTATTTTTTTTCAATTTTTTTTCTATTGTAAAAGAAATTAATATAAAATAAAATTTAATAATTTAAATTTAATCATTACAAGTAATATACTGTTATAAAATTAGGGTAGTATTAGAATAAAATCTACACACTACACACTAAGAAAATTCTAACTATTCTTTGCACAAGAATTTCTCTTCAAACTTCTCTTTTTCTTTCTCTCACAATTCTATCTCTAATCTTTCTTTCACAAAATGATGGTATATTACAAGCTTAGAGAATAGCTCTATTTATAGAGCTCTAATTAGTGAAATACATCATGGCATACATCATCTTCAACTAATCTCAATTAATGGTGTCTCCACTAAATTGTGGACATCCATAAAAATCTTCTAATAATTCACATAAATCCATAATTAGTGGAGCCTCCACTAATTAATGGAGATTCCAATAATTCATAACACTCCCCCTTGGATGTCCATCCATACATAAAGAATATGCCTCGTTAAAACCTTACTAGATAAAAATCCATTGGGAAAAAAAATCTAGTGAAGGAAAAAGAGTACACTATTCTATATGTTTGTTTATTACTCCCCCTGATGAGATGATTCCTTTAAATCTTTAAACCGACGCATACCGATTTTATATCTCAACTTCTCAAATGTTGCAGTCGGTAAAGTCTTCGTGAAAATATCTGCGAGGTTGTCACATGACCGAATTTGTAGCACATCAATTTCACCTTTCTTCTGGAGTTCATGAGTAAAGAAGAATTTTGGTGAAATATGTTTTGTCCGATCTCCTTTAGTATATCCTCCTCGTAATTGAGTTATGCAAGCTGCATTGTCTTCATAAAGAGGAGTTAGAATACCTTTGATTGATGATAATCCACAACTTTCTCGGATATAATGAATCATTGATCTTAACCATACACATTCTCGACTTGCTTCATGAATGGCTATAATTTCAGCATGATTTGAAGAAGTAGTTGCTATAGATTGTTTCGTAGAACGCCATGATATAGTAGTATTTCCATATGTAAATAGATAGTCCGTTTGAGAACGTGCTTTATGTGGATCAGATAAATAACCAGCATCTGCATAACCTATCAATGTTGGATTGGTTTTATTTGAATAAAATAATCCGAGATCAATTGTACCTTGGAGATATCGAATGACTTGTTTAATTCCATTCCAATGTCGTCGTGTTGGTGAAGAACTAAATCTTGCTAATAAATACAGCAAAAGCAATATAAGGTATTGTATTATTAGCAAAATACATCAATGCACCAATTGCACTGAGATATGGTACTTCAGGACCAAGGAGTTCTTCATCATTTTCTTGAGGTCGGAAATGATCTTTATCCATATTTAATGATCGGACGATCATTGGAATACTCAATGGATGTGCTTTGTCCATGTAAAATCTTTTTAGCACTTTTCTTTGTATATGTTGATTGATGAATAAATGTTCCACTCTCCAAATGTTCAATTTGTAAACCAAGGCAAAATTTGGTTTTACCAAAATCCTTGATTTCGAATTCTCTTTTTAAATAATCAATTGTTTCTTGGAGCTCTTCAGGAGTTCCAATAAGATTAATATCATCAACATATATAGCTAATATCACAAATTTAGAACCAGATTTCTTAATAAAAACACATGGACATACCTGGTCATTTTTAAATCCGCTTTCAATAAATATTCACTAAGACGTGTGAACCACATGCGCCCAGTTGCTTCGAGGCCATATAATGATTTACGCAACTTGATGGAGTAATTTTCACGAGGATAATGTTTATATGCTTCGGGCATATGAAATCCTTCGGGGATTTTCATGTAAACATCATTTTCTAAATTTTCATACAAGTAAGCGAGTGACAACATCTAATAGGTGCATATCTATCTTTTCATGTCTTGCATAGCTGATAAGATATCGGAGTGTAATAGCATCAACAACGGGAGAATAAGTTTCATCATAGTCAATACCTGGTCTTTGTGAAAAACCTTGGGCTACTAATCGCGCTTTATATCGAACGATTTCACTCTTTTCATTGCGCTTTCGCACAAATATCCATTTGTAGCCAACGGGTTTTACACCTTACGGTGTTCGGATTGCGAGTCCGAAGACTTCATGTTGTGTCGGTGCATTTAACTCCGATTGAATCGCATCTTTCCATTGCGACCAATCTTTTCTATGCCGACATTCATCAAGCGATATTGGTTTAGGATCATCACTATCTGTATAACATCAAGAGATATTATATGCAAACATATGATCAATAATTGTTTCTATCAGATTCCAACTTCTACTGAAAGTGATATAATGGATAGAAATTTCGATGTTACTTTCATTTATGTCCGGTTCTTTGTCATAAGTTTTCTCTTGGTCTTTATCATTCTTTGCTTTAATATGATCATCTGGACCATTAATCCTCTCTTCTTTCGAGGATTTTTATCTTTAGAACCAAGAGGTCGGCCATGCTTACGGCATGCTTTTGGCTCAGCGACTATAGGTATAATATTTTGTTCTGCTTGGAACTTCAATTCGAATAGGAGCATTTATAGCTAGCATATGCGATTTTGTTACTCTTCTAGAGTCAACAAAAGCGTACGGCATTTGATTTGCAATGCTTTACAAATGAATTATCTTTTGAACTTCAAGTTCACACGCGCTTGTATGCGGATCAAGATAATTTAATGATGTTGTCCAATCACGATCTTTCTTGTCTTGTTTCTGTTCTCCCATTAATTTAGGGAATAATGATTTCATAAGAGAATAAGAAAAGAAATATAAGAAAATGATGACAAGCGAGAAATGCCAAGAAAAATATCTATTTTTTTTCACTCTTCCCGTGCCGACTTTTCATCTTCCTCTCTTGTCTTTTCTTCTCCTCCAGACCCTCTACCTACCATCGACCTCTTCTTCTTCCTCATACGAGATATATATATATATATATATATATATATATGTATCGATATATATCTCGGTTATCGAGTCATTAGTAAATATCAAAAACAAAAATCACAAAGCGAGATATGGAGACTCGTAATTCATTTGAGACATGGTCAAATTTTGACTCGGTTTACTGCAGCAGATTTTGATGTATTTTCCTTTCCAAACCAACCGCTTACGCCTAATTCGAACGCGAGAAGATTTTGATATGTTTTCCTTTCCAAACCAACCGCTTCCTCCTAATTTCGGGTGAGATACCTTTGAGGGCTTCCATTTGTTTTTAGTATGCTTGATAATGAAATGAAACTCTCTTTTGGTTTGTTTTTTATGTAAATCGGTGGAAGTTTTGAACATCTTGCTTTGGACCAAGTTGATCTACCCCTACAAGAGGCTGCTTTTGATCTTTGTTCCTCTTGATACTATTCCTTTGAATGAGGATATGCTTGTGCATGATCCTTTCTACTCTCTAATGGATTTTGAACAAAGTCGAGAATATGTTTCCGAGGTTATTATACATTTAAACATGGATTTTGAATGGTATTACCTTTACTTGATATTATTTTCTTTTTCTAGGAGAAATAATGAGTGGTCTTGGCAACGAAGTCGGAGTAAGTACTCATGAAATGCATAATATCGAAGTTCAAGATATTATTGCGAGACAAAATTCTGGGGAGAAGAAAATGATTAAGAGGCGAGAGAGAGAAGAAGGGCAATAACTCCCGAGACATTATCAAGAGAAACAATTTCGTAGTACTTTTACCTACCAATCAAGAGCGCGACCAAAGAAGCTGAATATTGGCATAACCTAGTCTCAAGAAAAGATGTAGGGAGTTAGGAATTCGTCGATGGCCTCACGGGAAATTGGTGAGCTTGGAGACCATAATCGAGAATGTTCGGGTTCTCTCTCATATATACTTATAATTTACAAGTATGAAACTATGAAAGATTTATAAGTAAATAACCGATGATATCACTTCGATTTACGGGAGATGCAAAATAAAGAAGAAGGAGGACATATGGGTGAGAAGGAGTTGAAAGAAGCCATTGCGATGCTTGGAATGTGAAAAACGAGTTGGTGGAAGAAAGTCCTAATACGCGGTTAGATGACCAAACACAGAAATTGAGACAAGCATGCTTCAAGGCCAAATATAATAAGAAATTTAATTATAATAAACTTAAGGGGATCATAAAATCCCAAGACTCATTTCGCGAGTAATTTTACGGCTAATTCTGCTTGCTAGTCTCGATCTTTGTCTCAAAGGGAAAGAAAAGGAGGAGGATGTCGAAAAAGAGGAGTTGAAGTCCATAATTACTAATTGTTTGTCGTCCTCTAATGTAAATATTGAAAAAGAACAATTACAAACCTTCATCTTACATTTGTCGGCTCAATTACAAAAGAGCAACTATAAGCATGTATCATCAAGTTCATATGAACACTAGTGATATGAATAAAAGATGTGATGCTTATTATTAATGGAAATATCTTTTTCCCTTATTATCTTTTCTGTTCCATTTCGGGTGGCAGTATTTCTCGTGATAAGGGAAATATCGAGTGTGTCCATGACCATAACCACGGCCACTTGCCACAACTACGACTATAACGATGGCTTTTGCTGGAGCCAACGACATTCACTTACAGGAGTCTTTGTTGAGCCGATTCATGCGGCTTCATGATTTCTTAATAATAACTCATGTTAAAGTTTGTCAATTTTGGATACCCTTTTTCTCGATATTATTCTTGTAGAACATGAAAAGTGGAGAATGTCTTCTCCAATATAACTTCATCGATAACTTTTTCTCCATAAAATTTTTAACTAAGATGTAGTTTTATACATCACGGAGTTCACGGTTTTACAATCTTGCAACTTCGGGTGCAACCATTCATACCGTGCAGTGGGTAGTACGACCATCTTCAGGTGGTCAAATCTTTATTTTTATCCACATGACATATGGATCTCCTTTTTTTAGCATTTAGATGCATTTTTGTATGACATATAATTTTTTTTCAGAAATATCAAGGGCTACAAATTCGAATTTAGCGAAATCAATAAATGCGTACCTGTCTTCTGGCTTTAATAACGGCAGAGACTCGTGCTGATAACGTGTTATAAAATTAGGGTAGTGTTAGAATAAAATCTACACACTACACACTAAGAAAATTCTAACTATTCTTTGCACAAGAATTTCTCTTCAAACTTCTCTTTTTCTTTCTCTCACAATTCTTTCTCTAATCTTTCTTTCACTAATCTTTCTTTCACAAAATGATGGTATATTACAAGCTTAGAGAATAGCTCTATTTATAGAGCTCTAATTAGTGAAATACATTATGTCATACATCATCTTCAACTAATTTCAATTAATGGTGTCTCCACTAAATGGTGGACATCCATAAAAATCTTCTAATAATTCACATAAATCCATAATTAGTGAAGCCTCCACTAATTAATGGAGATTCCAATAATTCATAACATATACATATTTTTACTATAATTAATTTTATTTATATGTACATATTTTGAAATAAATTTTTATTTATATTTTTAATTTATAATATTTAAGTATTCATTAAAAAAATTATAAAATTTTAAATTCTTAACTATCTAAATATACTAAAAATATCTTCTTCTTCTTCTTTTTTTTTTTTTATTGGAACTAGTTTATCATTTTTGTGACTTGCTCCTCTTATTTATTTTCTATTGAATTTAAAATCTCTACTATAATCATCCGTTCATTATTTTTTTTTTTTAAATTTTTCTCTATTGTAAAAGAAAATAATACCTTTAAATAATACAAAATATATAAAGACTTGTATAAATAAATTTAAATAATTAATAATTAAATTTTATTAATTTAAATATGATCATAACAAGTAATATCTGTATTTTTACTACAGTTAATTATATATATATATATATATAAATATACTAAAATTATAGTGTCAATTATTTAATTAAATATCAATTATCTAAATTTCACAATCCCCTTACATTTCATAATCGAAATAATTTATAAATTAACTGAATTCAGATAGTGTGTGAAATATTAAAATTCTAAAAAAATCATTTAAAAAAATTACAATCTCAATATTTGTCTTTAATATTACAAATAATAAAATTTATTACACATGAAATAATTTTAAAAAAAGGATGGAAGCTAGTTCCATAATGAAATCCTTGACGGTTCCTTGGAGGTTGAACTCATCTCCGAGGTTGCTGTTGTTCTTCTTTAAGTGGCTCTTCCAATTGTATTGTACCTTACTCGTAACAGTGAGATGGACCGGGAATATCTATAGAATGTCTGTGCCGTATCTAATACTGTCCAGAAGAAGGGCCGGCATCAAAATCATCAGCTGAAGATAAGTATCTAGTATCGAAGATTATGTGCTGTGGAGTAATAAAATCAGCTTGTCTATCTTCAACTTCTGCATGATCACCTTGTTCATAATCGTGTACTGGTGAGTAGTGATCCTGCATAGGAATATCAGGTACAGCAGGTCTGTGGCCCATCTATCCCCTCTCCGCACTGGGGGAACTCCGCGATTAATTTCTTGCGGGATCGGAGGTATCGATTGAGCAATGTAACTTCGTCTAGCTAGCTCATAAAGCGGGTGGTTTAGACGACTTGCCTCATTAGCGGCGGTTAACGAACGCGTAGCGAGATCTGTTATTGATGCAAACACCTGTCTACTCGCAGCATCTGCATTTTGATAGCCTTCATTGCCCAGGTACAATATCCGATGCATCGAATCAGCCTATATATGTATTTCAAAATGTCAATAAATTATTTTAATGTAAATTATATATTTTATAATATTATGTAAGAAAATTTACATACCAATACTTCTGTCGCCCCACCGCTCAATTGGTAGCCTGAAGGATTAGGTTGCGTTATAATTGGATTACCAATTAGTCGCCTGGTGTGAGTCCAATACCACGCTGCATAATCAGGCGAGACTATATTCTGATCGTAACTATGTTGTCCAAGAAGAACTGTTCCATGCCGATTAACCCAATTCGCGAGATGCATTGAATCTATCTCGGGGCACCCTACACCAGTAGTTCTCATGTCACGGGCATACAAATTGTCACCGATGTCAACTGCAGCAGGTATAGTCTGTACAAATCCAAACTGCCGCATGACTCTATCTGGACAATGCACTTCTATTGTTTCCCAACAAATTAGGGATGTAATAGATGCCCAAATGTGTCGTCCATGAGTGCAATATGGGGTAAGGTAGCCAACATATGCTCATCATAAGGTTGCCAGATAAACTGTATAAAGGTAAATTGTCAGTATCAATAATAAATAACGAATTTAAAATTAGAATTGAAAGCAAATTGGTTGAAGTGAGACTTACATGATCATGCTGCATTCTATCTAACTAATCCCTATAGGTAAGAAGCACATGTGTCGGAGTATGTGCAAGCTCTAACAGTCCCTCCCATGTTGATCCTCTCGGGGCATGAGGATCAACATTCTCAATCGGACGAACTCTACTCGGTCTGATAGTAGGGATACACTCCCAAGCCCACAACTATTTCAACATAAATAACCAATTCTTAAGACAATACTATATTTATTATTAATTAATAATACTAATTAGATTTTTTAAAAATGTGCGTTTCATACCTGAACCAACAATAATAGGCCACTGATAGTGTATGCTCTGTAGGACGTAGCGTTGCACAGACAACGATACAGATGAGCTAACGCTGCACTTCCCCAACTAAGAGTGCCAGATACCTCTAAATCACGAATGTGTTTAAGAAAGTGCAGATGTACTCTGTTGTTGGACTTGTCTGAGAATAGAAAGCATTCGATAAGTTGCATAATACGGCACCGTGTATGCTGCCCTATCATTTCTGGCGTCGCATCTGCAGGTCGTGGCTAGCTCACTGCTCTCTCGAGTGAAATAATTTTCAATCTATATCTGTCAAGCTCCATCAGAGTAGGTCGAAATCCCAGAAGCTCATTGCACATGTCAATCAACTCTACAGATGAATGTACGAAACGACTGGTACAGATAGCATCACCATCTACACATAATCCAAAGAGAATCTCTATGTCCTGTAGGGTGATAGTAACCTCTCCAACTATAAAGTGAAACGTATGCGTCTTATGACGCCATCTTTCCACTAATGCTATTATCAGTGGATGGTCGATCTGCATGTAACATAAACGACGTAGTCCACCAAAACCGACAATATCCATGAGCTGCTCAATACGATGATCAAACGGTTGAGCCTCCCAGAACATGCTATCATTACGCTTTGCATTTAAAATGTCGCTGTATAACTGTCCTGCCCAAATATGTGACGATCTGTGTTTGTGTTGCAATCTCAATACGTCCGGTATAATAGGACCTGGATCCACTCCGTGTGAAGTAAGCTCATACATTCTATCCTAATTAATAGAACCGATTTAGAAAAATTAAAAATAAACACAAAAGTAAGATGTATAGCAAATATCAAATTAAGTACAAAAAAATAAACACAAAAGTAAAGATAAATAATTTAATGCAAGCTGTATAACAAATATAAAAAATTAAGTTAACAAATAAGCAATGTATCTAAACCAATTTAGCTATCTAAATATAAAATTTAAATAGATGTCGCATTCATTGTATAGCCGTGAGTGTAATTTCTCCTATTGTGTTTGCTGCGATGATAGGCGCTGCAACAAGGTGGTGAATCGGGATTACGTTCATCCATCTCATTCCGAATATGTGACGTTCGCAATCTACCCCTTTGACGATTCTTGAAACGGTGAGCAAATGGGGCCACACTAAAGCCAGAATTACGCCAATAATCATTGTGTGAAATAGGCCTGGATTGTGCTGTATAAGTTATCCTATATGATAGTGTCATATTTTCTGATGAAACTAAGTCTCCAAGATTCAATCCCAATTGCTGACATGCTGCAAACGCGTGCGAATAAGGTATTCCATAAATTTCCCATTTGCAACAACTGCACTTCCTGGCCCTAATATCAACCTCGTACGAGTTATTTCCCTTCCCATGCTCACGATGCGGTGACACAATATTAAAAATCCCACGATCTCAGTTAAAAGCCAGTATATGGTGTGTTTTTCCTTTCGACTCATTCTTTACAAATTTGGCTCATATCCTAGAAGGAAAGTGATATCGCGCATGATTAGCCTCCTGTATATGATCATTGAAATACTTGACTTTTTTTTTTTTAAGGAAGACTCAACAATTACTTTGATGGGTAGTGCACGTATGCCCTTTACAACATTGTTGAAAGATTTTGCCAAATTGGTTGTCATGTTACCACACCGATACCCACCATCATAAGCAAGCGTCCATTACTATTTCGGAATCAAATCCAACCATGCCTTTGCTTGGGGGTTTAGCAAATTAATTTCTTCTATAATCCTCAAAAATTTTCGCTTTTTACTTTGATCCCCGACTGCGTACATCAACTTCTTTAACTCATGCGTTTTGAACTTTGAATTGAAGTTACTCCGAATATGCCTAAGACAAAATCTATGTACAGCCATTGGCTCTTGCCAGAGGGGTAGTCAATGAACTGCATTCACAATCCCAATGTGTCTATCAGATATTAAACAAACTTTTCGATCCTTTAACACATGTTCTCTTAACAAGGTCAAAAACCACCCCCAACTATCATTAGTTTCTTCGTCAACAACTGCAAATGTAAGAGGCAATATATGGTTATTGGTATCTTTACCCACCGCTGTTAAAAATTTTCCCATGTATATACCCCTAAAAAATGTCCCGTCAACACTGACCACCGGTTTCATGTGAGTAAATGCATCAATACAGGGTTTGAACGCCCAAAAAGCATATCCAAAAGTTTTGACCCCATTACTATCCATAGGCAAGAAGTGCCACGCCACGACGGTACCAGGATTCGCATCTTGTAAGGCTTGCATGTATCGTGGTAGCTGTGCGAATGAAGATGGCCAGTCCCCGTAGATCTGCTCAATAGCATTCCTGCGTGCGTTCCATCCTTTCCTGTATGACGGGGTGAAGTGCAATGCGTTATGAATATAACTATTTGTTTCATTGACTTTAATCTCCGAATTATCATGAATTAAATGTAAGATGTGCTTCGCCATGAATTTCGCACTCATGTTTCGGTGGTTCCCGTCGACTGTTCAGACCAGAAAAATGTGATCACTATGCCATCGACTAATTTGTCACAAGCCAGAACTTTTCTTTTTCCGTGCATGGATACGCCAATAACATAGATGCTTTGGAGTTGAATTTTTACACTCGGCAACCCAGTATGAACTCTTGCTTTCTACCACAATAAACTCACGACCCATTCTAACAGACCACGATCGAACAGCCCAAAGCAACTCATTCTTATCCCTGAACCACATACCAACCCTTAAGTCATTATTGGATTCCGACCATAAATCCATCCCCGTACTCGGCACTAATCCACTAGCCTCGTTTTCCAGCTCTTGCGAAGTATCTAACCGGTCAAGATATATTGAATACGGTGGATCGTACAAGCGGATCGGTTCAGATAATCTATTAGCAGGCTGTTGCAATACAGAAGGATCGGGAATATCTGCGTTTTCATTGCCATCCCCAACCCCCCGTCCTTGTCTGGTGACTTATCCGCGGTAGGCCCATCAACGTCTGACGTAGGTCCTAACCCGTCCACAGCCGCTTCCGGAGCACCGACCCAATTACGCTCTCGAGCTACCCAATCATCAACTGGGGTTATATATAATGGAATACCAATTTCAGCCGTTGAAAATATTTGCTGGCTCGTCTGTGCTTGGAGGGATTGAATATGGTCATGAGGTTGAGGCATGACAAATCTAGTAGAAGCTGAAAAGTATTGATTGTTAGGTCCAACAACTTGGGCATCCAAAATTGATGTATTGAAAATGGATTGAAAAGTATCATTTCTGATATGTGGAGGATCGTTGGCTACAGGGGTTGGAAAATTTAAGTCGAAGTTATGCATGTTGACAGGAACAGTTGAGTTAAATAATGCAGTGAACGATTCAGTGACAGGAGTTGGGATGTTGTGCTCTGAAATATTTGTAGCTGTTGTATTCGAAATATGGACGATCTCATGGTGAACATGCAGATCAATTGGTTGTCCCCTCACGGTAGATACACAATACCATAAATTTTCAATATCATCGTCATCTGTTATAGCAGCGGTTGTAGACCTCGTCCCAATACCAGTAACAGTGTCCTCCCTCATTGTGATTTGTAACTTCACAGTAGACGTGTCCAAACCTCGAATGTCACATATTTTGTTGACTAGCCCGCCAAAACTAACCCGATTTCTAACAATTAATACCTTGCGATAAGGATCATTAAAAAAATGGCCATGTGCTGTGCGCATAATTTCACAATCCTAATATAACCGTAGTCTTACAAGTTCTTCTAATGACATTGCGTCTAGATTTATTGACCAGGAATTTTCTATTAAAAAATTAAAATATGTCACGATCAAATAAATAACTATTCAAAAATTAAAGTATCCCTAAATAAACAGATAAATGAAAAACTATTTAAGTAATTAAATATTTAAATAAATAGACAAATAAATAAATAATCAAATAAATAAATGATAATCATGCAAATAAATAATTAATTGCTTTAATAAGACAATAAATATTTGTTATTAAATATCATAATTAATATTATGTACTAACTAAATAAATTAATAATGACCTAAATATAATAACTTTAATAATAATACATACTAATTATAAATACTAAATAATAATAATAAATACTAATTCTAAATACTAAATAATAATTTTAATTTAAATAAATAAATATATATATTTTGAAAAGAATAGTATAATAATTATATTATATTAATTAAACATAATAGTAATGAACTATGCACTAATAATTAAACTAATAAATTTATGACTAAATAAATCATCAAAACAAAATTAACTAACAATGCCATAATAATACAAGAATACATAAATAAATAGACGAATAAATAAATAAATAATCAAATAAATAAATGATAATCATGCAAATAAATAATTAATTGCTTTTAATAAGACAATAAATATTTGTTATTAAATATCATAAATAATATTATGTACTAACTAAATAAATTAATAATGATCTAAATATAATAATTGTGACTATAATATAATAATTAGGGACTATATGTAATTGTTCAAATTACATTTTTTTTTTGGTAATTTTAACATTTCTGAACTATATATGTGAATTATTTATATATTCTTTCCAACAGGCCCGATAGTAATAATATATAATGTTAATAATAAATAATAGTTTTAACAAAATCAACCAATAAATATGTTATTAGTAAATATTTAAATTTATTATAATAGTAAGTAATAAATAATAATTAAATAACTATTTAGGTAATTAAATATTTAAATAAATAAATAATCAAATAAATAGATAATAATTAAACAAATAAATAACACAATAAATAATTAATTACTTTAATAAGACAATAAATATTGGTTATTACGTATCAGAAAATAATATTAAGTACTAACTAAATAAATTAATAATGACCTAAATATAGTAATTTTAATAATAATAAATAATAATTATAAATACTAAATAAAAATTTTAATTTATATATATATATATATATATATATATATATATACTAAATTATATTATAAAATTTTAATTGTGACTATAATATAATAATTAGGGATAAGAAAAAATAGTTTAATTGTGACTATAACAATTTTATTATAACAATTTTTAAGATTTTACATGATTTTTCAACAGGCCCAAGCTTAATTTACATGATTTTACAAGATTATTACTTTTATTATATAACAATTTTTGTTATATGAAATTATATAAACTAAAAAAACTAACAGAAAATTAAATCCGAAGTTTTAAATAATTTTATTTAAATTAAAGAATATTAATCTGATTTAAAAATAATTAAAATCAAATTAAATTAAACTTTGATTGAGTACTGCAAACGTTAATCGCATTGAGTACTGCAAACGTTAAACTTTAAAAATAGACTGAATTTTTATTTTCTTATATGTCAATCTCATTCATTAATTTTTTTTTCTCCCTTCGGTTTGGATGGTTTTGGTGTAAGCTCTGTCTTCTTATATCATTGCTAGATATGGTTTTTGAGTACTGCTGCTCCAGCAATTTTGTACAAAATCAAAACCCTCACAACATCAACAACTACAACATTCGTGAAATAATTTAACAAAACTCAAACTTCCAGAGCTTTATTTTATATCCATTCACCACAAAAATGCAACTCCTCAAATCAACCCCAACGAATCAAATTCAACAAAACTCAAAATTCACCAATAAATAATTCAACAAACACATAATTGGCAACAAAATCCCACTGCTTAATTACTACACAATTTAACAATACACTTATTGAAATATTCTAATCAATCCTAATCAATATATATATATAATTCAATACAATCTTCAACACAACAAAAAATCTGTTAGATAAGAAGATCACTGAAAGCAGCGGCGGCAACGATGACTATGTCCGGTGGTGGCGGCGGCGGCAACGGCAGCGATGACTATGTCCGGCGGCTGCAGTGGAAGTTCCGGCGGCAGTGGAAGTTCTGGCGAACGTGGGAGATGGAGGTGGGTAGGTAGTGGCGTTTCTTCTTCTGGGGAAAGTGGGAGATGGAGATGAAGTTGGGTAGCAAATTAATGGGGTTTCAACAGCTATTTTTTTCTTGCTTGCAGCTGTTTTTTTCTTACTTCTGAGGGTGGGAGATGGATGGAGCACAAATGCCGCTCACCAGAAGAGCATTACATATATCACCTGCTGAAGAGCATATCACCCGTGAAGAATTTGTCAAAACCCCATGCCATCTGAAAAGTCTGGGAAACAGCAGGCTGCAGCATCCTCGCGTGACCGACCAGAAAGACGAAGAAGACAACTGGAGAAGGGGGGAAAAAGTCTGGGAAAAAGAGGAAGACGACAAAGAATTTTGCATTTGCGATTTGTGAGGTCCACGGACCTCGCAAATCACAAATGCGAAAATCACAACGACTGCACGGCCTCCGTGGCTTTTTGCAGGCTTTTGTCGGGCTGACCATCTCGCATTCACGGAATGCGAGATCTCAAGAAACCTCGCATTCTGTGAATGCGAGGTACTCCCATTTAGTCGCCGGCGTCCTGTTTGCCCCTCAAATGACCTTCCAGTGGGATTTTGCACCAAGTCGGTCAAAACCCCAGAAAACTTAGAAAGAAATAGTGATCTACAATATTGCCCTTCAGATGTGATGGTTTTGCAATTGTCTCCCAATCCTTTTTTTTTTTAATGAAGAATGGAACCAAATCCAATTTAAATAATTTCATTTGCACAATGTTTTCAAAAAAATATCTTTTATCATTACATTTTTCTCTTCTTGTGTCTTATATTACATTATTTTAGATTACATGTAGTCTTATATAACTTTTTAAGAGTAATTTTTAAATTAGTGCTTCAAAATATTTAATTATCTCAATCAAGTCTCTCAAATATTTTTCTTTTCTTGTCTCTTATATTATTAAATTACATTACATCATGTATTTTGTCTTATATATTTTTTAAAGGTAATTTTTAAATTAGTTTTTGCAAAATATATTCAAAAGACTACTTTGATATACTTTATTTATCTATAAGGATTAAATTGAGTAAATTAATATTTGAGGGATTTGATTGAAATATTGTATATTTTTAGGACCAATTTGAAAACTATCATTCTTTTTAAACTTATTACGGGTGTAAGTAGATAAAAATTAGTTTAAGATGAACTTTGTAAAAAATTATTAAATATGTGAGACATATGAGATCCAAAAAGAGAGAATATGATGTGTTTGTAAGTAAATGAGATTTCTTGATAAATAAAAAATATAGAAAATAATAATAGGTTAAAAGCAAAAATACTTTTCAGATTTGGTCAATTTTGCAATCTTAATTCATTTTATAAAATGTTCAATTATACCACTCTAAGTACTAAAACATTTCAATATTATCCCTCCATTAAAAATCTAACAATCAACTTTATATTTAACTATTAATAGAGATTTTGTTATAAAAAGGTAAAATTTAAAAACTTATATAAAAAACTCAAAAATAAAATTTTTTTACAATATTTTCTTGAAGTTCTTCGTTTCTTCCTTTTCTTTCTCTTTTTTTGAATTCTTTATTTTTAAAATTTCTTTTTAGGTGTATTCTTCAAAAACAAAATACATCAGTATCCTTCCACTTTTATACATTATAGATTTTTAAAAAAATGCAGTCCTAAAGATATTTGTTCTTAAAAAAGCCTTTTTTTGTTTAATTGAAAATGAATCACTTTGTATAAAGATATTTGTTGTGGAATATTTTTGTATAAAGTGAATCACCTACTATGAGACTTTTTAAAGACATTTGTTCTGGTATGTTAGTTTTTGAGAAAAAAAATAATAAAAGAAAGAAAGAGTGGGAAAAAAAAAAAAACTTATTGGATACTAAGGGTTAGATTTATTTGGGATCAAATAGTTTTAAAATTTACAGGTGCTCACTCCAAATTTAACAAGTCTTTATAAAGAAAAAGAAATATAAATTAACTAAAATAACCCCAATAACATGCTTCTATTATCTTTTAATTGCATAAATAGATAGAAAGATAAGTTTTAAAAAAAAATTAGAGGGTAAGAATTTTTTTTGGTTTACAGTTTGAAGGGGAAAAAAAATTCTATAATTTATAAAAGTGAAGGGGCATTGGTACATTTTGTCTTTAAAAAATACACCTAAAAAAACTTTTAAAATAAAGAATTCAAAAAAGTAGGAAGAAAAAGAAGAAATGAAGAATTTCAAGAAAATAATAAAAGAAAGCAAAAGAAAATATTGTAAAGAATTGTTATTTTTGAGTTTTTTTAAATAAGTATTTAAATTTTATCTTTTTACAATAAAATTCCTATTAACAGTCAAACATAAAGTTAACAGTTAGATTTTTAATAAAAGGGCAATATTGAAATGTTTTAGTATTTAGAGGGATATAATTGAATATTTTATAAAATGAAGAATAAGATTGTAAAATTGACCAAATTTAAAAGCTATTTTTTGCTATTAACCTAATAATAATATATTTAAATTAAAATAAAATTTTAATTTTGGATGAGATCCTATCACAAATGTGATGAAAATAGTAAATGATCTTGCTACTAAAGAATCATTTGCCTTCTTTGAAAGCCAAATACATAAGACTATTTCATAACCTTCTGATACCAAACCCCAAGTTTCCATCACATAGTCCAGGAAGAAATGAGCCTGAGGCGGTGGAGCAGCTGCAGTTGGGGAAAATACTGCCTCTCAAAAATTCTTTTAAATTTTATTTTTAACTTATTTTTTCCTATCTTGACAAATTTTCTTTTGTATGTTTAAATCTCGTTATTATACTGTCCTAAACTAAGGTTTATTCTTTTCGTCAAAATAAAATCATGTGTTGTTGTCGCAGTATTACTTGGCTTTTGTTTGATTTGAAAAAAACAAAGAGAGTAACATTTTTGAAAGAAATCAAGTTCTTTTCTTGTGTGAATTTTGTATTTTCTTACCTCCCTTTCTCTCTTCGATTTTGTTTATGAATCTTCAATATCCCTTTTTGTGGTTTGTTGAAAGAACATAGCCGGGATTCCCCTTGTTTTTCCACATTCGATCTAACATTTCTTTTTGCTTTAGACTGCTGCTTTTTATTTTTATTTCGATTTTGAATCTTTATTTTTTTTATTTGAAATATGTCTCCTCTTTGATTTATTTGAATTTCAAATTTGAATGCAAATCTGCTATTCTTTAATTAAACTTGAACCTAAATACTATTTTATGCCTCAATCAATTTTGAAAATTTTCTATTTTCTTTAAAAATTTATAATTTTTCAAAACAAAAAATGGTTACAAAATTTACTTTTTACCTTAAAAATTTATAAAAGGAAAATTGTATAATTATCCTCTATAAAATAGATCTCAAGATCGGTGCTTCCATAATTAAAAAAAAAATGAAAAGAATAAAAAAGAAGGCGGGTAATGGAATCTGTGGGGAATTTATTTATTTTTTCTTTTTAAGAAATTATACACTCATGATAAAGAGAAAAGGGAATAGGCATATATTTGATAGAAGTGTTTCACTAATTGAACAACTAGTATTTTGATTTGAGCTGCAGAGATTTTAAGTCCTCTAACTCTGTATTTGAATTACAATAAGATTGACAATGAAATTTAACTAGTAAGAATGTTTAATTTTAAAAAGTGAATATTTATTTATAAATATCTAAATGTAGAAATGGTGACCCTCATTCTGGAATGAGGGGAGTAGCCAAAATCAAAAATTCCTTTCCCATGAAAAGAAAATATCCATAAAAATATTAAAAATGTTTTTTTAATAAAAAATAAACTAAACTAGAAGACTTTCGAATACTTAAATCATAAAGATGTATGGAAGTGGATTAAAGCTGAGCTAATTATTGCTATTGCTACACGTAAAAAAAAAAAAAATGCAGTCCATTTGCTGCGTATTACACCCACCCTTCCACTGCATTGAGATTATTGAAGTAACCCTATAGTGTGATTGTCCTTAACTGGTAGGAGCGGTTCAGCGAGGATGAAATTAAAGTGAAATTTTAAATTGCGATAAATTAAAAAAATTTTTACTTCACTTATATTCTAAAGTACTTTCTTCGTTTTAAAAATGATATTAATCTAGTAAATAGTACACAAATTAAGGATTTGTTAAAATTTATACAATTATAATAGAAAATGACTATTATATGCCTGAATAAAAGTAAATTTTCATTAATTAGACTGAACACATATATTTAATGAGTCAAATATTTCTTGAGTAGTTGAAAGAGGGGTAAATTAAGAATATACATAATAAATGTATTCTTAATTTGTAAAATTGATAAATATTTTGATACAATAAAAATAAAAATTTTTGACATCTTATTTAGAATAGAAAGAGTACCATACAGCTAATTTGGCTGATCGTATGGGTGTTTAGAATTTAAATTTGTTAAACGCACTTATAATGTTGTTGTTTAGAACTTAAAAATTTTCAGGCCCTCAGATTTTCTTTCTGCTATTTGCATTTATCATGAATGAAGGTATCATTGTTGTTTCCACCAAGAAAAAAAAAAATTGAACTTGTTTGAAATACTAACCTTACCCTAACGTAGGATTGTTCTTAAATCGAGCTGAGTTGATTGTGGCGTGGAATTTCATGTTTTTTTGACAAGACAAATTCAAACTTTAAATTTGATTTGAGTTCAGTTAAACAAAGATGTATTCAACTCAGAGTTTAATTTGAAATTTGATTAATTACGACGTTAAAAATTTAAAATTAACCTTAAATTTGAATTATTTAAAAATAATAAAAATCTAAGATAAATATTTTATATAAGTATTTAGTATATTATATAAAATAATATTAATTAACTAATTAGTTAACATAAATATATTATTAAACATCGTTGTGAACATTCAAGTCGAACACTCCTAGGTATTCGAAGTCAACATAATTAAAAATTTAAGTCTAATCCCAACATTCAAATTCGAGTTCCAACACTTAAATATTAAATTTGAGTCAAGTTCAAACAACTCAATAAAAACTTGTTTCTGATTATAACTTATACTCCATCCGTACACAAATTATTGAACTAATTTTTTTTATTTGTTAAAAAATAATTGTTCATTTTCTATTAATTAATTAATATTACAATTATTCATATTAAAATTATTTTAAATTTTTAATCAATAATAAAATTATGTTATCCTATAAAAATAGTTAAAAGTGTAATTTAATGAGGTGATATGTGTAAAAAGAAGACTCTAAAACAAAGAGTGGGAATAGAGAGACATGTAATCATAATTGACATTTTAATCATTTTTATTATAGAATTAAACAATTTCTTTATATGCGTAATTTTATAATTATGTCACTTATTTGTGGACGGAGAGAGCACCAAATTATCTAAAATATCTAATTTATATATTTACGCGTATTCTATATTTCCCATGCAATCTAGTACTAATACATTACAATGACACTCCTGTTCTTGTATTGTTTGATCCGATTAGAACATGCATCATACATTAAGATTAGTTCTCCGACTCTGGTATGGTTTCGAAGATGTCCCATGATCTAGTTTCCGGTTCTGGCATGGTTTCCTATTCTGCCAAGGTTTTGGAGATGGTCAGTGATCATCATTATGAATTGCCTAATTCGTGGCAAACCTAAATCATCTTTCACATACTAGAAGTTGTACAGCCTCCGTGCAGAAAACATATATTGTCCTCTTTGAATCTGTTGATAGCTTTCTCACTCGAACGCAGGGAGTTGAAATAGGCATAAATCTTCAGCTGCCTGCAACTCAAGGTTTGGCATGGAGAAGGCAAGCAGGAAAAGGCAATGGAGGTTGTTTTTTGTGTGGTTTTGTATTCTCCGTCAACTGATGTTGCCTGTTAATGGTGCTAGACCAATCCGGCAGAAGAATGATCAACCTCTGAAGTCATCTTCTCCACTCAAACTCGTAATGCAGGATCACCATGTAGTGATGGACAATGGCCTTCTTAAAGTCACTTTGTCTACTCCTGGTGGAATGGTTACGGGAATAGAGTACAAGGGAATTGATAATCTTCTGGACTTCCATCAAAAAGAATCAAGAAGAGGGTACTGGGATATTGTTTGGGACAGGCCAGGCAAAATTGAAGGAGTTTTTCAGCAAATTGAAGGAACGAGTTTCACAGTCATTGCTCAAGATGGAGATAAAATAGAGCTTTCATTCAAGAAAACTTACCTTCCCTCCCTGGATCCTGAAGGCACAACTGCTCTACCCCTAAACGTTGACAAGAGGTATATAATGCTGCGAGGGCAGTCTGGATTCTATGCGTACGCAATATTCGAGCGCTTGGAAGGTTGGCCAGAACTAGGAATCGATCAAGTAAGAATTGCATTCAAGCTACAGGAGAAACTGTTCAATTACATGGCTGTATCAGACACCATGCAAAGACCGATGCCAACCAATTTTGACCGCGAACAAGGCCAAATTCTTGACTACAAAGAAGCAGTTCTGCTTACCAATTCAAACGACCCAAGATTCAAGGGAGAGGTCGATGACAAGTACCAATACTCGAAAGACAATAAGGATAATCACTTGCATGGTTGGATATGCCCCAGATCCCGGGTGGGATTTTGGGTGATAACACCGAGTTCTGAGTTTCGTAGCGGCGGCCCTTTTAAACAAGAACTTACCTCCCATGTTGGTCCAACCGCATTAGCTTCGTTTAACAGCCGCCATTATGCTGGTGAAGCTTTTGCTGGACTAAAGTTTCAGAATGGAGAGCCATGGAAAAAAGTTCTCGGTCCTGTTTTTATCTATCTAAATTCAGATTCAGACAATGTGGAACCACATCAGGCACTTTGGAAAGACGCCAAAAATCAGATGGAAATAGAAACCCGAGAGTGGCCGTATGATTTCCCTGTTTCAGATGACTTTCCTCATGCTAGTCAAAGGGGTTCTGTTAGCGGTCGCTTACTAATCAATGACAAGTACATCAACCAAAATCTGTTTCCTGCAAAATCCGCATATGTAGGATTGGCTCCACCTGGAGATGAAGGATCATGGCAACTAGATGCCAAAGGATATCAATTTTGGACCCAAACCGATGAGGACGGATACTTCACAATAAAGGGTGTTCGAGAAGGAAACTATAATTTCTTCGGTTGGGTGCCAGGAATTATGGGAGATTACAGATATCAAGTAGAGATCGATATTAGACCAGGAAGTGAATTCACGCTCGGTAATCTTGTTTTCACTCCCCCAAGAAATGGTCCAACACTATGGGAAATTGGCATTCCTGACCGTACTGCAGCTGAGTTCTATGTTCCTGATCCAGTTCCAGGACTTCGGAACCATTTATTCGACAATCTCACTGAAAAATGGAGGCAATACGGTTTATGGAATCAGTACACTGATTTATATCCTGATCAAGACCTAGTTTACACGGTCGGTGTTAGTAATTATTCAAAAGACTGGTTCTTTGCTCATGTTACCAGGAGAATCTCAGATAAGACACGTGTGCCTACTACATGGCAAATTTCATTCGATCTGAATAATGTCATTCCCTGGAGAATCTATACATTCAGGTTAGCTCTGGCATCTGCAAATCAAGCTCACTTGCAAATTAGGGTAAACAGACCGGACTCTCCTCATCCTCATTTTAGTACAGGAGGAATTGGGCATGACAATGCAATTGCTAGACATGGGATTCATGGACTATACTGGCCTTTCAACTTTAGCATACCTGGGAGCATGCTTCTACAGGGGACAAACACAATCTTTCTGAAGCAGGCACATGGAGCAGGTCTTTTCAATGGGCTCATGTATGACTATCTACGTCTAGAAGGACCTGCATAAATGATTAGCCTCTAAGATAGACTGTATTAGCGGCATCCCATTTTTTGTTGTTTGTTTATAAAATTTTCAAAAGTGGATCATTTTTAGTTCCTAAAAAGAAGTAATGATATTAATTCATTTTCTATTTCTTTTATTACTTTGTGATTCTTTTACCTCCAGTACAAGTATAGGCTTGGTTTGGTTTAGAAATAGCAAATTTTCCGCTTAAACCGAGAACCCGACTCGATCCGTTCCAGTTGGATAGGAAATTTTCCAATTTAAGTAAGAATGAACTGGGGGCGAGCTTCATTCCTCGGCCTGCCAACCGGGACGGATCGGGAACGGAGATTGCATAATCCCCGCCCCTGGCCCGGCCCGTCGCGTCGGGCCTACTTTACATATATTATATATATATATATATATATATAAATAAAAGTGGATTATATAAATATATATATACACTATATAAATTATAAATAGATTATATATATATATATTATATGTATATAAAAGTAGATTATATATATATATATAAAATAAAATAAAATAGAAAAAAAAAGAAAAAGAAAAAGAAATTATAAATTATCTTAATAATTTAGTGATATGATAAATACGTAAATTATTGAAAATCACCACAAAAATTTTATATATGATTAAAAAGTTTTGAATATATATTAGAGACATTTTTTTTTTAAATCTTTATAAATATTTCTGGACCCCGCTTCCCCTTGGACTAGGACTGGGGATTGTTTTGTCCCCAGCGTACTGGGGGCGAAGATCCCCGCCTTTTCCTGTGGCGGGGACGGGGAAATGAAGGCATATGCGAGGGTGGGACCAGGATTTCTAGTACCCGGCCTAGCCCCATTACTATTCCTAGATTTTGATTGGACTGTTTTGTGGAAGTAAATGAAGAAGGGAAGTAAATGTGGAGATTTACCTCGTTTGGTTAGATGTAGATGTGGAGGGGAAGTAAATCGAGGAGGGGGTACACTCCCCCTCCATATCAACATTTCTCCCCCTCCCAATTTGGAGAGATTGGAAGAGAGAAAATAAAGTGAAAGTAATAATAACAACATTGACTACAATTTTAATAGTAAAAATTTTAATAAAATAGATAATGAGGGATAAAATAGTAAATTAAATTAATTATTCTCTCTCTTATTCCCTTTTATTCCCTTCCTATTTTCACTCCAACCAAATAGGAAAAGAGTAAATACATTAACTTCCCCTAGTAAAAGTAAACTGTGTTACTCTTCCTCCCCTTTCCTCTCCCCCTCCCCTTTGCGAACCAAACCAAGCCTTAGATTTTTTTCCAATGGATGAGCTGTGTTAGCTTCCCTACATTGCTATATAGCCCCAACCTGAGCGCAAGCATCGGCAATGCTACAATGACCTAAAGCTGCTTCTGTAATACTTACAGTTTATTAATACTCCTAGATCCATCCATGTTTTATCATTATTATTATTTATTTAAATTTTAAAAAAAGAAACACCAACAACCACAACAAAAACAACAACAACAACATTCAACTAATAAACTTGGAAAAGCAAGCAATAATGCCATGGAAATTAGTCAAACACAATGTTTCTGCATGACTATCTGTGAATAGCATAGGTCACCAGTAACCTATTGGGTGAAACCTCTGAGCTTGCAAGCATTTAGATATTCAGATATTTTTATGAATGTTGTTTCACGTGCCAGAAAAGAAACCAAGAACCATTGCCAAACTATCGACAGTTATTCGCACAAACCTGACACACAATTAAGCCAGAAACAATTTATAGAGCGCATGTGCTACAAACAGTGTTCAAATAAAAAGGACAATTCAACACCAATGGACGAATTTAAAACTTGAATTAACTCTGCATATGCAAAAAGGAATGGAAGGCCATCTGTGAAGACAGACATAAAGCCTTTGAATGTAATCCTCAAACACTGGTAATTAAGGGCTGTATCTCAAGTAACCCCTCCTAGTTTCCCTATCTCCTCTCTGTCCTAAAAAGAAACTAAAAAGGAGTACTTAACATGATGGGATTTTCAAATATTCTGTAATAGCATCCAATATAGTATTCAAGTAACCTGCTAAATCACCAATAATCTCTAGTCCCCCAGTAATAAGGAACTTACCCTTCAATCAAGAAAAGATGGTTTGCCAATTTTCAGTGGCAATAGTCCACTGGCATTGATGTCCTAGTTCGGTCCCTCCCATCTCCTTGCTGATTCTGCATAGCCATAATGCTCCTTCAACTGTTCAACACCAGATGAAGGTTCAGTAGTGACATTTTTCAGCATCCGGTAGCCACTGCAAGTCTGCAACTGTTAGAGAATTGATTGTTCTTCTAGAGAAATCAGGTACACTTATTCCTTTCACCTTTTTTTTTTTTTGGGAGAAGGAAGAAAAAAATTTCCCATCCCATAATTTAATTTGCCAAAAGTATACTTCCCAAACATTCAGGAAAAAAAGCACTGCATTTTATGTATAAGGTTGAGATGATGGGAGGTATACTTCAGTTGCAATGGATAAAGCACTGCATTTACAGCACTTAATGTAGCACAAGATGTGGATTATATTCTCTGCTGGGATCAGACTGAACTCAGGAGAGGAAGGCAAACGAATGCACTGATTTGGTTAATTCTTAAGGTCAGATGTGGAGCCAATAAAAGAAATGCTGGATGGACAATATCCTGTTGCAAAACAGGGAAGAGATGACAACCAAGGGTTGCTCTTCCATATGTAGTTTACATTATCTGGGGCCACTGCATGGGGGGTTCAGTTTCCTTCACAAAGATGACCTGGAATTGGAAGCATCAATCCCAGTGGTTATCTGGGAAAGATGGAGAAATTGCACACCTATAAGTCATATTTGGTGATCCTACAACAGTTGTTGATACACATCTGTATGCGCACTTCTCTTATTTTTCCAAGTTCCATGATAATATAACAGCTGAGTACTCAAACAACTAAAAAAGGAGATAAAAGGAGAACATCAACTGCTGAGTTAACAAAACTCCTAGAGAATATTAATGTTACTAGCCATGTCGTATCAAAGGATTTCGTAGAAATCCATTGCCAGACATGAGGATAAGACCTGAACCATGAGTAGGCTATCCTGGATGCTCATATAGATTCAACAGTAGAAAACTATTGGAATACAGCTGTGGCGTTATCTACACTAGATCCTTTGGATGGGTATATTCATGCCTCCCAAAACATTCTCCACCTAAATCTGTTATCACCAGCACAAATTCAGATTGTTATGCATTAATGTCAGACATGGGAAAAGAATTCTGAGCAAGCTAAAGCTCCTACCACTGAAGTACATAAAAAATCATATATAAATACATGGAAAACATCTGATACTAATATTTGAATAAAAATATAATATATGTCAAGAAAGAAAAAGATAACGTAGTTGTACAATATCTCGAGAAAGAAAACTAAGATCAGAAAACCAAAACAAAAAATAAGCAGCAAGAACAACCTAAAAGAGAGAGCTGCGCCAATCAAGGTTTTTCTGTCTTCTCTCTTCCAACAATTTTGAAGTAGGAGTCAAGGATATCAGGTATCTCATCCTTATAGGGCAAAAGAAAGCCATCGACAAAATTTGATTCTGGGATGCATAAAACTCTGTATAAACCCGGTTTCCTCTTGCGCAACTTTTTCTTTTCCAAAATTTTGAGGACTTCATACCTCGGTATCACCCTTTTCTCCAAACTGAGATTGAAAACAACAGGATGGGAGGCCAAGTAATCAGGTGTACATCCAATTTCCTTGGTGAAAAAATTCCAGATTTTTCTCATTTTATCCTCTGACGTTTTCAGAATATTAGGGAAGCGCTTGATCATGCTATATATAGTCATATCAGAAAATCCAAAGCTCCTCAAAACGCCCAATTTCGTTTCGATTGTTGTCTTACTGAGAGAAGAAATCGCTAGAACTCCATGGTAAAACATCTTGGATTCGCGAGGAATCTGAAATACATTTTCCACCATGTACAAGACCTCCTGAAGCCACTCAGGCTTTTGCATAAAACACCTTGGATTCTCGAGCATAAAACGCGACACATACTCCTTGGACAAACCGTGCTTCTGCAGTGACTCCACATTCGCTTCTATCATCTTGGGAGCCGAAATATCAAGAACAGAAGCATATTTCCTAATGGCCTCAGCCACAATTTCATCACTACCCAACAAACTTCTCAGATATTCAATAGGTCGTTTGATTAGTCCTCTAGCTAAAAGGGACTTATAACCCATAAGGACGCTAATGAGAGCCGAGCCAGATATACCAAGCTCTTGGAGGGCCAGGACTTTGGGTTGAAGGGTTTTGTCCACATTGCATGTCAGTAACCTGGGGTACGCGGAAACGATGCTTCTGATTTGGGTTTTGTTTAGACCTAATTTTTGAAAGAAATTGACTACCAAATCAGGGTCATTTCTAGAGGATTTCCCGAGAATTACCCTTTTTGTGGCGGAGAGAGCTTCTTCTTTCGAAAACTCAAGCGAGTTGATGAGGTAATCCACCAAAAAGTTGGTTTGGGTTGGTTGCGGGGAGGTAGCGGATGTGGAGTTTTGGTAGAGAGATTTGAATAAGAAAAGTCGCCGAACGCCATTGGATTGAAACCTAGAAATCATTATGATGCAGAGGCACCAGTGAAGTTGAAAAGTTCGGCGGCCGACTCGGGAAGAAGATGACGATTTTAAAAATCCAAGTATCAATATATTGCCTGTTAACTTCAAATAATTATGTTTTGACCTCCATAGGTTTTAGATTTCATATTAGCCCCAGCAACATTTTAGTCATCAATGGTTCTATTTTATAGGATTAGTTGTTGAAATATTCAAATAAGTTTAAATCAGTTCTGTTATGGCTTTCTAGTCTTTAGGAAGCAGCCTAATTTATAGGACAGTTATTTTACTAGTTGCTGTATTTTTGCTATATCAGTTAGCCCATTGTAGCTAACTTAGATACATTATAAGTAGAACTCATCTCACCCTATGTTGGGTGTGTGATTCATTTACTTCTTTTGTACTTCTTATTTTTCATGGTATCAGAGCCATCTCTTCCAATAGCAACAATGACATCAACAAGTTCTTCCAATAGCTCCACTATTAATACTTCTTCTAACAATTCTACTCTAGGATTGTTGCCCACTCCCACCTTTGCTCACCTCATTAATATAAAACTTACCCATAGTAATTATTTGCTATGGAAGGCTCAATTTATGTCGTATCTGAGAAGCCATCAACTTCTTGGTTATGTCGACGACACAACTACTTGCTTGCCTAAGCTTATCACGCAGGCAACAAATTTGGGAGCACTACAAGCACTAAATCTAGCTTATCACGTATGATTGCAGCAAGATCAAATGGTGCTGGGTGTCCTTCTGTCTTCACTTTCAGAAGAAGTTCTAGCCCAGGCACTGCTCCTTACTACTTCTGTTGAAGTTTGGTTTATATTAGAGCAGATTTTTTCTTCAAGTTCCAAGGCCAGGATAGTGCAAATCAGATTACAGCTATCAACCATACAGAAATAAGGGTCTCTCTGTTACTGATTATTACACCAAAATAAAAAGTCTTGCAGACACTTTATCAGCCATAGGCCAACCTCGTCAAGAAGAAGAGATAATCTCATACATGCTTGATGGACTGGATTTAGAATTTGATGCATTGGTGACCTCTATTACTGCTAGGATTGATCCTATTTCACTTATTGATCTCTATGCACATTTGTTAAGTCATGAAATGCATATGGAGCATCGAAATAACTCTTATCAGATCTCAGCATCCTCTGCCAACAATGTTTCCCACAACAACTGAGAAGGTTGTTCTACTCCACAAGGTAGAGGTTGTGGACGTAGCAGACAAACATCTATAAAGTTACAGTCGCTAAAGCTGTAACCAGCAAGCCAGAAGTCATAAACTAAATAACAACAAAAGAGCTGAATGAGAAGCTCCTGAACGAGTTGCATGCAGCTTTGCTAACTTTTTTCTTCTCAAGAAAAGAGAGGAGAACTCTAAGCTACGCCAAAGAGAAGCCAAAGCCGGTATTTATTTATTTTACTCTTTCTTTTGCCTTCTTGCAAGAAGGAAATGAATCTCGATCTGCAACTATAGAAGGATCTTGAATTGGGACTGGACCCTACCTTTTATTCAACTATGGCGAACCAATATTGTACTCTAGGGCGGTCTAGCGAGAGCAAATGACCAAGCAAGAATCTACATCTGTTGACACACTTCGTTGACTAGTGAAGGGAGTGAACCCTTGGGACTAACGTTGCCACTGGGGTCGCTCATCTTACTCTAGGGTAGCACTCTCTATGGTAACAACTCTACTGGTAATAATCCATTTCAAATTACAAGTAGGCCTCCATGCCAAGTTTGTGGCAAGGTTAGGCACACTGCATTGAAGTGCTATCATCGGTTTGACCATTCCTATCAAGATGCTGAAAATCATATTGCTGCAACTGTCACAACTCGTTCCTATGTTGTTGATCCAAATTGGTACATAGACACCGGTGCAACGGATCATATCACCAGTGATCTTAACAGACTTTCCATCCGAGAAAAGTACCATAGCAAGGATCAAGTGCAAGTAGCTAATGACACAGGTTTGTCTATTAAACATATTAGTCACTCTCAATTTCCTACTTCTACTCAATCTCTTAACCTGGCCAATATCTTGCATGTTCCAAATATAACTAGAAATCTTGTTTCTATCCATCGCCTTACTTCTAATAATAATGTTTATCTTGAATACCATCTTAACTACGAGGAACATTCTTCTTCGAGGCAAGTGTGAAGGAGGCTTGTATCCAATGCCATTATCTCACAATAAATTGACCAAGGCTGCCTTTACTAGTACTAAGACTTCACAAGATTTATGGCACTGCCGACTTGGTCATCCTTCACCTTTAATTGTTCAACGAGTTCTTCAAATAAATAAACTTCCTACATTACCAAAGAAAAATCATATATCAGTTTGTAATGCGTGTCAACAAGCCAAAAGTCATCAATTACCTTTTTCATCTTATTCTAGTATTTCTTCTTCTCATCTTGAACTTCTATTCTCTAATGTATGGGGTCCTGCTTTGCCTTCAGTTGGAGGATATAAATATTATGTGAGTTTCATTGATGATTTTAGTAAATTTACTTAGATATATCTTCTCAAATGCAAATCAGATGTTGAACATGCTTTCCTTAGTTGTCAAAAGCATGTTGAACAGCTCCTTAACAATAGAATTGTTTGTGTTCAAATTGATTGGGGGGGGGGGGAGAGAGAATATAAAAAACTTTATAAATTTTTCCAACAAATTGGAATTCAACACCATGTCTCTTGTCTTTATACTCATCAGCACAATAGTGCAGTTGAGAGGAAACATAGGCATATTGTTGAGGTCGGCCTAGCTCTTCTTGCTCAATCTTATATGCCTATTAAATTTTGGGATGAGACTTTTCAAACTGCTTGTTTTCTTATTAACCATTTACCGAGTCGTATTATAAACTACTCTACACCTCTAGAACGAATCCTTGGTTCCGAACCAGATTACACCTTCTGAAAGTCTTTTGGTTGTGCTTGCTGGCCAAATTTATGTCCTTATAATACTTATAAGTTACAGTTTCGGTCTCAATAATGTGTGTTTCTTGGTTACAATAATCTTCACAAATGGTACAAATGTCTTCACACGTCTACTGGTAAAGTATACATTTCCCGTGATGTTATTTTCGATGAACATGTTTCTCCTTTTTCACAAGAAAATATTTCTCAACCATCTTCAGTAGACTTCAATAATATTCCTACTTTTCTTTCTTCCTTGCATACTCATCTTAATTTATCACAACAAATCCTGACATCCTCTAGTCATACTACTCATGAGAGTCACCATGTGGGGGGAGACAACCATATATCTGCTATTTTTACTTTTGAGGCTTCTGATCCTTCTGTAGCTTCTGGTGCTTCTGATATTGCAGGTGACACTTCTATTCAGGAAACACCGCCACTTTGGCATGGCATGCGTACACGACTACAAGATAATATACACAAGCCAAAGCAATATACTGATGGGACTGTTTGGTACCCAACAGAATGTATGGCATTCTCTGCTACAACAACAAATGAACCCACCTGTCATATTGAAGCAATGCAAGATCAAAACGGGTGCCAAGTAATGGATGTTGAGTATACGGCTCTTCTGAAGAACAAAACATGGCATCTTGTTCCCCCTAAGCAAGGACTAAACATTATTGATTGCAAATGGGTATTTAACTTAAAAAGGAAACCAAATGGCACTATGGATCATTACAAAGCCCGTTTAGTAGCTAAGGGGTTCAAGCAAATGTATGATATTGACTATGAAGATACATTTAGTCCTGTGGTGAAACTGGTTACGGTTTAACTTGTTCTTTCTATTGTAATCTCTAGAGGGTGGAATCTTCAACAATTGGATGTCCAAAATGCTTTTCTTTATGGTGTTTTGGAAGAAGTTGTTTACATGAAGCAATCTCCTGGCTTTGAGAACTCTTGTTTTCCACATCATATTTGTAAACTGGACAAAGTCTTGTATGAGCTTAAACAGGTGCCTCGAGCTTAGTATTTAAGGCTCAGTTTTGATTTTGTTCCATCGAAAGCTGATACATCATTATTTATATACAGTTATGGTGGAAAGACTATTTACATGCTCATCTATGTTGATGATATAATAGTTGTCAATTCTTCTGCTCAAGCTACAGATGAGTTAATTCGATAACTTCATAAGGACTTTGCTATCAAAGACCTTGGTAGCTTGCATTATTTTCTTGGCATTGAAGTGACAAAGACAAGAGATGGAATTATGTTGACACAACACAAATACATTGGTGATTTACTTAGATGGGCTAACATGGAGAATTGTAAATCGATGGTCACTCCCATGGCAGCCACAGATAAGCTGTCCAAAACTCAAGGTACTGCTCTGTCCGCCACTGAAGCTACAAGATACATAAGTATTGTTGGTGCCTTACAATATTTGACACTCACTAGACCTGACATATCATATTTAGTCAACAAGGTGTGTCAATTCTTACAATCTCCCACTGATATGCATTAGGCAGTTGTAAAACGCATCCTACGTTATCTGAAGTTTTCCTGTGAATTTGGTCTTGAAATTAGAAAATTATTTACTACTCTTGTCAGCGCCTTTTCAGATGCAGATTAGGCTAGGTGCTCAGATGATTGTAGGTCAACTAGTGGATTCACTGTATATCTTAGCAGCAACCTTATCTCATGGAGCTCTCGCAACAAGCTACTGTCTCAAGATCAAGCACTAAATCAGAGTATGAGGCTCTAGCTAATGCTACAACAGAGATTATTTGGATTCAGTCCTTACTTGGTGAATTGGGATTATTCCAATCAAGGCCACCGTGTCTATAGTGTGATAATTTGGGAGCAACCTATCTTTCAGCAAATCCAGTGTTTCATGCTCGCACAAAACACATTGAAGTAGGTTTTCACTTTGTCCGTGAAAGAGTGGCACGTAAGATGCTGGACATTAGGTTTATTTTATCACAAGACTAGGTTGCTAATCTATTCACAAAATCGTTAGCTGTTCAATCTTTCACAAGCTTTCGTTGCAATCTCAACTTGCTAAAAAAGGTTGAGATTGAGGGAGGCTATTAAAATATTCAAATTAGTTTAAATTAGTTCTATTATTACTTCTAGTCTTTAGAAAGTAGCCTAGTTTATAGGACAGTAGTTTACTAGTTGTTGTATTTTTGCTACTTCAGTTAGCCCATTGTAGCTAACTCAGACACATTATAAATAGAACTCATCTTACCCTGTGTTGGGTGTGGGATTCATTTACTTCTCTTCTACTTCTTATTTTTCAAGTTCCATTCCATTGTAATTATGACATCCCAATCCCATATGAGATTCTGATGATAAGTTTGAATGGTATATAAGGATGGTTTAAATATCTGTTGTTAACTTGGGATTTCAATTTGACCCAATGAGAATGGCAGTTAATTAGTTGATCATGGGTACTATCAGACTCATAGTAGCGTTCTTGGGCCCGTGGGAAGAGGCATGACAATAACAGTTAGGATCATGTTCAAGTGGATATGAGGAATGATAAAGGAGAGAAGAAAGATTATAGTGTAGGCATAGTAGCATAGAAGATCTATATCAAGGTGAAGAAAGCCATAAGATCTTGTTCAAGTGGGTATGAAGAACGATAGAGAGATTATAGTGCAGACATAGTAGCATAGAAGAGAGAGATTATAGTGCATAGTAGCATAGAAGATATCAAGGCATAGAAGAGAGATTATAGTGCATAGTAGCATAGAAGATATCAAGGTGAAAAAAGCCATAAGATCATGTTCAAGTGGATATGAAGAATGACAAAGAAGAGAAGAGAGATTATAGTGCAAGCATAGGAGCATAGAAGATATCAAAGTGAAGAAAGGAGGTTTGGGAGGAATGGTGAGATCTTAGTTTTTCTCTTTACCTGTAAGATCACGTTCAAGTGGACAAGAAGAATGATAAAGAAGAGAAGAGAGATTATAGTGCAGGCATAGTAGCAAAAAGATATCAAGGTGAAGAAAGCCATAAGATCATGTTCAAGTGAACATAAAGACTGATAAAGAAGAGAAGAGAGATTATAAAGTGGACATGAAGAATGATAAGGAAGAGAATAGAGATTATAGTGCAAGCATAGTAGCATAGAAGATATCAAGGTGAAGAAAGTTGTAAGATCATGTTCAAGTGGGTATGAAGAATGATAAAGAAGAGAAGAAAGATTATAGTGCAGGCATCGTAGCATAAAAGATATAAAGATGAAGAAAGGAGGTTTAGGAGGAATGGTGAGATCGGTACGGGGAATGAAAGTAAGATCCGCAAGTATCAAGTAATGTTCTATTGCATGGAAATAACTTGATAATTACCCAATTTCAACTCAAATTCTATTGTTGAACTTAAAATATTTACAATGAAAAAGTCAAAGAATAATAAGAAATCTGAAGAAAATTAAATTTTACATAAATAATAAATATAGA
Source organism: Voacanga thouarsii (assembly GCA_026120185.1). Classification (NCBI taxonomy): domain Eukaryota; kingdom Viridiplantae; phylum Streptophyta; class Magnoliopsida; order Gentianales; family Apocynaceae; genus Voacanga; species Voacanga thouarsii. The sequence continues at coordinate 4,499,867 of JANUWF010001102.1, read as the reverse complement.
AATTAGACTAGTTTTAATTAAAGTCGAGTATGAAAAGCATGACACTAGAATCAAATCAATATATATTATGGTAGTTAAGGAAGATACAATATCTACTACCTATTACTATTAATATTTTTTTTTAAATCTCAATCATTCAATTTAAAATTTAGTTATTAGTCCACTGCCTTAATAATCAGTGAACAACACTATTGCAATTTGTTCAGACTTCTCACTTGAATCGTAATGGTTGCAATTTATTTATTTTAATGTCATTTTCTTACATAATTTAGGGAAGAGAGATAAGACTATAGCATGAGTCAGGAAGAGAGAGAGAGAGGTAGTGGCAAGGTAATAAAATAGAGTGAAAGAGGGAGGATTGGGCAGCTAAGGTTAGTAGAATAAAGAAAATGGTGAGATAGAGAAGGAGGTAGGAGGGGGGGGGGGTGTGGAAGAGAAAGAAAGGGATATTTTTTGGTAAAAATAAACTTTAAAACTAAGTACATTCAAATATTCTATTATTCTATCTTATTTTTCCTTTATCTTCTTTATGAAAAATAACTCTATCGTCTTATGTCTTCTGCTTCTTTCAACTAGATTTGAGCTTCGACTTCTATTTGAGCTGTTGTCTTGGTTGGATTTTAATATTTAACATGGATGCCCCTATTTTGCCTACAAATCGTGGTGATTTTTTCTTTTGGCAATTCTCAACAACATGTGCAACTTTATAGATTAACATTTGATCTCCATTCTTCTTAAAGATATTTGTTTACCCAAACTTGATTTGGGTTCCTCATCAATTTTTTACCCCATTTTCAGGTAATTTCTAAAATCATTGATTCACATATGATCTTTTAAGTCACTATATTCTAATAAATGAGATAAAATCAGCTCATCTTACTAGTATGATTTAAAGATAGCACTGGAAATACAATGAAGAAGCTTGCTATACTTTTGTTTATTTTCGTTATATTTTATATTGAATTAGGGGTTTTGGAGTTTAATATCTTTTTACCTTTTCTATTCCTACTTTTAGAATGTTTACCTTTCTCAATTCTCTTCCCTTCTTGCATTGAAAGCCGATTTTGAGAACTATTTTTATTGTAAGGCATTGACTATTTTTCCTTTAATGACTGGTTTCTTATTTAGCAAATAAATAAATAAATGCCACAAGTAATATGTTCGTTCATGTTAAATTGATGATTTCATCTATAATTTAGCCCTTGATTGTTAAAAATTAAAGGAATAATTACTGAATCTACAAGGCCCCTAATTTCAGGGTGCGAAATGGAAATTAGCCCATTTTTAGACAACCCCAATTTGAGGGTTTGGTGGAGTAAAGAAAATAAGAGGAATGCTAAATGAAGAAGATTATGTGCATTATTAAAATTTGAAGCTTCTTCCTTCCCTACCATCCATCTGTATCTCTTCTTCCTCTTGAGAACTCAATGGAAGAAGAAATTTGTCCTTTTGTACCAAAAATCATTTTTTTCTTCCCACTTCTTGCCCTTCAATTTAAGATTTGGGAAGAGTTATTTTCATTTCCTTTTGTCTCAAATTTCTTTTCATTTATTTATTTAGGGTGGGCGTGGGAGCGAGGAAGGGCTCTGTCTGATGCGAGCTCGGAAGCACATTTTTGTTGCAATTTTTGTGGCTCAAACAAGTATTAAATTCATAAACACTCAAAGCACTCAAAACAGAGAATTTATACTTAAAAATGAAATTTCAAAAAAAATCCAATCCAAAGACTAGAACCCTAGGTAATCTAAGCTACCTAGAAACCACAATCTAATGAACGAAGCTAACTAAATCAATACTTTAATAACCTTAACCCAACAAGGATCAAGAACAAAAGGGATGGGAAGACTTAGACACTCAACTAAATCCTAACAAGAACATTAGGAAGAATCCTAACCTCTAAATTAGAGATGAAGGATTGGATTATCCTTGAATAGTTTAGAGACTTGAATCAAAAGAAAAGACTAAGCTCTAAAATTAGTCTTGATTAAAGGGGAAAATCCCAACAGGAATCACCTCACCAAACTCACAAGAGTTCTTATATTCAGAATAATCAAAATTCAAAAATCCCTTTACAAGAATTATAATGGGGTATATATAGAACCCCTAACCTAAGCTCAATTCGTGGAGAAATAAACAAGAGTTGAAAAATAGTCAAATAAGCTACGTAAAACATGAAATGTTTCTAGGAAATTTGGACGACTATGCATAATTATTGCATGGTCGTGTGCCATTGTTGGGTTCACAAAATTTAAGCTGTGCACGGTAGTGCAACTAGCCGTGCTCCATGCACAGCCGCGTTGCTGGCCGTGCATAACTTCTGGGAGTAATTTTTCTTCTATAATCTGCACAGCTTGATGTATGGTCGTGCATTCAAACCGTGCATCCCCTGTTGCACTCCTTCAAACTTGTTCAGATACTTTTTCTTGGATTTCCTTAGCCATTCTTTGATCTTTCACTTGAATCAACTTCTCTTTAAGCTCTTTTTGGCTTCTCAATTGGCTTTCAAGGGTTCTTGATTTTCTATATGTGATTGTGTTGAATTTGGGCTCCTTTAATCTCCCATTTTGGCACCCATTTCTTGACTATCTTCTTATGGATGGCGTGAAAATCATATTGAGACCTCTTGAATGTTAAATCTTTCCAAGGAACTTTGAAGTGAGTCTTGGCTATCCATCCCTCTTCTTTGAATAGTCCTTCATGCCCATGATGAATCATATCATTTCCCCCTTCTTAAAGTGAATTCATCTTCAAATCAACATGCTATGTTGCTCAGGTGGTTTTCCCTACATAATAATGCAAATAAAAAGTTAGGCTTATGGACCTTACCAGCCTTCTTGAATTCTCTCGTTATAACTTAAATTTTCATTTTCATTTTACCCTCCTCTCTCTTTTTCCATACTTTTATTGTTTTCATCCCTCAAAACCCAATGAGGCACTCTCATTTTACCTCCATGCTCCCTCCTTGGTTGTGCTTGCTTTTGGATTTCATATCTCTCTTTTTCCTCATTTTCTCTCCTCTTATGTTCTTGTTTAGCCTTCTCTTATTTTTCTTTCTCCTTTTGCTTTCTTTTCTTTTTATGTTCCTCTCTCAAGAAATTTTAATCTCTGAAGACCTCACTTGGAGACGTAGGATAAAGTGTAAACTTCCTTCCATCTATGCACAAAGTGTAGGCATTTTTCCTCCTATAGTAAATCACATCCCTATCATATAGCTAAGGTTTTCCCAACAACAAATGTCCAATATGCATGGGAAAGACATCACACATAATTTCATCCTTGTAATTTCCTATGGAAAATTCCACCTTAACTTGTTTATTCACATTCACTTACCACAATTGTTCAACAATTGAAGCTTGTAAGGTCTAGGATATTTCAAGGTCTCCTTTCCAAACTCTTCTACTACTATAGAACTAATCATATTCTTACAACTCCTTCCATCAATAATCAAGCTACATGGTTTTTGTTCTATTTGACACCTTGAATAGAATATATTCTCCCTTTGTAAATTCATTTCTTCTTCAACCACACACACTTCCATATCCTCCTTCATAACACCAATCAATGAGGTCTCTCAAGTGCATTCTTATCTTTTTCATTTACTTTAATTTCTCTACTAGAGTTGGTGTCCCTTTGCATTGTTGAAATAGATAGCTCATTCTCACTAATTTCACTTCTTCTTACTTGTTCTTACACCACTTCCAGCCAACTCTTCTTTTTCTCCTCTTGTTGATACAAGCTTTTTCCCACTTTATAAGTACTTAAAGCATTTTTGGGACCTTTATTCATAGCACACTTTTGCTCTTTCTCCACCTCATTGTTTGAATTCATTTGTTCTTCAACAAATTCTACTCCATTTTGCTCAACTTCTTCTTACTCATTCTTCTCTATCACTTTTAATGGATGTGACTCTTCATCTAGAAAGAATAAGATATTGTAAAATTCCTTAGTCACCCCATTTGTCGAGCTCAATGGTTCCATTTCTTCTCCTTTGTGACTCCTCATCAATCTCATCAATATTTTTCCCAACTTTCTCCTGCTATTCTTCATCCATTTGGTTTGACAATTCTTGGCCTTTTATTTCCTTTTCTAGCTTCTCCTTTTTCTCAACTTCATGCAATTCATTTTTCGCGTTCTTTTAATTTTTCCCAACAACCTCAACACTTCCCTTAACTTCAAACTCATCTTTTTGTTTTTCTCATATTGTTTCTTTCTCAACTCATATCTTTTGTTCAATTGGCTACATTACTCCTTAAAAGACTTCTAATGAAAATATAATATATTATGTCCATGGCTACTACAATGTTCACAAGAAATTGCACTACCTTTTTGCAAATCAATACTTCTTCTTTAATCATTCTCTTTTGGGCAATCACATGAGCTATAACCAAATGCCCAATAAATAGAGTAAACATAATTTTGCTTTCTCCTCATTTCTCCTTTTGTAAAATTTTGCAATACACTTTCCTCACTATGCTTAAAACTTATTGGATAATCGTAGGAAATGTGAGCAAAGTTCCCACATATTTTGCACTTATCGGGTACAAATCACTCCCTCATCAGATCTTTCATCTCTTTCCAAGAAACCACCTGTTGGATTGTATGCCCTCTTAGATTAGGTTTCTGATGTAAAATCGAATATTTTAATAAAAGAATTTATTTTCAAAAATTATTTGTGAATTTACTTTTTGTTTGTGTACAATTTTCGTTTGGAACAGACCAATTGTGTTTAAATAAGTGGTCTATGTGAATGGTGATCTTTCATAATAAGGTATGGATCACGAGTTATTTAACACATAAACATTTATTCTTAACCTATTGATGAGACTGGGAATCTCATCATATTTAGGTTATTATGTTATGAATTTTAAATGGGGAATGGCTTACTTTTAGCCAGTGAGTAGTCCACTCACTTCATGACATAAGCGTATTTCGAATACGTAGGACAGGACCTGTAGTAGTGGTTTCTAAAAGTACTATATGATAGAAACCTAGACTATTACCGCTACAGCGTAGACTAGTACTCTACGACTTGAGTATAAGTTGGTGGTCTGACGAAGCTGGAAGCATATGCTTTGATATGCTATGGTTGAGGTTCTATAGTAGAACCAAATACTTGTGTATTGGATATATGTAACTAGTTAGTTAAGACAGACTTATACAAAATAGTTTCTACACTATATCGCCCCTTATAGTTGTCCGAATGGTCTAAAATGTCTAGGACCTTAGGAAACATGATTTGGATGTTTGCTTTAGGGTAGCTCACTTGGAAAGCGAAAATACTCCAGGAAGTTGTGGATCATTGGACTAGAAGTCTAAGGATGGTAGATGTCATTTAGAGGGGTGTTAGTACACTTCTTCCTCTCTAAATGTATGGCGATGTATAGAGGGGTATTTTAGTCATTTCACCAGTAAGTCGGAAACTTTGCTAATGCAACATTGTCCTTGGGGTCAATATTTTCTTATGGTGATATTAGGAAATATTTAAAATGTAAAATATAGCTATTTATATAGTAGGGGTATTTTGGTCATTTTAGCAGCCAAGGCGATGTGTCTTTTTGGTCCTCGGAATAGCCCATAAGTCTTAACTAATTTTGGGCTGAGGAATTGGTCTCAGTTCAAGAGGATTTGATTTTATTTGATTTTATTCAGGATGTCTAATTTATTATTAGACTGGAATAAAATAAATAAATAAAATAAAATAGGAGTTGAGAGAAATTAATTATCTAGTTTAATTGGTTAATTAATTATTCAGGGCCTAGGTCTAGTATGAATAATTAGGAAATTAACCTGGACTTAAATTAGGGGAAATAATTAATGTTTAATTATTTATTGGGTTATTTATATAGGCTCAAGAAATAAATAATTAAAAATTAATTATTTTGATTCATTTGGGCTCATTAATTATTTATTGAGTTATTTATATAAGTCCAGAAAATAAATAGTTAATGTTTATTATTTTGGGCCTTTTGGATCCAAGAGAAATAATAAATATTTTTCCGGCCCAATAGCTTGGACCTTAGGGTTTTTTCCAGATACGGTTAAGAAGAGTTTAGGGTTAAGCCAAATTTATTCTCAGGATAACATCCGAGTGTTTGAAATATGATATCCCAGGGATATGTTTATCTGATAATAAGAGACCTAATTTTAGCTAACCAATAAACAAGTTTCTAGAGAAAGAAAACCCTGATCTCCTAACCAAAAATAAGCTCTCACATCTAGCTCTCTCTCTCTCTCACGTTACCTCTCCTCTGTTGTTCTTCTTGTTTCTTTGCTAATCAATAGCAAGAGAATCAAGGAGATTCGAGATCGTTCCTTTTCACCGTTGTGTTCACTGACTAGAGGTTAGGCTGTGGTATATTCCGAGAGATGAAAGGCTTGGCGTTCATGCAAACCAGGCGAAGTAGGAGGCTAGAGGGTTTTCAATCGGAAGCTTCTTCAAGTGGGCAAAACGAAGCGATTCCTGTCATTCAATCCACTCCTACTCAACCTAATAGGCTTAAGGAACGCAAATGTATGATCTTCACGCTTCCGTGTGGCCTCTAAGGCTTGCATTTTTTTCTCTCTATTTTTTTTCGATTCAAGCATGCTTCCTCTGTTTTCCCGTCCCTCACCACCATCTGATAACCACGTCGCCTTCTTTATATATTCATTTGCTCCCACCATTCTAAAGCATTTTTGGAGAACATTATTAGTGCCCATTTCACTTTATTTTTTTCCACTACACTTAAAGCATTTAAATAACTTTTCTATTCTTCTTCCCCATCTATAATACTCCCTCAAATCTCTTTTCCCATGGAACGCAAGTATCAACTTCTCATTGTACTTTAACTTCCCATTCTCCACATCCTCATTCCTTCTTGGTAAGCTACCATTTTGAATGTTTTTGTACTCTTTCCATATAAACTCCCTCAAATTCTTCCTTTTCATATTTCCAATTCCCTCTTCCACTTATGTTTGGCCCTTTATCATAGCTATTCCTAAAAGATTCAACTCCACACTCAAGCAAGTTCTCATATTCATCTTCATTCTCCCAATAATCTTTCTCATGGTCGTATTCATATTCTTCACACTCTTTATAATCACTTCTACTCAAACAAGATTCCTCATCATAGTTATACCCTTCACTTTCACTATCATTCCAACTGGCCATTGTAAATTTTTTTTTTCAAGAGAAACTCCCACAAAAATTAAGTAGAAAATACAAAAGAAATTCCTCACTTCACTCTCTCACGTATTTACACTCAATTTTTAGTAGTCACTCTTCACTTGTGTTTGTACTTTTCTTAGCTTTTATCATAATGAGTTCACCCTCTTGCCTTTTTAACACTCAATTCCTCAAAGATTTCTTCCCTAAATAATCTCCCTAATTGCTTTGGAATTAGTCTAATTATACAAGTCAAGCCAACCCTCTAAGGACAAATCAATTAGGGATCTTAGGGAATTCAAATAACACTTGATGTTTATCAAAGAATAAGGTAAGTTCAAGTAAGAGTTCAAAGAAATATTAGCTCAACAAATTCAAGATTTTAAGAATGATTTATGAAGGAACTCACTAAGCAATCACTACAAGGATTTAAAGTGAGACAAGTCCAAAGCAACTCCAAGTATCTCAAGAGAATTCAAAATCAAGTGTTTAACCCACCAATGATAAGAAATATTTTAATGAAGTCAATTGGAAGTGGAAGATGCTAGCTAAGAAATCATACAAAGCAGTCACTTAAGCATTTTATCAAACATATAGTAGGTAACTATTCAAATAAAGGATTTTCAATTGTTTAGATGCTACCAAAACTTCTAGGATACAATTTTGATACTCAATTGACTCATTCAAAGTAACAATAGCACAAGGATTCAAGACTCAAAAAGATAATTTGATATGAACCAAGAATTTATTTAACAACTTCCTAAGTTATAGCATAAATCACTAATTCGTATAGCAACACAAGAATAAATCCCACTCAAAACAAGTTGCTAAGCAAGTAAATCATAGAAGTTTATCATAGGAAGCATTTGGTAGTTATGTAGGCACACTCAAGAGTCTTGGAAGTAATACATCAAGCATATTGTATGTAAACTCGTAACTCAAGTTACTCTAAAATTTTTCACCTTTATAACAACCCCAAAAATTTAATATTCACAATAAAATCAATCCCCAATGAATTCCTCAAAGATTTCTTCCCTAAACAATCTCCCTAATTGCATAGAAATTAGTCTAACTAGACAAGTCAAGCCAACCCTCTAAGGACAATTAATTAGGGGTCTTAGGGAATTCAAATGACACTTGATGTTTACCAAAGAATAAGGTAAGTTCAAGTAAGAGTTCAAAGAAATATTGGCTCAACAAACTCAAGATTTTAAGAATGATTTATGAAGGAACTCACTAAGCAATCATCACAAGGATTTAAGGTGAGACAAGTCTAAAGCAACTCTATCTCAAGAGAATTCAAAACCAAGTGTTCAACCCATCAATGATAAGAAATATTTTAATGAAGTCAATTGGAAGTGGAAGACGCTAGCTAAGAAACCATACAAAGCAGTCACTTAAGCATTTCATCAAACACATAGTAGGCAACTATTCAAATAAAGGATTTTCAATTGTTTAGATGCTACCAAAGCTTCTAAGATACAAATTTGATATTCAATTGACTTATTCAAAGTAAAAAAAGCACAAGGATTCAAGACTCAAGAAGATAATTTGATATGAACCAAGAATTCATTTAACAACTTCCTAAGTTATGACATAAATCACTAATTCGTATAGTAACACAAGAATAAATCCCACTCAAAACAAGTTGCTAAGCAAGTAAATCAAAGAAATTTATCATAGGAAGCATTTGGTAGTTATGTAGGCACACTCAAGAGTCTTGGAAGTAATATATCAAGTACATTATATGTAAACTCGTAACTCAAGCTACTCTAAAATTTTTCACCTTTATAACAATCCCAAAAATTCAATGTTCACAATAAAATCAATCCCCAATGATTATACTAGCTTCAAGGAACAATCTCAAAGCAAGAACATGGATAAATTTTGAGTTTTATAGATCACAAGAATAGCACCAATATGAGTTATGGGATTAGAAATTTTGCAGCAATATTTTCTACTTATTTTAAGTTCCAAATCAACAAATCTTCATGCCAAAAGATTCCTCAAACATTATATCAACATACAAGATCAATTTAACATCAAGTTCATAACATAATTTTGAGTTCTAATCATTCAAAAATGACACTAAATAAAGTGACGAAAATTTGAAAAAAAATCACAAGTGGTTGAAGAAGATTGTATCTTTGTCCAAAAAAAGTTATGTTAATTAGAATTAACACAACTTTATTCTAATACCACTTTTGATGCGAGCTCAAAAGCACCTTTTTGTTGCAATTTTCATGGCTCAAACAAGTATTAAATTCATGAACAATCAAAGCACTCAAAACAAAGAATTTATGCTTGAAAATGAAAGTTCAAACAAAACCCAATCCAAATACTAGAATCCTAAGTAATCTAAGCTACCTAGTGTTGGATTGTATACTCACTAAGACTGTGTTTTTTATATAATTTGATTAAATTAATAAAAGTTTTATTCACATTAATTGTTTGTGTTTTAGCATTTTATTTGTGCATGATTTTGTTGGAAAAAGACTCATTGTGTTTAAGTAAGTGATCCATGTGAATTGAGATTTTTCACAATAAGGTATAAATTTGGGTTATTTGACACATAAACTGTCATTCTTAACTGGATGATGAGAATAGAAATCTCATCATAATAAGGTTATTATATTATGAATTCTAAATGGGGAATGACTTACCATTAACTAGTGAATAGTCATCTCACTTCATAACATAAGTGTATTTTGAATACATGAAATTAGGCATGTAGTAATAGTTTCTAAAAGTACTATTTAGTAGAAATCCAGACAACTATTGCTACAGCATGGACTTATACTCTACGGCTTGAGTATGAGTTGGTGGTCTAGTGGAGTTGGAAGCGTATATTTTGATATGCTATAGTTGTGTTTCTATCATAGGACTAATATACTTGTATGTTGGGTATATGTGACTGTTAGTTAAGACAGACTTGTACAAAATAACTTCTATGCTATATCTCCTATTGTGATTGTTCGAATGATCTGAATATCCAGGCCCTGCGAGACATGACTTGGATGTTTGCTTTAGAATAGCTCTCTTAAAAAGCGAAAACATTTTAGAAAGTCATGGATCATTGGACTAGAGGTCTAAAAATGGTAGATATCATTTAGAGAGGTGTTAGTACACTCTTTCACTCTGAATATATGGCATTATGTACAGGGGTATATTTATTATTATACCTATAGGTCGAAAACTTTGCTAACACAACATTGACCTTGGGGTCAATATATTTTTATGGTGATATTAAAAAATATTTAAAATATAAAATACATCTATTTCTATAGTATGGGTATTTTGGTCATTTTAGTAACTTAGGCGATGTGTCTTTGGTCTCTGGTATAGCCGTAAATCCTAATTAATTTTGGGCTAAGAAAATGGTCTTAAATAAAATAAATTTTATTTTATTCAAGTAGCCTAGTTTATTTATTAAGTTAGAATAAAATAAAAGGTCTAGAGAGAAATTAATTAATTAGTTTAGTAGGTTAATTAATTGTTCGGGGATTGAGCCCCGTTTGAATAATTAAAAATTAAGTTGGGCCTAAACTAAAATAGCCTACAATTGTTAGACTGGTTTATTTGGGTTGAATAACTAATTATTGGACTAATTATTTGGTCTAAATTAATATAATTAATTTGGCTCAATAGCCTATACTAAGGGTCTAGTAGGCTAGGCCCGAGCTTGTTTAAGCTTAAGATTAGCCGGTTTTAGCAGAAGTTTGAGTGAAGCACGTTGGTTCAAAATTTAGAAACTCCTGAATGATAGCTAGAAGTTAGAGTTTTGGATTGAGAAGAACTCTACAAGGCTATCGGGGTTTAGTTAAATAGTGAATGCCATCTGACACAACAATACAGAACAAGACGCTAACTTTTTCTTTGCTATTATTCTCTTTATTATTGGTTCTCTGTGTATCGTTCTCTTGATACAGAAACAGAGGATTACATTCTTGATATTTCTCTATAGCGTACCGTCAAGAAGAATTAATGACCAATCCCTTAGCCTATAAGCTTTCACCTGCTGGATTTAGGCAATGTCATATATCGGATGATTGAGAGCCTCACATGAATGAGAAAGAGCCATCGACTTGCTGGACAGTAACTAGATTTATCACCAGAGCAATCTTCGAGAGTAGAGACTTCTAGCACACCGTTTATGCCTGTCCAATCGAACCAAAGACAACCAGTTATAAGAAAATGCAAAAGTATATAACCTCATCTACTGCATATTTTTTCACTGCTTCCGTGTCCTATTTTGCCATTTTAACATTTAATTGGTATCAAAGCATGTTGGTTTTTACAGCTTAGGAAGCATGTTAGTAAATAAAACTAGCCAATGATTGTTCGATATCATTACACGATGATTCTTCGTATTTACTGGTTTGGGTAGATTCACTGTAAATCTCATCGTCGAGATATAGGCTTCTGTAACAATTAATAGTTGATTGAATCACGTAAGCTCAATGTTTAAGGGTATAGGCGCTTATTAGATTGTATTTAGATTCAATTCTGTTGGATTCTGTAATATAATCGAGCCTGTAAATGGTGCTGGGAAACTCGAGAAGACAATGAACAGAAGTCAGTTCACAAGCCATGTGGAATAAGCCGAGTTGCTAACTGGATTCAGTGAGAGAAGCCGCCCGGAGGTCAAGCTAAGCAAGCCAAGCTATAGCTTGGAAAGGAGAACCCAGTTGCGGCTTAGGTATTCTTATACTCACAAATCGTGACTAGTTTTGTGTGGCCTTGCCGCGATTTATGCACGAGCTAGCCCCGGTTGGTGTGCAAACCAGGCCACGGTTTCTCGGTACAGGCATGCTGGTCACATGTTCAAGTGCGGTGATCCAGTGCAGCAGGTGCATGAAGACCAGGAAGAATTTTTAAATTTTTTCCTTGTATTTTCATGCAAATTTTCTTTTCCATTTTGGGTCCCATATCAGGCGAAGTTATTATTTTTGCATAATTAATATTCTTGAAATATTTTGCATGAAAAATAATAGTAAGGGACTTTAGGATTAAATAAGATAATTAATTAATTAATATATTTAATTCTTTATTTAGATACTTAGGTTAAAAGAATAGAATAGTTTGAAAACGATACAGTTTTCTAGCATGCCATTTTCTTTTAGCAACATATGTGTATGTTTTCTGAAAGACTAAAATCTTTAAGAATTTTTAACAAGGAAAAATATTTTTTTAATTAAATGATTATTTTAACTTAAAGGCAAAAACTAATCTTTTGTTATTCTCTTAAAGGATTTTATCCTTGATATAGTGATTATTTTAGATTCAGATATTTTTTTAAGTTAATAGGGACAACCATTTTAATTTATTTTGCAAGAAAAATTATTTTTTATCAAATAAAACTTGAGACTAAAATCTCTTAAAAGTTTTACAAGGAAAATTTTGAAATTATTAAGTTCTTGACTAGGTAAAATTAATCAATAGAAAACCTCTTAAAGAATTTTTACCTTGACATAGAGATTTATGGGTTTAAAAATTTTACAAAAGTTAAGGGATACTTAATGGGATATTTCTTAAAAACTCTTGTTTTTAAAAGATTAAGTGGGAAAAGGGTTTCAACAGCTTTACAGCTTCCATCACGGTCCTCATTAGAGATCATGGATCTCCTTGCGTCACCCTAGGAGTGAATTCATATAGGATAGAGATCCCATAATGATTTAGATCTAATAGATAGACATAATTGATGCTCGAGACATATACTGTGAATGGCCAGCTCACGTTAGAGATCATAGTACAGAGATTGTCCATAAGAAATAAGAAGAAATAACCATCCTCTCGATGGAGTTATTTTTTGGACCATTATCTAGAAGTGTAGTCGATTTGTGGTGGTTAACACACTTAGCTTAGGAAACTGTTAATCTTTCCAAGAAACTATGTCAGTTTTCTTAAGAGCCAAATTGATCATATTGAAGATAATAGTGCTAGGATTAACTATTATCAGTATTAATATGATGATAAAGTACACAAATTATTTATTTTTCAACAAACTAAGAATTTTCTTTTATTTTCGATTTTCAAAAATGGTTGGTGGAGGTTCTTTTAGTCCTTTGGCTGTTATTTTCTGTGAGAATAAGTAATGAAACCAAACTATATTGACTGAAAAATGAACTTAGACATAATACTCATTGCAGAGGAGTATAAATATGTCCTATATGAAACCTGCCCTGTTATCGGGGAGTGTTCCACCGAAACGAAGCGAGAAGCTGAAAAAGCATGAAAGAAGGCCGACAAGATGACTCGTTGCTACATGTTGGCCTCCATGTCTAATATGCTCCAGTCCAAACACGAGTATATGGCTACTGCTTATGACACTAGCACATCATTAGTAAGGATATTCGCTGATAAGAGCTGGCCCGCAAGGTAGGAGGCTCTTAGAACGATCATTAATACTAAGATAGTTGAGGGAGCACCAGTCAGGAGCATATGTTCACTATGATTGCTGATTTCGAGAAAATAGAAGTCTTAGGGGCTGTGATTGACCCTGAAAGCCAAGTAGATATAGTTCTTGAATCTCTGCCAACCTCTTTTATTTAGTTCAAGTTGAATTGCAATATGAATAAGTTAAATATAAATTTAATAGAGTTAATGAAGAGTTCCAAATGCCAAAAAAGGTCATGAAGCCATAGTAAAATGCCATATAGCTAAGGCTTTTTCTTCAAGAACTGGACCCAAGCTCAGAAAGTTCAAAAAGAAGAAAGGAAATACAGTAGCCCAGCCAAGTCCTAGCTTAAAGACAAACCTAAGAGCAAGTGCTTCAAATATAGGAAGAAGTAACACTGAAAAAAAGAGTGTCTAGATCTTCAGGCCAAGAAAAATCCCACTAGGTAATGTTTACTATATAGAGTCTGTATCTATGATTGGATAAACTTTCACTTGGATTATTAATTCTGGAGCCATTAATCATATTTTTAACTCCTTGCAGGGTTTTGGAAGATAAGAATAAAAGGGTGAACATGGACTATGTGTGAGAAATAAAGCACAAGTATAGGCCCAGAAAGTGGGAGAGCTGGAACTTAGATTTGATTGTAATAGAGCAATTGTTTTGAAGGATATTTTATATGTACTTAGGTTTAGATAGAATTTGATTTCGGTTGCAAAACTAATAAATTATGACTATTCTATTTCTTTTCATTCTGGTATTACTATTAGTAAAAAATGGAGAAGTTTTATGTATTGGGCATATGTATGAAAATTTGTTCTTCATAAACATTTTAAATAATCAAATATATAACACTTAAAGTAAACCTTTAAATAAGAAGAGAAGGACCATATCAATGACTCATATTTTTGGCATATGAAGCTAGGTCACATTAACTCAATCAGGATTAAAAGGATGATCTATGATAGGCCTTTGGGCTCACTGAGATTGGAAATTTTGCCTCAATGTGAATTCTGTCTTATGAGAAAGATGACCAAAAGGTCTTTTACCAAAAAGGCGGATAGAATCAGGGAAATATTGAGCCTTGTTTATACTGATGTGTTTGGTCCTTTGTCTACACTAGCGAGAGGAGGGTTTGAGTATTTCATTACTTTCATAGATGATTATATAAGGTATAGTTACGTTTACTTGATGAGGTATAAGTCTGACTCATTTGATAAGTTCAAAAAGTTTAAGACTGAAGTGGAGTGTCGAACAGGTAAACTGATTAAAACCTTTTGATCGGATCTTGCTGGAGAGTATCTCATCGGTGAATTCAAGGACTACATGGTATATCATGGGATAGTATCCCAACTCTCTGAGTTGAGGACACCCCAGCAGAACGAAATAGTGAGAAAATGAATAGGATATTGATGAAAATGGTCCAAAGTATGATGCTTCATGCTACTCTTTCAGTTTTTTTTTGGGACATGCCCTAGAAATAGCGGTATACATTCTGAACTTGATGCCTTCCAAGTCAGTACCTAAGGTACCCTATGAGATGTGGATTGGGCATAAGCCAAGTCTGAATCATCTTAGGATATGGGGCTATCTAACTTATGTACTGATCAAATGAGACAAGCTAGAACTAAGGTCAAAATTATGCTACTTAGTTAGGTATCCAAAAGAAGCCAAGGGTGGTTACTTTGATCATTCCAAGGAGCATAAAGTACTGGTAAGTACTAATGCTAAATATTTGGTGGATAATCAAAGTACATCCACGAAAGATTCAACTAGGTTAGAACTGAGGTGAAGTTACATTTTAAATCGACTTCTTTTGGCCTGATTATTGAGTAAGAAGAGGTACAACCTTAGGAACCTATACAAATGGAGCTTCATCGTAGTGGAAGGGAATCTAGGATTCAAAAAAGATGGATTGAAGAGGTTTTTGACCTAGTCTCCTACCATTAAGAACATGATCTCACTAGATACGAGGAGGCTGTTACTGATGCCGATGCAAACTTATAACATAAAGTAATAAAAGTCAATATTGAGTCTATGTATTTCATTTAAGTTTGGGATTTTGTAGCTTCACCTAAAGGGATAAAATCCATTGGGTGTAAGTAGGTATACAAGAGGAAAGAGCTATAGATGGGAAGGTAGAAACCTTCAAAGCTAAGTTTGTAGCGAAATGATATATTCAGAAAGATAGAATCGACTATGAGGAAACTTTTTTTCCAGTAGCCATGTTTAGGTCCAACAGTATCCTCCTTCCCATCACATGTCACTATGACTACGAAATATGGTAAATGGATATCAAGACGACTTTTCTTAATGACCATCTTAGCGAAGACATCTATATGTCCCAACCAGAGGGTTTTATTGCTAAAGGTCAGGAATATATGGTTTGCAAGCTTAAGAAGTTTATTTATTTAAGCAGGTATCGAGAGCATGATATATTCGTTTTGATTAGACTGTAAAGTCTTATGGTTTTTTTCAAAATGAAGATGAACCATGTGTATATAGGAAAATAGAATACATTAATGTGGTTTTTCTTGTGCTTTATGTGGATGACGTTCTACTCATTGGGAATAATGTTGGGATATTGTTATCTACTAAGGTTTTGCTGTCTAGTCAATTTAATATGAAGACTTAGGAGAAGCCAACTACATTCTCGGTATTAAGTTTCTTAGAAATAGGAAATAGAGAATGTTAAGTTTATCCCAAGCCACATACATTGACAAGATGTTAGCTAAATTCAGCAGGGACTCATGCAAGAGAGTTCTAATCTCTTGTAGACATGGGTTATCTTTTTCTTCAAAGGACTATCCTAAGTCTCAAGAAGAAAAAGATAAGATGAGTAGAATTCCCTACGCTTCGATTGTGGAAAGTCTCATGTACGCCATGTTATGTGTTAGGCTAGATATTTGCTTTGCTATAAGCTTAGTTAGCAGATATCAGTTAAACCCTCCCAGGGAAGTTCATTGACAAGTTGTAAAGTATATTCTCAAGTACCTCAAGGGAATGAGAGATTATGTACTGGTTTATAGATTTGATGACTTGATTTCTACAAGATATACAGACTCAAATTTCTAGGCGGATAAGGATTAGAGAAAATTCATAAGTGGATATGTCTTCACCTTGTCTGGAGGAGCTATTTCGTAGAGGAGTATCAAGTAATCTTGCATTGCTGACTCAACCATAGAAGTGAGTATATGGCAGCTTCTGAGGCATCCAAAGAAGCAGTCTGGCTCTGAAAATTTCATATATAACTTGAAGTCGTACCACAAATGGACAAGCCGATTACATTGTACTGCGACAACACAAGCACAGTCTCGTAATCTAAAGAACATAGGAACCGCATGAAAGGGAAACATATAGAAAGGAAGTACTACCTAATTCGGGAATTTATTTAGAGATGGGATGTTATGGTAGAATAGATTGTATTGGAGAACAATCTAACTGATCTATTCAACAAGCCTTTGATTGAAAGAATCTTCAAAAGACACTTAGATGCCATAGGAGTGGACACCTATGAACTTATATAGTCTTGGAGTGCAAGTGGGAGATTGTTGAATTGTATACCCATTAAAACTGTATTTCTGATGTAATTTTGATTAAATTAATAAAAGTTTTATTCAAATTAATTGTTTATATTTTCGTATTTTATTTTATGCACAATTTTTTATGAAAAAAAAAACCTATTGTGTTTAATTAAGTGATCCATAATAATGAAGGTCTTTCATAGTAAGATATGGATAACGAGTTACTTAACACATAAACTGTCGTTCTTAACTGGATGATGAGAATAAGAATCTCATCATGATAAAGTTATTATGTTATGAATTCCAAATGGGGAATGACTTACCTTTAACCAGTGAGTTGTCCTCTCACTTCATAACATAAGCGTATTTCGAATACATAGAACTAGACTTGCAGTAGTGGTTTCTAAAAGTACTATCTGGTAAAAATCCAGACTACTACTGCTACATCGTGGATTTATACCCTATGGCTTGAGTATGAGTTGGTGGTCTGGTGAAGCTGAAAGCGTATACTTTGATATGCTATAGTTGAGATTCTATCATATGACCAATATACTTGTATGTTGGGTATATGTGCCTAGTTAATTAATACAGACTTGTACAAGATAGTTTCTACACTATTTTGCCAATTGTGATTGATCAAATGATTTGAATATCCAAAGCCGTAAGGAACATGACTTGAATGTTTGCTTTAGGGTAGCTCCCTTAGAAAGTGAAAACATTCTAGGAAATCGTGGATCATTGGGTTAGAGGTCTAAGGATAGTAGATATCATTTAGAGAGTTGTTAGTATATTCTTCCTCTCTGAATGTATGATGTTACATAAATGGGTATATTTATCATTACACCTGTAGGTCGGAAACTTTGCTAACACAGTATTGTCCTTAGGGTCAATATTTTTTTATGGTGATACTAGAAAATATTTAAAATACAATATGCAGTTATTTCTATAGTAGAGGTATATTGATCATTTTAGTAGCTAAGGATATGTGTCTTTGGTCTTCGGTATAGCCTCTAATTTCTAATTAATTTTGAGCTAAGAAAATAGCCTTAAATAAAATAGATTTTATTTTATTCAAGTAACCTATTTATTTATTTCGTTAAAATAAAATAAAATGTCCAAAGAGAGAAATTAATTAATTAGTTTAGTAGGTAAATTAATTGTTCAGGGCTTGAGCCTGGTTTAAATAATTAAAAATTAACCTGAGTCTAAACTAAAATACTATACAATTATTAGACTGATTTATTTGGATTGAATAATTAATTGTTGGGCTAATTATTTGGCCCTAATTGATAAAATTAATTTGGTCCAATAGCTTAGACCAAGGGCCCAGTAGGCTAAGCCCGAGCTTGTTTAAGCTTAGGGTTAGGCGGTCTTAAAAAAAATTTGAGTAAAGCATGTTGGTTCAAAATTTAGAAACTCCTGGATGATAGCCAGAAGTTAAGAGTTTTGGATTGAGAAGAACTCTATAAGTCTGTTGGGGGGTTTTTTTGAATAGTGAACGGCGTGTGACACAACAATACAGAACATGACGCTAACTTCTTCTCTGCTATTATTCCCTCTAGCTATTGGTTCTCTGTGTATCATTCTTTTGATGCAGAAACAGAGGATTACATTCTTGATATTGCTATATAGCATACTATCAAGAAGAGTTAAAGACCAATCCCTTCACCTATAAGCTTTCACCAGCCGGATTTAGGTAGTGTCATATACCAGATGATTGAGAGCCTCAAATGAATGAGAAGGAGTCGTTGACTTGCTAGACACCAACCAGAGTTATCACTGAAGGATCAAAACAGAAAATATCAAAGAAAACGTAGCGAAATTTTTTTTAGTTTCTCGAGCTACATCTAGGAGAGAGTACTTACTTTTCTTTATTGGTCGCAGATTAACCAATGAAGAGTTGGATTGCATTGTAACTTATGTTGGAAGGGGAGAAAGAGGTGCCTGCGGTTTGACTGGTATTCCCTCCAATCTTCTACTCCTACGCATCAAGCGTCTTCAAGTTTTCTCTCTTCGTCTTCTGGACTTTGACTCTACTTTATTCTTGGGTTAGCTTGGTGAAAGCTCCTTCTTAGGATAATCACTCTACCAGAGAGAAAGAAGAAAAAGAACGTGGAAGAGAAAAACTAGAAGAGAAAGAGACAGAGACAGCACACTCGTTTTTCAGAAAAGAAAGAGAGAAAAAAAAACACATTGTGCACTTTTTCCCCCCTCTTCCTTCCTTAATATTTTCGGCCAGCCCTAGGCTAAAAATCATGATGCCCTAATGGGCTAGGTGCTGTGTTCATAAATAAGCCCAAGACTGGCCCAATCCTCTTAATTAATTATCTTTTCTGGACTTCATTAAATACCAAAGACTAATTAATTAATTAATTATAATTGGACTCTTAATATATATCAACATATATCAACCCAATTAATTAATTTATTCGAGTTCAATTCTCTTAATTAATTAATTATCTTTTCTGGGCCTTCTTAAAAAATTCAAGACTAATTAATTAATTCTAATTGGACTCTTAGAATAAATTTTTATTTCTCTTCCAGATAATTATCTATTAAGCCTAGATTGTGTGTAAATAATACTAGGGTAATTTGAGCTACTCCAGGGACCAAGATACATATTATTCATTGCTACAAAAATGATCAAAATTCTCTTACTATTAAATAACTACATTTTACCATTTTAAATATTCTCATTTATCATCATATGAAATATTGACCCCAAGAATAATATTGCTAAAGCAATTTTTCGACCTACAGGTGAAATGACAAAAATACTCTTCTATGTAGCATTCATCAATGAGACAGGATAAATGTACTAACACCCATCTCAAAGACGTTTACCATTCTTATATCTCTAATTCGATAATTCATGACTTACACGAATGTACTTGCTTATTATTGGAAGCTACTCAAAAGCACACATTCTAGAGTCACGTTCTTAGGGCCCTGGATTATTAGATTATCCTGGACAATCACAAGGGGGTGATTTAACTTCACAAAGTGAAGTGTAGAAACTCTATTACATGAGTCTGTCTTAACTAACTAAAGTAAGACACCCAATGTACAAGATTATTGATCTCACAAAAGAAATCTCACCCAATATACATCAAAGTACAAGACTCTAACTTCGTCAGACCACCAATTTATACTAAGTATGAAGGCATCCATCCACGCTGTAACAATAATAGTCTAGTCTCTATAATTATAGTCCTTTAAGAGATATCACTATTACAAGTCCAGTTCTACGTTCGAAATACGCGTATGCCAATGATGTAAGTAAATTAACTCACTGATTCAAGGTAAACCATTCCTCATTGGAACTCATGCCATATATAATAGTCTTTCCTTGATGAAATACCCAATTTCATCAAAGGACTAAGAACTCAATTTTACTTGTATGACAAGTATCTATGGTCTATACCTTACTATAAAGAACGACCCAACATATAGACTATTACTTGTCACACTTAGACCTTAAATGTATAGTAATATAAGAAATAAACTAAATTGAATGAATAAATATTTTATTGTAATATATTTACAAATAATACATAGTCTTTGAGGGCATACTTTCCAACAATCACCGGAGCAATCTTCGAGAGTAGAGACTTCTAGCACACTGTCTGTGCCTATCTAATTGAGCCAAACATAGCCAGTTATAAGAAAACACAAAGTTATATAACCTCTTCCACTGCGTATTTTTCACTGCTTCCATGTTCTATTTTTCCATTTTAAACTCCACCTAGAACCCACAATTTAATGAACTAAGCTAACTAAATCAACATCTAACACCCTTAACCCAACAAGGATCAAGAACAAAAGGGATGGGAAGACTTAGGCACCCAACTAAATCCTAACAAGAACACTAGGAAAAAACCTAGCACCTAAATTAGAAATGAATTATTGGATTATCCTTGAATGATTTAGAAACTTGAATCAAATGGAAGGGTTAAGCTCTAAGATTAGTCTTGATTGAAGAAAAAAAATCAAAAGAGGAATCACCTCACCAAACTCACAAGAGTTCTTATATTCAAAATAATCAAAATTCAAAAATCCATTTACAAGAGTTATAATGGGGTATATATAGAATTCCTAACCTAAGCTAGTCAAAAGAGGCCTAAAATAAGTCAAATTGGCCATTAAAACTAATACAATTCATGGAGAAATAAATGAGAGCCAAAACATAGTCAAAATAAACTAAGTAAAACATAAAAATGTCTTCTGGAAGTTTGCACGACCATGCCATCATTGGGTTCGCAAAATTTAAGCTGTGCATGGGCAGCTGCACGACTAGTTGCATGCTTCATGCTGTTATTAACCATGCATAACTTCTAGGAGCAATTTTTCTTTTGCAATCTGCGTGGCTTGATGCATGGCCATGCATTCAAGCCGTGCATTCCCTGTTGCACTCCTTCAAACTTGATCAAACACTTCTCCTTAGATTTTCTTAGCTATTCCTTGATTTTCCACTTAAATCAACTTCTCTTTAAACTCTTTTTGGCTCCTCAATTATATAATTATGTTGAATTTGGGCTCCTTTAATCTCCCCTTTTGGCTCCTATTTCTTGACTATCTTCTCGGTTCTTGGCTTGTAGGCTTAGATGGCTTGAAAATCACCTTCAGATCTCTTGAATGTTGAATCTTTCTAAGGAATCTAGATGTGAGTCTTGGCTATTTATCCCCCCTCTTGAATAGTATAATGCCCATGATGGATCATATCACTCTCATATAATTTTCCCATCATTCAAACGAAGAACAATTCATATTGAATAAATGCTGAACGGGCCCGAGCTTAATGGTATCACATAATTTTCCTTTTTACAACTAAAAGTGATTTTGTTTGAACCCAATTTTTGAAAGAAATTGACAACTAAATCAACATTATTACTAGAATTTTTTTTGGAGAGTTACGTTTGCCTTTCTTGTAGCAGAGATAGCTCCATATTTTGACAGCTTATGTGAGTTCATAATACAACCACCTTATAACTTTTTTGTCGCTAAGGTATTCTATTGTTAATCTTATTGTCTTGAAATTTGTGTACATCTGATAGAACTATACAACTTCTACAGAACTAAAGAAATATTTTGACTTTGCATGTCAGAGCTTTAGTATCATGCTATATCATACACATTTCCATTCCCTCGGATGATAAATGCTTGTAATGATGCACCATGAAGTTCATTTTGAGAAACTACACATTACACATTCTTAGCCTAAATTTTTGCAATAACTGTGCAATTCATAGTGTCCTTCAACATTTTCATAGATAAATTTTGAAAATTTTGTATTCACATTCGTGTTAGCACTTTTTTTTAGTTTCCAAGTTCATAGATAAATTAAAAATAGATGTTTCATAATCTAAAATTTAAAAAGGCTAGCAGCCATACAATATATACTGCATTTTTTTCACTGGCTTTTAAGTTTCGCAATTACATGAGGATGATATGTAATATAGAGGAGTATGAAGAATTCTAACTTTGAATAGATTGATTAAATATACCATGAAAATAGCATATTACTAGTGATACAATATTCTAAGGATTGCAGAAAAATAACAATGGCAGACACTAGAGTGAAACCTGAACCTTTTAAAATCGATCAATCGGTATCCAAATACAGATTCTAATACGTAATACATTAAGGAAAGTTCTTGTCAAAATAATGTAATTAGCATCAAATTTGAAGTATCCTTCTTAAGATTGATATATTCTAGAAATTGTACTAGAGGATTGGAGGCAACCAACATTGAATTAAACTTTAACTTCAAACTTTTCATATTGATTCAAACTAGTGCTTGAGATTGAGCCTCGAAATAAACTCACATTCATATTCGAACCTGTGCAAATCAAGCTTTTTGGGACCGGACCGGACCAGGAACCGGTCCCCGCCACGGCTCGGTTCGTCATTTTAAACCGGACATCACCAAAACCGCGCTGGATAGAGCGAACCGGTATGGACCGGCCGGTCAGACCGATCGGACCGTGAACCGGCTGGTCCGAATACAAACCGACCGGTCTGATTCTTGAAAAAAATTAAGGGTGCAGATTTCTAATCCACTAAACTTTTGAGCAAAATTCTGCAATATTGTTGTGTTGAGTCTGTTGTTGACCAGAGTCACCACACCGACAAGCCTCAATCGTCATCCAAATTATCCAATTTGCTAATTTCCTTCGTTCTTTCCTTTCCTCCTGCTCCACGGCTCCGTCCGACGACATCTCTGAACTCTCAAGTCTGATCTGCACCGTCCTTAAGCATCAAGAGGTATGCTTTGCTTTGGCTGCTTTTTATTTTCTATTGCTGCGCCTGCATCTTCTGATCTGAGCTATGGTTGCTGCGCCTGCATCTTCTGTTGTTGTGTGATTGAGTCTTTTGCTTCATTTCATTGTGTGAGTGTGACTGTTTGAGTGAGGTATAGGACTTTGTGGCTGCACTACATGACCGTGCGTCTTGTACTGCATGCACTCTACCTGTTTGATTATTTGTCCCAGAAGACTATATGAATTGGACAACGAACTGAAATGTCCATCTGACTGAAATGCTTGTGCCGTTAGGACTTAGAACAGTGAACCATATTTTATTGAATTGGGGTGTGAGAGAATGAAGTGGGGGTGATGGTCATTAAATTCAATGGCAGATGGACACTGTCCTAAGTTTGTTTGTTGATGTTGTGAATGGGGTAAAATATGTTGAAAATTTGTTGATGTTGTGATGATCTTTGGGAATGAATTTGGCATGTAAAATATGTTGAAAATTTGCTTGGATAAGGGGAAAAAACTGAAGCTATTTTGCTGAAATTGAATAATGTAACATTTCTGACCCTCTCTCTATTCTGACACGTCTATTTTGTATTTTGCTCATATATGTTGGGAGTAGATGTTTCATGAGCTGAGTTGTTCCTTGAGGGATAAATAAAAAATTGGTCCCATGTAATGCTTTGTTCCCGTTTGCAATGTAATATGCTTAAGCTTTGAATCAGGGGAGGATGATTTCAGGCCATTCAAGACATTGATGAGCATAGTTGAATTAAGCTTGATATTGACTTCTTCATTTTCTCCGACCTGTAATGCTACCCAAAAGACATGGGTGATTTCAGGGGCAACAGGGGAGAGTTTTTCATGTGTTTTTTGAGTATCCATGGCATCAAAAGATAGATAGTTGTCAATTAGAGAAGAGGGGAACCAAGTTGGCAGTGAGCGTCTAGCTACACCATAGACCTTCCACGGTCCGCCGGGAGCTGCTAGCTTCTTTAAGAACTGGGCCAAAGTCACCCCAACTATGCCTGTGACACCTACAATTAGTGCCACTGAACCATGAGAGCTGTCTTGCTCCATTTCAGATTAGGTAGAGAGAAGAGCTGTCTTGCTCCAGAGAGAAGCTCTTGTTATCAATCTGAAGTTGGCTTTGCTTATAGAAGCCCTTAAACGGTAGCACTAGTTTAGTTTAAGGCTAAAATAAGGTTAAAATTGTATTGTTAAATTTGAATGACAAGTTTTGTTTACAAGGTGTTTAATGAAAGTCCTAAGATAAGTTTTGATTATACATACAATGTGTTTGATGGAATGTCTATGAGATGACATATTACTTATATTAATCCATGAATACTAGTATAGCATGCATTCATTTGTGAATTCCTTACCTGTTGCATTATTTACTTGTTTCTACTTAGCGATCACATTATGGTCATCTTCATTCATCTTGGTATATGAATTAAACATTCTTGTTTTTTTATGATTTAGAGCTTATTAATATTTGAATTCAAGCTTGTACATGCATTGTTCCTTAGTGCATTCCTTAGTTACAAGTCCTTGGGACATTGAGCTAGATTAGTTTTGTTTCTTTTGCAGGATTGAATTGATTGAAATGGATTCTTCAAGAAGTAGTTCAACTCCTCAATCAGCTGCTCCATCAGATAACAGTTCATGTGGGAGGAGTAAGTCTGACATTACTTGGAATCATGTAACTCAAAAGGTCATTGAGGGAAAAAATGTTTTGACTTGTTTGTATTGTGGTTTTATTGGGAAAGGTGGTGGAATATATAGAATGAAACAACATTTAGCTGGAAAAAAAGGACAAGTTAGGCCTTGCCCACGTGTTCCACATGATGTGAAATTTCAAATGGAAAATTCTCTTGATGACATTGTTAAAAAAAAAAAGAGAGACTCAAGAAAACTTTGATTCTCAAAATCCTTATGGACCTAGTGTAGCAAACTTTGAAGGTGATGAAGATGTTCAAGAAATACCTCATCCAAATGATACAAGACCTCGTGACCACTTGAAACTTAATGCAACTTAAAAAGGAAAAGGAAGGAATTTAGGACAGATAAATGATTATTTTGCACCAAGAACAACTTCTGGCTCTCAACCAACTTTAAAAAGTGTGCTTGCAAATAAAGAGGCGGTACATAGATCACATATGGAAGTTGCAAAATTTTTCTATGATGCTTGTTTGTCCATTAATGCTGTGAATTCTATCTACTTCCAACGGATGTTTGATGCTGCATGTGCTATAGGGCCAGGGTTTAAAGTTCCCTCTTATCATCAATTGCGAGTTTCTTTGTTGAATGATACAAAAAAGGAAGTGCAGTTATTTGTTGATTCTATGAAAAATGAGTGGGAAAAACTTGGTTGCACTATAATGGGTGATGGTTGGACTGATAATAGACAAAGGACATTGATTAACTTTCTAGTTTACTGTCCTCGTGGAACTGTTTTCTTAAAATCTGTTGATGCCTCTGATGTTGTGAAAAATGCACAAACTTTGTTTGAGTTATTTAAAGAAGTTATTGAATGGGTTGGTCCAGCTAATGTTGTTCATATGGTGACTGACAATGGGGCAAATTATGTGGCTGCTAGAAAATTGGTTAATAATGCTTATCCATCAATCTGTTGGTCTCCATGTGCAGCTCATTGCTTGAATCTAGTGTTGCAGGATGTTAGTAAATTGAGTCATGTACAAATTCTTGCTGAGAAGGGTTCTAAAATTACTAAATTTGTGTATAATCATGGTTTTTGGTTGAGTTGGTTGAGAAAAAGAAAAGATTGGACTGAAATCATTCGTCCAGGTACTATTAGATTTGCTACCACTTTTATTGCTCTTAATAATGTCTATCAGCATATGCATGACTTGAAGGCTTTGGTGACTTGTAAGGAGTTTTGTGATTCTAAGCTTTATAGAGAAAATAAGACAAAGGAAGTGGTTGCAATCATTTTAGATAACAAGTTTTGGAATGATTGCCATGTTATTGTTAAAGTAGTAGAGCCTTTGATGCGTTTGTTGCGTATTGTGGATGGTGATAAAAAGCCATATTTAGGTTATATATTTGATGGCATGCATAGGGAATGTAAGGCAATCAAAATGCTATTCAATCAAAGGAAAAGGTATTACAAGGTGTATACTGATATCATTAAAAGAAGATGGGATATGCATTTGAAGAAAAGTATACATGCTGCTGCATATTGGTTGAACCCTGCCTTTCAATATGACCGAGAAAGCTTTTGTGATAAACCTTATGTCATGGATGGTCTTATTGAGGTTGTTACTAAAAAGACCAAGGAGGGTTGGAGTAAAATACTACAAGAGAGTATTCCATTCAGAGACCAATTAAATAGTTTTGGTTCTGATACTGCAAAAGAGACATACAAAACTTTTCCACCTGGTAATATTATTTCTTTTACTTTTATTTTTTATGTTAGTTATTACATTGTTATTATATAATTTTGTTTCATAATTATTAATTTAATTTCTTTTTAATAGATGAGTGGTGGAAAATGTTTGGTTATGGAGCACCAAATTTAAGGAAGTTGGCAATTCGTATTTTAGGGAAAACAAGTAGTTCATCTGGATGTGAAAGAAATTGGACTGTGTTTGAAAGGATACACACTAAAAAGAGAAATAGATTGGAATATCAAAGACTTAGTGACCTTGTCTTTGTGCATTACAACTTGAAGTTGAAAAATAGGTAAATTTCTTTTTTGAAAATATTGAGTTATTCTTTTGAATGTTTGTTTGATATAAGTATAATAAATAACTTATGATATGATAATAGGTTGTTGTCTAAGGAGAAGAGTATTGATCCAATTGATTATGAAAGTATAGATACTACTGACTATTGGATTCTTGGGGATGTGGAGGATGAGCCTTCAAGTAACATTGTTGAAGAAGTAGAGCAAATATTGTATGAATAGCTTGAGGAACCAAGGTTACAAATGCAAAGTCGTCGTGGAAGAGAAGGTTAGTCGTTCTTTTTTTTTTTTCCTAATATTGATCAAAATTATTTATAATATACTTGTATTATATTTTTGACTCTTATATATCTACTTAAATTGTTTGTAGATGACAATGATGGTGATGATTTTGTGGTGGAAGATATTGGTGATGACAATGATCTTTCAAGAATAGATCAATTTGCATTTGAGTCACAACTATTTGATATTGATGTTGGAGTTGCAAGCACAAGTGGGGCATCCAACAACGAGGATTTTGATCATGAAAGTTGGCCAGGAATTTGAAGATTTGTACCTTATAAGTAATAACTTAATATGGATTTGAAATTGTGTTTGTAATAAATTAGGAATGACTACTACTTTTAATTTTATTGTATGTTAGATTGTTAGTTATAAACTAAGAATGACTATTTTTAATCATGTATTTAAATGTTTATGTCTTTATGCACTTAAATTACACTATATTATTGATTAATTTTATTTTTAAAATAAATATATTTTTAATTTTTAAATTATAATATTACCGGTTTAATTACGGTTCAATTATGGTCTAATTATGGTTGGACCATTAAACCGTAAACCAGTAAGTTTTTCGGTTCGATGACCGGTCCGGTTCTGAAAACATTGGTACAAATATTAACAATAATAATAATAATAATAATAATGCAATGAAGGTCGAATATCTATGAGTTCAACTCGATTCAATTCGTGCGTCCTAAATACTATAACTATTGCTCATTTTTCTTTGCCAAACATATCTCTTATTTGTAAGCCATTTGCATAGTAATAGATATGTCTAGGCAGGAAGCTATGCTATGTAGACAATTACCCACATAATGATGAGATTGGGAATAAGAGAACTAAATTTGGTGGACCATGAAGAAATTTGAACTGCATATAATAATTACAACCTCCTTGATTGGCACTATTTTGGCATTTGAGTATTTGATTGTTTACTGCTATCAGAAGTAGACATAATGAGCACCATTAAGGGATCCATGGAAATTATTTCATTGATGAAAATTAAGTTTGTTGCATAAGAGAAACACACGATTTGCTATATGCTTAAGGTAGACTTCTACAGAGGAAATACCGACTAGGTGAAACATATAGAATCAACCATTAATCAGGAAAAAAAAAAAAATCCTAGAATAGAAATACATCCTGTAACCTCATAGAGGGATTGATGCTCTGAACAAGGAACAGAAGCCATGCAAACAATGAACAAAACCAGAAAAAGAACTAGGCACGGTGCACCGAAGGCAAAAAAATAACACCTTTGCGTGTCTTTGGTCTGTTTGGCTGAGAAAAAGAAGTACGAACCACTGGAGTGGCTTTTTGTCTCGACAACTCCGGTTGAAACCCAGCAATCCTTCAACTCCTTCGTGGCATGAACACGAAGCTCTTTGCTCCTCAGAATATTCCACCGCCCAATTCTATGTTGGTGAAACAATTTAGGCGAGGAATTACACTTCTTGATCCGTTGCTATTGATTTAGCAAAATCAAGAAGAAGACATAAAGGAAGAAAAATGAACGAGAGTGAGAGAGTTTGACAGAGAAAAAAGCTCTGTTCTTTTCTTTTTCCTTTCATGTGTTTCCATTGAAGAGAACCCTCTCACAACCCACGACTATTCACCATCTCAGATAACTAAAACACCGGGGTTTTAATAATTTAAAACTCCCGGAGGCTATCAACAGAAGAAGCTCGGCTAAGCCTTAACTCTTCTGTTACGTGAATCAAAATAACCGCTTTAGTCCAGGCTATTGAGTCAAAATTAATTTATTATTTTTCTTGGACCTAAAGAGTCAAAAAATAATAACCATTAATTATTTATTTTCTGAGCCTATTAAAATAACCTAATAAATAATTAATGAGCCCAAATGAACGAAAATAATTATTTAAGCCCTTTATTAATTAGTTTAAGTCCAGGTTAATTTTTCTAATTATCCAATCTGGGTTTAGGCTCTGAATAATTAATTAACCAATTAAACTAGATAATATATTTAATTTCTCTCGTTCCTTTATTTTATTCTAGTTTAAAAATAAATTAGACTTTCTAAATAAAATAAAATTCTTTTATTGTGACCATTTCCTCGACTTAAAATAATTAGGACTTATGGGCTATTCTAAGGACCAAAAAGACACATTGCCTTGACTACTAAAATGACCAAAATACCCTTACTATATAAATAGTTGTATTTTATATTTTAAATATTTTTTAATATCACCATAAGAAAATATTAATCCCAAGGATAGTGCTGCCTTAGCTAAGTCTTCGACCTATAGGTGAAATAACTAAAATACCATTCTACACACTACCGTGCATTTAGAGAGGAAATAGTGTACTAACACCTCTCTAAAAGACATCTACCATCCTTAGGCTTTTAGCCTAATAATCCACGACTTCTTGAAATATTTTCGCTTTCCAAGGGAGCTATCCTAAAGCCAATATCCAAGTCATGTTCTTCATGGCCCTAGATAATTAGATCATTCGAACAACTACAAATGGTGATATAGTGTAGACACTATCTTGTACAAGTCTGTCTTGACTAACTAGTTACATATATCCAACATACAAGTATATTGGTCATTCTAAAGAACCTCAACTATAGTATATCAAAGCATATGCTTCCAACTTCGTCAGACTACTAATTTATACTCAAGTTGTAGAGTACAAGTCCACGCTATAGTAGTAGTAGTCTATGTTTCTATCACATAGTACTTTTAGAAACCACTACTACAGGTCCTATTCTACATATTCAAAATACGCTTGTGTTATGAAATGAGAAGACTACTTATTGGCTAAAGGTAAGTTATTTCTTATTTAGAATTCATAACACAATAACCTTGCCATGATGAGATTCCCATTCTTATCATTGTTATGAACAGTAGTTTATGTGTTAAGTATCCCATAGTTCATACTTTACTGTGAAAGACCTCTATTCACATGAATCATTTACTTAAACACAATAGGTCTTTTCTAATAAAATTGTGCACAAATATAAATAAGATTTCACAAATAATTTCTGAGAAAAAAATATTTTTATTAATACAAGTCAAAATTATATCAGAAACTTAGTCTAAGAGGGCATACATCCCAACATGGATGAACTTGATTTCACAAATCTGGTTCTTCTTGGAAAATGAGAAAAGGAAGACTCTCATTAAAGGAACTTTAACGGCTACAAAGAAAATAATTGTGCTGGTGCTAGTATGTGGAGGTCCTATTGGCTACAGTTGATATTAGTTTCTAAAAGTTACCAAGAAATATGAAACACTTCATTGATGATAGGTATAACCAAGATGTAATTTCATATAACATCTTGAAGAATCGCTTCTAAATCTTTTCATAAGCACATTAGTACTTCTATTTTTCTCAATTCTTCTGGTTGAAGTAGAAAGATGATTAGTAGCTAGAGCATGCTGCTAAACTATTTGAACTAAATTGTTTGAAGTTTTAATGGATTAATGAATCATAAATAGTAGGTTGACACTGTATAGTAGGATTTCAAAAGTACCATGCATATATGATGATGCACCCTAAATCTTTTAAAGGCAACACGATGCAAATAGAGATTCTATTACCTGATTCTTGAAGATAAGGAAATATACCACCAATATGATACTGTAATATTGAATTTATAGTATGAAGTAAAACTCCACTAGGTATTAGGACCTTTGAGATGTATCATAGAGGTCAACTATAGATGAAACAACTGAGATGTAAGTTCTCCATACCAGTAGCAGTTGAAATGTTCCCTTATTTTTTAATTCAATTGAAAGACAATTAGTCATAGCAACTACCTAATTAAGATTCATATGGCATTGGATATTGAAACAAAATTCTATTAAAATGGTAGCAGTGTTTAAAGGAAGTTTGATTGTTCTGGGTCAATATGAAACTCTGCAGTGGGAACCCATGAGATGTAAAATGGTAAAACACAAATTGGCTTTAAAAAGATGCAATATATATATATATATATATATATATATATATCTCATTGCAAGTTCAGCAAGAAAATGAGAAATAATCTTGAATCCATAACTGGTTGGAGACTAAGTGACAAAAAACTGCAGCAAAATTCAACTACATGAACATCCAAAGTTGAGAAATTTCAAGACCTACCAAACCATACCCTCTCCCACCATTCAGACATCTGTAGGGAAAACAAAAAGGAAAAGAGAGAGTGGAGGAACTTCAAGGTCCACCTTTATCGAGAAAAAGCTCTGTTTCTAAGGTTCGAGTCTTCACGTGTAATTATGCTCTGGCAGAACTCCCTTAGGTCTAGAGAAAGATGGAGTCGATACTCAACCTTTGCCTCGAGACTCAGCTCTTGGGAATATCATAGGCAAGAAAAAGCCTAAGCTGGAGCTAAGCTAGCATAACAGGTGAAGATTCTATCTATTTATGTTTAAGGGGAAGTCCCAATCAACTTTATTCATCTGCATGAGATGAATTGCACGGGGAAGCAAAGGAGATTCTTTTTTCCAGAATAGTATGGGAAGTGAAGGTTTGTGTGAAGCACCTGGAATTGGTGTGACCATTTTGAGGAGTGCTGAGAATTTTGAGATGTATAAGGTTGTGAGAAAAGAAGCAAAAATAGTTGTTAAAAAAGCAAGATTAATAGTTTTTAAGGATTTATATGAAAGTTGAAAGCTTAAAATGGCAAAAATAATCAAAACAAGAGCATGTTAGGAAAACAAAAATTTTACCTCTGTGATGAAGTGGCCCTTTTCGGACTGGTGTAGATGTCTGTATAAGGATATTCGAGGCTAGTGGCTCACGTCCTTGCAAACGTCTAATGCGTTTCATCTACACGAAGCTTTCGATCTTATGAAATAGTACCAGTAGTACAGCCAGTGAAAGGTTGAATATTGGGTTTTGATCAACTTTGGTCTTGAAATTGGGTTTGGCTTTCTTTGAATGCCAAATTGAAGTACGCAGAGTTATTTTCTGTGACTTGCTTCTGTGAATTAGAAGCTCACTGATAGCTCACACACCTCCACCAAAATGCATGATTTCTTCTGCCTTTTCAATCCTTCACTGAGAGAGAATATAATTGCGCAAAAATAGAATACCCATGCTTTCAGTTATCTTCACGTTAAACAACACGGGATTCATCCGGTGTTGTCTTTTTTTAAAATTAATTAATTAATTAATTACTTGAATAATATTATTTTTTTATAAATTTTATTTTACCTTGGTCTTACTTATTGGACCAAATAAATTATTTATTCTTGGGCTTGGACATCCATAAATAATAAATCTCAATTATTTATTTTCTGAACTTTATTAAACAATCCAATAAATAATAACAAGCCTAAATAGACAAAATGAAAATTTATACCTTTTATCTAGTTCCAGAATAATTTTCTAATTATTCAATGTGAGCCTTAGGCCCTGAATAATTAATTAACTATTTAAATTAGATGAAATAAATACTCTCTTTTGGACATTTTATTTTATTCTAGTCTAATAATAAATTAGACTAATAAAATAAAAATCCATAATTATCAAGACCAATTCTTTAACCCAAATCCTTCATGACTTAAAGGCCATTCTGGGGATCAAAAGACATATCGCCATGGCTACTAAAATAACCAAAATACCACTGCTATATAAATAGCTATATTTTGCATTTTAAATATTTTCTAATATCACCATAAGAAAATATTGACCCCAAGGACAATACTGCGTTAGCAAAGTCTTCGACCTATAGCCGTAGTAGTAACAGTTTAGGTTTCTTTTAAATAGTACTTTTAGAAACCACTATTATAGGTCTTATTCTACGTATTCGAAATACGCTCATGCTATGAAATGAGTGGACTACTCACTGGCTAAAGGTAAGACATTCCCCATTTGAAATTCATAACACAATGGCTTATACATAATGAGATTCCTATTCTCATCAATCGGTTAAGAACAAACATTTATGTATTAAGTAATCTGTGATCCATATCTTACTGTAAAAGACCACCATTCACATGGATCACTTACTTAAACACAATGGGTTTTTTCTAAACAAAAAAATTGTGCACAAATAAAATGTAACTTTACAAACAAACTTTGAGAATATTTTTTTTATTAATAAATTTGATAATTACATCAGATAATTTAGTCTAAAGGGCATTTATTCCAACAATCTCCCACTTACACTATAAGATTAAGAAAGTCCGTAGGTGCCCACCCTTATGGCGTCTAAGTGTCTGTTGAAGACTTTTTCAGCCAAAGGCTTGGTAAAGGGATCTGCTAGGTTGTTCTCCGAGACTATCTGTTCCACCATAATTTTCCGTTTCTAAATAAAATCCCGGATTAGGTGGTACTTCCTCTGGATGTGCTTCCCCTTTTTGTGGTTCCTGGGTTCTTTGGATTGTGAGACTGCTTCAGAGTTATCGCAATACACAACAAACGGTCTGTCCATGTGTGGCACAACTCTAAGTTCCGAAAGAAACTTTCGGAGCCAGACTACTTCCTTGGATGCTTCCGAAGCTGTCACATACTCAATTTCTATAGTTGAGTCAGCAATACTAGTGGATATGTCTTCATCTTATCTGGAGGAGCTGTTTCATGGAGGAATATTTGCTAACTAAGCCTACAGCAAAGCAGATATCTAGTCTAGTGTACAGTATGACGTACATGAGACTTCTCACAGCCGAAGTGTAGAAAATCCTACTCATTCTGTATTTTTCCTTTTGTATAACCATTTACACCTAATGGGTTTTATCCCTTCAGGTGAAGCTACAAGATCCCAAACCTGATTGAGGTACATAGATTCAATCTCGATTTTCATTGCTGCATGCCATATATCTGCATTGACATCAACAATAGCTTCTTTGTATCTAGTAGGATTTTATTCCTGATGATCAGAGACCAACTCAAAAGTCTTCTCCTATCCATTTTTTTAGAACTCTAGATATCTTCCCACTACGATGAAGCTCCATTTGTACAGGTTCTTGAGGCTGTGCCTCTTCTTGTTCCATAATCGGGATTGAAGAAGTTGATTCCAAAAATAACTTCTCCTCGAGTTCCAACCTTGTTGAACCTTTAGTGGAAGTACTTTGATCATCTTCTAGGTATCTAGCATTGGTACTTACTACTACTTTCTGCTCATTGGGATGATAAAAGAAATCTCCTTTTGTCCCTTTTGGATACTCAAAAAAGTAGTATAATTCTGATCTTGGTTTTAACTTATCTTTATTGATCAGTACATAAGTTAGACAGCCCCATATCCTAAGATGATTTAGACTTGGCTTACGCCCAATCCACATCTCATAGGGTATCTTAGGTATTGACTTGGAAGGCATCGAATTCAAAATGTATGCCGCTGTTTCCAAAGCATATTCCCGAATAGAGATCAGAAGAGTAGCATGAGACATCATGCTTCGAACCATTTCTATTAATATTCTGTTCCTTCTCTTAGCTACTCCATTTTGTTGGGGTGTACCTAGCGCAGAGAGTTGGAATACTATTCCATAATGTACCATATAATCCGTAAACTCACCGAAGAGGTATTCTCCATCATAATCTGATCATAAGGTTTTGATTAGTTTACCTGTCCGACACTCCACTTCAGCCTTAAATTCTTTGAACTTGTCAAAAGAGTCAGACTTGCGCCTCATTAAGTAGACATAACCAAACCGCGTACAATCATCCGTGAAAGTAATAAAGTTCTCAAAGCCCCCTCTAGCTTGAGTAGACAAAGGACCACACACATCAGAATGAACAAGACCCAATATCTCATTAACTTTATCAGCCTTTTGGATAAACGACCTTTTGATCATTTTTTCCATAAGGCAGGATTCATATTGAGGCCAAATTTCTAATCTTAATGAGCCTAATGGCCCATCATTGATTAACCTCTGAACCCTGGTTGAGTTAATATGGCCCAACCTTAGATGCCAAAGATATGAGTCATTGACATTGGTCTTTCTCTTCTTACTTAAAGGTTCAAATTGAGCGTTATTTATTTGATTATTTGTAGGATTTAAAAAGAATAAATTTTCATGCATGTGCCTTGTACATAATGTTGGTTTGACAAAAAAACAGAGGAGCATGTTGTAGCAACGGAGAACAAACAGAGGCAAAGAAAAACCATTAAGAGTAGCAGCATGGAAGCATTTAAAACATACCTCTGGGTGCCTTAAACCTCTTAGGCTGTGAAAGAATGGATTGAACCACAGGGATAGCCCCTTCTTACTCGCCTGATGAAGCTTCCGGTTGAAAACCTGCTAACCTCCTACTCCACCTTGTTTGCATGAACGATGAACGCCAAAGCTTTTTGGTTGTCAGAATATTCCACTACCTAAATCCTTGTTGGTGAAACAAAGGGTGAAGAGGAATGATCTCAAGAGGAGGAATAAAAAATGGTCTCAACCTTCTCCTTATTTTTGAAAACCAAAATGTTGAGGAGGAATCCTCTCAACTTTCTTAGTGAACTAAAGGTTTTTGCAGAAAATCAACAACCTTACAACCTCTTGTATTCTTTGCTAATATAAAGAACAAGAGAACCAAGGGTCACAACATCAAGGAGAACCAAAGGTCATGAGAGAGAGAGGGCTTAGAAAAAGAAAACCAGGTTTTCTTTCTTTCCACACCAAGAGACGGAGGTCTCTTATTCCAAATATGAGAATTCCAAATAATTCTCCAATTGCAATTGGAACCCATAAAGTTCTCAGAATTATAAATTGGCCCATCAACTTATCTATTTCGTAATAAACCCTATTATGTTATTAAATAACATCTTGAGTATATATTCTTCTTTAACTGAGACCAATTCCTCAACCCAAAATTAATAAGGACTTACGGGCCATTCCGAGGACCAAAAAGACACATCGCCTTGGTTACTAAAATGACTAAAATACCCCTGCTATATAAATAGCTGTATTTTACATTTTAAATATTTTCTAATATCACCTTGACCCCAAGGACAATGTTGCGTTAGCAAAGTCTCCGACCTACAGGTGTAATGACTAAAATACCCCTCTATACATCGCCGTACATTCAGAGAGGAAGAAGTGTACTAACACCTCTTTAAATAACATCTACCATCCTTAGGCCTCTAGTCCAATGATCCACAACCTCCTGGAGTGTTTCCGCTTTCCAAGGGAGCTACCCTAAAGCAAACATCCAAGTCATGTTTCCCAGGACCCTAGACATTTAGATCATTCAGACAACCACAAGGGGCGATATAGTATAGAAACTATCTTGTACAAGTCTGTCTTAACTAACTAGTCACATATACCCAACATGCAAGTATATTGACCCTATGATAGAACCCCAACTATAGCATATCAAAGTGTATGCTTCCAGCTTCGTCAGACCACCAACTCATATTCAAGTTGTAGAGTACTAGTCCACGCTGTAGCGGTAGTAGTCTAGATTTCTACCATATAATACTTTTAAGAAACCACTATTACAGGTCTTATTCTACATATTCGAAATACGCTTATGTTATAAAGTGAGTGGACTACTCACTGGCTAAAGGTAAACCATTCCCCATTTGGAATTCATAACATAATAAACTAGACATGATAAAATTCTCATTTTCATCAATCGATTAAGAACAAATGTCTATGTGTTAAGTAACCCGTGATCCATACCTTACTGTGAAAGACCTCCATTCACATGGACCACTTACTTAAACACAATGGGTTTTTTCCAAACGACATTGTGTATAGATTAAAATAAATTCACAAACGATTTATGAAAATAAATTCTTTTATTAAAACATTCAATTTTTTATATTAGAAATCTAGTTTAAGAGGGCATACTTTTCAACAATCTCTCACTTACACTCTAAGACTAGGTAAGCCCGTAGGTGCCCACTCCTATGGCATCTAAGTGCCTCTTGAAGACTTTCTCAGCCAAAGGCTTGGTGAATGGATTTGCTAGATTGTCATCTGTTTCACCACGACTTCCCATCTCTGGATGAAATCCCGGATTAGGTGGTACTTCCTCTCGATGTGCTTCCCATTCTTGTGGTTCTGAGGTTCCTTGGATTGTGATACTGCTTCAGTATTGTCGCAATACATCACAATCGGCCTGTCTATATGTGACACAGCTCCAAGTTCTGAAAAGAACTTCTGGAACTAGACTGCTTCTTTAGATGCCTCCGAAGCTGCCACATACTCAGCTTCCATGATTGAGTTAGCAATGCAAGATTGCTTGATATTCCTCCACGAAATTGCTCATCCAGACAAGGTGAAGACATATCCACTAGTAGATTTTCTCTCATCCTTATCCGCCTGAAAGTCTGAATCTGTATATCATGTAGAAACCAAGTCATCAACCCTGTAAACCAGCATATAATCTCTTGTTCCCTTGAGGTACTTGAGAATATGCTTTACAACTTGCCAATGAACCTTCCTAGGATTTGACTGATATCTGCTAACTAAGCCTACGGCAAAGCAGATATCTGGCCTAGTATACAGCATGACGTACATGAGACTTCCCACAGTCGAAACGTAGGGAATCCTACTCATTCTGCCCTTTTCTTCTTGAGACTTAGGACAATCCTTTGAAGAAAATGACAACCCATGTCTGCAAGGAATTAGATCTCCCTTGCATGAGTCCATGCTGTACTTGGCCAGCATCTTGTCAATGTATGCCTCTTGGGATAATCCTAACATTCTCTACTTCCTATTTCTAAGAAGTTTAATCCCGAGAATGTAGCTGGCTTCTCCCAAGTCCTTCATACTGAATTGACTAGACAGTTAAACCTTTGTAGATGATAATGACCCTACATCATTTCCAATGAGTAGAATATCATGCACATACAAGACAAGAAAAACCACATTAATACCTTCAAGTTTCCTGTACATGCATGGTTCATCATCGTTTTGAATAAAACTGTAAGACTTTACAGACTCATTAAAACGAATGTTCCATGCCCTCGATACTTGCTTAAGTCCATAAATAAACTTCTTAAGCTTGCAAACCATATGTTCTTGGCCTTCAGCAATAAAATCTTTCGGTTGGGACATATAGATGTCTTCGCTAAGATGGCCATTTAAAAATGTCGTCTTGACATCCAATTGCCATATCTCGTAGTCATAATGACATGCGATGGCAAGGAGGATACGGATGGACTTAAGCATGGCCACTGGGGAAAAAGTTTCCTCATAATCGATTCTCTCTTTCTGAGTATACCCTTTCGCCACAAGCCTAGCTTTGAAGGTTTCCACCTTCCTATTTACTTCCCTCTTCCTCTTGTATACCCACTTACACCCAATGGGTTTTATCTCTTCAGGTGAAGCTACAAGATCCCAAACCTGATTGAAGTACATAGACTCAGACTCGACTTTCATTGCTTTATGCTATAGATTTGCATCGGCATCAGCAATAGCTTCCTCATATCTAGTGGGGTCTTGTTCCGATGGTCAGAGACCAGCTCAAAAGCTTCTCCAGTCCTTCTCTCCGGAACCCTAGACACTCTCCCACTACGACGAGGCTCCATTTGTATAGGCTTTTGAGGTTATACCTCTTCTTGTTCTACACTCGGGTCAGAAGAAGTTGATTCCGTAGATAACATTTCCTCAAGTTCTAACCTAGTTGAACTTTTCGTGGAAGTACTTTGATCATCTTTTAAGTATCTAGCATTGGTACTGACTAGTACCTTCTGCTCATTATGATGATAAAAGTAACCACCCTTTGTCCCTTTTGGATAACCAACAAAATAGCATAATTCTGATCTTGGTTCCAACTTGTCTCCCTTGATCAGTACATAAGCCGGATAACCCCATATCCTGAGATGATTCAAACTTGGCTTACGCCCAATCCACATCTCATAGGGAGTCCTAGGTACTGATTTGGATGGCACCAAGTTCAAAATGTATGTCGCTATTTCCAGGGCATATCCCCAAAAAGACACTTGAAGAGTAGTATGAGACATCATGCTCTGGACTATTTTCATCAATGTCTTGTTTCTTCTCTCAACTACTCCGTTCTGCTGGAGTGTCCCCGGAGCAGAGAGTTTGGATACTATCCCATGATGTACCATGTAGTCCTTGAATTCACCCAGGAGGTACTCTCCACCACGATCCGATCGTAAGGTCTTGATTAATTTGCCTGTCCGATGCTCCATTTCAGCCTTAAACTCCTTGAATTTATCAAAAGAGTCAGACTTGCGCCTCATCAGGTAAATATAACAAAACCTTGTACAATCATCCGTGAAAGTAATGAACTACTCAAAACCTCCTCTAGCTGGTGTAGATAAGGGACCACACACATCAGTGTGAACAAGACTCAATATTTCATTGGCTCTATCCGCTTTTGGGGTAAATAACCTTTTGGTCATCTTTCCTATCAGGCATGATTCACACTGAGGCCAATTTTTCAATCTCAATGAACCCAAAGACCCATCATGGATTAGCCTCTGAATCTTGGTTGAGTTGATATGACCCAATCTTAGATTCCAAAGATATGAGTCATGGACATTGGTCTTTCTCTTCTTAGTTAAAGGTTCAGATTGAGCATTATTTGATTGATTGTTAATAGGGTTTAAAAAGAATAGATTTTCATACATGTGCCCAATACATAAAATTTCTCCATTTCTACTGATAGAAATATCAGAATGGAAAGAGACAGAATATCCTTGATTTATTAGTTTTGCAACTGAAATCAAATTCTAACGAAAACCAGGTACATATAAAATATCTTTTAAAACTACTATTCTATTCCAGTAAAAAATAATATCCAGCTCTCCCACTGCAAGGGCCCAGACTTGTGCTCTATTTCCCACACGTAGCCCATGTTCACCATTCTTGAGTCTTCTAATCTTTTTAAACCCCTGCAAGGAGTTACATATATAATCAATGGCTCCTGAATCAACAATCCAAGTGGAAATTAATCCAATCATTGATATAGACTCTAGATAGAAAACATTACTAGCGGGGTTTTTCTTGGCTTGAAGGTCTGGACACTCCTTTTTCCAATGTCCCTTCTTCCTACATTTGAAGCACTTGCCCTTTAGTTTAATTTTTGGCTGGACCACTGCGTTTCCCTTCTTCCTTCTGAACTTTCTGGACTTGGGCCCAGTTCTTGAGAAAGAAGCTTTAGTAATCATGGCCTTTGATTGAGGCTTCATGACTTTCTCTGCCATTTGGAGTTCCTTCATTAACTCAGTTAAATTCATGTTTAACTTGTTCATATTGTAATTCAACTTGAGCTGAGTAAAGGAACCCAGTAGAGACTCGAGAACCATATCCCTTTGGCTCTCTGGGTCAATAACCGCCCCTAAGATTTCTACTTCCTCAAAAGCAGCAATCATCTTGAGCATGTGCTCTCTGACTGATGCTCCCTCAGCCATCTTAGTGTTAATTATAGTTCGAAGAGCTTTCTATCTAGCGGGCGAGCTTTTATCTGCGAACATAGTGGCCAATGACTGACTAATATCATACGCAGAAGCCATGTGCTTGTGTTTTGATTGGAGCACATTAGACATGGAGGCTAACATATAGTAGCATGCCATTTCGTCAGTCTTCTTCCATACTTTCTCAGCCTTTCGCTCTTCGGCGGTGGAACCTTCCCCAATCACAGGGCAGATTTCGTAAATGACATACTTATACTCATCGACTGTGAGTATTATGTCCAGGTTCCTTTTTCAGTCCATATAGTTTGGTCCCGTTAGCTTATTTTTCCTGAGAATAATGGCCAATAGACTAAAAGAACCTTTCGCCATTTCTAAAAAATCAAAAAATAAAAGAAAGGATTTAGTTTGTGAAAATAAAATAAATATGTGCACTTTATCCTTATTATCAAAACTGATAATAATCGATTTGGCTCTTAGGAAAACTGACATAGCTTCTTGAGAAGATTAACAATTTCCTAAACTAAGTATATTAACTACCACAAATTAATTTCCCTTCTAGGTAATGATCTAGAGAATAACTCCATCGAGGGGATGGCCGTTTCCTCTCATTTCCTATGGACATACCTCGCACTTATAACCTCCAACGTAGGTTGGCCAATTATAGTACGTGTCCTGGGTTATTAATTACATCATTCCATTAAATTTAGATCCTTGTGGCATCCCCATCCTATACGGGTTCACTCTTAGGGTGACGCGAGGGGACCGATGATCTCTAATGAAAGTTTTCTGAAATTAACAATCATGGGGCGTTGGAACTCTTCTCCCACTTAGTCTTTTAAAATAAAAGTTTTCTGAAAAATATCCTTTTGAAAATTTTCATTAAGTTTTTTCTTAACTCAAAAAATAAAATATCTAAATCCATTAAAATCTCTTTGTCAAGGCTTATATCATTTGAGAGATTTTTCCATAGACTAATTTTATTTAAGTTAAAACGTAATGATTTCAAAAAATTTTCAATTACAACTTTCTAGAGACTTTGGTCTCAAGTTTGTTTGACAAAACAAATTTTCTTGTGCCAAAATTAAAACAAAATGGCTTTCTATTTTAACCTTACAAAAATATCTAAATCCAATATGTTTTTTATGTCAAAGATTAAATCCTTTGAAAAAATATCTAAGGATTAATTTTTGTTCAAGTTAAAATAACCATTTAATTTTTAAAGAAAAATGTTTTTCTTGTCAAAAATATTCCCAAAGACTTTGGTCTTTGAGAAAACGCGTACATAGGTACTCAAAATAAATAACATGCTAGGAAATAGTAAATGTTTTCATGCTATTCTATTTTTAAACATAAGTGCCCAAATAATAGAACACATTAATTAATTAATTAATGGTCTTGTTTAATCCTAAAATCCTTTACTAATATTTTCATGCAAATATATTCCTCGAATATTAACTATTGCAAAATATTAACTTTGCCTGGTATGGGATCCAAAACGCAAAAGAAAAACGCAAGAAAAATTAGAAGGAAAAATTAAAAAATTTCTCCTTGATCCACTGCAACCGCAATACTGGATCATGCACCCCATCTGCACTGTGGTCCACTGCACAGTGGACCCGCCGTACAGAACCCGGACCCACGAGAAAACCAGCGCACGGATGGCATCCAAGCCCCTAGCTGGCACCGGCTTGCGCGGCGTCGGTTCCGGTTTGGATGGCCAAGACCGGCCTTCTAGACCATAGCCGGCACCAGTTCCAGCATCCAAGCCGGCGCCGTTCCGGTCTAGACGCCAGATCCTGCAGTTTTTTCTGCGAATATCTTCTGCACAGCCTTCTGCACCCAACCCCTGGTTTTTCCTCTCAGCTTCTAGCTTCGATGGCTCTCCAATTTCAAACCAAATACAACGAAATCAACCAAAACCAACAATCGTCTATACCCTTCCAAATTGGGTTTACACGATTGTTCTATGAAAGCATGAAAATTACAGAGGGCTTATGCTTCTACTGTGAAGCTTACAAAAACACCTATCCCATACCAAAACAGCGAAGGATCACAGGTTTAAGCACCAAACAATGATCTTCTCCATTTTTATTAACTAACATACTCCCTAAGTTAATCAAACAACATGCTCTGATACCAATTGTTAGTTTGACAGAAAACAGAGGAGCATATTGCAGCAACGGAGAACAAACAGAGGCAAAGAAAAACCATTAAGAGTAGTAGCATGGAAGCATTTAAAACATACCTCTGGGTGCCTTAAACCTCTTAGGCTGTGAAAGAATAGATTGAACCACAGGAACAACCCCTTCTTGCTCGCTTGATGAAACTTCCAGTTGAAAACCTGCTAACCTCCTACTCCACCTTGTTTGCATGAACGATGAACACCAAAGCTTTCCGGTTGTCGGAATATTCCACAGCTTAAATCCTTGTTGGTGAAATAAATGGTGAAGAGGAATGATCTCAAGAGGAGGAATAAAAAATGGTCTCAACCTTCTCCTTGTTTTTGAAAACCAAAACGTTGAGAAGGAATCCTCTCAACTTTCTTGGTGAACCAAAGGTTTTTGCAGAAAATCAACAACCTTACAACTTCTTGTATTCTTTGCTAAAATAAAGAACAAGAGAACCAAGGGTCACAACATCAAGGAAAACCAAAGGTCACGAGAGAGAAAGGGCTTAGGAAAAGAAAACCAGGTTTTCTTGCTTTCCACACCAAGAGACGAAGGTCTCTTATTCTAAATATGAGAATTCCAAACAATTCTCCAATTGCAATTGGAACCCATAAAGTTCTCAGAATTATAAATTGGCCTATCAACTTATCTTTTTCGTAATAAACCCCACTATGTTATCAAATAACATATTGAGTATATATTCCT
The DNA here is from genome assembly GCA_026120185.1 of Voacanga thouarsii. NCBI lineage: Eukaryota > Viridiplantae > Streptophyta > Magnoliopsida > Gentianales > Apocynaceae > Voacanga > Voacanga thouarsii. Next base: position 4,456,389 of record JANUWF010001102.1, on the reverse strand, counting down.
CTTTAACTGAGACCAATTCCTCAATCCAAAATTAATTAGGACTTATGGGCTATTCCGAGGACAAAAAAGACACATCGTATTGGTTACTAAAATAACCAAAATACCCCGATTATATAAATAGCTGTATTTTGCATTTTAAATATTTTCTAATATCTCCATAAGGAAATATTGACCCCAAGGACAATGCTGCGTTAGCAAAGTCTCTGACCTACAGGTGTAATGACTAAAATACCTCTCTATACATCGCCATAAATTCAGAGAGGAAGAAGTGTACTAACACATCTCTAAATGACACCTACCATCCTTAGGCCTCTAGTCCAATAATCCATGACTTCCTGGAGTTTTTTCGCTTTCCAAGAGAGCTACCCTAAAGCAAACATCCAAGTCATGTTTCCCAAGGCCCTGGGCATTTAGATCATTCAGACAACTACAAGGGGCAATATAGTATAGAAACTATCTTGTACAAGTCTGTCTTAACTAATTAGTCATATATACCCAACATGCAAGTATATTGGCCATATGATAGAACATCAACTATAGCATATCAAAGTATATGCTTCCAGCTTTGTTAGACCACCAACTCATACTCAAGTCGTAGAGTACTAGTCCACACTATAGCGATAGTAGTATAAGTTTCTACCATATAATACTTTTAAGAAACCACTACTATAGGTCCTGTTCTACATATTCGAAATACGCGTATGTCATGAAGTGAGTGGACTACTCACTGGCTAAAGGTAAGCCATTCCCCATTTGGAATTCATAACATAATAACCTAGACATGATGAGATTCCATTCTCATCAATCGGTTAAGAACAAATGTCTATGTGTTAAGTAACCCGTGATCCATACCTTACTGTGAAAGACCTCCATTCACATGGACCACTTACTTAAACACAATGGGTCTTTTCCAAACGACATTATGCACAAATTAAAATAAATTCACAAACGATTTCTGAAAATAAATTCTTTTATTAAAACATTCGATTTTTTATATCAGAAATCTAGTCTAAGAGGGCATACTTCCTAACACATAAGACTTCTCCATTTCTATTGATAGTAATACCAGAATGGTAATATCCATGATTTATTAGTTTTGCAACTAAAATCAAATTCTGTCTAAAATCAGGTACATATTAAATATCCTTTAATGCAACTACTTTATTACAATAAAAAATAAGATCTAGCTCTCCCACTGCAAGGGCCCTTACTCATGCTCCATTTCCTACTCGTAGTCCATATTCGCCCTTTTGGATTCTTTTTATCTTGCTAAACCCCTGCAAGGAGTTACAGATATGATCAGTGGCACCAGAATCAACAATCTAAGTGGAAGTTAATCCAACCATTGGAATAGACTTTAGATAGAGAACAATACTTGTAGGGTTTTTCTTAGCCTGAAGTTCCGGCCACTCATTTTCCAGTGTCCCTTCTGCCCGCATTTGAAGCATTTGCCTTTGGGCTTGTTGGGCTGGTTCTTGGGCTGGGCCTATGCATTTCCTTTCTTCTTTTTGAACTTCCTAGGCTTGGACCCAGTTCTAAAAGAAAAAGTCCTTGCAATCATAGCCTTGGATTATGGCTTCATGACCTTTTCCGCCATCTGGAGCTCTTTTATCAACTCAGTTAAAGTCATGTTCAATTTTTTCATGTTGTAGTTCAACTTGAACTAAGTTAAAGAGCCTGACAGAGATTCGAGAACCATGTCCACTTGGCTCTCAGGGTCAATAACAACCCCTAAGACTTTCGCTTCCTCGAAAGTAGCAATTATTTTGAGCATATGCTCCCTGACCGATGCTCCCTCAGCCATCTTAGTGTTTATGATAGTTCTAAGAGCCTTCTGCCTTGCAGGCCGACTCTTATTTGTGAATATTGTGGCTAATTATTAACTAATATCGTATGCAGTAGCTATGTGCTCATGTTTTGACTGAAGCACATTCGACATGAAGGCCAACATGTTGCATCAAGCCATTTCATTGGCCTTCTTCCATGCTTTTTTAGCCTCACTCTCCTCCGTGGTAAAACCCTCCCCAATAACAGGGCAGGTTTCAAAGAGAACATACTTATACTTTTCAGCAGTGAGTATTATGTCCAAGTTCCTTTTCCAATCCACATAGTTTTGTCCCGTTACCTTATTCTTACAGAGAATAATGACCAAAGGACTAAAAGAACCTCCACCAACCATTTCTGAAATATCAAAAATAAAAGAAAATTCAGTTTGTGAAAAAAATAAAATTATTTGTGACTTTATCCTTATATTAAATCCGATAATAGTTAACCCTATCACTATTATCTTTAATATGATTAATTTGGCTCTTAGAAAAAACTGACATAACTTCTTAGAAAGATTAACAGTTTTCTAAACTAAGTGTATTAACCACCACAAATTAATTTCCCTTTTAGGTAATGATCTAGAAGATAACTCTATCGTGAGATGACCGTTTTTTCTCATTTTCTATGGACATTCCTCTTACTATAACCTCCAACGTGGGCTGGCCGACATAGTACGTATCCCGGGGTATTAATTACATCCATCCATTAGTTTTAGATTCTTGTGATATCCCCATCCTATGCAGGTTCACTCTCAGGGTGACGTGAGGGGACCCACGATCTCTAATGAAGATCGGGATGGAAGTCGTGGGGCCGTTAGAACCCCTCTTCCACTTAGTATTTTAAAATAAGGGTTTTTCTTGAAAGTTTCAATTAAATTTTCTTTTAACTCAAAATAAAATATCTAAACCCATAAAAATTTCTATGTCAAGGTTTATACCATTTGAAATTTTTTTTCATGGATTAATTTTATTTAAGTTAATAAACTTAATAATTTCAATAAAATTTTCAAGAGATTTTGATCTCAAGGTTTTGACAAAAACAATTTCTCTTGATAAAATTCAATCAAAATGGTTTTCTATTTTAATTCACAAAAATATCTAAATTCAATATATTTTCTATGTCAAGGATAAAATCCTTTGAGAAAATATCCAAATTAAAATTAACCATTTGATTTAAGAAAAATATATTTTTTTTCTTTGTCAAAAATTCCCAAAGACTTTGGTCTTTGAGAAAACGTGCACACAGGGTATAAAAAGAAATAAGCATGCTAGAAAACTGTAAATGTTTTCATGCTTTTCTATTCTTTTAACATAAGTGTCCAAATAATAGAATTAAACACATTAATTAATTAATGGTCTTGTTTAATCCTAAAATTTTTTTTACTATTATTTTTCATGCAAAATATTCAAAGAATATTAACTGTTACAATAAAAATAACTTCGTCTGGTATGAGACCAAAAACTAATTTTTTTTTAAATTCGGGTGGGTCCATGCACCCACCACACTGGATCACGCCCCCCATGGGATAATCCATGAGCCGGATTTGGGTGGGTAGACCAGGACCGTTCGGCGCCCGCCCAGCTACGTAGTCAAAATGTTGACCGCACAACAATGCAATTTAGCTACAGTGGCTACCTCGCTGAAGCTATCAGCGAGGAAGCCATCCTTGCCTTTGCCAGCGGCTAGCTTCTACGGCTCGGCTTCTTCACGGCTCACGCATGCGGCTTGTCTCACAAATTTGGTGGCTCGGCTCAACACCACGGCTTGCACAATAGCTTCTTCTTCACCAAATTCTCTCTGTGTTTCAAAGCTATTGTGCACGCAGCTTTTTCACCATTTTTGATTAAAAATCATCCAAACAACCACCTATGCCCTTAAAAACATTGGGCTTACATGATATCTATGAAAGCAAGTAAAATACATTGTTCCTATGCTTTCACTTGCGAAGCTTACAGTGAAACTACCCATACCAGTAAACACGAAGGATCACAGATTTTAACTAAAACAAATATTTTCTTATTTTAGTTAAGCCTAACATGCTTCCTACATTTGCCAAACCATAGCTCTGATACCAATTGAAGGCTTAAAATGACAAAAATAATCAAAACGAAAGCATGTAAGGAAAACAAAAATTTTACCTCTGTGATGAAGTGGCACTCTTCAGATTGGTGTAGATATCTGTATAAGGATATTCGAGGCTAGTGACTCATATCCTTGCAAACGTCTACTGTGTTTCATCCACACGAAACTTTCGATCTTCTGAAATGGGGCCTGTAGTGTAGCCGGTGAAAGCCTAAATATTGGGTTTTGGTCTTCTTTGAAATTAGGTTTGGCTTTCTATGAATGCCAAATTGAAGTACACAGAGTTATGTTTTGTGACTTGCTTCTGTGAATTAGAAGCTCACTGATAGCTCACACACCCCTACCGAAATGCATGATTTCCTCTGCCTTTTCAATCCTTTTCCGAGAGAGAGTATAATAGCGTAAAAACAGAAAGCCCATGCTTTCAGTTATCTTCACGCCAAACAACACGGATTCATCCCGTGTTGTCTTCTTTTAATTAATTAATTAATTATATTAATAATTAATTAATTTAATATTATTTTTTATAAATTTTATTTTACCTTGGTCTTATTTATTGGGCCAGATAAATTATTTATTCTTGGCTTGGACACCCATAAATAATAAATCTCAATTATTTATTTTTTGAGTTTTATTAAACGGCACAATAAATAATAATAAGCCCAAATAGACCAAAAAAAATTTCATACATTTTATCTAATTCCAGATTAATTTTCTAATTATTCAATTTGGGCCTTGGGTCTTGAATAATTAATTAATCATTTAAACTAGATAAAATAAATACTCTCTTTCGGACCTTTTATTTTATTCTAGTTCAATAATAAATTAGACTAATAAAATAAAATTCATAATTATCAAGACCAATTCCTTAACCAAAATCCTTCATGGCTTAAGGGCCATTCTGGGAACCAAAAGACACATCACCTTAGCTACTAAAATGACCAAAATACCCTTGCTATATAAATAGCTATATTTTACATTTTAAATATTTTCTAATATCATCATAAGGAAATATTGACCACGAGGACAATGCTACGTTAGCAAAGTTTTCGACCTATAGGTGTAATGACTAAAATAGCCCTCTACACATCGCCGTGCAATTAGAGAGGAAGAGTGTACTAACACCTCTCTAATAGACATCTACCATCTTTAGACTTCTAGTCTAATGATCCACGACTCCTGGAATGTTTTCACTTTTCAAGGGAGCTACCCTAAAGTAAACATCCAAGTCATGTTTCCTAGGGCCCTAGATAATTAGATTATTTGAACAGTCATAAGGGGCGATATAACATAGAAGCTATCTTGTACAAGTCTGTCTTAACTAATTAGTCACATATACTGAACATACAAATATATTGGTTCTACAAAAGAACCTTAACTACAGTATATCAAAGTATATTCTTCTAGCTTCATCAGACTACCAACTCATACTCAAGTGATAGAGTATTAGTTCACGCTGTAGCAGTAACAGTTTGGGTTTCTTTTAAATAGTACTTTTAGAAACTACTATTACAGGTCCTATTCTACGTATTTGAAATACGCTCATGCTATGAAATAAGTGGATTACTCACTGGCTAAATGTAAGCCATTCTTCATTTGGAATTCGTAACACAATGGCTTATACATAATGAGATTCCCATTCTCATCAATCGGTTAAGAACAAACATTTATTTGTTAAGTAACCCGTGATCCATATCTTACTGTGAAAGATCACCATTCACATGGATCACTTACTTAAACACAATGGGTCTTTTCCAAACAAAAAAATTGTGCACAAATAAAATGTAAATTCATAAACAAATTTTGAGAATAAATTCTTTTATTAATAAATTCGATAATTACATAAGATAATCTAGTCTAGAGGGCATATATTCCAAAAAAAGTCATATACTAAAAATGAGGAGAAGAATATATATAGATTTGCTCATTTTAGGGATAAGAAGACTAGAGATATCAATATAGTAAAGTATGTGAAGGATGATGACCACAGAGTTCTTGTTAAAGATAGAGGAAATCAAGGGGAGATGGAAGTCTTATTTTAACAAGTTACTTACGAGAATCAATTCAGGATGTGGGTGACCTTGTAATTCTGAATGAAGAGGTAACCGTGATTTTATTCGTTGAATTCAAAAGTTTGAAGTTCAAGAGGCTCTTAAAATGATGAGATTGAAGAAGGCAGTGTGACCAAAAATATACCGATTAAGGTTTGAAAATACGAAGAGATAGGTGTTGCATGATTGATAAATTTGTTTAATAAGATATGAAGAGTGAATAAGATACCTACATAGTGAATAATGAGTACTTTTATTCTTTTGTACAAGAATAAAGGGGATATTCTAAACTATATCAATTATCGCGAGATTAAATTCATAAGTCATATTATGAAACTTTGTGATAGAGTGATTGAACACAGGATAAAAGGCATGGTAAAGATATCAGATAATTAGTTTGGTTTTATGCTTGGACGTTCCAATACGAAGATAATTCATTTATTATGATAGAAGGATTTACATATTGTATTTATTGATTTGAAGAAAGCCTATGATAAGGTATTTAGAGAAGTACTTTAGTGGGTATTGGTAAAGAAATGTATATCACATAAGTATATTGCACTACAAAAAAAGTGACTTTTGGCAACACTAGAGAAAGTGTGGCGAAATTGGCCAACACAGTGGCAAATACGTTTTTTTGCCACGGAAATGCCACGACTTTCGAGGAATGGGCATTATGACCGTTGCAAAAAGTTTGGCACAGTTGTGTAGCCGCGAGGAATACCTTTTGCCACGAATTTACCACAATTTTGGAGTCGTTGTAAATAAAGTGTGGTATTTATTCATGGACTTTTGCTACAGTTTTTCCTAATGGTTATTAACTGTTGGCAAAGATTTTAATTTTTTTGTCACGGTTTTTCTAACATTTTACAGCTATGTGGAATATTATCTGTTACAATTAAATTTCTGTTAGAAATAATCCTTTTTATTACGATTCTTTTCTAAATTGATATAACCGTAGGTAATGCCCATTTGCTACGATTTTCTTGCTGTTGTAATTAATACTTTTTGCCACGCTTTAAAGCTTCAGAAAAAATGGTACGCAATTTTTGGACAAATTTGTTTATTTTTTACATTCGTAGTGAATGAACATTGAATTCAATATGATGTTATTGACAATTTTTTTCCCCTTCTACTTTAACAAGATCATCTACTATACATGTAGAACTATAAAAACCTCTAATATTAACAATCAACTATCATCCATTGAATAAACATTCAAAATGCCATCTTCCATGAATAATAACTTAATATATACAAAAAAAGTTAAATGGAATCTAATAAGTTTCATGAATTTAATCCTTGATATTAGTTCAAAATAGTGCAAAACAAAACCACAATTCTAACCATGACATCCATCATAAATAAATAAAAAATTCATTAAGGACAAAAAACAATGCCATAATTAAATAAACCTTCAATCACCTTGATATTCATTTCTCCTATCATTAAGAAAAAGAAGGACAAGATTACTTCTTAATAAAACTATAAATCTAAACTCCTAAAGTCACTACAAATCTGGTTTCAGATATATGTAATCATCCACTTTAACATAAAGTTCGAAATCATGATCATTTTCAATCACAGAGTTTCTTGAAGTTAAAAAGGATGAAAAACCTTAGAGGGGGGGGAGTAAATAAGGTTTTTGGCAAGCTAAAATTTTTTGACTCGTTTGAAATACAGTATAATAAAGATCATCAAGTTTCTTGGACCGACTTTATGGTGACAAAGAAAGTTATCCAAGAACTCTTTGAAATATATCCATATTCAGACAATGAAAGAAACGCAAAGCAGTTAATGACTTATGAAAGGAAATGAGACACAGAATGTATAATGGTTCGATCTACCAAGATCTACATCCACTACCTTAAGATTACATTTAACGATTTTCAACCATATTTCATTTACTCCACTTAATGCAATTAAGCTGTACCACATATAAGAGAGGATCACCACATTAGGTTTTCCAAAAACCTCTCAATCAAACAATCACAACAAGGTTCACCCCAAATAGGTTTTACACCACAGCCTTGTACTACAAAGGAGATTGAATATCAATAGAACAGTAAAAGCTCACTTATTTGAGCAGATGATCACTAAGGTACAAAGTACAAACACTTTTACCTTTGACACAAAATGAATTCACTTTGAAGCACTTGATAAAAGGAGATTTTTGTAAACTGATAAGTAATGGTGTTTCTTAGAAGAATGTCACAAAAATCTTGTGTCTAATCTTGCTTAGAGGCTATTTATAGAGCCAAAAAGTGAAGTGCCAATGGCTATAAAACGGCTATGATTCTTCTATTAAATTTATTCGTATTTTGGACTCAAGTTTCAGACAACGATGCATCTAAAAAGTAAGTCCAAAATGACACTTTTTTAGGCAGAAACATTTCAACACTGTTTACGGGTTTTTGGACGAATCTTTTGGATGCAGAAACATCCAAATTACTCAATCCAAAATTCTGAGATTTTCAAAACTTTGAAATCTTTTTATTTGTGTGCTTCAAGGTAAAAATCAATTGAATCAAAAGGTAAAGAGATATAGGAATTAATAGAAATACTTTAATAACACTTCCTAGTCTATAGTTATGTTATAAGGACTTCTTGGTATGCAACCCCATATACTTTGATCTTCTTTTTGATCTTCAATTCTTGAATTCCATTATAGAAAAGTTGCCTAACAATCATATCTGAATGCCTTAGAAGAACAAAGGGTCAAACATGTCCTATCACATATAGATTATACAAGTTAATTCACATCAAAGTTTGTCATAAATCAAAACATAGAAGAAAGCCCTTAGGGCTAACAATCTCCCCCTTTTTGAGTGATAACAAACATAAAAAAAATGCTATATCGATAAAGAACAATAATGAGTATAGAGTGAATATGTTGATCGAGAGAGATACGAATAATTTTTTTAATTGAAATGCAATCTCTTATTATAGATTTCAAATAGAGCTTATGAGTTTAAGATGGATGATTTTAAAGCATTTGCTCGCAAGCATGACTCAATGAGCCTAAGGCCTATCCTATCTCCATATCCTTATGAATATTCAAAATGATTCAATAAATAAAGGAGATATAGTAAGCAAGTTATATGATAAGATGCTCCAACTTAATATTTTCTTATATGAATATTTCAAAATGAGAAGGAAAACAGAAATCAATTTTGTACGTCCAAAACATTTGTCCAAAAATATTTGTGAAGGTATGTATAAAACGAGAAATGCATTTTAGATGCGGGTTTTGGATGTCCAAAAGGTGTGTTCTCAAAATAGTATGACTCTTAGAAGAAGATTTGTTTGGATTAAGAAGATATGAGTCCAAAACTTCCCCTAACATAATGCACAAAATAATGGATTTTTCAATTTTTCAAAGACTGTTTAAACAATCCATATGACTAAAATTTTGATTTAGTCACAGAATCATATCCACATCTTGTTAAATTAGTCTCAAAGATACCTTCATTATAAAGAGAATACTTTTGGATAAAAAATTTTAAGTGACCACAAACTGAAATTAGAGATGATCAATTTTTTTATCAAGCAGTTCATCAAATCAACCACAAGGAATTATAAGTAGAGGTTTGGTAAAAAATTATCCCAACATTCCAAGCAGAAACTTTCAATCATTTGTCAATAGTTATATCTAGAAAATCAAACAGTTTCCTAAATAGTATCATATCAGATTACATTAGTCTAGTATCTTCTCAGTTATTGCAGCAACATCAACAATTTCCAAAATAGTATCATATCAGTTCTAAATGCATCATAGCAGTTCATATTAGTCTTAACCAATATCATGCATATAGTTTATAGTCTAATCTTTTCTAAATGCATCATAACAGTCTAATCTTTTCTCCCCTTTTGTCATTAATCAAAAAGAGTAACAGCAGAAAGGAAGCAGAAACAAAACATAGATAGACAAGAAATAGTTAGAATTTAAGCAATATACAGAAAATAAGCAATTATCCTTGTGCATAATCTAAAAATAAGAAGGTAAATTATTCAATTTGCAGAAAGTAAATTGTTAGAGAGATATTAACTGAACATCATTCTACCCAACTGGTCTTCTTAAGAGATGTTAATGGTTTCAGCTTTTGAATTGGCACCCTTTTTAGAGTGTTGACCAACAATCCTGTTGGATTTTTTCTTTACCACAACGTGCTTCTGTCTTTTTCCAGAGGATTGTGGTTTAGAGGATGCAGAAATTGCTACAGTTTCCTTAATCGGAGATGTTTTCTGAGTTTGCTCAGAAGCATGCTCTTCCTCTGCGGCAGGCAGATCAGTTTCTCTTTCAATAATAGGTTCTTCTTTTTCTTGAGTAGACATTGTTGGGGAAGATACTAGTGCATCAATTTTTATAGTCTTTTCTACTGCAAACAATCTGTTTCCAAGACTTTGAAGTTCAGAACTGAGATTATCCAATTTCATAGCCAGTGAGTTGATGGCATCCAATATACTCACAGATAATCCCCCATCCTTTTCTTTCCCTTTAGCAGAGGATTCTGCTTGAGGATCATCTTCAAATTTTCTTTTTGTTCCAGCAACAGGTATAGACTTTCCTTCTTCTTTGATTTTTATCAAATTTTCTCTTTCTTTACCCTCAGTGTCTCTCAGCAGCTTCCATTCATTACCCATTCTCACATAACCCATTCTCTCAAAGGAGTCAAACTTGTAAATATTCATCTTTGTTGGATCACTAGGAACTGAATTTAAATTAATCTGAAAATAACTGAACACTCTAGATAACAGATTTCCATAAGGCAGAGCTTTGCTTAATGTATTCCTTGACTGCAACATCAATTTTGTAGCTAAAAACCCAAAGTTTATTTGCTTGCCCTCTGCTAGGGCCAACATGGTTACCATTTGCAGAATGCTTATGGAGGTCTTATGTCCATAGCTCGGAACCTCCATAGTGGAAACCATATGGTGCAAAATCCTTCCAACTCCATTAAGCCACTTTGTACTTCTGTTATCAGAGTTCCCAAAACTCTTCCCTCCAGTAAAGATTTCTTCAAAATTCTTCAAATTAAAGATATCATTTCCCTCAGGAAATTTGTTCAACTCAAAATACTAAATTCCAACATCCCTCACATAACAGATTCAATTTAACAGATGGTGATCAAACTTAATATCTTTTCCCTTAACTCTTGACACATACCATTGAATCATGAAACCTCCCTCAGTTTCCTCAAGACGACATTTTCTTAAATTAGCATAAAATTCCCAAACAAGAGGAGTAAATAATTTCTCATTGACAGAAAGTAAACTACCCTATCCAATGTGTTCAAACATATCCATTACATTTGAAAGATTTAAAAAGGCTGAAAGATTAGCACAGTAACCAGAAATAACCGTTCTGTTCCTTGACACCCAGTCATTATAATAAATTTCACATTTAGAGTCTATGAAATAGAGTACCTGATTTCCGGAATTCATTTGTTTCGGAGAAGACTTTGATGAGTCGTAGTAAGACGCCGAGAAGTCCGATTGAGAAGAGACTTCTTTCCCTTTCGCTTTGCTTGAAGTTGAACTCTTTTTCTTCATTCTCAGAGATGTTTTGTGACCCTTCTTTGGTTTTGGAGTAGAAGATTTCGTTTTTGTCATTAGTAAGATTATGGCTTTTTCTTTTTGGACTGGTGGTTTTTCTTTGGAGAAGAAGAACACAGATACTTTTTGGAGGAATCGGTTATAAGGGTTTTTGAGAAAAATTAGAATGCATTGAATGTCTGGATTAATATGATATAAAGTACATTAAAAAGATAAAATTTTCACAGAAGTTTAGAGAAACGCGCAAACCAACTTTTTGAAATTCAAAAATTAGAATAAGGAAATTCAAATGTTGATATTACTATTTTATTAATTTTTATATAGTTTTTTTTGACCAACTACCTAGTTTTTTTTAAAATATTTTCAAGCCAAAATATATCCGGTTACCTTCAAATTTTTTCATAACACTTTTTTAGTAATTTTAACAAATATAATGGTTGGATCGTTAATTTGATATGCCTATCTTTGTAAATACATTAGGTTTTAGATATTTTTCTAGATATTATACTAGATAATGTGCAAAAATATATCCGATTACCTTCAAATTTTGTCATAACACTTTTCATAGCAATTTTAACAAATATAACAATTGGATCATTAATTTGATACGCCTATATTTGTAAATGCGTTAGGTTTTGGATATTTTTTTAGATATTATACTAGTATATGTACCAAATTATATCCGATTACCTTTAAATTTTGTCATAACACTTTTCTTAGTGATTTTAATAAATTTAACGGTTGGATCATTAATTTGATACACATATCTTCGTAAATGTGTTAGATTTTGAAATTTTTTTTAGATATTATGCTAGATTGTGTACCAAAATATATCTGATTACTTTCAAATTTTGTCATAACACTTTTCTTAATAATTTTAACAAATCTAACGGTTGGATTGTTAATTTGATAAATTAATCTTTGTAAATACGTTAGGTTTTGGATTTTTTTAGATATTATACTAGATTATATACCAAAATATATCTGATTACCTTTAAATTTCGTCATAGCATTTTTTTAGTGATTTTAACAAATCTAACTATTGGATCATTAATTTAATATGCCTATCTTTGCAAATGCATTAGGTTTTAAATATTTTTTTAGATATTATGTTAGATTATGTGTCAAAACATATTCGATTACCTTTAAATTTTGTCATAACACTTTTCTTAATACTTTTAACAAATCTAACGATTGTATCATTAATTTGATACACAAATCTTTGTAAATGCGTTAGGTTTTAAATATTATGATAGATTATGTGCTAAAATATATCCGACTACCTTTAAATTTGTCATAACATTTTTCTTAGTGATTTTAACAAATTTAAAGGTTGGATCATTAATTTAATACGCTTATCTTTGTAAATACGTTAGGTTTTGGATTTTTTTTAAAGATATTATGCTAAATAATATGCCAAAATATATTCGATTACCTTCAAATTTTATCATAACACATTTCTTATCAATTTTAACAAATCTAATAATTGGATTGTTAATTTGATAAGCCAATATGTATTTAGTGTATATATTAATATATATTCATATGCTATATTAATATATATATATGTATGTATTTATTAATATATTAAAAAAGTATGGTGTATATATAATTGTATATCTATATATATGCTTTTGGTATGTATTTGGTGTATATATATATATATATATATATATATATATAGACACACACACACAATAAATTTTAAGTGAGTTAAAAATTACTTAAGTTTGAAATCTAATTATTAATATTCTTTTATATTTAATCTAAATTGTAATACAATATAGTGTAAAAATAAATTATAATTAATTTAGAATTCATAATTCAATTTTTAAAATTCAATACTTAAATTTTTAAACTTCAATATTTAAATTTAAATTTTATCAAACGAGCTCTACGTGGCATTTGATCAAAATAAAAACAATAAAATTTTCAATTGCCATATGAATGTTAGTTATAACAACAAAAAAAAAAAAGTTGTTTAAACCATTTTCTATGTGCATGTTAATATGTTAACTAACCAATAGTTGCATCTTCAAGTTATGCCTCTAACACCAATAATAATTGGCCAAAAATAGAATTATAGTCAAAGTCAAAGACCATTTGAAATGAAATTATTAGAAAGAGTAACCATGTCCACGCATAATATGTTTAGCTATCTCAATACACAAATAACTTTTAAGCTAACGATTATAAAAAGTACTACTATTAATAATTAAAATAAAGTTATCAATACAAAGAGATAGTTATAAGATTCAAAACTCGTCTCATCACTCATTCATCATCTAGTTACTCTCGAACTTCACATATTTTCTTTTGCATAACTATCAAACTTCACAAGAGAACCAAAAAAAAAAAACAAAAAAGTGGGCAGGAGTACTATTATTTCTTTTCGTGGGTGCAAAGAATAAAAATACCAAATTCATTCATGTCCTAATTTGCAATTTTATCATTCTTCAAACTCAGACCCCATAGTATGCACCAAAGCACACCGTCGCTAGCCACTCCCATATATCAGAAGGTCAAATCTCCACATGAAAAAAAAAAAAACACTTTTTTTCTTCATGCCAAAAGGCCCATTTGCCCAGTTCTGACTATATGTATTGCTCTTCATATCGTCATTCAACCCTCACATTGTTCCGAATATGGTTTTCCCCTCGTTCTGTTCTCCCATCTTCAGTATCGCGACTTCCTAGGTGAACACAGGTTTTTTCTCTCTTCTCTCTCCTTTACCAGACTAAGATTTTACTCTAATTTTGCTTAAGTTTCACTATTGATTCTTTTTAAGCATCCGTTTTGTGGGATCTATGAGTTTCTTCTTTCGGTTGTACTTGTTACTTTTAGATCTGTGATCTATGATGCATACCACATTTTTTGCTTTTCCTTTTTTTGTATGTTGGGTTCTATACTTCTCGGTATAAGGTGGGGTTTTGGTCAAATCAATCTTGTTGTATGAATAATTATTTTTGTTTGATGGCTAATTTCTCAATCTTCTATAGATCTGTCGATATTTTGGTGTTTATTGCGAGTTTTGTTGATTTGTTGAGAAATTAATTTTTTGTTCGTATTGGGTGTCTAGGGGCGTGTTTTATTGATTTGTCGTGGCCAAATGCTTCTTGTTTTATTAATTTTTTGTTCATATTGGGTTCTGTACTTCTTGTTTCTCCATTCAATTTCTTTTCCAATTGACGAGGTATTATATCCCATCTATTAATGTGGTGTTTCTAGCAACAAAAATTAAATAGGAATTCAAGCAAGTACATATAATCTTTTGGACTTTTCAGGAATTTTTTGACCTTTTTTTTAATCCTCTTGTGGGATGGTATTCTTAGAAGTTTTAAAGTTATTTACAAAAGTGAGTTTGCCAGTGTTCTCCAACCATTTTTATTCCTTGTCATTTACAGAAGTTTCTTAAAAGGAATTTTTTAACCCTTTTTTTCATCCTTTTGTGGGTCTTGGAGTGAAGCATTTTGGTTGAGTAGAGTAGCTCCATCAATTATTTGTTTGAGATTTGCAAAATATACTAGTACTTGAATTTCAAGCAAGATTAACTTTGTTATGGAAGTAAAGCCAAAATATATAATCATGAACCTTTTTGATACTCTAGAATAAATGAGAAATAAATATTGCAGCATTTGAACCCACAGTTCTACCATTTTAACTCTAGAGTAAGTATGGTAAGATATCTACCTTTTACTTTCTTTTGTAAAACCTGTTGTTTCTGTACTCAATGTCGCTACAAACTCGGTCATTATTTCCAATATAAGACAAATAGTTAGCATCTTTCCATATAATGATAGTTAATAAGATTGTACTACATATATGGCAGGAAGTTATGGCTGTTGCATGGTTTGAATTTTTGCTTCAACTCCTATGCTACTTTTATGTGTTTTTCCTGAAAGGCTGTTTTTTAAAGTGTAGTGCATAGGAAGATTTTCTTTTGTTTATTGTTTGTCTTTTTGAATATCTGATTTTACTTTTTTTTGTTTGATCTACTAGGTTTTCACCCATTCCTATATCTGCTATATTGGGTATTGGGACTGGAGAGCTTCTTGATGTTATTTTCTCAGGACTAAAAAAAGTTGAGGCACCTTTCATTATACTGAACCAAAGTACTCGTTAGGTTTAACTTGTCCTTATACAAGCACCATCTTTTCAATCAATTTACACTGGATGAAGATGGTACCAATATATTTTTTCTTATCTTACTAATATTTTGATGGCATTGCCCCGTGATTTTTATATTCGTAAGTACTGGTAGCTTGGCTATTTGTTCCACTCTTTCTTAATTAGATTGTGGTTGAGTTCTTGTTTCATTTTAATGTGTCATAACAAAAGTATCCTTTTCTAAGTAAATTTGATTATGAATCTTGAGCTGCATTTTGGACTGTGAAACTCGAGCATTTCAGGACACAGTAAGAATGCAAAAATGTCACTTATTTGAAAATGAACTTCATATAGAAACATATTGCCTCTGGCTCTAAATGAACTACTGGATGTTTTTTGTATTAAGGAGCTGTTCTTGGGAAAGAGCTAGCATCGTAAAGTGCCTTCTGGTTGAACATTTGTTATGAAAGGTTTTTTGTAATACCTAATAACTAAACTCCTCTCCAATTTTCTATTTTAAGCTAGACCTTGTTCTAACTTTGGATCAAGAATGGAGTTTCTTTTTTTTTGTTTTTTTAATAAATTTCCACAATTTTCTTTTCCTTTTCATGTCAATGCAATTTCTTGAAAGCCACTCACTTATACATAGAAATAGCTGAACAAAATATGGATTTCAAAGACAGAAAATGCAACATGCATAAGCGCTTGCATAAACAAGCAAAAAGGAAGAGGCAAAGAGGTGCATGTCTTTTGTGTCTTTTTCTTCAGTATTATAATTTTAGACAAAGAGGGATTTAAAGCTCCCACACTGCAATGGGAATTGACAAAGGAAAGAAAGATTGTCAATCATAGATGATCCAGACATAGTCTTTAGATGTAGCTTTAAATAGCTTCAAGATTAAATGAAAACAAATTTATTTGAATATAATGTTCAAACTTGAGTTCATGTAAAAATGTCCTAGCTGAAGCTATGTTGAACACTATTTTGAGCTGGAACTTTGGGTACCTAAGGAAAATGGAGTTTTGGTATTTAGCTTGACTCAACTTGACTATAAGAATAAGTTTCTATGGACCTATATTGTGTAATATGGAATTTCATATTTTGGTGTTCCAAGCAACAGTGTGCAATACATTTCTGTGTAAATAAGTTCATTACGTAGTTTCATCATTTCATTACTAGCATGAAGTCTCATTTGTTATGGCAGATAATGTAACAACCTCTTTAACAGGCAGGTCTAACTGCCATTGATATGGAAATAGGAGATTGGTTGCGGAAGAATTTCTCGCACAAGTGCATTGCTCTTGTAGTAAATAAATGTGAATCTCCATGTAAAGGAATTTTCCAAGCATTAGAATTTTGGTCCTTAGGGTGAGCTGATTTATATCTAGCTTTTGTGCTTTTCTAGCAATGATATGTTATGTAGTTTTTGTTTTATAAATTTTTCTTCTTATTTCTTCTTCTAATTTCTTCTCCAAAAGACGAGGCATTATAGTGTTTCTAGCAACAGAAATTAAATAGGACTTGAAGTGAGTACATATAATCTTTTAGATTTTTTAGGAATTTTTGACCTTTTTTTCATTCTCTTATGGGATGATATTCTTAGAAGTTTTAAAGTTATTTACAAAAGTGAGTTTGCCAGTATACGCTAACCATTTTTGTTCCTTGTCATTTGTTAGCCCTAAGGTCTTTCTTCTATGTTTTGATTTATGACAAATGTTAATGTGAACTAACTTGTGCAATCTATATGTGATAGGACATGTTTGACCTCTATTCTTCTAAGGCATTCAAATATGATTGTTAGGCAACTCTTCTGTAATGGAATTCAAGAATGGAAGATCCAAAAGAAAATCAAAGTATATGGGGTTGTATACCAAGAAGTCCTTATAAAAAAACTATAGACTAGGAAGTGTTATTAAGGTATTTCTATTAATTCCTATCTTTTTACCTTTTGATTCAATTGATTTTTACCTTGAAGCACACAAAGAAAAAGATTTCAAATTTTTGAAAATCTCAGAATTTTGGATTGAGTAGTTTGGATATTTCTGCATCCAAAAGATTCATCTAAAATCTTGTAAACAGTATTGAAATGTTTTTGCCTGAAAAAGTGCCATTTTAGACTTACCTTTTAGATGCATCATTGTCCGAAACCTAAGTCCAAAACATGGATAAATTTAACAGAAGAATTATAGCCATTTTATAGTCATTAGCACTTTACTTTTTGGTTCTATAAATAGCTTCTAAGCAAGATTAGATACAAGATTTTTGGGACATTCTTCTAAGAAACACCATTGCTCATCAGTTTACAAAAATCTCCTTTTATCAAGTGCTTCAAAGTGAATTCATTTTGTATTAAAGGTAAAAGTATTTGTACTTTGTACCTTAGTGATCATCTGCTCAAATAAGTGAGCTTTTACTATTCTATTGATATTCAATCTCCTTTGTAGTACAAAGTTGTTGTGTAAAACCCATTTAGGATGAACCTTGTTGTGATTGTTTAATTGAGAGGTTTTGGAAAATTTAGTGTGGTGATTCTCTCTTGAATGTGGTACAATTTGATTTCATTAAGTGGAGTAAATGAAATCTGGTTGAAAATCCTTAAGTGTGAGCTTAAAGTAGTGGGTGTAGATCTTGATAGATTGAACCACTATACATTCTGTGTCTCATTTCCTTTCATAAGACATTAACTGCTTTGTGTTTCTTTCATTGTCTGAATTTGGATATATCTCAGAGAGTTCTTGGATAACTTTCTTTGTCACCATAAAATCGGTCTAAGAAACTTGATGATCTTTATTATACTGTATTTCAGACGGGTCAAAAATTTTTAGTTTACCAAAAACCTTATTCATCCTCTCCCCTCTCTAAGGTTTTTCATTTGATATTAGAGCATGGTCCACATATTCTTGGTTTAACAACCTTGTAGAAAAGATCTTCATGGCAAGCTCATCCTCTCTTCCATATATTGAAGGGTCTTCAACAAATCGTCTATTCAATAGAAACAACTATACATTCTGGGAAAATAGAATGAAAATTTATATATGTTCCATCAACTTTGAGTTATGAAATTTGATAGAAAATGGTCTTTTTATTCCGTCAAAAATTGTTAATGGCATAAAATTACCTAAACAGAATGATGAGTTTAGTGTGGAAGACAATGCTAAGATGACTTTAAATTTTCAGGCTATGAACATTTTATGTTGTGCACCAAATGCGACTAAATACAACCAAATTAGTGATTGTGATTCAGCCCAAGAAATGTTGAGATTACTTGAAGTCATCCATAAGGGGACAAACCAAGTCAAAGAATCAAAATTGAGGCTTCTGATTCATGACTATAAATTATTCACAATGAAGCCAAATGAAAGCATCACTGCTATGTTCACGAGATTCACTAATATCTCAAATGGTCTCAAAGCCTACGGGAGGGTTTATTCCTTTGGGGAACAAAATCGAAAAATTTTAGATACCTTACTAAAAAGCTGGCAGCCTAAAACTCTTGCAGTAGAAGAATCCAAGGATTTAAAATTCTTACCAACCGAAGAGCTAATCGGATCTTGTCTAACTCATGAAATGAAACTTAAAAGATTTCATGAATTTGATGATCATGATAGAGGCAAAAAGGGGATAGCATTGAAAGTTGAAATGAAGATGAAGAAACAAGTCTATCGGAGAGCAGTGAGGATTTGGAAATGGACAATGAAGATTTAGCTATGATAGCAAAAAAATTCAGAAGAATGTTCAACAAAGGGAACTACAAAAGAGGAAAAAAGTTCGTGAGAAAGAAAAGACAAACCCCAGTATTCAAAACCTCAATGTTATGAATGTAAAAGCACTGATCACTTTATTGCCGATTGTCCTGTTGTAAAAAGTAAGGAAGGAAGAATATTTAAAAGGAAGAAAGATCTGAAGGCAAAGAAAGGTAAATGCTTGATGGGAAATTGGGACTTAAATGAAACCGAGTCTGAAGATGGAAATTCTAAAAATGAAAATGCCAACATATGCTTCATGGCCTTGGAAAACGAGGTAAACTCTTCTACATTTAATTTCATGTCTAATTCGCTTATATCTATGACTGAAAAGCATGGTGATCCAAATGAGCTGTTAAGTGATATGTTTCATGAATTAAAAAAAAACTGTCCAGAAATAATAAAGAAATGAAGTTGAAGAGTAAATGTTTGATGGAAGAGAACGAAATATTGTTAAATGATAATAAAATGTCGCTTGAGTCACATATGAGTGCTATTATTGAGAAATATGTGATCATAACTGCTTTGCAATATGCATCTCTAGAAAATAAAAATTTGTGTGATAGAATTCAAACTCTTGAAAGTATGGTTAGCATTTTTAATGACATGAAAAATAGAGTCAATAATCTTACCACTTGTATTGAAAAATTCACAAATAGTAAAAGCAATCTTGAAAAGTTACTTGGAACTCAACATCAAGTTGGAAACCAAAATGGCTTAGGATATAGATATGAGGATAAGGACAAAATTTACAAATCTAGATTTGTTTATGCTGGAAATCGAAATGGCTTAGGATATGAATATGAGAATAAAAACAAAAATAACAAGTCTCAATATGTTAAATCTGTCTTATGTTATAGAACATATAAAGCTTGCACATATTGTGAAAAATTGGACATATAGTTTCAAGATGTCTTATTAAAAGAAAAGTGGAGTTTGGTGGAATAACATTCTAGAAAATCAAATGAAATGTTACTAACCTTCATGGACCCAAGAAAGTGTGGATACCAAAAATCATTCTTCCTTCTCATGTGTAGGCACAGTTTTTGAACTTCACCAAGTGGTTCTTGGACAGCAGTTGTTCAAGATACATGACTGAAAACGCAGCTTTGTTAGAGGATATATAGACCATAAATGAAGAATTTGTTACATTCGGAGACAAAAAGAAAGGAAAGATTCTTAGCATTGGTAATATTAGTAAAGGTTCCTTAACCATTATAAAACAAGTTTTACTTATTGATGATTTGAAATATAAGCATTAGCCAACTATGTGATAATGGCTGCAAAGTCATCTTTGAAAAGGATTCTTGTTCTATAATTGACAGTGCAAATCTTGAAATAATCTTTATTGCCAAACGTATTGGAAATGTATATGTGTTTTATCTAAATGACCTTATAGCTAATGATATTAGATGCCTATCCGTATATGACAATGATGGTTATCTTTGGCATAGAAGATTAGGTCATGTATCTTTTGATTTTGCTAAATAAACTGTCTTTAAAAGAGCTTGTTAGGGGACTGCCAAAAATGAAGTTTGATAAAAACAAAATTTGTGATGCATGTCAGTTTAGGAAACAAATCAAAACCTCTTTTAAACCAAAGAAAACAATTTCAACCTCAAAACCACTCGAATTAATTCATATGGATTTGTTTAGACCGATGAGAACTGTCAGTCTTGGAGGTAAGAAGTATGCATATGTACTTGTTGATGATTTTTTTAGATTCACTTGGACTTTATTTCTTGGACAAAAGGATGAAGCCTTTTCTAAATTTTCAAAACTGATTAAACGCATCCAAAACTCGATTGGATGCAAACTGATTTCTATTAGAAGTGATAATGGCAAAAAATTTTGCAACAGTGAATTTACTCACTCCTGTGATGAAAATGGAGTCTTTCATAATTTTTCAGCAGCAAAAACCCCTCAACAAAATGGTGTTGTTGAAAGGAAAAATCGCACTTTGCAAGAAATGGCTAGATCAATGCTTTGTGAAAATGCCCTTCCAAAATATTTTTGAGCTGAAACTGTTAATACAACTTGTTATATAGTAAATTGAGTTATGCTAAGACCATTTTTGAGAAAAACTCCTTTTGAACTTATGTTTGACAAAACTCCATCTATCTCTTATTTTAAGGTGTTTGGATGTAAATGTTTTATCCCAAATACCCGAGAAAATCTTGAAAAATTTGACAGTAAGTCCGATGAGGCCATATTTCTTGGATACTTTTCCAACAAAAAAGCATATAGAGTGTATAACAAAAGAACTCTTTGTGTGGAAGAATCCGTGCATGTTGTGTTTGATGAATCTAACATTTATGCTTCAAAAAGAGATGATGATAATGTAGGAAGTTCAAATGATGTCAAAATAGATCAACTTAAAGCTCCACTACTAGATACTCATGAAAAAGAAGAAGAAATTGAAGAGCTGCAAGCTGAACAAGGAAAAGAACAAATTGAAGATTCTACGAATCAACAATTACCAAAAGACTGAAAATACAAAACAGGTCATCCCAAAGAATAAATCATTGGCGATCCAAACTATGGAGTTAAAACTAGACGATATTTCATTGACAACTTTGCTCTTCTTTCAAATATTGAACCTAGCTATATTGATATTGTATTGCATGATGAATTTTGGATTATTGCTCTACAAGAAGAACTAAATCAATTTGAAAGAAATCAAGTTTGGAAACTTGTCCCTAGACCTCTTGATCGTCCTGTTATTGGTACAAAATGGGTATTTAGAAAACTTGATGAAAACGGGGCTGTGATTAGAAATAAAGCTAGATTAGTCGCCCAAGGATTTAATCAAGAAGAATGTATTGATTATGATGAGACATTCGCTCCTATTGCTAGACTATAATCCATAAGAATGCTTCTTGCCTTTGCATCCTTCAAAAATTTCATGCTCTACCAAATGGATGTTAAGAGTCATTCCTAAATGGTTTTATTGAGGAGGAAGTATATGTTGAACAACCTCCTAGTTTTATTCATGAGCACTTTCCAAATCACGTTTTCAAACTTTTTAAAGCTCTTTATGGATTAAAGCAAACTCCAAGAGCTTTGTAGGTCATTTAGAGAAACAACTAAATTTTGATTTATGACAAATGTTAATGTGAATTAAATTTATCGTATTTGACACCCATTTGAATATATATAATTACCTCAACCATGGTATCTAATGAAAACTTCTATTTTATGTTTACATTTTTTAATATTTGATAAAATAAGAAAAAATATGTTTTTTTTTTCACAGTTTAGTAAAACTGTAGGTAATAAAATTTCTTTACCTACAATTTCAAATCTCTGTGGCAAAAAATTATTTTTACCCGTACAATTTTTAAATGTGTGATAAAAAATAACTTTTTCCTACAGAAGCATAGCTGTAACAAAATAAAGTATTACAAAAAAATTTTATATACCACGGAATTCAAAACTATAGTAAAAACCAAGCTTTTACTACAGATTTTGCTATGTTGCAAATAAAAGCGTTGCCAAAAGCCACTTTTTTTGTAGTGTTGCCTTCGTTAAAAATACGTATGATGGAGTATGTAAGTGTAAGAAGTTTCACCAAAATGACTGTAAAGTTTCCTCTTACTATCGGGGTACATCAAGAATCACCACTTGATCTTTTCTTCTTTGCGACTGATGCACGTGTTTGTACATATAGAAAATCCAAGTCATTGTGCTTCACATACACATAATTTTTAATAATTAAAATGCCAATTAGAATTGCATAACACACACATATAGACAAGTGCACTTATAGTGTAGTTTAGTATTGTTGATAAGTATTGAATAACCTTAGGAAATGTGGCTAGTACCCCTACTTCCTTCTTTTCTCATTGTTTAGTTAAAAGTAAATGTAAGGTATAACACTAACTATAATAGCTGAGAGGTCAAATTCTTGCACAAGAAAGAGTTTCAATTTCCTCGAGGAATAAGAAAGAGAATAGTACATGTAAAAAAAGGAAGTCCCCAATTCAATGCCTAAGAAATAAGCATATTTTTTGGACATATTATTCCTAATTCTAAGCATTGGAGTGAGTCAAATATCAATCTCACTCTCTCTCGAGTTATAAGATTTCTACTACCAAATTCTATTAATCGGTATCTCTACCTAACCAACTAAACCTAAGTGTGCATTAAATTTCACTCGCCATTCCAAATCATCTAAAGGCCACAAAATTGATATCTTTGGAAAATTTTATAAACCCTTTGGTTATTAGCCCTAATTCCCAGCATCCCTCTTGGGTTAATTGAAAATGGCATATGTTAACTTAGTTAAATGGGTGTCCTAACCTCAACCTCATCTCTCAAAATTATTAAGGAAGAACAATTAATTGAAAGAAACCAATTAAAATCCAACTCAACCAAGATAACCAAATAAGCTCAAATAACCAAATACTCAAGAACAAGAGTCATAGATTTAAAAGAAACACATCATTTTTAAGTACAAAAATAGGGTGCAACCCTTCATTATAATTAAAAGTCAAATCTTAGTATAAGAATACAAGTAGAATTACAAAAAGAAGAGAAAAGCAAACTCATAGACAAGCCTCATTTTTTCTTTCTCTTGAAATCTTCAAGTAATCTCCCTTCCCCTTTCTTAGATCTCCCTTTCCCTTCCTCTCTTCTTGTTGCTCAAATTCACAAAAACTAGGGCTCTTGAAAGAAACCCTAAAATTTTCTAAACTCTTCTCTCCTGATTTTGTGTGAAAAGAATGATTATATAAAGGTTTCGTCATGTAGATCTCACAAAAATGCGTATAACAGTGTTTTTCTCAAAACCCTAGGCCGCCAAGTTTTTCCCAAAACAAGGTGGCCCAAGGAATTCCAACTTCCTAGAAAAATGACTCTTTTGAAAGAAGACCAGGTAGCCCAGGGAAGCTATGTGACACCCCACCCTAAATGCCCTAGAAATGGAGGAAATGCATGGAGCATATAGCATGAGCATTCACACATATAAACACAATTGACATGGCATGAATGACTTGGTTTGAATATGATTGTGGCAGAATGGTTGTTCTATGGTATTATTTGAGAAATTGATAAATACAATAGGGAAGGATGGAATATAATTGGGAATATATATACATGTGTGTGTGTGTGTGGCAACCTTTGAACAAATAAATAAGTAAATAAAGATGATCCTAGATAATAGACCTAAATATTAAATGGTGAATAAATGAAATGATTTAGGTAATTACTTATTGGTTGATGGATAATTATTTATTTAATGCTTGAGCAATTGATATTTTATTTATTAAATGCTTATCATATGATTAATTTGTTTATTTGTTTATGTATTAAATTTTAAACTAGGAGAATTAATTAGAGGGGATTACTAGGCTTCTAGAAACCCTAGTAGCCGCCACTTTGGTAGGAGGAAGCAAGAAAAAACCCAATTTTTGTGTAATTGGGAAATTATCTTAAAAAGAATTTAATATTTTTCTAATCCTTTAGTGCTTAGAAAATTAAGAGGATATTCCCTCCTACACTCCCTATGTGTGTGCCGCCACCCATATACCTTAACACCCTAGGATTTTGTTTAATTAATTAATTGGAAGCTTTTAAATAGATAAAACCTTTAGAAAATAGGTTTTTCCGTTAATTTTTTTTCTATTTTCGAAACCTATTAAAACTCCTACATATAAAACCTACCTCATCAGATTTTTTTTTTCCAACTAAAACCCTACCCTAGCCAGCTCTCTCTCCCTCTCCCCTATACACGAAATTCCTCCCCTTCATTAGCCAAAGTTGAATTATTTTACTTACGGAGAAATTTCTGCACAAAATAGCAACCTGTAAGTATGATTTTGGGATCAATCCTTTAGCATTCTTGGTGGTAACAGAAGCTAGAAGGCACCTACCCCTTCCTCTAAGGTTGTCTGTGTTAAGCGTAGCAAGAGATAATGACAAATTAATTCTTTTCTTTAATTTTTCTTGACTACCGTCATTAAAGGGAGAAAATTAGGGTTTTGGGTTTCAAAAAAAAATTATCTTATGTGTTCTTTGTGTGAGAAATGACTAGTATCATCAAACTATGCTTAAGTATTAAAAATAAACCAACTTTCAAAAGAATTGATGGAAAGAAAACACTTTTGTGCATTATTGCTGAAATTTGGAAAATTGGTGATACTATGCTAGTTGTAGGATTAAATACAAAACAAAATAGCCAAGTAATTTATTATTGCAAGGGATTTTGATGTTGTTACTATACATGTTCAGGGTGTGATTTATGCTAGTTATCATGCAAGGAAACCTTTGGATTAATGTCAGTAATTTTTGAAAACATGAGAAAACAGAGAGCCCTATTTTTACAGATCAGCCGGTTTGAAGAGGGTATTTTGTGTAGAAAACATCTGAATTTGGGGAGGGTTAAAACAAAGAACATGTATTCCTGGGTGTACAGAAGTTTCCTATAATGTTTTGGAATTTTTTGATAAGAGGATAAAGAGTTACAAATTTTTATTTACACCTGAGCGAATCTGGACAGAAAGCTACGGCAATGTAAACAAAAATTCTGAACATAAATAAAGCCTAATTTTCATGTTAGACCACCTAAATTCTGTTCTATATTGATTAAGGTGTATCTCTGTAAAAATTAAGGTTAACCCGAGGTGTATTCATAGGTAATATATTTTTATGAAAAATAAGATACCTTGTTGGAAATTCGGATTAACCTAAGAAAACTTTCTATTGTTAATTCATATGTGTTTATTATTTGTAATAATAGTATTTCAATTTTCTAAGTAAATAATTAAATAAATATATATTTATTTAAGTCCTTTAGACACTTAATATTTTAATACATTAATTAATTAATTTATTTTCATGAGAAATTCTTATTTTAATTAACTAGTCGATTCTTTAGTAATATTTTATGGGCAATAGTTACATGGGAATGAAATAGAAGTTTGGACAATGATTTAAATTGGTGATTACTTGTTGTTTACGTATAAGGAATTAATTACTAAGGAGTATGATTTCCTAAAATGCTAGGAATAGATAGTAACCTAATTTTCTTGGGATTTTTAGATGTGGAAGGTTATCAAGAGTAAGGATTTATCCATTTGGAATAAGAAATTAAATTGCTCTACTCTGGTAAGTTTATATTCAAACCGTTTGCAAAACGTAACAATTGTAAGTTGTCAAATATTTTATGGTATCAATAGAAACATGGTTTAACATGATAAAAGTTCAGCATGACTAGTTTTCTCACTCTTTTCCAACTCACGCGCTATTTCTTAAACAAAATGATTTCAAACACCTCACTTGACTCTTGCACCAAATGAATTAATAAAGGTTTACCAAGTCATGATCGATACTTTCTTGTTGGTTACTCCTTGATACCAATGTGTTTCCTTGTGACATATCGTTGAGTACTCAATAAGGGTAGACCACTAATACTAGCCTAAGAAAGGGTGAGCTAGTTTTCCAGTAGGCATCAGTGATAGTGAGCCAGGCCAGTTCAAGCTAGCAAACTAGTTCTAAGGGGGATTGTATTTTTATTTCAACATGGACAACTGAAGTTAGAGGAGTATGGGAGAAGGAGGAGAATCCCTACTCAGTGGGTCGATCATTCGGTATACTGTGGTACAAATATATTCTGGTACAGTTAAAGGAGTCATGATGTAGGGTTTCATGGCTTGGGCTTTAAAGTACAGTTTCATAGTCCATGAGTGGTTGATTTACTTGAAGTAAAATTATTATTATTGAGATTGAAAAATAAAAATGCCATTCTTGTGTTCGAAAACTATTGTTTATGGCTGCAATTGCGTTTTTTGGTATTTCTAAAAATGCATATCATGAAATGATTTCAAACGAACACACTCACACACACAGAATTTACTGGGAAATTTATTTCTCACACTATTTGTGCATGTTTTTAGGTTATGAGCACTTTTGAGCAGTTTACGCTAGAGATCGAGATTATGAGAGACTCTGCAATTGTTTGTTTTATTTGGAGACATTGACTATATTATCCTTTACTTTGAGACTATGTATAAGGTTTTTTTGTTTGGATTGTAAAATGTTCAAGTCTTGTTTGAAGTATTTCTTTGGTTAAATCTTTTATTACCTCGTTATAAAGACCCCTTATCATGTGGATGGAGCGACATCCCCACCCTTTTTGGGTACGTAGGTAGCGGGGTGTTACAAGCTAGACTTCCCTGAGCCGCTGATGCGTAAATTTTGGGTGTATAAAATCATCAATTTTAAATCTATCCCTTATTCAAGTTTTAATTAAAACATTAATCACAAAATACACATGTGAGCAAGTATACTCATTGGAAGCATGGCATAGGAAATTAATAAGTATCGATCCTCAAAGGAACAAGTACACACTAATTACTTTTTATTCATTATTTAACCAACCCAAATAAAGTGAGAAAATAATAAAAAAAATAAAGATATATATACAACTCAATGATGTAGGTTTATGCAATTTAGACAATTATCTTAGAAATCATGATAATGAACCAACTAGCAATTCTCTCAACTAATTATTATCTTGGCATCATGAAAGAATATAAAGTAAAATCCAATCATTTTACAAGTCATGAATCTACTTAAATAAATCCCACTTCGTTTCCCAATTGATGTGTACGAATTTAGGTATAAAAATCATATAAAAATAAGCACATTCCCAATCAAGTTTAAATTAAAACGTTAACTCTAAATTACACATATAAGCAAGTGTACTCATCATTAAACATAGCATAAGGTTTAAAACGAGTATCGATCCTCAAGGAACAAGTATGCATTAATCACTTTTCTTTCATTGTTGAATCGACTCAATAAAGTGAAAAAGAATAAAAAGGAAAATAAAATAAAATAAAATAATATATACATATCAAGGATGGAGAATTACGTAACTCAAACTATTATTTTGACAACACATAGCCTTAAAGTACCCAATCATTATCATAACTAATCATTCTCTTAGTATCATGAAGGATTAAGATAGATTAACTTCTTTTCCAATCCATGAAATCACTATCTTCTAGACAAATTAGCATCACATATCATATCTCAACTAATTCACCCAAAAGATGCATTAAACACAATCCTTGATTAAATCTCCATATCCTGGCAAACTTAAAACATGAAATTAACCAATGAATCCATATCCTGGCAGACATCAATTAACTTTTAATTACCCAGTTCTTAGCAATTAACCCCTTTCCCAAGCAAGTTAATAGACAACAAATATGAAATTAATTAATTGAGACCACTACAACCCCTTTCCCAAGCAAGTTAATAGAAAGAAACAGCAAATTAATCTCGTAATCAGTATAAGTAATTAAATATCAAGAATAACAATCAATTAATTAAAAGATTAAAGTAACTCTAAAAATCATGAATACCGAAAACAATGTTAAATTACAATAAAACAATTAATACATCATTGTTCAAGAAAAGAAAATAAAGTTAAAAGAAAGCACTCATAGACAAGCCTCATTCTTCTGCCTTCGTAAACTCCCTTGTACAATCCTCCTTGATTTGATGAATTCCTCCTTGAACTTGAGTGATTTTGTGTTTTGCTCCTTGAATTCATGCTTTTAACTTGTGTTTTTCCTCTATTTATAGGCTTTAAAAGTGCCTAAATTCATCCTTCTAAGGTTTCTAGCCGAATAGAAGTAGGAAAATACCAAAACTTTAAAAATTATCAAAAATGCACACGAAAATCGAGGCACCGCCTCTGTACTAGTACAAAGCCGGCGCTGCCTGTCCTGCCTAGGGCCAGTGCCAGTTGCATTTGGTCTCTCTGTCTATTCGCGCCAAGTCTTTCCAAGTTGTAGCCGGCGCAGCCTCTGGGCTCCCAACTGGCATCGGCTATGTTCTGTTCAGCCCCTGTTTCACCGATTTTTCATCGCCTCAAAATGCGTGCCAACAGCATGTGGCCAGCGCCGTATAACACCCCACACCCTAGGTATCTAGATAGGGCAGGATGTCGCCCGTCCAAAAGACCAGGGGTCTTTATAATGAGGTACAAAATAAAACGAAAACTGCTAACTAAAATTAAAAGAATAATTCCATTACATCCGGAAGCAAAACTTATACAAGTCTGAAAAATGAAAACTAACAAACGTCTCTTGAAATAAATTCAAAACACAACTAAATAAATAAAGTAGAGTTCAACCCTAGCTTTGCCCCACTCAATGTAAGCAGTCCCCTGAAATCATGATATAAAGGTGTGAAATTGATATCTCAGTAAGTCTCGTGTATGCAAATGTCAATTATAACCATTTCATATATGCAGGTTTATCAAAACCACAAAATCGTGTTTGCAAGTCAATCTCATCAATAACAGTTATACAAAGGAGTCTCGCTCAATAAATCCAAAACAGTTCACAATCAATCACTGTTTCATCACAATCTTAATTCATTAAATAGGGATTAGCAAATGATTCAACAATATAGTGACATAATCCATATCATGGTTACCACCATGATAGCTTCCCAATGTATTCTTTCAACAATGGGCAGTGGGGAATTCACCCACTAGGTGAGATACTCCTCCATCTCTACACCCAACATTCCGATTGTCCAATCCGGATCAACAATGTCCACATGGACCAATATGCTAGCTCGAACCGGCCTGACTAAGTAGTACTATCGCCTCTCCAAATTTAGTTCATCTTCTGGAGGTGGCCACCTGCCAGAAGACTCACTCTTACTCTTCAAAACTAGTACTACTAGCCTACCCCCGCTGAGTACTCAATGCTCTCCGATTAGGGATAGAATCATTTTTCCTTTTCCAAAAGTCTTTAATTAATTTAATTGCAAAATGTGGTTTTTCGTTTTAGCGATTTCAAATCGTTTGACAATGGTTTAAGAAATCATTTTTGAAGTTGAACCATTAAAATTTAGCAAATTCATTCTGAAAATAAAACATCCACGTTTCCAATCCAAGTCTCACAACAATCCAGTATAACTCATCATTTTTAGTTAAGGCTCAATCATTGTGTCAAAACTTCATATTAACATCAATTCCAAATAACATTGTAAAAATTGCTTGCAAACATGTAACATTTATCAAAACAGTTATATAGGGACTTACTTGAATATACTTAGCAATTAACCACAGCAATGTTCGTCATCTCTTTCACTTTCTTCCTTAGCTAGAATCAACGATTCTATAATTAAGACCCAAAGGTTATTCCACTATTATCATGCATCATGAATCCGAATGATCATATTAACCCTCTAAGTTATTTATGGCAACTAGATAGACTATTTCATTAAATTATCACCATAGCTACCCATGATCATACATCTCATCATTATGCATGCTTATAGGCAAATCAAACCATTTGCATAACGACTTCCATACTCAATTACCATTAACTTCCTTTATGAACCCTAATTGCATCAAAAGATCTCATCTTTGTTCAACATACGCGAGATCTAGATCATCATAACAATATTTATCCATATTCAATGCCATATATGCCTAGTTCATCATGTTGCACTATTAAACTCAGCAATCTAATCAAATCATGCTAGGCTTCATGCATAGTATTCCCCCTATACATTCCACCCTAATCTAATTCAGAGGGGTTAAGCCTCAATTACCTCTTAGGTGGTACAACAAGAGCAAAGATGGCGCTTTTGGTGCTTGCTTGGGTTTGCTTGAGAGAGAGAGTCGATTGTTCCCCTTTTGGCTTCCATGGTTCGAAGGTCACTAGGGATAGGGTAAATCAGTCCCTTTTGATCGAGATTTAGGAGAAGAAAACGAGAAGAATTGAAGAGGAGTTGATGAAGAGTTGAGGAGTTGCTTACCTTAGAGTTGGTTTTCAGCTTTGATGGAGTTTTGGTGCTGTTTTGGCCCAGATGTGGAGGAGGGTTGGCGGCTGGAATTTCTAAGCAGAAGAGGGTGTTTAGGGTTTGTTTGAGGCTGATTAATTGAGAAGATAGGTTAGGCTGAGGTGCTTTAGGGTTTAGGTGTTTGAAGAAGTTTTGGTCTTGCTAGGGTTCCTTGATCATAAGAGAAAATTGTTCAGCTTTGGTGTTCCCTATGGCTGCTGAGATTTTGGAGGGAATTTAGGGTTGATTGCCGTTGTGTTTGTGAAGCTGAGGGTGCTAAGATTCTGGACATAAAGGGAGGAAAAATCTGATTGGTTTTGGGTCCCTATAATAGCCAAAATAGGAGAGGAAGAATGGGCCTTTGCAGTTGTTTTTTTGCTTGATAGCTAGGGAACTTTTGTGCAGATTTTGTGCTGGAATTTATGGGTGAATTAGGGCTGAAGGTGGCCAAAAAATTGGAGGAAAAGGAGAAGGATTTCTAGTATTTTTTTGGTTATATCCAAATCCTAATTGGTTAAGGCTTTCTTAGTTAACCCTAACTAGGTTTTGGAGAGTTTTTGGTAGGTTATTTCTCTTCATTGTGGCGGCAGTTTTGAGAGAATTTTTCAGAAAATCTTAGAAAAGAATTAGGTCATCTAATTAAGAAATAGTTTAATTAATTCCCTATATTAAATTGGGTAATAGCTATTAAATAGTTATTAGGTAATAAAAATTCTGGTTTCCTATTCATATCTACTGAAATTTTCCCTAAGGGCTTCGAAAATTCCTGGATTTATCCAAGAGATAACTACTTCATTTAAATTCACCTCTAAGCCTTTTATTTCTATCAAGAAAATATTATTTGAAAGAAGATAAAATATGGGAATTTATTTCATTGAAAATAGTATCTATATGCTCTCCTATATATATTTTTCTCTACTAGTATATATCATTTAGATATTGCTAAAAGACAATATAGATTAGTAATCGTTAAAATTCTCTAAAAGATTATGATAAGATATTAGAAACAAAATTTTAATTTGTTCTCAATTATTTTGTAAAATAATTTTCAAATAAATCACTCTCCTAATTTATTTTTCTCTTCTTAGGAAATTAATTTCCTAGTGGTGATTCTCCTAGGGATTTCGGCCAAGCTAAGGAAATATTAGGGAAGAAGGGAAAAAAAAAATAAGAGAATGAAAAGGATTTGAAATAACTAGGATTCAAACCCAAGCCCACCAAAGAACACACACCAAGCTCTATCCACTAAACCACATTAATTCTTGGCAAATATTCTCCTAATAAATTCCTTTAATTCCTACTCACTTACTCTATCCCTTTTTCTAATAAATCCCCTTCAATAAAATAAAATTCAACTACCTCAATCACTTCAAGAACAAATTAATTCATGCAACAACAAATTAATATTTTCATGAAAATAATTTAAATCATCAAATGTGGTTTAACTCATTATGACATGCATGACTTTCCCTACTTACTAAAGGCAGTCTAACATGGGGTATTACACGCCACCTCTAGTCTGTTTAGCGACGATTTTGTCTTATTTTACCCCTAAAATCTGAAATAATGCACAAAATACCTTTTCAAAGGTAAAATCTCAAATATGAAGGAATATGACCAGTTATTGCACAAAATGTATCACAAAATGGCCTCAAATAACTAGGAAATATATGACTAATTTAGGCCTTATTACATTCCCCCACACTTACCTCTTTGCTTGTCCTCAACCAAAGTATCAAAAACAAGTAGACAAATACAAGTTTTCACAAAATCACTCAATCAATTTCAAAATAATATTTCCAATGCTTTCTTTATTCAAGACAACAAAACATATGCTATTATATCTTTAATAACAAATGCAAGACTTGTGTAAGTGAAGAATGACTAGTAGAACCATCCCAACACTTAACATCATTCTCAAACCATTGGAAAGAATTTATTTAATATATATATATATATATATATATATATATATGCATTCCATAAGCTTACTTTTCATACACTCTCTCCATTAATCCGAGACATATCATGATTCTACTTAGGTCAAATAGGACTTTTAAGCTTGTAATGTAAGGTTAAAGGGTTTGTAATGTAGCTGTCAAATGAAGGATATAGGAAAATCAAATATCAAAGAAGATAGGAGTTTGCAAG
This sequence comes from Voacanga thouarsii, assembly GCA_026120185.1. Taxonomy (NCBI): domain Eukaryota; kingdom Viridiplantae; phylum Streptophyta; class Magnoliopsida; order Gentianales; family Apocynaceae; genus Voacanga; species Voacanga thouarsii. The sequence goes on along the minus strand of JANUWF010001102.1, from coordinate 4,423,057 downwards.
AAAAGGATAAACAACATGTACCAATAGATTCCAAACTTTTCTTGCTCTCCTATCACAAAACCAATCAAAAACCCATAACATTGTACAACAATCATATTACAGTTCAAGCAAATCTTGCATTCTTTTTATCAATAGTTCTCAACTCATCAATCATATTGCACAAGATCATCAAAATTTCAGCAATTCTTATTCTAACTCAACCAACATTCTTCATGTGCTCTTCTTTTCTTTTTCTTTCAGCTTTTCTTTTCTTTTTCTCTTCTTTTCAAATGCTGCTTTTGTTTGTTTCTCAGTTTTTTTCTTTCAACATTGTCTAGCAGCTTTTTGTTTTTCTCAATCTTTCTTTTTCTTCCTCCTTTCTCCTTTCACAATTCCAACTCAACACATGATGCACGACTGAAAGTAAAGCATTCTCCCTCATAATTCTTCTACTTGTACTTTTATCTATCAAGAGCAATCAAAGATTTGGAAGGTCAATCAAACTCTCAGAAAGAAGTGATGGACAAAGTACGATAACATGTTTAAGAAAGAAATTAACAATTTAAGCTCAAAATAGGCACTAGGGATAATATAAAATAGGTAGGCTTGAAAAGTTCAAACTATCCAAAGAAGGCCTATTACCGTTATCCCTAAGTTAAATCATGAATGTCTTTTTTATTTCGCCTTGAGAGGTATTCAAGTAAATTCTAGAATGCTCAATAAATTTTAGCAGAAAAATAGGTTTAAGAACAATGTAAAGCATTTGATCAAGAACTATTTAGTTCAAGTGCGTGTAAAAAGTCATGCATAAGCCACAAATGATATAGAACATATGCTCTATGATTTAGCACAAAGACATGCATTAAAAATATATCTTGAAAGCTCAAAAAAATTAGAAAATTTTGCTCAAAAGGTTCAAAGAATTTCAAGAAAAATGAAGTATAGAAGAATTCCCATTTTAACCACTCCCCCACACTTAGACTAGATATTATCCTCAATGGCGAAACAAATAGAGTAAGGAAATATTGCCACGGGACCAAAAATAAAAGGGAAAAGAGAAGAAAGAAAATAATTCCATTGCATTGTGCATTCTTTTAGAAATGAGTTGAATTCTAACAGAAAGGAGCATTGTTGAAATACCTAGAAAGAAAAATACACAAAAGAAACACACCAAAGCATAAAAACTAGAAAAGAAAAATAAGCAAAAAGTGAAGAAAATAGTATGCAAAAGAAAAATACAAGAAATAACTAGAAAAGTCATGAAAATATAAAGGAAAAAGAAAGTGACAAGTAGGAACAAGTGCAGAAAAATCATCTCAATCCTCCCCATCATCATCATCATGTGCTGAAGTGCCATTACCGCCATGCGGTCCAGGAAAACGCTACATTCACTGAGCCCATTACTGCTCCTGAATAGTCTGCCTCCGGGCAATGTCATTAATGGAGTCTCGCATGTGTAGCAACATCTCCGTCTGCTGAGCTAACTGTCCCATCACCGCGGTCTCAAAGTCAGTCCTTGGTTGGGACTGTGAACTATTGGCTCATGCTCGCGATTGTGGTGGTGGGTGCTGCCCCTCCACAGGTGGTGGCTGAACTTGTCCAGGATGCTTTGCCTCATAGGGATTTAGCCATTTCTTCATCTTCTGGCTATATTTGTACCTACAACTCATCAACGTTTGCTCTATGACCAGGTCGTGCTCAATGGTAGTCTCAGTCAATTTTCCCTCAGTACTAATACTAAAATCTCTCAGAATTTTATGATTACTAGAGGAAAGACTAAAGCTTTAGTAGAGAGACGATGATGAATCGCATCCTTAATAGATTGTATGATCAATGGAGCAAGAGGGATAGGCTGAGTGGTCATCATCCCATGCAAGATGTATGTATCAATAGTGCGTGTCTCATTGAATCCACTAGCTAGGGGTACGACATTAAAAGCAAACATGTATGCTAGAGCCCAAAAATTGGCATCAAGATCATTGTTAGAGTAGAAGCTGTTGGCTTTGAAAGCATTTTTCTTGCGCAACCCTAGAGTAACTCTGGTTCCAATGGCATCCCAATTAGGGTCAGAAAGAATCTTTTGATGATAGGATTGTGCATGGTTTCTTTACTGGTGCTAAAGATCTACGCCAAGGGGATCCGGTCTCTCCACTGTTATTTATCATTTGCTTAGAATATTTCTCACGGGTGGTAAAAGTGCACACGCTTGGGACTTTATTCAACTATCATCCCAAGTGTAAAGGCCTAAGGATTACTTACCTTACTTTTGCAGATGACCTTATATTGTTTGCTAGGGGTGATTGTTCTTCTATTCGCATTCTCCTGGACTGCCTAGAAGAATTTAAGCGATCCTCGGGTCTTGAAATCAATAAAGATAAGTCCAATATTTATCTTGCTGGAATACGTACGACCGATCAGGAGAATATTCTAGTAGATATGGGCATACCTATTTGGGAACTTCCGTTTCGCTACCTTGGCCTACCAATCATGAATGGTAAAATTCAGCTCACTTACTACAAACCATTGCTTGATCAAATTGGCCGATGGTCTGCTCGTTCTCTCTCTTATGCTGGGCGCCTCCAACTAATCCAATCTGTTCTCCAAGGTGTTGAGTGTTTCTGGTTGTCCATTCTTCCTACGCTGTCGGCTGTTATTTGTCAGTTGGATAGGATGGCTAGCAATGGCAAGTGGGTCGGGCCCAGCCCGCGAGGCAAACCACACACTGTGCGCCGAGCCGATCCGGGCAAGAGGGTTGCCACGGGCCAGCCCGCTTGGGCCCGCGGCCCGGCAGCCCGGCCCCCCTGAGAGAGCCGTTACCCAACGGCTCTCCCTATTTTTTTTCAATTCAGTCCTTCAATTTTATTTTTTGCAATTTAGCCCCTAAAACGGCTGAATTAATTTTTTTTTTTGTAATTTGGTCCCTAACGGTTGTATTCTCTATTCTAACCTCCAAAACTCTATAAATACCCCCCAATTCAACCCAAAACTCATCAAACACTCTCCAATTCTCTCAAACTCTCTCCAATTCTCTCCAATTCTCTCTTATTTTCATTCATTTTTCTCTCATAATCCTCAAATTTATTCATTTTCTCTATAAAGAGTATTAGAATAGAATTTATTTTTGTGTTCTACTTTTTCAATTCTTCAAGAAAGTCTTCATATTTTGGAAGATTGTTAAGTAGCGAGATAGTAGATACAAGAAGTAAAAAGCTCAACAAAGTATTGTTATTCTTGAATCTTGGTCATTAACAAGTTAGTATTTCTTAATCTTACATTCTTTTATTTTAGCTTTATTAATTGTTTATTTGTATTAGTTATTTGTTTAATTTTTAAATTAATTTGTTATTTATATTTTTCAATTCTCTTATTTCATTATTTGTTAATACTTTATTTTTTTAAACTTTTATTTGAATTTTGATTGCTTGTTTTTTTTAAGAAATAATGGATCCAAATCAATATCATCATTTTTCTTCATCCCAATCATCTGCACATTTTGATTTTAATATAGATCCAGCTTTGAATTTAATAAATAATGAAATAGGTAATGAAGATGAAGGTCCTAGTATGCCTAGTGTTAGTGTTTCACAATCAGAACCAACTCCAATAATTAATCCCAACAAATCTAATATAGGTGAGGATGATGTTGAAACAACGGATGTTACAACTAAAGCAAAAACATCTATGGTTTGGAATCTTTTTGAAAAAGATAATGATAGTGATATGGCAACATGTAAAATTTGTAGAGCGGTATATGCACATAAGAAGGGAGGAGGGACGGGAATATTAGTTAGACATTTGAAAAGGTCACATAATGATTGGTTGGAAAACCTACTTAAATAACAACAAATACGTACTACAGGAGGTCAAATAGTTGGTAATTTTCAATATGATCGTAGAAAAAATAGAAATGCATTTGCTAAAATGATTGTTCAAACTAAATTACCTTTTAATATTGCAGAAAATCCACATTATGAACAATATATGCAAAATAATTGTCAACCAGCGTGAAAAAGAATTCATAGAACAACATTAAAAAATGATATAATAAAGATATATAAAGAAATGAAAGAGTATCTAATTGTTATGTTTGATTTTTGTAATTGGAAATTTGCTCTTACTTGTGATGGTTGGACTGCAATTACTAATGAACCTTATTTATGCAATTACTATGGTTTTTACACCACAACCTTGAACATACACACAACACAACCTTGAATATACACACAACAAGGCTCACCCCTATGGGTTTTATTCCACAACCTTGAACATACACACAACAAGGCTCACCCCTATGGGTTTTACACCACAACCTTGCACTCACAAACAGAGAATATGAAAATCAATAGAACAGAGATAAGCTCACTTACTTGAGCAGATATTCTCTCGGATACAAGCCACAAAATACTTTTATCTTTGATACACAATCAGATCACTTTGAAGCTTAAGATAAAAGGAGATTTTTGAAAATATTGAGCAATAGTGTTTCTAAGATGAATGTTTCAAAAATCTTACTTGTAATCTTACTTTAAGGGCTACTTATAGAGCCAAAAAGTGGAGTGCCAACGGTCCTAAAAAAACGGCTATAAATTTTTCTGTTTAAACTCATTCGAGTTTTGGACTCGGGTTTTGGACAAAGATGCATTCAAAAGTTAAGTCCAAAATGGCACATCTGTGACAAACAATTTTCAATCCGGTTTACAGGATTTTGGATGAACCCTTTAGATTCAAATTGTACCATCCAAAATTCTGCGAATTTTAAAAACTTTGAAAATCATCTCCTTTCAAACTTCAAGGTAAAGTCAAATAAATCAAAAGATAAGAGGATATGGGAAATAATAAATATACCTTAATGAATACTTCCTAGTCTAATATTCTTCATAAAAAGTCTTCTTGATGTATAACTCCTTATACTTGATTTTCCATTTGATCTTCCACTCTTGAAATCAGTGATGAATGAGTTGCAAACAATTCTTATCTGAAGACTTTAGAAGAACAAAGGTCAATCATGTCCTATCACAATAAATTGATATGTTAGTTCATATCCGTGTTTGTCATAAATCAAAGCATAAAAGAAAGCCCTTAGGGCTAACAAATATCATGAAGCTCACAAATTGATTCACAATGCAAGAAAACATTAAATATCCCAAATTTCGGCAAAAAAAATACCTAAAATTAGAAAAATTTACCTACAACATTTTAACCTTGGGAATTCAAGAAAAAACGTACATTTATGTTCTCCTATACATAGGCAAGCAAAATATGAATCATTTTTCCAAAAATCAAAGCTATTTGAAGGCAGATTGGAGATTGAGTTTTTTGTGAAAAACAGAAGATTTAGAGGATTTTGATCCGTAGAATCAATAAAAGATTGATAGATTGATACTCTAGAAGTGTTTGGAAGGTGAAAAATTAAAATTTGAAAGGTTTAGGATGTGGAGCCGACGCAGGTTAGAGAAAATTTGAGAGAGAGTTGGAGAGTTTGAAAGAAAAAATGGAAAAATTGGCCTGTTTTTAGTGCCTCCAGCAACAGGAGCCAGCGTCGGTTCCAGGGCTCGATTTTTTTTTTTTTTTTTGTGAAAAATGAAATAAAAATAATGAACACAAAGCAGTGATGGATAATGTAATTCAATTCATGAAGAAATGAAATAAAACAAAGAAAATAAAAAATTGTTCCAAATCACAAAAACTTCAAGCAAGAAAGACTTCAATGCTCTTCACGGCCTTGATCACGTGGATTTTCTTCGGTGTTCCCTGGTAATGTCCCTGCTTGACGATTCCCAAGTAATTTAACCAATTGTCTAATTTAGCTCTCCAAATTGCGCATGGAGACCTCTAAGTTCCTTGTTGTAGCATCAACCCCTTGGAACTTAATCTTTGTTGTACTTACCAATTGGCCAATCAATTCCTCCGATGGTGGCTTGGAAGGTGCTGAATTGTTGTTTAAAGGAGGTTGGTTCCTTTGATTTCCCCCAAAATTGAAAGAGCCCTACCTAGGTTGGTTTGCATTGCTCCAAGAGAAGTTAGGGTGATTTCTCCAACTAGGATTGTAAGAAGAGCTGTAGGGATTATTACCTGAATGGCCATTACCTGCAAAGGCTGCTTGTTCCGTGATTTCTTGGAGTGAACCCATATTTTGGCATTCATGATTTGGGTGCCCTTCTCCACAAAAATCACAACCTACATTTACCACTTGGCCTTAAGGCATTACTATTTGTTCCATCTTTTGAGTTAAAGCTTCCACCTTAGCTTCCAAAACTACCACAGCATCCACGTTGTGCACTTCTTGCACATGAGCTCTAGACCTTGTACTTCCCCAAGAATAGTTATTAGAAGCTAAATTTTTAATGAGATCGAATACCTGTTCTGGGGTCTTATGATTGATGGAAACCCCTGCAGAAGAGTCGACCACTTGTCGTGTTGCAAACGTAAGGCTATTAAGAAAGATGAACATCTGCATTCCTAGCTCAAATCCGTGGTGTGGGTACTTTCTCAACATCTCCTTAAACCTCTCCTAACTTTCATACAAAGGTTCAGAATCTAATTATTGGAAGGTAAAAATTTCGTTTCTGAGTTTGGATGTCCTAGCTAGAGGAAAATATTTGGCAAGGAATTTTTCAGTTAGGGCTGTTGGATTGTATGCCCTCTTAGACTAGGTTTCTGATGTAAAATTGAATATTTTAATAAAAGAATTTATTTTCAGAAATTGTTTATTAATTTACTTTTTGTTTGTGCACAATTTTCGTTTGGAACAGACCCATTGTGTTTAAATAAGTGGTCCATGTGAATGGTGGTCTTTCACAGTAAGGTATGGATCACGGGTTATTTAACACATAAACTTTTGTTCTTAACCTATTGATGAGACTGGGAATCTCATCATGTTTAGGTTATTATGTTATGAATTCCAAATGGGGAATGACCTACCTTTAGCCAGTGGGTAGTCCACTCACTTCATGATATAAGCGTATTTCGAATACGTAGGACAAGACCTGTAATAGTGGTTTCTAAAAGTACTATATGATAGAAACCTAGACTACTACTGCTACAGCGTGGACTAGTACTCTACGACTTGAGTATGAGTTGGTGGTCTGGCGAAGTTGGTAGCATATACTTTGATTTGCTATAGTTGAGGTTCTATCGTAGAGCCAATATACTTGCATGTTGGGTATGTGTGACTAGTTAGTTAAGACAGACTTATACAAGATAGTTTTTGCACTATATCGCCCCTTGTGGTTGTCCGAGTGGTCTAAAATGTCCAGGGCCCTGGAAAACATGACTTGGATGTTTGCTTTAGAGTAGCTCCCTTGGAAAGCGAAAACACTCCAGGAAGTCGTGGATCATTGGATTAGAAGCCTAAGGATGGTAGATGTCATTTAGAGGGGTGTTAGTACACTTCTTCTTCTCTAAATGTACGGCGATGTGTAGAGGGGTATTTTAGTCATTTCACCTGTAGGTCGGAGACTTTGCTAACGCAGCATTGTCCTTGGGGTTAATATTTCCTTATGGTGATATTAGGAAATATTTAAAATGCAAAATACAGCTATTTTTATGACAAGGATATTTTGGTCATTTTAGTAGCCAATGCAGTGTGTCTTTTGGTCCCCAGTATAGACCGTGAGTCCTAATTAAATACGGGCTAAAGAATTGATTTTAAATTAAATGGAATTTATTTTTTTTAAGTAGCCTGATTTAATTATTGGGCTAGAATAAAATAAAAGTCTATGGAGAGAGAGAATTAATTAAATTAGTTTGGTGGGTTAATTAATTATTCAGGGCTTTGGCTCAGTTTGAATAATTAAAGATTAACCTGGGACTAAACTAATATAGGCTTAATTAATTGGACTGGTTTATTTGAGCTGAAAAATTATTTATTTATTAATTGGGCCATTTATTTAGTTTTAGTTAGAATAATTAATTAAGCCCAAAAATGTTAAACTAAGAGTCCAATAGCCCAATCCAGTTTAACCTAGGGTTTTATTTAGGTTAAACAGGAGAAAAAAAAAGAATGTGGTTTTTCGAGTGCTTCCTCTCTGTGAAAATATTTTTCGGCCCCTAGGTTGTTTCACCAAAACGATATTAGGCAGGCCATATACTGGAAAATCGAAAGCTAGGCGTTCATCTACATGCAAAGACGAAGTAGAAGGCTTGTAGGAATTGTACTAGAAGTTTTCACGAGCATGTCTACCCCAGTTCCGCATATTCCAGTTCAGCTAATTTTGAGAACAAGAAGAAGAGGTAATGAGAAATTTTTTTCCCCCCCTTTTTCTTCTTCACGCAGGAGTACTGCGTTTTTGTTGTTCCTTGGCTGTCTTTTTGGCTATGTTTTGCTTGCAATTTTATCTTCAATTGGTATCAGAGCATGAAGATATTTGCACATATAGGAAGCCTGTATGCTAGTTAATAAAATCGGACAGTTATGTGTGATTAACTGTGATCCTTCGCTAGTTTTTTGGTATGGGATAGCATCTCTGTGAGCTTCACCGTTGAAGCATAGGACACTCTGTAAATTTTTTTTTTGGCTTTGGTATTTGATCGTGTAAACCCAATTTAAATGGGTATAGGCGGTTGTGGTTTTATTTTGGATGAGTTTTTTTAAGTAAAAATGTCCAAAGAAGCCAAAGAAATAAGGAAAAGTCGAAGAACAGAAGCTCTGCAGAAAGCTCGCGCGGAAGAAAAAAACGAAGAAGAAAGGCACTATTCCTAAGGCGTTTAAGCCGCCGCCGAGCCGCTGCTGAAACTATGAGAGGAGCCGGTTGCTGTTGAGCCAAGCCGATGGGAAATTGCGAGCCGATTGCATGCGAATTTGCAATTGGCGCGCGGGTCGTCAGTGGGCAATCGGATCAACACGCGGGCGGGTGAGGCGGAGCGGGTTGTGGCTTCTCGGGCCGGGGGGCTGAGTTCGTGGGTTGCTGAGGATTCTGATCCGGTGCGACGCGGTGCACCGCGACTACGGTGGACCGCAGGCCAAATAGGCCCGGATCCGGTGCATCCAATGCAGTGGACCGCCAGCGATTTTTTGCATTTTTTTCCTTTTTCGTTTTAGGTCCTATACCAGGCGAAGTTAATATTTTTGCAATATTTATATTCTTGAAATATATTTGCATGAAAAATATTAGTAAGGAATTTTAGGATTAAACAAGATCATTAATTAATTAATTAATGTGTTTAATTCTATTATTTGGGCACTTAGGTTTAAAAAATAGAAAAGTATGAAAACGTTTATTGTTTTGAGCATGCTATTTTTTTATGTACCTATGTGTGCCTTTTCTCAAAGACCAAAGTCTTTGGGAACATTTTTGACAAGAAAGATATTTTTCTTCAAAATTTAAATGGTTATTTTAATTTGTATAAAAATTAATCCTTGAATATTTTTTCCAAGGATTTAATCATTGACATAGAAAATATATTGGATTTAGATATTTTTGTAAATTAAAATGGAGAGCCATTTTGTTTTGTTTTGGACTAGAAAAATGATTTTGTCAAAGAAACTTGAGACCAAAGTCTCTAGAAAGTTTTAATTGGAAAACTTTTGAAATCATTAAGTTTTGACTTAAATAAAATTAGTCCATGGAGAAATCTCTCAAAGGATATAAGCCTTGACATAGAGCTTTTAATGGACTTGGATATTTTATTTTTGAGTTAAGAAAAACTTAATGGAAATTTCAAAAGGATATTTTTCCAAAGAACCCTTTATTTTAAAAGACTAAGTGGGAGAGGGGTTCCAACGGCCCCACGGCTTCCATCACGATCCTCATTAGAGATCGTGGGTCCCCTCGCGTCACCCTGGGAGTGAACCCGTATAGGATGGGGATACCACAAGGATCTAGATCTAATGGAAGGATATAATTAATAACCCGAGGCACGTACTATGATCGGCCAGCCTACGTTGGAGGTTATAGTGCGAGGTATGTCCATAGGAAATGAGAGGAAACGGCCATCCCACGATAAAGTTATCCTCTAGATCATTATTTAGAAGGGAAATTAATTTGAGGTGGTTATTACACTTAGCTTAGGAAACTGTTAATCTTTCCAAAAAGCTATGTCAGTTTTCCTAAGAGCCAAATTATTTTCAGTGCACAAATTTTATTTTGTTTTCACAAACTAAATTCTTTCTTTTATTTTTCGATTTTCAGAAATGGTAGGAGGTTCTTTTAATCCATTGGCCGTTATTCTCAGGGAGAATAAGTTAACGGGTCCAAACTATGTGGACTGGAAAAGGAACCTAGACATAATACTCACAGCTGAGGAGTATAAGTATGTCCTTTACGAGACCTGCCCTATTATCGGAGAAGGTTCCACCGCCGAAGAGCGAGAGGCTGAGAAGGCGTGGAAGAAGGCTGACGAAATGGCACGTTGTTATATGTTAGCCTCCATGTCTAATGTGCTCCAGTCAAAACACGAGCACATGGCTTCTGCATATGACATCAGTCAATCATTGGCTACTATGTTCGCGGACAAGAGCCGACCAGCAAGGCAGGAGGCTCTTCGAACTATTGTTAACACTAAGATGGCTGAGGGAGCATCAGTCCGATAGCATATGCTCAAGATGATTGCTGCTTTCGAGGAGGCGAAAATCTTAGGGGCTGTCATTGACCCCGAGAGCCAAGTGGACATGGTCTCGAATCTCTACCGGGCTCTTTCACTTGGTTCAAGTTAAACTATAACATGAACAAGTTGAACATGAGTTTGACTGAACTGATGAAGGAGCTCCAGATGGCGGAGAAGGTCATGAAGCCGCAGTCAAAGGCCATGATTGCTAAGGCTTCTTCCTCAAGAACTGGGCCTAAACCCAGAAAGTTCAAGAGGAAGAAGGGGAATGCAGCAGCCCAGCCCAAGAACAGCCCAAGGACAAACCAAAGGGCAAGTGCTTCAAATGTGGCAAGAAGGGACACTGAAAAAAGGAGTGTCCAGATTTTCAAACCAAGAAAAATCCCACAGGTAATGTTTTCTATCTAGAGTCCATATCAATGGTAGGATCAACTTCCACTTGGATTGTTGATTCAGGAGCCACTGATCATATCTGTAACTCCTTGCAGGGGTTTAGAAAGATAAGAAGACTCAAGAAGGGAGAACATTGGCTTCGAGTGGGTAATGGAGCACAAGTCTGGGCCCTTGTAGTGGGAGTGCTGGATCTTATTTTTTATTGTAATAAGATAGTAGTTTTAAAAGATATTTTATATGTACCTGGTTTTCATCAGAATTTGATTTTAGTTGCAAAACTTATTAATCAAGGATATTTTGTATCTTTCCATTTTGGTATTTCTATCAGTAGAGATGAAGAAATTTTATGTACTGGGCACATGTATGGTAATCTGTTCTTTTTAAACCCTATTAACAACTAATCAAATAATGTTCAGTCTGAACATTTAACTAAGAAAAGAAAGACCAATATCAATGATTTATACCTTTGGCATCTAAGGTTGGGTCATATTAACTCAACTAGGATTCAGAGGTTAATCCATGATGGGCCTTTGGGCTCATTGAGATTGGAAAGTTGGCCTCAATGTGAATCCTGCCTGATGGGAAAGATGACCAAGAGGTCATTTACACCAAAGGCAGATAGAGCCAATGAGGTGTTGAGTCTTGTTCACACTGATGTGTGTGGTCCGTTGTCTACACCAGCTAGGAGAGGTTTTGAGTACTTCATCACTTTCACGGATGATTGTACGAGGTATGGTTACATTTACCTAATGAGACGCAAGTCTAACTCTTTTGACAAGTTCAAGGAGTTTAAGGCTGAAGTGAAGCGTCGGACAGGTAAATTAATCAAAACCCTACGATCGGATCGTGGTAGAGAGTACCTCCTAGGTGAATTCAAGGACTACATGGTACATCATGGGATAGTATCCCAGCTCTCTGTGCCGGGAACACCCCAGCAGAACGGAGTAGCTGAGAGCAGGAACAAGACATTGATGGAAATGGTCCTAAGCATGATGTCTCATGCTACTCTTCCAGTGTCCTTTTAGGGATATGCCCTGGAGACAGCGACATATATTCTGAACTTGGTGCCTTCTAAGTCAGTACCTAGGACTCCCTATGAGATGTGGACTGGGCGTAAGCCAAGTCTGAATCATCTCAGGATTTGGGGATGTCCAACTTATGTACTGGTCAAGGGAGATAAGTTGGAACCAAGATCAGAATTATACTATTTTGTTGGCTATCCAAAAGGGACAAAATGAGGTTACTTTTATCATCCTAAGGAGCAGAATGTGCTAGTCAGTACCAATGCTAGATACTTGGAAGATGATCAAAGTACTTCCACTAAAGGTTCTACGAGGTTGGAACTTGAGGAGAAGTTATCTACGGAATCAACTTCTTCTGACTCGATTCTGGAATAAGAAGAGGCACAGCCTCAAGTGCCTGTGCAAATGGAGCCTTGTCGTAGTGGGAGAGTGTCTAGAGTTCCGGATAGATGGACAGGAGAAGCCTTTGAGCTGGTTTCCGACCATCAGGAATAAGACCCCACTAGATACGAGGAGGCTATTGCTGATGCCGATACAAATCTGTGGCATGAAGCAATGAAAGCTGAGATTGAGTCTATGTACCTCAATCAGATTTGGGAACTTGTAGCTTCACCTAAAGGGATAAAACCCATTGGGTGCAAGTAGGTGTACAAGAGAGAGAGGGGATGGGAAGGTGGAAACCTTCAAAGCTAGGCTTGTGGTGAAAGAGAATACTCAGAAAGAAGGCATCGACTATGAGGAAACCTTTTCCTCGGTAGCCATGCTTAAATCCATTCGCATCCTCCTTGCCATCGCATGTTACTATGACTACGAGATATGGCAAATGGATGTCAATACGGCATTCTTAAATGGCTATCTTAGCGAAGACATCTATATGTCCCAACCGGAAGGCTTCATTGCTGAAGGCCAGGAACATATGGTTTGCAAGCTTAAGAAGTCCATTTATGGACTTAAGCAGGCATCGAGAGCATGGAACATTCGTTTTGATGAGGTTGTAAAGTCTTATGGTTTTATTCAAAACGAAGATGAACCATGCGTGTACAAGAAACTTGAAGGCATTAATGTGGTTTTTCTTGTCCTGTATGTGGATGACATTCTACTCATTGGAAATGATGTAGGGACATTGTCATCTACAAAGGTTTGGCTGTCTAGTCAATTCAGTATGAAGGACTTGGGAGAAGCCAGCTACATTCTCGGGATTAGGCTTCTTAGAAATAGGAAGCAGAGAATGTTAGGGTTATCCCAAGCAACATACATTGACAAAACGTTGGCCAAGTACAGCATGGACTCATGCAAGGGAGCTCTAATCCCTTACAGACATGGGTTATCATTTTCTTCGAAGGACTGTCCTAAGTCTCAAGAAGAAAATGAAAAAATGAGTAGGATTCCCTACGCTTCGGGTGTGGGAAGTCTCATGTATGCCATACTGTGTACTAGGCCAGATATCTACTTTGTCGTGGGCTTAGTTAGCAGATATCAGTCAAACCCCGGGGAGGTTCATTGGTAAGTTGTAAAGTATATTCTCAAGTACCTCAAGGGAATGAGAGATTATATGCTGGTTTACATGGCTGATGATTTGGTTCCTACAGGATACACAGACTCAAACTTCCAGGCGAATAAGGATGAGAGAAAATCCACTAGTGGATATGTCTTCACTTTGTCTGGAGGAGCAATTTCATGGTGGAGTATCAAGCAGTCTTGTATTGCTGACTCAACCATGGAAGCTGAGTATGTGGCAGCTTCGGAGGCATCCAAGGAAGCAGTCTGGCTCCAAAAGTTTCTTTCAGAACTTAGAGTCATACCACATGTGAAGAGGCCGATTGTGATGTATTGCGACAACACTGGAGCAGTATCGCAATCTAGGGAGCCTCGGAACCACAAGAAGGGGAAACACATCGAGAGGAAGTACCACCTGATCCGGGATTTCATCCAGAGACGGGAAGTCGTGGTGGAACATATTCCCTCAGAAAACAATCTAGCAGATCCATTCACCAAGCCTTTGGCTGAGAGAGTTTTCAAGAGACACTTAGACGCCATAGGGGTAGATACCTATGGACTTACCTAGTCTTAGAGTGCAAGTGGGAGATTGTTGGATTGTATGACCTCTTAGACTAGGTTTCTGATGTAAAATCGAATATTTTAATAAAAGAATTTATTTTCAAAAATTATTTGTGAATTTACTTTTTGTTTGTGCACAATTTTCGTTTGGAACAGACCTATTGTGTTTAAATAAGTGGTCCATGTGAATGGTGGTCTTTCACAGTAAGGTATGGATCACGGGTTATTTAACATATAAAATTTTGTTCTTAACCTATTGATGAGATTGGGAATCTTATCATGTTTAGGTTATTATGTTATGAATTCCAAATAGGGAATGGCTTACCTTTAGCCAGTGAGTAGTCCACTCACTTCATGACATAAGCGTATTTCGAATACGTAAGACAGGACCTGTAGTAATGGTTTCTAAAAGTACTATATGATAGAAATCTAGACTACTACCGCTACAGCGTGGACTAGTACTCTACGACTTGAATATGAGTTGGTGGTCTGGCGAAGTTGGTAGCATATACTTTGATTTGCTATAGTTGAGGTTCTATCGTAGGGCCAATATACTTGCATGTTGGGTATGTGTGACTAGTTAGTTAAGACAGACTTATACAAGATAGTTTCTGCACTATATCGCCCCTTGTGGTTGTCCGAATGGTCTAAAATGTCCAGAGCCCTGGGAAACATGACTTGGATGTTTGCTTTAGAGTAGCTCCCTTGGAAAGCGAAAACACTCCAGGAAGTCGTGGATCATTGGACTAGAAGCCTAAGGATGGTAGATGTCATTTAGAGGGGTGTTAGTACACTTCTTCCTCTCTAAATGTACAGCGCTGTGTAGAGGGGTATTTTAGTCATTTCACCTGTAGGTCGGAGACTTTGCTAACGCAGCGTTGTCCTTGGGGTTAATATTTTCTTATGGTGATATTAGGAAATATTTAAAATGCAAAATACAGCTATTTTTGTGGCAAGGGTATTTTGGTCATTTTAGTAACCAAGGCGGTGTGTCTTTTGGTCCCAGTATAGACCATGAGTCCTAATTAAATGCGCGCTAAAGAATTGATTTTAAATTAAATGAAATTTATTTTATTTAAGTAGCTTGATTTAATTATTGGGCTAGAATAAAATAAAAGTCTATGGAGAGAGAGAATTAATTAAATTAGTTTGGTGAGTTAATTAATTATTCAGGGCTTTGGCTCAGTTTGAATAATTAAAGATTAACCTGTGACTAAACTAATATAGGCTTAATTAATTGGACTGGTTTATTTGGGCTGAAAAATTAATTATTTATTAATTGGGCCATTTATTTGGTTTTAGTTAGAATAATTAATTAGGCCCAAAAAGGTTAAACTAAGAGTCCAATGGCCCAATCCAATTTAACCTAGGGTTTTATTTAGGTTAAATAGGAAAAAAAAAAAAAGAACGTGGTTTTTTCGAGTGCTTCCTCTCTGTGAAAAATACCAGACGTTTTTCCTCTCTCTCTCCAGAAAATATTCTTTGGCCACTAGGTTGTTTCACCAAAACGATATTAGGCAGGCCATATACTGGAAGATCGAAAGTTAGGCATTCATATACATGCAAAGACGAAGTAGAAGGCTTACAGGAATTGTACCAGAAGTTTCCATGAGCGTGCCTACCCCAGTTCCGCATATTCCAGTTCAGCCGATTTTGAGAACAAGAAGAAGAGGTAATGAGAAAAAAAATTTCCCCCTCTTTCTTCTTCACGCAAGAGTGCTGCATTTTTGTTGTTCCTTGGCTGTCTTTTTGGCTATGTTTCGCTTGCAATTTTATCTTCAAGGGCATTCCAAGTGGTGATAGAACCTGTGGGTAAAGACTTTAACCAGAATTTAGCTCTATCTCTAAAAAAAAAAAAAAAAGTCTTAGTTTTATGGCATTTTCGAAAACACCATTCATCTTAAAGGTATCACAAATTTCAAGAAACTAGCTAGGTGGGCATTGGGATCTTCTTCAGGTAGCCCATCAAATTGGACAATTTTTTGGACCATATGGATCATATTGGGCTTTATTTTAAAATTATTCGCATCCACCTTAGGTCTAGTGATACTCGAACCGTCGTGTCCGAGATTGCAAGTTTCACAAAGTCATCCATGACCCTCATGTTGTTTCCAGCATTATTATTTTGAGCACTGTCCATGTTTGCGAGTAAATTCCTTTTGACTATCTGGCGGATTTTTGACAATGTTCTTTCGATTTCAGGATCAAAATCTACTATATCGCCTTCAGATTTTCAGATTATGTACCAAGGCTAACACTTAGAAAAAACAAGAAGAAAGTTAGATAACGAAATTCACAATTCAAACAAAATTAAAAGAACAAATTAGTCAATTAAACATCAGTCAAAGTTAGTAAATTAGATTACAAAGATACACAAGATACAAAAGATGGCACCTTTTTGCAAAAAAAATAATTGTACAAATTTACATATTTATATAGTTAAATTAACAAAATCCAAGCTTTCATGATATTGTACCCCGGCAATGGCGCTAAAACTTGATGTGTACGAATTTGGGTATAAAAATCATATAAAAATAAGCACATTCCCAATCAAGTTTAAATTAAAACGTTAACCCCAAATTACACATATGAGCAAACGTACTCATCATTAAACATAACATAAGGTTTAAAACGAGTATCGATCCTCAAGGAACAAGTATGCGTTGATCACTTTTCTTTCATTGTTAAATCAAATCAATAAAGTGAAAAAGAATAAAAAGAAAAATAAAATAAAATAATATATACATGTCAAGAATGAAGAATTACGTAACTCCAAACTATTATTTTGACAACACATGACCTTAAAGTACCTAATCATTATCATAACTAATTATTCTCTTGGTATCATGAATGATTAAGATAGATTCACTCCTTTTCCAATCCATGAAATTACTATCTTCTAGACAAATTAGCATCACATATCATGTCTCAACTAATTCACCCAAAAGATGCATTAAACACAATCCTTGATTAAATCTCCATATCCTAGCAAACTTAAAATATGAAATTAATCAATGAATCCATATCCTGACAGACATTAATTAACCTTTAATTACCTAGTTCTTAGCAATTAACCCATTTCCCAAGCAAGTTAATAGACAACAAATATGAAATTAATGAATTGAGACCACCATCAACCCATTTTCCAAGTAAGTTAATAGAAAGAAATAACAAATTAATCTCGAAATCAACATAAGTAATTAAATACCAAGAATAATAATCAATTAATCAAAAGATCAAAGTAACTCTAAAAATCATGAATACAAAAAATAATGTCAAATTATAATAAAACAATTAATACACCATTGTTCAAGAAAAGAAAACAAAGTTAAAAAAAAAAAAAAAGCACTCATAGACAAGCCTCATTCTTCTTCCTTCGTAGACTCTCTTGTACAATCCTCCTTGATTTGATGAATTCCTCCTTGAACTTGAGTGATTTTGTGTTTTGCTCCTTGAATTCATGCATTTGACTTGTGTTTTTTCTCTATTTATAGGCTTTAGAAGTGCATAAATTCGTCCTTCTAGGGTTTCTAGCCGAATAAAAGTAGAAAAATACCAAAACTCTGAAAATTGTCAAAAATGTGCACGAAAATTGAGGCACCGTCTCTGTACCAGTGCATAGCCGGCACCGTCTGTCCTGCCTAGGGCCAGCACCAGTTGCATTCTATCTCTCTGTCTGTTCGCCGATTTTTCTCAATTTTCGTGCCAAGTTTTTTCAGGTCACAGCCAGCGCCACCTTTGGGCTCCCAACCGGCACCAACTGTGTTCTATTCAGCCCCTGTATCGTCGATTTTTTATCTTCTCAAAGTGCGTACCAGTAGCACGTGACCGGCACCACCTCTAGTTTGTTTAGTTACAATTTTTCCTTATTTTACCCCTAAGATCTGAAATAATGCACAAAATATATTTCTAAGGGTAAAATCTCAAATATAAAGGAATATGACCAGTTATTGCACAAAATATATCACAAAATCACCTCAAATAAATAGAAAATATATGACTAATTCAGACCCTATCACCAATGCATGGAATCCTATATTTTGATCACATTAACAGATTTGTCAATCAAGCTAATCATAACCAAAACATGAATTAAACTTAATTCCTTATAAACGTAAAATTAGTTAATTGCCATTTGCTTGAGGTGAAATCAACTACTATTTGATTACTTAGCCCTATAACCTTGACTTCGTCGCTCAAGCCATCAAGATTAGATAAATACGAAATAAATGCAATGAAACTCCTAACATCGCCATCTCAAGTAAATTAGAAGAACTCGCATCAATAACCCATTATATCAAGTAATCAAACACCAAAGATTACAAAGAATTGATCAAATAACTAAATTAACATAAAATCATGAATCCTAAAATAAAGTTAAATTACAATAAAAACATTGAATACATCATTGCGAAAGAGAAAGAAGATAAAGAGAAAAGAAAGCACTCATAGACAAGCATCTTTTTTCTTCCTTGAAAACTCCCTTGAACAATCCTCATTGATTTAAGTGAACACCTCCTTTAATGAGATATTCAGAATTTTTGCGCTTTAATTCACCTCTCTATGTTGTACATCTCCAACCCTTATGTTCTCTTGTGCTTTTATAGGCCTCTTGGATGCCAATTTCGTGGTTAAGGAAGTCTTGGCCGAATAGGAGTAGGAAAATACCAAAATCATTGGATAAGCCCTAATTTCGCGTACAGAATTTCTGCCTCCAGAGCGTACCTAGCACTGGATACCTTCAACCCACCTACCGCCAGGTGCACTCTGTTCTTCCCCTGTTTTTGCTTTGTTTTTTGCCTTTTCTCCTTAGTAGACAGACTGGACCTGGCACCAAGTGCACTTGCCAAACCTGGTGCCAGGTCTGTTTTGGAAATCCCCTAAAATAGGCTCAATTTCTTCTGCTGGAGAAGAATGGACCCGACACCTGATCCACTAGCTAGGCCTGGTGCTAAGTCTATTCTGGTTTCGTGCACTTTCTGCTCGATTTTTACTTAAATCTGCACATATTTTCCAAAAATACCTTTTACAAGTAAAATATCAAATAGGAAGGAATATGTTTAGTTATTACAACAAATATACCTTAAAATAACCTCAAATAACTAGAAAAAGAATGAGGATTTTAACCCCTATCAATCACCACTCTAAAGCTATATATATACATAAACACAACTAGGCGGCCTAGGGAAGTAAAAGCTCCCTAGGTCACCACATGAAACTAATACACATATATTTACAGTAAAGCAAGCGGCCTAGTTTGGCCACCTATTTTCTAGTAAAAATAGTTCTCTTGAAAGTCACCTAGCTATATTCACACATAGCTTCCATTGATTTTTTTCAATCTCTATGTTTTGTATTTTCTCCCTTCTTCTTGTTTTTTCTTCCCTTTTTTTTCCCACTTTATCTTTAATTGATATTTTCTATTTCCTAACAAAAATAGGATAAAAAGGATATGGTGAGTAGTGAAATATGTAAGAATTTATTTCAATTAAAGCACAAAAATAATAGAAAATGTATATATAATGAGGCCTCATCATATATCCCTACACTTAAACCTTTTCTTGCTTTTAAGAAAACCATAAGGCACCACAAGCAAATAGTTTTTCACAAAATAGGATGTGATTTTTGAACATGAGTTGGCTAAGCTAGTAAAGGTATTTCCCATTTGATTTAAGAATCAAGTCCAAAATCCAATTAGCCAAGCCAATTTTTGTATAGACTAATAAATTAGGAATGAAATGATCAAAGCCCTCGAAGTTAAATTAAACAAGTCTATGCTCATTCAATGTATTCTATCTTGATTATTTGGGTTTCAAAAATGAGTAGTGTGATTCATATAAGTTAGGCCCAATAAGTTAATTCTAAATTCTATGATCTCTCAACCACCATGGTCTAAATAGACAAATGTAGGATTGGTCCATAAGCTCACTTTATTCTCTCAATTCTTTAGGTAATGCAAAAGTCTAGTAAAAATGTATAATAAGAATTTTTTAAATTTTCATTACCTTACTCCATAATTTTTTTTTTTTTTTGGGTTAGACAAGGTAATACAAATGCCTAGAAAAGATAAAAATAAGAAGTTTTTAACTTTTGTAATACCTTGCTTTATTTTCTCTCTCTCTCTCTCTCTCTCTCTCTCTCTCTCTCTTTTTTTTTACCTCAATCCACATTTCCTCACCCAAAATAAATACAAGTTGAGCAATTATAGAATAAAAATTAAATTAAAGTTTCATATTTATATTTCATCACAACCACTACCTCAATTCCTAAGAAACAATATGATGTCACTTTTACTAAAGCCTAAACAAGGTTAATTTAAATTATCAAGATCTAACCATTTCATTTATAATATACAAGTTTATCAAAAAATAAACTCATCCAATAGGTTTTAAAATTAATTCTCATGCCAAAAGAGAAATAAAAACAATACCATCAAGGCCCAATAAAGTCCAAAAATCGAAAAAAATTGGTTCAATCACACAACTCCTAAAAAAAAAAAAATGGCCCAATTCATACACAACTCCTCACAATCAAGAAAATTTCCATAATCATAATAAAAAACTTGAAGAGAATATTAACATGAAAAATTGGCCCAATTCATGCACAATTTCTCAAAATCAAGAAAAATTCCATAATCATAGTAAAAAAAGAACTTGAAGAGAATATTAATATAATCCCTCCCCCACACTTAAACCAAACATTGTCTTCATTGGCACAAATATAGCAATAAATTCATCCAAATTGGATTGAATACTCCCCAAGTGATCGTAACTTCGTGAAGCAGTGTAATCGAGTCAGAAGAAAAAGAAAATTGCCAAAATAAATTAAATATAGTGAATGTCAAATGTGAGAAACAATAATAATAATAATAATAATAATAATAATAATAATAATAATAATAATATATATATATATATATATATATATATACAGTCAAAATAAAAATAAAGACAAATTAATATCAAATATGTATAAAACGAAATTTATAGGGAATAAAATACAAAAGAAAGTAAATGAAAGAAAATCCCCAAAAATAAAATTAGAAGTGGCCTCCTCCTAAGTTGATAGCCCCGCTCCTTCGTGTGGCCCTTGATTCCAAGATACAACATCCTTGAAAAACCTTAGAGGGGGGGAGTGAATAAGGTTTTTAGCAAACTAAAAATTTTCAAATCGTTTGATATAAAGAATAATTATGATTATCAAGTTTCTTGGACCAACTTTATGAGAACAAAGAAAACTATCCAAGAACACTTTGAGATATATCCAGATTTAGACTAAAGTAAGCAATACAATGCAGTCAATGACATATGCAAAGAAATGAGACACAGAATGTATAGTGGTTCAATCTACCAAGATCTACGTCTACTATCTTAAACTCACACTTAAGGATTTTCAATCAAATTTCATTTACTCAACTTAATGAAATCAAATTGCACGAAAATACAAAAGAGGATCACCATACTTGGTTTTCCATAAACCTCTCAAACAATTACCAAATCAAGGCTCACCCCACATAGGTTTTGCACCATACCCTTATACTAAAAAAGAGATTGAATATCAATGGAATAGTAAAAGCTCACTTGTTTGAGCAGATGTTCACTAAGGTACAAAG
Source organism: Voacanga thouarsii (assembly GCA_026120185.1). Lineage (NCBI taxonomy): Eukaryota > Viridiplantae > Streptophyta > Magnoliopsida > Gentianales > Apocynaceae > Voacanga > Voacanga thouarsii. The sequence goes on along the minus strand of JANUWF010001102.1, from coordinate 4,401,448 downwards.
CACAAACACTTGTACCTTTTAGACACAAAATGAATTCACTTTGAAGCACTTGATAAAGGGAGATTTTTGTATGCTATTGAGCAATAGTATTGCTTAGAAGAATGCCACAAAAATCTTATATCTTATCATGTTTAGAGGCTATATATAGAGCCAAAAACTGAAGTACCAACGACTATAATTTTTTTATTAAATTTACCCGTATTTTAGACTCAAGTTTCGAACAACAATGCATCCAAAAAGTAAGTCCAAAATGGTACTTTTTCAGGTAGAAACAATTCAATACTGTTTGCAGGATTTGGACGAATCTTTTGGATGCAGAATCATCCAAATTACTTAATCCAAAATACTGAGATTTTCAAAACTTTGAAATCTTTTTCTTTGTGTGCTTCAAGGTAGAAATCAATTGAATCAAAAGGTAAAGAGACATAGGAATTAATAAGAAATACCTTAATAACACTTCCTAATCTAAAGTTCTTCCATAAGGACTTCTTGGTATACAATCTCATGAACTTTGAACTTCATTTGATCTCCCATACTTGAATTTTGTTGCTCAAGAGTTGCTTAACAATCATATTTGAATGCCTTAAAAGAATTGACGTCAAACATGTCCTATCACATATAGATTACATAAGTTAGTACACATCAATATTTGTCATAACTTAAAACATAGGAGAAAACCCTTAGGGTTAACAATCTCCCCCTTTTTGAGTGATGACAAACTTGATAGAAATGAGATATGAAGAACAATGATGTGTATAGTATGAACATGTTAAACTGAGAGAGATAAGAATATTTTTCATTGAAATACAATCTCTCATAATTGGACTCAAAGAGTGCTTATGAGATTTAATATATATATATATATATATATATATATAAACAATAAGCATGGCTCAATAAGCCTATAGCCTAACATATCTCCATATTCTAACGATTATTCTAAAAAGAAATAATGAGTCAATAAATTTTATAAAGGAGATATTGCAGGCAAGTTAAACGATGAGATGCACCCCCTTAATATTTGCATATTTCAAAATGAGAGGGAAACTAAAATAATTTTGTACGTCCAAAACAAACATCCAAAACACTTGTGAAGGTATGTATAAAACCTTTATGGATACGAGTTTTGAATGTCCAACATGTGTGTGTCCAAAACAGTATGAATCTTTGAAAAAGGATTTTAGGATCAAATAAATATGAATCCAAAACTCCCCTTATCGTAATGCACGGAACAATGGAATTTTCAGAATCTCAAAGAGTTTTAAACATAAAGAAAACATTCCTTTTGACTGGAAAAAAAAAATTGTCACAAAATCATATCAACATCTTATCAATTTAGTCTCAAAGATACCTTAAATATAAAGAGAGTACTTTTGATATATATATATATATATATATATATATATATATATATATGATTTTGGATAACAACAAACTGAAATCAAATATTATCAACACAAAGTTTTCCTCAAGTAAATTTGCAGAATTGTATGCAAAAATTTAGCCAAAAATTATCCCACTATTCCAAAAGCAATTTCCAGTAATCATATTCAGTTAAGCAAACATTTCCAGTCAGTTTCATATTTGCAGTAAATTCATATTTTCAGTCATAGCTAATTATTTCAGTAACTAACCTAAAATTTCTCAGACAGTATCATATCAGTTCAAGCAAAAACTTCCTAGTCATTCATATTAGTTCATATCAGTCTAATATCTTCCCAGTCATTTATATCAGTTCAAGTAGAAACTTCCCAGTCATTCATATCAGTCTAATCTTTTCCCCCTTTGTCATCAATCAAAAAAAGTAATAACAGAAAAGAAGCAGAAGAAATAGAGTATAGATAGATAAGAAATAGTCAGAATTTAAGCAGTATGTAGAATTTAGGCAGTTAACCTTGTGCATAATTAAAGACAGAAAAGTAAATTGTTCATGATATCAGAGAGAATATCAACTGAAGATCATTCTGCCAAACTGGTCTTCTTAGGAAATGTGAATTGTTTCAACTTTTGATCCACCATTTTTAGAGTGTTGACCAGCAATCGTATTAGATTTTCTTTTAACCACAACATGCTTCTGTCTCTTTCCAGATGAAACATGTGGTTTGGAAGATGCAGAAGGTGCTACAGCTTCCTTAATCGAGTATTTTTTTTCTTGGTTTGCTCAGTAGCATGCACTTCTTCCGTGGCAGGCAGTTCAGTTTCTTTTTCAATGACAGGTTCTTCTCTTGTTGCCTTTTCTTGAGCTGACACTGTAGGGGTAGACACTGGTTCATTTATTTTTGCTGCCTTTTATATTGCTGTTAATATATTTCCAAGACTTTGAAGCTTAGAACTGATATTATCCAATTTCACAGCTAGTGAGTTGATAGCATCCAAAATACTCACAGATAGTCCCATGTCTTTTTCTTTTCCCTTAGCAAAGGATTCTACTTGAGGATCTTCTCCAAGCTTTCTTTTTGTCCCAACAGTAGAAGCAGACTTTCCTTCTACTTTAATTTTCTTCAATCTTTCTTTTTCTTTACCCTCAATATCTTTAAGCAGCTTCCATTCATTGCCCACTTTTACATAACCTATTCTCACAAAAGAATTAAAGCTATAAAAATTTATTTTTGTTGGATCACAGGGAACTGAATTTAAAGCAACATTAAAATATCTGAATACCTTGGTTAACAAATTTTCAAAAGGTAAAGCTTTGCTAGAGGTATTCCTCGATTGTAGCATTAATTTAGCAGCTAAAAATCCAAAATTAATTTGCCTTCCCTCTGCCAAAACCAACATGATTACCATCTGCAAAATGATTATGGAGGTCTTATGACCGTAACACAGAACCACCATAGTAGAAATCATATGATGCAAGATTCTTCCAACTCCATTCAGTCATTTTGTACTTCTGTTACCAGAGTTCCCAAAAATCTTTCCTCCAGCAAAGATTTCCTCAAATTTCTTTAATTCAAAATGTCATTTCCCTCTGAAAATTTATTTAACTCAAAATATTGAATTCCTCTATCCCTTACATCACAAATCCTATTTAGCAAACGGTAATCAAACTCAATATCTTTTCCTTTAACTCTTGACATATACCACCGAATCATAAAACCTCCCCCAATTTTCTCAAGATGACCTTTTTTTAAATTGGCATAAAATTCCCAAATAAAGTGGAGTATATAATTTTTCATCAACAGAAAGTAAACAACCTCATTTAATGTATTCAAACATATCCAATACATTTGAAAATTTTAGAAAGGCCGAAGGATTAGCACGATATCAAAAAATAACTGTTCTGTTTCTTGAAACCCAATCATAGTAATCAGATTCACATTTAGAGTCACTGAAATGGAGTACCTGATTTCGGAACTCACTTGTTCCAGTGAAGACTTTGATGAGTCATAGTGTGATGCCAAGAAGTCTAGTTCAGGGGAGACTTCTTTTCCTTTCGCTTTACTTAAAGTTGAACCCTTCTTCTTCATTTTCGGAGATATTTTGTGCACCTTCTTGGATTTTGGAGCAGATGATTTCGTTTTTGCCATTAGTAAGATTAGGGTTTTTAGACTGATGGTTTTCTTTCAAAAAGAAAAACACAGAGAGTTTTGGAGAATATCAGTTACAAAGATTTGGAGAAAAACATAGTGCTTTGAATGTCTAGAGAAATGTGATATAAAGTGCATTGAAAAGATAAATTTATTACAGAAATTTAAAGAAATGTGCAAACCAACTTTTTGAAATTCAAAAATTGAAATATGGAAACAGTTATAAAAAAATATAGGGTATATAAAAAAATTATTTTGGATTTTGACCCAACCCGAAATAATCATCCAAACGAAACTTTTCAAAAATGCATTTTGGATGAGGGATTTGGACTTAAATACTGTGTCCAAACAATTGTTGGTGTGTTTTGAATACAAACATTGTGTCCAAAAATTTCATCTTCACTAATCTTGCAAAATAAAGAAGACTTATGCCACCAGGATAGTTATGAGATTTTTGTAATTCCTAATCCTCTTTTCATATTGTTGAATCTTTCTTTAACTAGAGGTTTAGTGAAGATATCTACAAGTTGGTCATCAGTTGAAATATATTCAACACACACATTGCCTTTGATCACATGATCTCGAATGAAATTATGTTTAACTTCTATATGCTTTGTCCTAAAATGTTAAATAGGATTTTTTGTTAGATTGATAGCACTTGTATTGTCACATAATATAGGTACACAATTAAAGTTAAGACCAAAATCAAACAATATATTCTTCATCCACAAAATTTGTGCACAACAACTACGGCTGCAATGTATTCAGCCTTAGTTGTGGATAAGGATACACAAGCTTGCTTTTTGCTGTGCCATGACACAAAAAAGTGTCCAAGAAATTGACAATAGCCACTAGTACTTTTTCTTTCAATTTTACAGCCTGCATAATTTGTATCAGTATATCTTATAAGATTAAATGTGTTAGTGTGAGGATACCATAATCTATAATTATATGTGCCAATTAGATATCGAAGTATGCATTTTATTGCACATAGATGTGATTCCTTTGGACAAGATTGAAAGCGAGCACAAAGACATACTGAAAACATAATGTCAGGTCAGCTAGCAGTAAGATAGAGTAAGATTTCAATCATACCTCTATACTTATATTCATCTACCTTCTTACCTTTTTCATCTTGGTTAAGTTTTATAGAAGTACTCATAGGTGTGCAGATTTCTTTTGCTTCATTCATTCCAAACCTTTTAAACAACTCCTCAGCATACTTAGCTTGATTTATGAGAAGATTCCATCATTGGTTTGCTTAATTTGCAACCCGAGGAAGAAGTTTAGTTCTCCCATTATACTCATTTCGAATTCTTGCTGCGTTGTCTTAGCAAACATCTTACACAAAGAGTCATTAGTAGCACAAAAAAATGATATTATCAACATAGATTTGAACAATTAGTAGATCACTGAAATTATCAGATTTGATGAATAAAGTGGTATCAATCAAGCCTTTTGAAAAATCTTTTGAAATCAAAAAACCACTAAGCCTCTCATACCAAGCTTGTGGAACTTGCTTTAATTCATAAAGAGCTTTAGAAAGTTTAAAAACATGATTTAGAAAGTGCTCATGAATAAAACTAGAAGGTTGTTCAACATATACTTCCTCCTTAATAAAACCATTTAGGAATGCACTCTTAACATACATTTGATAGAGTATGAAATTTTTGAAGGATGCAAAAGCAAAAAGTATTCTTATAGACTCTAGTCTAGCAACGGGAGTAAATGTCTCATCATAATCAATACCTTCTTCTTGATTAAATCCTTAGGAAACTAATCTAGCTTTATTTCTAATCACAGTTCCATTTTCATCAAATTTATTTCTAAATACCTACTTGGTACCAAGAACCGGACGATCAAGAGATCTAGGGACAAGTTTCCAAATTTAATTTCTTTTAAATTGGTTTAATTCTTCTTGCATAGCAATAATCTAAAATTCATCATGCAGTGCTATATCAATATATTTAGGTTCTATATTTGAGAGAAGACCAAAGTTATCTATGAAATACTGTTTAGTTTTAACTCTATAGTTTGGATCACCAATGATTTGTTCTTTGGGATGACCTGTTTTGTATTTCCAATCTTTTGGCAATTGTTGATTTGTAGAATCTTTAGTTTGTTCTTTTCCTTGTTCAGTTTGTTGCTCTTCAATGTCTTCTTCTTTTGCATGCGTATCTAGCGGTGGAGTTTTGAGTTGGTCTATTCTGACTTTCTTTGAACTTCCTACATCATCATCATCTTTTTTTGAAGCATAAATGTTAAATTCATCAAATACAATATGCACGGATTCTTCCACACAAAGAGTTCTTTTATTGTACACTCTATATGCCTTTTTGTTGGAATAGTATCCAAAAAATATGGCCTCATCAGATTTGCTATCAAATTTTCCAAGATTATCTCGGGTATTAAAGATAAAACATTTACAACCAAATACTTTAAAATAAGAGATTGGTGAAATTTTGTCAAACATAAGTTCAAAATGTGTTTTTCTTAAAAACGGTCTCAGCATAACTAGGTTTACTATATAACAAGCTGTATTAACAGCTTCAACCTAAAAATATTTTGGAAGGGCGTTTTCACAAAGCATTGATTTAGCCATTTCTTGCAAAGTGCGATTTTTTCACTCAACAACACCATTTTGTTGAGGAGTTTTGGCAGTTTAAAAATTGTGAAAGACTCCATTTTCATCACAGAAGTATGAAAATTCATTGTTGTAAAATTCTTTACCATTATCATTTCTAATAGAAATTAGTTTGCATCCAATAGAGTTTTGGACGCGTTTAATCAGTTTTAAAAATTCAGAAAAGGCTTTATCCTTTTGTCCAAGAAATAAAGTCCAAGTAAATCTAGAGAAATCATCAACTAGTACATATGCATATTTTTTATCTCCAAGACTAACAGTCCTCATTGGTCCAAACAAATCCATATGAATTAATTCGAGAAGTTTTGAAGTTGAAATCATTTTCTTGAGTTTAAAGGAGGTTTTGATTTGTTTTGCAAATTGGCATGCATCATAAATTTTGCTTTTATCAAACTTCATTTTAGGCAGTCCTCTAACAAGTTTTTTTTAGGACAATTTATTTAGTAAATCAAAAGATACATGACCTAATCTTCTATGCCAAAGATAACCATCATTGTCATATACGGATAGGCATCTAATACCATCGGTTATAAGGTCATTTAGATAGAATACATATATATTTCCAACAAGTTTGGCAATAAAGATTGTTTCAAGATTTGAACTATCCATTATAGAACAAGAATCCTTTTCAAAGATAACTTTGTAGCCATTATCACATAGTTGGCTAATGCTAAGTAAGTTATATTTCAAATCATCATAGTAACACTTATTTTATAATGGTTGAGGAACCTTTACCAATATTACCAATGTCAAGAATCTTTCCTCAATATTACCAATGTCAAGAATCTTTCCTTTCTTCTTGTCTCCAAATGTAACGAATCCTTTATTTGTGGTCTGTATATCCTCTAACAAAGCTGCGTTTCTGGTCATATGTCTTGAACAACCGTTGTCCAATAACCACTTGGTGAAGCTCAAAGAATGTACCTATACATGAGAATGAGGAATGATTTTTTGTACCCACACTTTCTTGGGTTCATGAAGATTAGTAATATTTCCTTTGATTTTCCAGAAAGTTATTCCACCGGATTCCAATTTTTTTAGTAAGACATCTCGATACTATATGTCCCGATTTTTCAAAATATGTGCAAGCTTTATGTGTTGGGTAACATAAGGCAGATTTAACAAATTTAGACTTGTGAATTTTGTCCTTATTCTCATGTCCATATCCTAAGCCATTTCGATTTCCAACTTTAACAAATCTAGGTTTGTAAATTTTGTCCTCATTCTCATGTCTATATCCTATGCCATTTCGATTTCCAACTTGATGTTGAGTGCCAAGTAATTTTTTCAGATTGCTTTTACCATTTGTGAATTTTTCAATACATGTGGTAAGATCATTGACTCTATTTTGCATGTCATCAAAAGTGCCAACCATCCCTTCAAGAGTTTGAATTCTATCACACAAATTTCTATTTTCCAGAGATACATACTGTAAAGTAGTCATGATCACATCTTTTTCAATAATAGCACTCAAATGTGACTCAAGAGACATTTTGTTGTTACTTAACAACATTTCGTTCTCATTTATCAAACAGTTAATCTTCAACTTCATTTCTTTATTTTTTGGGACAGTTTTTTTAGTTCATGAAACATATCAATTAATAGCTCACTCGGATCATCATACTTTTTAGTCATAGATATAAGCGAATTAGACATGAAATTAATTGTAATAGAGTTTATCTCGTTTTCCATGGCCATGAAGTATATATTGGCAGTTTCATTCTCAGAATCTTCATCTTCAGACTTAGTCCCATTTAAGTCCCAAGTCCCCATCAATCCTTTACCTTTCTTTGCCTTCAGGTCTTTCTTCTTTCTAAGCGTTCTTCCTTCCTTACCTTTTGCAACTGGAGAATCGGCAATAAAGTATTTGGTGCTTTTACATTCATAACATTGAGGTTTGAACGCTGGGGTTTGTCCTTTATTTCTCACGAACTTCTTTCCTCTTTTGTAGTTTCCTTTGTTGAACATTCTTCTGAATTTTTTTGTTATCATAGGTAAATCTACATTGTCTATTTCTGTACCCTCACTACTGTCAGATTGACTAGTTTCTTCATCTTCTTTTTCAACTTTCAATGCTATTCCCGTTTTGCCTTTATCATGATCATCAAATTCTTGAAATCTTTTGAGCTTCATCTCATGTGTTAGAAGAAATCCGATCAGCTCTTCAATTGGTAAGGATTTTAAATCCTTAGATTCTTCCACTGCAAGAGCTTTAGGCCGCCAGCTTTTAGGTAAGGCATCTAGAATTTTTCGATTTTGTTTCCCAAAGGAATAAACCTTCCTATAGGCTTTGAGACCATTTGTGATATTTGTGAATCTAGTGAACATATCAGTGATGCTTTCATTCGGCTTCATTGTGAATAATTCATAATCATGAATTAGAAATCTCAATTTTGATTCTTTAACTTGGTTTGTTCCTTCATGGGTGACTTCAAGTAATTTTCACATTTCATGGGCTAAATCATAACCGCTAACTCGATTGCATTCAGTCGCATCTAGTGCATAGTATAAAATGTTCATAGCCTGAAATTTTAAAGTTATCTTAGCATTATCTTCAACACTAAACTTGTCATTCTATTTAGGCAATTTTATACCATCAACAACTTTTGACGGAATAAAAAGACCTTTCTCTATCAAATTTCATAACTCAAAGTTGGTAGAATACACATAAATTTTCATTCTATTTTTTCAGAATGTACTACTAGAAAAATGTAATATACCAACTAACTATTACCAACTGACCATTGCGGTCTGTAATTATCAATCGATTACCAACCGAAATAAAAATTGAAAAAATTTAAAGTTTTTCCAACCACTTACCAACAAACATAATTATTTGGTAATTGGTTGGTAATTTGGCGAGAATATATTTATCAACCGATTACCAACTAATAACACTCGGTTAGTAATATTATCAGTTGGTAATCGGTTGGTAATTTAATGAAAAAAATTTTACCAATTGATTACCAACCAAAATATATTGGTTGGTAATGTATTCAGTTGGTAATTTGGTTGGAAAATATTTACCAACTGATTACCAACCGATAACAATCAGTTGGTAATATATTCAATTGGTAATCGGTTGATATTTTAATTTAAAAATTTTACCGACTAATTACTAATTGAAATATATCAACTGGTTATATATTCAGTTGGTAATCGGTTGGTATTTTAATTTTAAAATTTTACCAACCGATTATTAACTTAAATGTATCAGTTCGTAATATATTCAGTTGGTAATCGGTTAGTATTTTAGTTGGTAATTTAATTTAAATATTTTATAGATCTATTACTAACCGAAATGTATCAGTTGGTAATATATTCAATTGGTAATCGGTTAATATTTTAATTTAAAAATTTTACCGACCGACTACTAATCGAAATATTTTGGTTGTAAACTTAATTAGTTGGTAATCGGTTGGTATTTTAATTTAAATTTTTTTAAAAAAATTGAAATCTGCCACGTGGCAGAATGGTTCGCCATGTGGCGCCACGCTAAAAAATCCTTTCCTTTCCTGTGCGCGACCAAGAGTCGAACATGTGTCTCCATTGTGGAGGCGCGGTGTTCCAACCACTGTGCTGCGTCATTGTTTGTACAAATTGGAAGCACATATTATATTTATTTACTTCTTACAAAATATTACAATTATATGAAATACACTTCTAAAATTTGTAAATTTTGATTTAAATAAATAAATAAATAAAATTTTTTATCACTTTTATTTTTTTAAATCTTTTCATTTTTAATTTGCTTCTATTTATCAGAGTATATAATTATTCTGTACATATATTCCTAAATGATATAAATTTTATTTTTGAATTAATAATAAAAGTAAGTAATTTTTTCATGCCTTTAGTTATAGAATTTCTTAGTTATAAATTTTTTTAATATAATAAATAATTTTGAATTTAGAAGACTCAGTTCAGAATTTTTTAATTATATAAATATTCATAATTAAATAGACATTAAACAATTTATCAAGTAGGTGCATTAAATTTAACAATCAAAAAGTAATATTACATGTGTATACATAATTTTATTAACAGATATAATTGTTATTCTTTTTATCATAATGTAAAAGTTATTACTTTTATTTGACAATATAAATATGTAGGCATCATGTATATGTGTAGGATGTGTTTTCATCATATTTATACTTTTCTATATACATGCACATATATAAATAGTAATTATTGTAAATCATACAAAATTAAATAATAATTATCTTTATTAATGCATATAAATTGTCAATATATTCGTAAATTTGATTCTTTTATTTTATATTCAAATTGATAAACTTTTAAATTTATATCATATACAACAAATATTATAAAACTAACAAGTTTCTAGTATAAAAAGTAGAAATACTTTGTAAAGTTACTATTTTTATTCCATACTTTTAATTACTATATCACATTTTTCCTTTTACATACATGTATATATATAAATTGTAATTATTATAGATAAAATTTATATATTTTCAAGTTATATATGAATGTATATTGAGACTTAAGGTCATATATTAGTTAATTATTAATGCATTTAGTCATTACTTGAAACCCTATATTTTTTAACTTAGTCCATTTAGATAATTATATTTAAGTCCCTAAAGTTTCTAAAAGAAACCCTTACGACCATAAATTTTTTTAAGCACAACTTATTTTAAATATCTTTTGAAAAATAACGAGCCAAGTGTAAAAATGAATAAATAAACTTTTAAAATAATTATTTCAATCTTTATATATTTTTTTAACTTAATTCATTTAGATAATTATATCTAAGTCCCTAAAATTTTCAAAAGAAACCCTTAGGACCACAAGTTTTCAAAAATATTATTTGATTCATTATATTCTGTAACTTAGTTCATTTAGATAATTATATCTAATTATATTTAATAAAAATTTTCAATTAAATTACATAATAAATATTTTTTAACTATATGTTTTATTGTTATCATTATGCATTGTTATGTTTAAATTACATTAATATAAATATACTTTATTAAATTACATTAGTATAAATATACATTAATTAAATTACATTAATCTAAATATACTTTATTATTATCATTATACATTGTTATGTTTAACTATATGCTTGAGTTACTTTTAATGAAGATAGGTATTAATGTCATTGTTAAACATTTTGAAAAAAATCTTTACATAATTATTTACAGATTTGTATTAATCGCACTATTTCTAATACTATTATAGTATTAGTCAAATAGAATAATGGTTGTAGTATATAAAAGAGTAGTATTATATAATACTTGATGATTAAATTTATTCATAAATTATAAATTAAATTACATAATAAATACTTTTAAGAGAAAAAGAAGAAAAAATTTGCATAACAAATTTTGTTATGTTGTATATGAAATAATAGTGCTATTTAATATTTGATTATTAAATTTATTCATAGTTTATAAATTAATAATTTAATTAAATTACATAATAATATTTATTTTAGAAAAAAAGAAACAAACTTAATTATTCATCTTTTAATTAAAAAATAAAAAATATCAAATTTTAATTTTAAAAATTAGAGACAAATTTGATACGAAATAGAGATAATAATAAAATTTTCGTTTCAATCTCAACATTTGTTTTCAATCTCTAACTTATTTATTATTGAAAAAGAATTGATACGAATTTAAAATAAAATGTAATATTTTTGTGTAAATATATATATGCGTATTAAAAAAAATTTAAAGATATGATATATATTATTTCTTTTTTTGACAACAAAAGTTATTGGAAATATCAATACAATTAACTATATTACAGTGACATTAATTAATAAGAAAATTTCATTAATTATGTGTGTATATATATGTATATATTTATTTATTTATATGAATATATATACATATAAATATATGAATATATATATTTATATATGTATATGAATATGTGTGTATATATACATATGAATACATACACACATATTCATATACATATATAAATATATATATATATATATTCATATATTTATATGTATATATATAATATTATATATATATTATATTTTTTATTATAAATATATATTATATGTAAATATTCATATATATATATATATATATATATATATATATATGTGTGTGTGTGTGTGTGAGTGTGTGTATATGTACTTCAATATGTATAGTGAGTGAGTGTGTGTCTATATATATATATATATATATATATATATATATATATATATGTTTGTTCATGTATATTTATGATTATGATTGTGTATGTGTGTGTGGGTTATATTGTGTATGAATTTATATACATGTATAAATTATTTAATAAAAAAGATAGTATAATTGATAGTATATAAAATTTTAAAATTATATAAATATGCAAAATATTTTTTATATTGAATAATATAGTTTTATATTGAATATAAATATACAAATTTTTATTATGTGTTCCATAGCTAATCCGTGGATATTTTCCACGGATTTACTACAAAATCACAAAATTGCTACTAATCCATGGCAAATTCGTGGCAGATTATCACAGATTTGCCATGAAATTTTTTTTAAATTTTTTTCCAATTTTTTTGGAGATAATCTACTCAAACACTTAGAAAAAATCACCTCCACCAGATCAGAATTCCCAATTTCTTCTTCTTCCCACTCCCTCCTCCTCCTATCCTCTCGCCCACCCCCAAGCTGGTGTTCCCCATCCCTTCCCCCCCGGCACCCCCTTGTCCCGACTTCCCCTTCCCCCGCCCCCTGCCACCCCCACGACAGCCACCCCCGTGCCCCCTCCCCCCTTCTCCCTCCCTCACCTAGCGAGCCCCCCTCTCCCCTTCCCGCCCCGCCCCGCCCCCACCTTCTCCCTTCCCCCCACACAGCGAGCCCCCTACCGCCTCCGCCCCCTCCCCCTCCCCCAGCAGATCCTACCCCCACGGCCAACCACCCCCTAGCGTCCCCCTCCCCCGCCCCCTTCTCCCTTCCCCCCACCCCGTGAGCCCCTTCCCAGATCTGAATTGAAAGAAAAGCACCATAGAGTTCTGCTAACAGGAGTACAGCTGTGTACTGATTTATGTAAAATCAGTTCTAAGGCCCTTGAATATTTCAGAAAGGTACAAGAATCTTTTGGCTTTTGTTATGGAGTTCTTGCCTCTTGCTTTCATTTATTTAGTTTTTTGTCTATAGATTATTTTATAGGACTTTCTACTGTATAAAGGTTTGTTCACATCATTTATTTTGACAACACAAGTGCTATTGATATTTCAAAGAATCCAGTTCAAGATAGTAGCACAAAGCACATTGACATAAGGCATTATTTCATTAGGGGGCTTGTTGAACAACAAATTGTGAAGATTGAATATATTCCTACTTAGAAATAACTTATAGATATCTCATTTACCAACACACTACTACTTTTCTATCTTTATTTGTTAACTGAGTATTTGCGTACCCATCCTAGATATATCTAGTATTCTTACGATAAGATTGTCTGAGATTTGGAAGCTCTTAGGCCACCTTTGAAGAAAGCATCTATCCCTGGTTCTTCTGCTCAAATGAAGACCCCTACAAGGAAATATATGAACTTTGAAAGTCAGTCTTCTACATACCGTTGCCCCTCAGAGATAAAAGAAAGCAAGCGGCGTCTTTTTCAGTACTTCCAAAACACACTTGGAGGGGCTTTGCTATCCTCCTATATTTGTATATATACTTTTTCACCTTCAAAGATAGAGGTTTTGAATAAAGAAAGAAAAAGGCTTGAGCTAATTTCTAGTATTTGATTTGTTGGATTAGTCCAACCTTTTTTGGTCCATGTCTGCTAAGTCTACTACCACTTTCTATTTCAAAGCTACTACCACTAGTTTCTCCTTCCTTTACTTCTGAAGCCATTATGCAACAATTGCATGCCTGCACTGATAAGCTTACCCAGTTGGCCTCCTCAGTTGATTAGCTTGCTACTAAGCTTGATAATGTACTGAAGGAGTTTTAGCAAGTCCAGGCTAACCAGATGACTCTGTTTCAAGTTCTAACTCTCACTCAGAGGGAGTCTTCTATCTAATGGTTATTGGCATCTGTTTGCTTCAAAAAAGGAGAGAACATGGTTGTTGGTTTAGTTGTTAATTGTTGAGTTTGGTTGCTAATTTTTTATTTCTGACCAATAGATGCTTCTGAACATTGCACCATCTTTTATATTTGCTAAATAGAACAACTTTATAACAGTAATTAGGGATACTATTATTGATGATATTTTGGATGCTATATCTACTATTTCTTGTTCTATTGGTTGTGTACTCTGGTGTTGCAATCTATATGTTAAAGCTCTATTATATTGAAGATTATGCAATATATAGTTTTACATCAAACAATGCCATAGGAAGAGATTGTTAGATTTAATATTGTCAAAGTATCTTTAATAGAGTTCTTTGACAGATTGAAGATAGTTCTATAATTATTTTAGGAAACTGCAATATTGACACATTTTGATGTGGAATAAGTATAAGATAATTTGGAAACCAATGTTTAGAAGAACTTTAACAAATCATGAGAATGTCTTTGAAGGGAATCTAATAAAGATCTTATCCAGTGAAATAAGAATTCCAGTAAAATTGGAACTACAATATTTTTAGAAACATAAGAAGATAAAATTGATTTGGCAGTCTCCTACTTTATTGAGAGTACAATACCTCTATCGCAATTATATAAAGTCGACACTAAAGCAAGAAGGGAGTGACGAATTCTAAAGAGCATTCTTTGAAAGGTCAAGCAAAAAATAGAGTGAGGAATTCATGTTCATACTTTGAGAAAATCTAATACATATGCCGTTGATAAAGCTTTTAGTTATTTGTTGCAAAGTATGCTTCAATGATTCAAGTTTCTTGCTTTTACATTCCTTACCTTCTAGATGGGGCTTGAATCAAACATTTGATGAGTGTTCATTTTGTACATATTTTCTATGCCATTAGTGACATATTTGTGTTGATTTTATACGTCAATTTTCCATTCACCCATACTTTATGTCTTCTTTTATGCAAAATTTTAAAATAAAGAGTTGACTGAAGGAAGAAGATAAAAAGAGAATGAAAAAAAAAGAGAGAAAAGATACTATGAGTAGATGGCCCCATTTATATCAACTCAAACGACATCGTGCAAGTTTGCAAAATAGAAACACATATCTAAATTTACGTGATTTTTAGGGTTTTCTAAGGTCTATACAAAGAACGAGATGAGACCATTGTAGGCAGCCAACAATAGAGAATAACACCCACACATAAGAGAAAAGAGACTAGAGAGATTGTAGTGTTGTTTTAAGGTAGGACTGAAGATTAAAAATGAAAGTAACTTGTCGATGAGCATTCCTTTATCCCTTTCTTTTGCTTTTCCTTTATTAATTTGTATTGAATGTTTTAATTGTATTTTGAAAGGATGAACCCTAATTTATTCATGTGTTAAATCTACTCTTGAATTGTTGATTTCCAATTCCTAATGAATAATTAGTTGATTTAATTGTATTGGATTTGTTTTTTGGGTTGCGTTCTCCTAATGAATTTGAGAGATGGGATTAGGAGTTGAGTTGCAGTTAATGAGTTCAATGTTGGTTTTTCTTTGATTAACAAGAGAGAGAGAGAGAGAGAGAGAGAGAGAGAGAGAGAGAGAGGTTGAAGGATTAGAACTTGGTAATCGTGGAAGTTTGATATCGCAGTGCTAGAGCTGTTTTGAAGTTTGTTTTTATGAACAAACATGACCTGTTCATTTAACTAGTTTAATTGACAAAATGATTTTAATAGTAATACCTATGATTTTTTTTTTTTTTTAGTTCTGCCTTTCTATTGAGTTGGTGCACATAAACACTTAACCAGAAATATAACGGCTAGCCAGACTGGACTTTTATTAACTTCCATACTTCTTTTATATTTAAGGTTCTATAGCTTGATTGCAGACTTGTTTTGTGTGATGCAACTTTAAATATCAAAACAGAGTAGTTGAAAACAGGCTTTCCTGCAGCTTTAAATTTCATGTGACCCTGATTGCATTGGTTCCATTTAAATTTCTAATACGAAATGGAATAGAAATGAGTTAAGGAATTTAATAATTCCTTTACTATATGGTTAGCTATATTATTTTCGTCGGATACCCACTGCATCTTTTTTCTCTTTTTTTAACTTATATGAATGGATCCCCATGAGTGATGGGTGATCATTTCCTCATGGGTAATGGGTGATTACCCCTATTGAATAATTGTTGTGACAGTTAGTGTTTTTTTTTTTTTAATAATGTTGATTTTGTGGTGGTTTTGTGCCTAGAAATGTCCAGTATATAGGGGAAACTCTGTTGAATTTTTTTTTTTTTTTTGGTCATCTTGATACTCCAAATAAGTTGATTACCCTTAAACTTAATTTTATACAATAGATTTTAATGTCTAAGCATCTTCTTAATGTAAAGAAAATTTGAGAAAGATCATAAACTTGACCTTATGTAACCAAAGTAATCAGACTAACATCTGCCTCTCAAAATTTTTTCCAAATCCTTGAGTTTTCTCTTCTCATATTTGGCATTGAAACATGCTTGTCTCAGCCTCTTTGTTTGGTCTTCCAACTTCGCATCAGGGATTTCTTCTATTAACTTCTTCTCACGTTCGAAATAAAGGTTGTGACTTGATAATAAAATACTACATTGATGCATTAAAATTTGGTGGATTCTCATCGAATAGGGATTTGTGGCTGTTGTAAATGGAAAGTGGAATTGGTTTGCACTTTGAAGTCGTTAAAGTGGAGCAAAAGTTACCCACTTCGTAGGATGTATCTGTTGAATGGGTCTCTTCTTTGGTTTGGTTTGGTTTGTCTCGTGATGGATGCAAACTTGTTTCCTATCCCATACTGCTTTTCAATCTTCATGGTTTTTAAAAATTGAGAATCTTATGTTGTTTAGAAAAGGGTTCTTGTGTTTCAAGTAGGCATTATTTTGTTTATGTTGAATGCATAAATTATTTTCTGTGATAAGAACTATAGGAAATTGTTTAGTGTACCAAGGTGAGGCTGGTTTGATTATGATCATGTAATAAACTATAACCAGTGTTGCTTGAATATCAGAAAACTAGAATTTCATTCATTTATTTATCTTATTGTTTTAAATGAAAGTCGGTCTGAATATATATTATGGTTGTAATGCCACCTTTTGTTTCTTGTTTTCTTTGATCTTTTCAACAATAGCTATTGTTTTCATTCATAAAATAATTAACAATTTAGTTGCAGCAGCAGTACTCAAATGCATATTGGTTTGTGTGACAGAAAATAGCTGTTAAGACAGACCTCTGTTGTGATGAGCTCTGTGCCTGTGGCTGGGTTTTTGAAAATCATTGCTGACAGAATACTAACAAAGTAGCTATAGCATTTGCTTGCAGAATTCTTCTCCTGGACTCCTACATTGCACAGAATGCAGCAGGTGGAGTCTTGGTATTGAAGGGTGGAATGTGTATGCTTATACTGCATGGTGTTTACCGATGCAATTTGTTGATGAACACTAAATACTATATGCTATTCTTGGAATCCCCATTGGCAATTGATTTTTTTCTAGGTTTTCATGTTTGATAAATATTCTCACATGCAACTAGGACTTAATGGTTCTGGCAATCTTGTTCTGATAAATGATCTTGTTCATCTGTATACTTTTGTTCAAGAATGATATAGTTCCTATGCACTTCTTTCGTGGATTGCATTCTTGTCTTAGTGTGTTTTTTAGGGTGTGTGTGAGTGCATGTATAACTGAAATATTTTGTATGGCATGCTTTTGAAGGTTTCTGAGTTTCCTTAATAATTTGATGCTGGAAATCCTGCATCCTCACTGTTTCCACCATAACCAGCAACCAAAAGAAAAGTAATATGCCCATGTGGTGAAAAGAAATTTGTGAATGTCATGATGCCATTTCATCGTGGAACTTGCTTTGTAATTTTTAGTTGAATAATTTCTGTTTCTTTTATTTACCTATAGACCTTTTGGGGTTTTTTTTTTTTTGAAGGATGAAGATCGTGAAGTATATTAGGATGTAGAAGTTGAAGAAATTGAGAGAATATCAGATGGCAATGAAGACTACAAGTGCAACTTTCTTGTTTGTTACTACCAATATGGTGTTAAGGTAAACCTTAAACGTGTAATATTAGAAAACCCCACACCAAGTGGACCCTTACAATTGATTTAGTTGTTTGTATCATTCGCCTAAAATGCATATTGACTTCGGATTCTTATTGCCAGGACAAAGTTGAGCTAAATAGATTTTGGTGCCATCCAACTTAAGGGGGGTTTTCCAGGTGCTAGAGAACTTTGAAAGTAGACTTCAAATAGAACTGTATTAACCTTCGATTTCATATTCTGTTTGCATTTCCTGTTCTTTTGACCGGAAGATATGTGCAGCTTATCACACCTACTATAATTTTGTGAAGAAATTATATTTGCATTGAATTTGTAGAAGGAGGATGTTTATATTTGTAGATGGATGATGTTTGTGTTGGATTTGATGATATTTATGTTGGGTTTGTGGATGTGTTTTGGCTTTATTATTTTATGAATTTGTCAAATGCAGGTGTTTGGTTATATGTTCGGATGAACTAGAATTCTGTCAAATTAAAGAAAAATTGCCAACTGAAAAATCAGTTGGTAATTGAATAGAATTCGGTTAGTATTTCAATTGGTAATTGAAAATAATTCGGTTGGTAATATATTAAATAACAGTTAGTAATTTTCAAACCAACTATCTACTAACAAACAACTTAGTTGGTAATTTACCAATAAAAAATTACCAACAGATTTTAAATTACTAAAATAGTTAGAAAATTACCAACTAAATATTTGATTGATAAAGAAAGAAAACTACCAACGGAAAAAAAAAAGAATTAGCAAATGAACATTTCGGTTAGTAATTTACCAATAAAAAATTACTAATATATTTTAAATAACTAAAGTAGTTGAAAAATTACCAATCGAAAGTCAGTTGGTAAATAAATAAAACTACCAACTAAAAAAAGTAATTACCAACTAAAAGTTAGTTGGTAATTACCTACACATATATCGGTAGGTAGCAACATGTCTCAGTTGGTAAATTAGTAAATTACAATCTTATATTCAATACAAATTTATCAACCAAAAATTATAAATTTAAACTACATTTTCGGTTGATAATTACCAATTGCAAAAATCGGTTGGTAACATAAATGTTTGTTGGTAATTACCAACCGAAATAATCAACTCAAATGCCAAACTAAATGCCAAATTTCAAACCGAAGCTTTTACATTACCAATCGAGTTTCGGTTGGTAATTACCAACCGAAATAGTCTACTCAAATGCCAAACTTAATGCCAAATTTTCAACTGATGATTTTACAGTACCAACCGAAATGCCGTTAGTAATTACCAAC
This sequence comes from Voacanga thouarsii, assembly GCA_026120185.1. Lineage (NCBI taxonomy): Eukaryota > Viridiplantae > Streptophyta > Magnoliopsida > Gentianales > Apocynaceae > Voacanga > Voacanga thouarsii. The sequence continues at coordinate 4,381,911 of JANUWF010001102.1, read as the reverse complement.
CGACTCAAAAAAATTTCGGTCGAAAAATTTACAAGCTAAGGTTTTTGCATGCGACGCCATTCGGTTGGTAATCGGTTGGTAAATCATAATTACCAACCGAATTTAACTAATTACTAATCGATTTTGTCAGTTGGTAAATCACTTTTTTCTAGTAGTGATGTGTAGTTGTTTCCATTGAGCAAAAGAGGTCGATTTGTTAAAGATCCTTCAACATATGGAAGAGAGAATGAGCTTGCCATGAGGATCTTTTCTACAAGGTTGTTAAACCAAGAATATGTAGACCAAACTCTGATATCAAATGAAAAACCTTAGAGGGGGTGAATAAGGTTTTTGGCAAATTAAAAATTTTCAAATCGTCTGATATATAGAATAATGATGATCATCAAGTTTCTTGTACCAACTTTATGGTAACAAAGAAAGCTATTCAAGAACACTTTGAGATATATCCAAATTTAGACTAAAGTAAGAAATACAATGAAGTCAATGATGTTTGCAAAGAAATGAGACACAGAATGTATAGTGGTTTGATCTACTAAGATCTACATTCACTACTTTAAGCTCACACTTAAGGATTTTCAACCAGATTTCATTTACTCAACTTAATGAAATCAAACTGTCCCAAATACAAGAGAGGATCACCGCACTTAGTTTTTCATAAACTTCTCAAACAATTACCAAATCAAGGCTCGCCCCACATGGGTTTTACACCATAACCTTATACTACAAAAGAGATTGAATATCAATGGATAGTAAAAACTCACTTATTTGAGCAGATGTTCACTAAGGTACAAAACACAAACACATTTACCTTTTAGACACAAAATGAATTCACTTTGAAGCACTTGATAAAAAGAGATTTTTGTATGCTATTGAGCAATAGTGTTTCTTAAAAGAATGCCACAAAAATCTTATGTCTTATCATGTTTAGAGGCTATATATAGAGCCAAAAATTGAAGTACCAATGGCTATAATTTTTTTGTTAAATTTACCTGTATTTTGGATTCAAGTTTCAAACGATGATACATCCAAAAGGTAAGTTGACACTTTTTCAAGCAGAAATAATTCAATACTGTTTGCAGAATTTTGAATGAATCTTTTGGATGCAAAATCATCCAAACTACTCAATCCAAAATACTGAGATTTTCAAAACTTTAAAATCTTTTTCTTTGTGTACTTCAAGGTGGAAATAAATTGAATCAAAACGTAAAGAGACATAGGAATTAATAAAAAATACCTTAATAACACTTCCTAGTCTAAAGTTCTTCTATAAGGATTTCTTGGTATACAACCTCATAAACTTTGACCTTCATTTGATCTCCCATACTCGAATTCCATTGCTCAAGAGTTGCTTAACAATCATATTTGAATACCTTAGAAGAATTGATGTTAAACATATCCTATCATATATAGATTACACAAATTAGTTCACATCAATATTTGTCATAAGTTAAAACATAGAAGAAAATCCTTAGGGCTAACAATCCTAAATATTGTCCCAAGTGTTGTTGTTGCTAGTGCTGCATCTGTTGGGTGTTATTTAGGAAACCCCGAACAGCCCTCTAATCCATCCAGAGTTAGTCTATCCGATCTCCAAGATGGGTGAAGGACTCATACGGTTGTTGCAGTTGCTATTCTTGGCCCATTTTCCATTGTTGGTCATGCTCTATATAATAGCGTTGTAGTGCAAACCAATCATCATGTTGCAGTTAGGTAGCTCTATGTCATCTTGTTCAATTCTCAAGTGTGCCACCTCCATTTGCATTTAGGCAAGAATAGTCCTTATGTCCGCTTGAAATTCCTCCCAACCGGCTTATCTTGGAGCTCGGGACATTGAAGCCCTCAAAAATTTATCCTTCTCTTCTTCTTCTAAATCTTGGGGTTCCCTTGGTGTTAGCAATCTTTTTGCATTCTTATTGAAAGCATAGCCCATATTCTCCAGAGTTCAATCTGAAATTATGTCATTTGTCCGCGTGGTCATGGCTATTTCACCTGAAAAATCGACACCAGCATGATGAAGCACCTGGGTGATGACCAAAAGAAGCACAAAGGCCTTTGAGAGGCTACCATATGCAGTCACCTCACACATAGATAAGATGAGAAAGGGAGCTAAATGTATTGGTTTTGAGTGTAGCATCTTGTGAGAATAGTACACATCAATAACTCTTGCTTTATTGATAGCACTCACTTTTGGACAGACATTTCACCCCAATAAAAATAAACCACTAAATGTAATTGGGAGGATAAAATATTTGTCTACAACACAAGTGATTGAGTAGTCTACTTGTATCTCAACCCTAACTCATCCTTAGCAATATTGAACTTCCATCGCTCGTCCGAAATAACCTTCTTGTTGAAAGAGTCTACAACAACCCATTTGTCTTTATCTGGAACATTAAGGACATGTGTCAAAGCTTGCCTTGTGAGATAGATGGGAACCCCCTGACAGTGGTGTCAATGTGCGTGTAATGGCCTTGTTTCTTGTCACGTGTATTTGTATAGAATTCCTTCGCCAAGTCCAGATAATAGGGCCTCTCGAGTTGAAGGACAGGTTTTTAATTTATCAAATGAAAGAGTTGAGAAATTTTTAGAGATTTGTCTAAGTCTTGTTTGATAGTTTTCTCAACTACAATCTTATTGGATACTCTACGAGCAAACCAATTGGCACAGGATTCATCAACAAAGTATCAACATGGATTGAGATTTTCTAGAGGGGGCATGTGAGGAGGAGGCTTCACCTTTCTTTCTTTTTCGGGGGGGGGTATTTTTTGTTCGAAGTATTGTGTAATAGAATGCACAATATCCAAAAATAGATGACAACCGCAAAGCACTTTTCTCAATTGCACCAACTCATAGACAAAACACTTATTCTAAGCCAAAAACTAATTCCTACAAAAAGTCTCTTTCACCACTTTACACAAATCAAACTCCGCTTCAGCACTTCAACAAAACCCCATAATTATTAAGAAAACAGTCAGACACAATCTTCAAGTTGAAAAAATAGAAGTTAAAGTGGAAAGTTTTATTAAGTAGCAAGGGAAGGAAATGGGTAGAAAGAAAAATGTATAAAAGTGAATGAGGGGAAATGCTACGGGAATGAATAAATGAAGTGAATGGATGAAAGTGAGTGAAGGAATGAGTTTATATATGCAATGTGTGTGAATTGAAGTGAATGAAATGAGTGTCACGTGAATAAAAAACATAAAGCTGTGAATGTGAGAAAAATGGAGGAGCAACTGGCCAAAGAAAGGGAAGAAAACTACAATATGATTGAAGAAGAAAATGACACAAGATAAGAGAAGTAAAATATGATACAAAACTGAATGTATGTAACTGGTGAAACAACGAAGAGGAGCAAAATAAAAGTGCAGTAAAAATCAGTCAAAGAAGGAAATGAAGATTCCTGATAGAAAACGCAAAAAAAAAAAACTATTGTGAGAGGTGTGTGCTGCGGTGAAACTGTTAGTTAATAGGATCGACATGCTTATGTGTTAACCAGATTAAATCTCGAGAATATGAGAAACGAATCATACCTTTGTAGATATCGTCTCCACCAATACGATTCTTGAAGTCTTCGGCCTTCTGGTAATGCTCCAGACCCCCAAGTCTTCTTCAATGTAATCTCCTTGGACCAAAAAATTGTTAATCGTATTTTGTTTCTCTCTTTGTTGAGGGTGGACTCACACAAAAACTGAGAGAAAAACTCCAGAAAAACATCAGGATGATTCTCACGTATCTCTGAAATAGAGTTATCTCCCAATATGTATATTGGACTCTATCTCATAATACACATCCTGATAGAATAAGAAAAGTATAGTTGAATACCACTATCTCCACTTATCCTATTCCATTTAAAATACGATTTTTTATTTTCTGCAATTTTTATTAATAAATTATAAATAAATTATAATTTATTATTGTCCCATAATTAGGAGCCACTGAAGGGACCTGACCGGATACAATTAGACTAAGCTCCAATAAATTATTTTGTCAATAAAAATAATTTATTAATTACGTTCCACTCCACTAAAAGAACGTAACTGCACTCTTAGTCTAATCGCAATTACTGGAGTCAATAATTATATCCATTAATTGATCGATCCAACAAATTACCCCCGTCGATCAATATAATACTTTGAATGAGGCAGTATGACCACAGTGCCCCTCATTCAAAACCTCATTTCTCATCTTCAATTTGACAGTACAATGTGACCACGTCACATTTACAAAATGAATTCAATAGACACTATTGAATTACTGAGCTCAGATTTAACTGTCCCTTAGAAGAACTCATGAGGAAATGATCTTGCCTATTAAAGGTGACGGATTCCATATTGCATAACAATTATTTCATATTTATTTCACTTTAATTCCCAAGATGTCGAGATATTGATTATTAAGTTAATCTCACTCTTTGGCAACTCAAGGAACTTCAAGTTAGTAAATATAAATAATTGTTTGCTCGAGATTAAGGTATTATGTACGACAATCTTTTAATATTTTATTTGTATGGTCTATTCCACAAATAAATATTGATGGTCCATCCAATATATCAAAATATATCCTTAATTTTATTACCAAAGTCAAAGACAGACTTCAATAAAATTAAGACGATCTTCCAAAATAAATTGCCCAAATTTATCTTAGATCGCGGATAATTTATTTCGAACTAAATTATAAATCAAGTCTTTATGTGTTTAACAAATAAACACTTGATTTATAATATCTAAATAATTCGTGGACAAACAGGCTCATACATAATTTATACATACAAATATATAAAAACATACTTTATTTAATTTCAAAAAATACAACCATTGTATTTACTCGATGGGCATATCTAACAAAAATTCTCCCACTTGTCCTAGAGTAAATGGGACATGTCAAAAATACCCATACTTTCTATATGACTTCCAAAAACATTTACAGGTAAACTTTTAGTAAAAGGATCAGCAAGATTTTCAGCAGAAGAAATCTTGCACACTTCTACATCTCCACGTTGAACAATCTCCCTAAGTAGGTGATATTTACGTTCAATGTGTTTACCACGCTGATGGCTGCGTGGTTCTTTTGCATTTGCCACTGCACCACTGTTGTCACAGTACAAACTAATGGCTTGAGATGCGGAAGGAACCACTTCAAGTTCTATCAAGAACTTCTTCAACCATACTGCCTCTTTAGCTGCTTCACAAGCTGCCACATATTCAGCTTCTATTGTAGAGTCAGCAATACAAGATTGTCTGATACTTCTCCACACAAGCTGCACCACCACCTAAGGTGAAAACGAGCTCGAGGTGGACTTGCGAAGATCTCTATCAGCTTGAAAATCAGAATCAGTGTAACCTATAGGTACCAATTATGGAGTTGAGTAAACTAGCATATATCCTCGAGTTCTACGAAGATACTTGAATATATGCTTGACTGCTGTCCAGTGTTACGGTCCTGGGTTTGGTCGATATCTATCGACCATCCCAACAGCATGACAAATGTCTGGACGAGTACAAAGCATAGCATACATGAGACTTCCTACAGCTGATGCATAAGGAACTCGTTTCATGTACTCAACCTCATTAGGAGTTTTAGGACTATGCTTCTGAGATAACTGAATTCCATGTCTAAAAGGCAATTGACCTTTCTTGGAATTTTGCATAGAAAATCTCGTCAGTATTTTGTCAATATATGAAGCTTGAGATAAAGCTATCTGTCTGTTCTTTCTATCCCGAAGGATCTGAATGCCCAGAACATATCTTGCTTCTCCCAAGTCCTTCATATCAAATTGTTTACCTAACCAACTTTTCACCAATGTTAATGTTCTTACATCATTTCCAATGAGAAGGATGTCATCAACATACAGTATGAGAAAAATCACCTTACCATCTATAATTCTCTTATAGACACAAGGTTCATCGGGATGCTTGATCAAAACCATAAGTTTTAATGGCTTGATCAAATCTAATATTCCAAGATCTAGACGCTTGTTTAAGCCCATATAAGGACCTATTCAACTTACAAACTTTTTGTTCTTGACCTTCCTGGATAAAACCATCTGGTTGTACCATGTAGATACATTCGTCAAGATTTCCATTAAGGAAAGCTGTCTTGACGTCCATTTGCCATACTTCATAGTCGAAGTGAGTCTGCAATGGATAAGAGGATTCTTATAGACTTTAGCATGGCCACAGGCGAGAAAGTTTCCTCATAGTCAATACCTTCTCGTTGGGTATAACCCTTAGCAACCAATCTTGCTTTGAAAGTTTCCACTTTCCCGTCTACTCCTCTCTTTCTTTTGTAGACCCATTTACACCCAATAGGTTTTACCCCATTAGGCGAGGTCCACAAGATCCCGAGACGGAGTTAGTGTACATGGATTTCATTTACGAATCCATTGCACTCTTCCAATGGTCTGCGTCTACGTCCTCTACGACTTCTTTATACGTAGTGGGGTCCTCTTCTTCCTCAAAAGAGGCTGCTTGAAAAGCTTCTCCATAGAGTAAGTATCTAGAGGGACGTCGAATGACTCTCCCACTACGTCTAAGGCTGTGGAGGTTCTGGACGATTGGACTTTCCTCCTCCTCGTTAGTTGGAACTAGATCTGCTGATTCCTCAACGACTTGGATTTTGAACGAGGGCGGGAGATTCTTCCACTCTATGTCCCGAAGAGTCGGTGGGTATAGAAGGTGTAACATCTATTTCTCTCCCATTGGAATACGGCATGTTAAGCGGTATAGATACGAATCCTCCACGTGAATCTTGAGTATGGGTCTCGGTAACCATTTGCTTGGGATTATGTCCCTTGGTTTCTTCCAAAATAACCCTACTCTTAGATCCTCGTTCTTCTATGTACTTGTCCTCTAAGAAAATTGCATTTGTGCTTACAAATATTTTCTTATCTTGAGGACTATAGAAGTAGTATCCCCTTGTTCCTTTTGGATATCCAACAAACGAGACATAAATTTGATCGTGATTCCATTTTATCCATCTTTCCCTTTAGCACATATGCGGGACAACCCCAAATCCGGATGTGCGTCAAATTAGGCTTCCGCCCATTCCACAATTCCAATGGAGTCTTAGGGACAGACTTTGATGGAACCATATTCAATATGTATGTCGCAGTTTGTATAGCATACCCCCAAAATGATGTCTTGAGTGTAGAGAAGCCTAGCATTGTTCTGACCATGTCTAACAAGGTCCTGTTTCTCCTTTCTGCCACTCCATTTTGTTGAGGAGTGCCAGGTGCACTTAGTTGAGATAAAATCCCATTTTCTGATAAGTAAGATCTAAAGTCATGGGATAGATATTCTCCACCTCGATACGATCGAAGTGTCTTAATGTTCTTTCCTAAGCTGCTTCTCGGTCTCGGCCTTAAATTCTTTGAATTTTTCTAAGGCATCGAGACTTATGAGTCATTAGGTAAACATATCCATATCTTGAGTAATCATCCGTAAAAGTAATGAAATACTCATACCCACCTCTAGCTTGGACACTAATTGGTCCACATACATCGAGTGCACTAATTCTAAGACTTCCTTTACTCTATTTCCTTTGGAAGGAAATGATCTTTTGGTCATTTTACCTTCCAAACAAGATTCGCAAACTTGAAGAGGTTCTACCTTTAAGTCACTTAAAGGACCTTCTTTTACAAGTCTTTGAATCCTATTTAGATTGATGTGACCAAGTCTAAGATGCCATAGGAGAGTCTCATTAGTAGGAGATAACTTAATGCGTTTATTAGTTTCGGTATGATATAATGAGCTGTTGGTAGGTTTCAAAACATACGAGATCATTATTTAAATTTCCACGACATATCAAAGAGTTATTCAAAAATATCTCTACTGAAAATTTATAAAATTTAACGAGAATATTTTTGTTTGAATAACAAAGAAACCGAAATCAAATTTCGATAAATGTCGGGAACATAAAAACAATCTTTCAAAACCAAATGTTTATTATCAAAATAAAGATAAACATCTCCAACGACTCTTGCGAGATATCAACGATCCTGTGCCAACCCTTAGAGTATGCTCTCCTTCATTGAGATGTCTGGTTACTTGGAACCCACTGCAATGAATTGCAAACATGGTTAGTGGCTCCAGAATCTACTATCCAAGTATTTGTAGAATCAACCACTAAACAAGTTTCAATGTAGGATAACTCACCGAGTACCTTGCTTGCGTTTAGCTAAGTAATGCAGAGCCTTGTGACTTCCAATGTCCCTTTTGCTTACGGTGGAAACATTTGCCTTTAGGCTTTTCATCCACTCTTGCTTTCTTAACCTGCTTGCTTAGGCCCTTTATTATTATTCTGCTTCCTCTTATTTCCTCCTTTGCCCTTAGGCTTGGAAGAGGAAGATCCGGCATGAGATAAAACAAGAGCGTTGCCACTTCCCACTTTTAGGGTAGCCTCGGCGCTCTCAAGCTCCTTCATTAACTACGTAAGAGACATCTCCATCTTGTTCATGTTATAATTAACTTTGAGCTGTGAAAACATCTACTGGAAGAGTTTCTAGAGCCATGTCAACTCTGAGTCTCGGGCTTAATTTCAGCCCCTAAGACCTCTGCCACGTTAAAGCGAGCGATCAATTCTAACATATGATCTCTCACGGGCGTTCCGGGTTTCATGCGCATATTCATTATGCGCCTCATTCTTGCTTGACGGGCACTGACGTCCTTTGTGCTCAAACATTTGCTTGGAGGCTTCTCATGATGTACGTAGCGGTTGTCATGTTCTCATGTTTCTGCTTGCAACACATTTGAGATAGATCCCAAAATGTAGCAGCGAGCCATCTCATCAGAACTCAACCACTTATCATAAGCCTCCTTTTGTTCGCGCGTGGACTGTTCGAGTAGGCTTAGCGGGACACGGTTCGGTTAGCACATATTTGAGCTTCTCGGCGGTGAGTACAATTATGAGGTTCCTTTTCCAATCAATAAAGTTTTCTCCAACCAGTTGGTTCTTTGTTAAAATTTGGGATAAAGTGTTGGAAGTCATTTTTACGAAATTAAATAAAATAAAACATATGAGCCATTTATCATATCATGATGCATGATCAATATAAAATGGTAAGATGCATGATCAATATGATAATATTTTAAGTAGTAATAGAAACTACTATCAAAATATGACAACCTAAAACTCTACGAGTAACATGTACCTCTATAGGAGATAACAATGTAACTTATAGTTAGGTCAAGATCCACAACCTAAAACTCCAAAGTAATATGCACCTCTATAGGAGATAACAATATAACTTATAGTTAAGCCTGGATTATCCCACTAAAATTAATATATCTTGCATCAAAACGCAATATTAATTTTAGTGTTATTAATATTTTGGCCATCATAGATATTATTTGGATATTCTATAGGAAGTCCTTATAATGTCTTTGATTTAAGTGTAACCCCTATATTCAAAATTTATTTTATTTTATAAAGTTTCCAATCCAATCACATCACCTATAGGGTAATTATGAATGAATTAAACTTAAAAAATAATTAAAATTTTGATGCCCAATCTAGTAACCAATAAAACGTAGCCTTCCTATAGGGAGACCATTTAAAATGGCACGAAGCAAACGTTAATTTTACTAATGGGCTAATAGGGGAGGCCAAAGGTTAATTAAAATTAACCAACTCACACTTAATTTTTTTAATTAATAAATTAATAAAAATATTAATTTATTTATGCATAACTAAATAGTACCTAGAGCGGTGTTAATGCAAACTATATGGCATGTTAACATGAATGATATATAATTCAACTAAATTAAATAGTAAAAACTATAAAATAAAAATAATTTTATGGCCAACCTAGACTCAATAATAAAATTGCAAAATTACAATTGAAAAATTAATTGGCTAACAAAATAGCCAAGTCTTCAATCTTCTGCCATATAATTTTGTTTGAGCAAGTCCTTGTCACATGTTCTGCAGTGGACTAGTGGTTAGAATGCTGCATCTCCAAGTTGGTGGTCATGGGATCAAATCCCACTTTAGTAACTTTCTCCCCTTTTTCTTTTTAATAAAATAGAATACTGGTATGTCTTGGATCTGTCGACCCAAATGGGTCGACCAAGCAATGCTAGCCCGAGCCAACGTCTAGGCGAGCAAGGTCTAGGCGCACCGACCCAGGCCCAGGCGTGCTGGTCTGCTGACCCAAATGGGTCAGCCCAGCTATGCTAGGACCCCAACTATGCCAGCAAGGCCTTGCGGCTGAAGTCTGAACCGAAGCAAATTTTGGGCAATAATCTCTCTCGGTCTTCGTTCGCCAATTGCTGTGCGATTATAATTTTTTTTTTTTTTATAACATAAAATAACAACATAAAAAAAACTCAAAAGGGAAACATGGAGACGTAATCCACCCCTTTTGTTACAAGACTCGATAATACTTATACATATTCACCGAATCAAAAACTATAGCCATAAAATTATTTTGAACAGAATTAATCAAATCATTCACCATGAACATATATGCATTATTCCTACACCGCTCAACTAAATATATGCATAAAAAAATTTAATCTTAACACATAAACACATATCAAAACTAGGCTCTGATACCAATTGTTAGTTAATAGGATCGACATGCTTATGTGTTAACCAGATTAAATCTCGAGAATATGAGAAACGAATCATACCTTTGTAGATATCATCTCCACCAATACGATTCTTGAAGTCTTCGACCTTACGGTAATGCTCCGAGACCCCAAGTCTTCTTCAATGTAATCTCCTTGGACCAAAAAATTGTTAATCGTATTTTGTTTCTCTCTTTGTTGAGGGTGGACTCACACAAAAACTGAGAGAAAAACTCCAGAAAAACATCAGGATGATTCTCACGTATCTCTGAAATAGAGTTATCTCCCAATATGTATATTGGACTCTATCTCATAATACACATCCTGATAGAATAAGAAAAGTATAGTTGAATACCACTATCTCCACTTATCCTATTCCATTTAAAATACGATTTTTTATTTTCTGCAATTTTTATTAATAATAAATTATAATTTATTATTGTCCCATAATTAGGAGCCACTGAAGGGACCTGACCGGATACAATTAGATTAAGCTCCAATAAATTATTTTGTCAATAAAAATAATTTATTAATTACGTTCCACTTCACTAAAAGAACGTAACTGCACTCTTAGTCTAATCGCAATTACTGGAGTCAATAATTATATCCATTAATTGATCGATCCAACAGAAACAAGGACAAGAAGATACAAGACCCACAATTGAACAAGAAGAAAAAGAAAGGAAGAGATGACAAGAAAAAGAAAGAGAAGAAGACAAACTTGAATCTACTATAGTGGTGTGTTCGGTCGGTGAAAAGAAGAACGAAGTAAATGTAAGAATAATTTAGTCAAAAGAAAAATGTAAAAAGACGAAATACAAAGAACAAATATAGTCAAAAGAAAAAGGTTATACAAGAACAATATACATATGCAGTGTGTGTGGTGAACAAGAAAAACAAAAGTAAGGCATGGTACAAGCAAAAAACAACCGGACAAAAATTAAACAAGAAGAAGAGGATAAGAAGAAAAAGACAAGAAGAAAGGACAAGAGTATGAATGTAAATTGAAATTATATTTATAGTGTGTGCAGTGATGAAGAGAAGATAAAACAAGCTACGATTTACAAGATTAAGAAGAAGACAAGAGTACAAAATAAGGACAAAAGCACCGGGTGCCCTTGGTGAAACACGGACAAAAACTACAAGACATAACATGACATAACAAGGACAAGAAGAAATTGCGGTCCGCATTTCTTGTATATTAGGATACTAAGCTACCCAGGGTGATCCCAGGCGGCCTAGACTGGTTCTTAAGGTCTTGGCGGCCTAGGGAACCTCTCATAGGCGGTCTAGACCGGACTTCATAGTCTTGGCAGCCTAGGGAACTTTCCCTAGATGGCCTAGACTAGTTTTATTAATTAAATTCAGCATTTTTTAAATAAAATAAAAAATAAACATATAGATAAATAAGTAAAGATCAATTACATCTAAAAACTCCTATAAAAAATATCAAAATGAAACAAAAATTAGTGCTAAGAAAAGGAGCCAAAATACACATCAAATAAAACATAATACTAGTGCATTAAAATGTTCCATGCAAATTGTTTTCTAGAACTTCAACAAAAACTGAAATTAAATCATACAAGAATCCACAAAAACATCCTAGAAGTAGCAAGAAGGTAAAACAAAGCAGACAAAACAAAAAAAAAAAAAAAAAAATTGTCCAAGCTTGCTAGTCCTAAAGAGAGAAATCACTACTTTCCACACTTATTGGAGTGTTGTTCTCAGTGTTGTCCAGGAGTGATCCACTTTGCCTTTTCGAGATGAACTTGGAGAGTTATCCAATTTGATTTTTCAAGTTGTGAATGGAGGCCTCTTGATTCCTCATGGACATTTCAACTGCTTGGAATCTTTTATTCATTGAGGAGACCAATTTGACAACTAAATCTTTAAAAGAAGACTTTGTAGGATGAGGAGGGGCATGATAGGAGAATACTTGAGGTTGTGCCATTGGGTAGCCTTGAGGGGAAGGAGGGGGTGTCACTTGATTCGAATTGCTTTATGTAAATTTTGGGTAGCTCCTCTATCCAGAATTGTATGTGTTACTGTATTGGTTGTTTGCTTGCCTAGCATTCCCAACAAAATCCACTTGCTTCATCGGTTGCTTACTAAGTAACCCCATGTTTTGACATTTATGATTTGAGTGGCTTCCTCCACAAAAATCAACAATATAACTTGAGCTTGAACTTGAACTTGAGAGGAGGCATGCATCTTCTCCATTTTTTTTTAGCAAGGGCTTCAAATTTGACTTCTATAGCCGCCATGACATCTATATCATGCATCCCTTGCGCACGCATCTTAACCCTTGGATTACCCTATGAATAGCTGTTCATAGCTATGTCCACAATAAGATCCCTCAGCTCCTCAGGAGTCTTAGTGGTTGTAGTGCCTCCAAATGCTGGATCCAAAAGCTATTTCGTAGCAAAATTCAAACCATTATGGAAAGTCAACACTTGGAATCCTAAATCCAACCCTAGTGCAGGCATTTCCTCAAAAGTTTCTTTTATCTTTCCCAGATATCATAAAGGGTCTCTCATTCCAATTAGCCAAAAGAAAAAATGTTGTTTCTCAACCTTGCGGCCCTAGAGGGAGGGAAGTATTTTGCAAAAAACATTTTAGCTAATTTGTTTCAAGTAGTGATAGAGCATAAAGGGAGTGATTTTAGCCATGATTTGGCCCTATCCCTCAAGGAAAATAGAATGACCCTAAATCTAATTGCATCCTCAAACATTCTATTTACCTTTAAGGTGTCACAAATTTCTAGAAAGCTAGAAATGTGCACATTAAGATCCTCCTCTGGGAGTCCATCAAATTGCACAGTTTGTTGCACTATTTGGATAAGAGACATTTTCAGCTCGAAGTTGTTAACTTCCACTCTTTGCCTTAATATGCTCAACTCCGTCCCATGAAGTGATGGTCTTGCATAGTCTCCCATTGTCCTCTTTTCATTTCTAGTTTTGTTTTCGTTTCCATTTCCATTTCCAACTTGAGCTTCCTCTCCAAGAATTTCAACGTGGCAACTAAGATTTGTCATATCTTCTAAGTCTTCAAAGTGAATACCTTATTGTGCAATGTCTTTGCTTCCTCAACCTTCTCAAAGTTCTCTCTAATTTCGGGTCAAAGTCTTTAATATCATTTTGAATTCTCCTACTCATGTACAATGGAAATTATCCTTCACACAAAAAATTAATAACTTCCAAAATATTCATTGAATCTCAAAATTTCAAGCCAAAAAACAAATTCCATGAAGAAGTAGAAATTCTAAATATCCAAAAGATGAACAAAATAAAATTCGAGTCCAAAAGACCCATTCATTTTTTAGACAAAAATACAAAATAATATTGCTCCCAAAATAACTCCAAGTCACAAATCAACATGCATAGTTCATAAGAGAGCCAAGAATTTTCAACTCCCAAAAAGAATGAGGAAAGATGAAGTATAAGTTAAAAAAATTTCCCCAAAAGACAAATTCATCCAACCAAATTATATACCACATATCCACCTTCAAATTTCCAGTTTCAAGCAAAATGAATATAGTCTCCATCACACCAATCCATCTCTATTATTCAACTCAAGAAATCCAACACATGAAATATAAACCATAAATCTCCAATTGCAACAAATTCTCATAACCATAATCAACCAATCAAATAATAAGATATAAAGAAATAAATCAATAGAAAATAAAATTACTCAAAGTCCAAAAGAATAGATTTTACAACAACGATAATACATTAATCAAAAAATCTTCAAATACAATTTTGGTCAAAATAAAATAAAATCACAACATACATACAACAAATTATTCACAAACAAGTTAGTATGTGCAAGTGTATATACAAATACAAGATTAAATCAACAAGAATTAAAAATTTCAGAATATAGCCTAAGCCGATCCCCAGTAACAGTGCCAAAAATTTGATATGGGTTTTACGTGCATTGGAAATAGTATAAATAATTTACAAAAGTCAAGGTTTAAATTAAAATGCTAATCACTAAAACTACACATATGGGCAAGTATACTCATCGCATAGTATGAGGAATAGCAAATATCGAATCAACAAGTACTTAGCAATTATCAATACTTTACTCTAATCTTATTGTCTATCTAAAATAAATAAAGAGATAAAGTAAATAAAACTAACTACACTAAACTACAACAATAAAGAGAACATCGGACCCACGCTAGAAAAGTAACAAAGATCGTCAAGGAGTAAGAATACAGGAAAGGCTATGTACAAGAAGAAATCCCCCCAAAACATGTCAAGTAAAGAGTAAACTACTATATTTATCAAATCTCAATTTGAGCACTGGTATAAGTTTTCAAGAATAAACCTCACCCTCTCTCAAGTTATAAGATTCCTTTCCTAAGGTTCAATTAATTGATATCTCTACCTAATCAACTTAACTCAAGAAAGCATTATACTCACTAATTACCCAAAAGGTACTCGGAAGCTCCAATATCCCTATCTTTAAGCAATATTGAAAACCCATTGACGATCAAGTTCTAATCCTTCAACCTTTCTCTCGAGTTAATAAAAGGAAAACAAACATTGGACTAATTAATTTAGTATTTAACTCATAACTCCATCTCTCAAATTTATTAAGAGCGAACCAATCAATTAAATAAATCAACCAAACCTAAATAATCAATCCAACACAATAATGTCTAAGTAATCAAATTCAAGATTTGAAATTTAATAAATCATAATAAAAACTCAACACAAGAATATAAGTTAGAGTTTATCCCTCAAAAACAATTAAAATCATATAAATATCAAAGCGTAATATAAATCAGTATTGGCAAATTAGATCAAAGTGTAACTTTAGATGGCAAAAATATTCCAATGGATGACTACTTCCGATATTTGGGATTTATTATTCAGAAAGACGAAGAGTTTGGTGGCTACATTGCGCATTGAGTTAAGACTAGTTAGTTGAAATAAAGAAGTGTGACTGATATTTTGTGTGATCGTAATATGTATTTGAGCATAAAAGAAAAGTTCTATAGAATAACTGTAAGACATGCTTTGCTATATGATATAGAATATTGGGCAGTTAAAAAGTGTCATATGTAGACAATGAAGATAGTTGATATGTGTATGTTACGATGGATGTATGGACATAGTAGCAAATGAGAGTAAACATATTAGAAAGGATATAGTAAGGAACTAGATTATTTGAGAAAAAGTTGGAGTAACATCTATTAAAAACAAAATGAGAGAAAACCACTTACATTGATTTTGACATATACAGAAAAGATCGAGGGATGCCTCTATTACGAGAATTAAGGAATGGAAACATGATGGGTTGAACAGAGGTAAAAACAGTGCTACAAAGTTATGGATAGGGGTGCTTAGAAGAAATATATTTTCATTGGATTTGGATGAAAGTATTACGTTAGATAAAAAGAAATACAATAAGAAGATTTATATAGATAAACACATGTAATCTTGTATTGGTTCGTGTAACTAACTCCAAGTTTCCTAGGACTAAGATTGTTGTTGTTGTATCACTTCACTCCTCTTCTTCTCAGAATTCCCCAAATTGGTATTTGTTCGCGTTCACACAAATCAAAGTTTCCTCACTCCTCTCTTCCGCTAATTTTGAAGTATGACTCAAACACATCAGGTATCTCATTCTTATAGGCAAAAGATAATTGTTTATGAACTTGAATTCTGTCATCCACAAAACATAAGCAACGCCAGCTTTCCTTTTGTTCATTTAAGTTCACTCGGATTAAATTGGGTTGAACGGATTGGGACATTGACCGGAGGTTTGTTGGAGCACCTAAGGGGATATTAAAATATGTATTAAAAAAAAAAAGTGCCTAACGCTTTTAATGCATGGATATTTTGAATCCTAAATTGACCCAAAACATCAATTGTTGCCGATTTTCCCCTCCAGCTTTCTATAGCGCCGAGCACAATGATTTCTAGGCTTCAAATCAGTGGCATTCGGCGGTTTTCCTTCTTCGAATCTCTCTGCTAATAATCCACAAATGTAGCAATTGAGAAACGTAGAGTTGTATTCGAACATGAACGAATCGAGCATTACATTTTTAAATTCGAATTTGAATATAATCAAAGATTGTTCAAGTTCGTTTATTATTCGAGCTCGAATTCGTGTTCGAGTTCGTTCGATTATTGTTTGATAACGTTCGAGTTCGTATAAATTCAAGTTCGAAAAACTCGATTAACGTTCGAGTTCGAATATTTTATATTTTATATTTTTAAATTTATAAAAATAATAATTCAAATTTTAATTAAAATAATTGAATATTGTAATATTAAATAAATATATATAATAATATAATTAATATTAATATTAATATTATAATTATAATTATAATATAAGATTTATTAAAGAATAAATCTTAATATTATAAAATATAAATAAAATAATTAATATAATATAATTAATTTTTAAATATGTATAATATGTTCGAATTTGTTCATTTATTTAAATTCAAATTCATATCCGAACTTGTTCATTTATTAAACAAACAAATCTTATTTAAATACAAACAAATTCAAACAAAATTTTATTCGTCAACGTTTAATTCATTTATAATCTTATTTCTTGGTGGACTATCTAAACAACTCGATTGGGTTGTCGAAACAGGAAGCCCTCTCTGCCACAGAGAAGGTAACCTCTTCGTAAATCCGTACGCATGAGCCCGATTTGGTTATCAATTTCCTTCAAAATTTGGGTCTAAACAACATTCAAATCAAAAGCATTGTTTCTGCACACCCCACTTTACTGATATCCAAATGTGGAAAAAACCCTTCAACTCAGAATCCAGGTCCTCCAAGACCTTGGTATTTTGGGGAGTCAGCTGTGTTCAAACTTAAAACTTAGGTCTAAATTTTATTCGGGCCGAGCTCCGACAAGTCCGAGCTCAGATGGTTTACAAAATCTAGCCGGTAAATATTTATATGTATAAATATTAACTTTTATATTTATTTATGATTTATTAGTTTTTTTAACAAAAAGTTATCACATATATAATGTGTAAATATTGTATTTGAATGTTTTATTTTTTTAAATTTAATTTAGAATGATAACATAATAATCAAGAATATTTCTTTTTATTGAAATATATGAAATTAAAAATATATTGTTATTTGAAAAAAATATCATGAAATTATTAGTAAATCTTTTAATAGCCATACAAGTTTAAATAAAGTTAAATATCATCATATTAAATTAAACAATCATACTCACTTGATTAGTCCTTGTCTTTTTTGTTAAATTATCTAATGGCAACTTGTAATTATTTCAAAAATAACTTAAAGAGTTAATCATTTTTTGCAAAAGAAACTTTTTTTTTTTAAGAAAAGAAGAGGATATGAGAAAGAGTGGGATATAATTCGGTATCGAATTGAGAGTTACTCCTTAAGTAATAATCCTCCTATTATTAAGATAAATTGTTATCGACTTGCAAAACAGTCATAAGTTTTATCTTAATTATTCTTGTCTAACATTAATAAGTATGATCAATTTTTAATATTAAAGGTTTTAACTTGTTTTCACATTTGATATTAAATTAAATTAGCTATTAATGTTAAAATAATACATTATAATAAAACTAATTAAAATGTGTAAATACAATTATAATAATATTTAAAATTTGATCATTTTAATCTTAAGAAAAACAAAAAATAATTAAATAAACATATAGTATAAATTCCCTACTTTCCTATTAAAATTTTTTGTACCATTTCCATCTCATCCACTCTAAAATATCATCTTATTTGTTTTCACATGATACTTTTAATATAGTAATATTAATAATTACATAAATTTACTATTATAATAATCTAAAGTTATCTTTTACTTATAAATATTTATATTACATAAATTTATAGTTTTGTGATTTCTTTGGGAATTATTTCGATTGGGCTCGATTGGGCCCGAGTTTGTCTGATCACGCATTTTGCATCTAGGTAGAACTTGAACCCAAGATATGCATTTTAAGCCTGAATTGATAGGCTTATTTATTTATTTATTTATTTATTTGGGTAAATAACCTTCTAAATTGCTAATGAAGGGGAATTTCTCCCCAAAGATTTCCCCCCTTTTTGATATATTGAAGGAGGAAATTTGAATTGAACTAAATACACCTCATAAATATTGCAACCATAATTATTAATTTCATTCCATTTTGTCTACTACCGGATTGAAATGTACGATTTTGCAAGAAACATAGTATAAGTTTAATAGCTTTTTATTGTGCATCAAATATTGATCAATATAGATAGTTAAGCTTAATATAGTCAAAAGTTTTGAATTTCAACCCATAGTAGTCTATAGCTTTTTTTACAATTTTTATTAAAATTAATAGCACTTATTCCCATACCCCCAAAAAAATTTGCACTCAGCATCGTTGATGTTATCTTAAATATGTTCTTTAAGAGCCAAAAAAAAAAATGTTAGGCATTGTTTTACTATTCTGGCACGGCTCTGGCCTTCTTATAGTCCACAATTATGAGTTAAATATCGAAAGATTTATATTTAATATTATTTGGGTATTATGAGAAAAAATTACTTATTTTTATTTAAAAATTTTAGATGGAAAAAAATAAAATCCTTTACAAAAAATAACTTTTGACACATGATTGATAGGGAATGATAGTCAAAGTAAAATTTAGTTTGACTTTTCATGGGCACATTTGTCAATTTAAACAAATTTATTTAGTGTACTTATATTTCTCGCCATCTGTCTTTTAATTCCCAAGGATGAGAAGAAACAATTTCATCAGCCCATTTCTTTTCATGTTGCTTTCTTTCTAAACTTCCGAACAAGCCAATCTAACCAACCTTCTCCCCCCATCCCCTATTGTAACTTATAAACAAACCCTATGCTCAGCGCTCACGGAACATATATATATATGCCCCTCCTCCTTTTTTTTTTTTTTTTAATAAAGCCCTCTTTCCATAATAATAATAATAATCAACGATACAATTATTTACATAGACTATTCAAAAACAAGAATATATTACAAAAATAAATTTATTTTTTTTTTGAAGTACTATAATAATTGAAAATAAATTCTCCCTGCCTCTTTTTTTTTTTTTTTTTTTTCATGAGAATTTTCACTTCCTATTTGTCGTAGGCATCATATTCATAGGTATTTCAATCTAACGTTTCATCATATTTTCAATAATTAGATGATGATATCCTCTCTAATAAAAAATAAAAAGAGAGTTGCAATCGAAATATCAATAATGCAATGAACTTTTTATGATAATGTACAAAACCAGGGGTAGTTTCATCATTAGTGAATTATTGAACAATCTGACATGCAAATGGCACTGTTCTACTACCCTTCAGAAAGTGTCTCTTCTTCCTCCCACCTTAATGCAAACGATAATGTCCTTGTTTTTCATTAAAGTGCTTCAGATGAATGAAACCCCTTTAAACCAGAAAGTGGCCATGATTTCCCTGTTTCAGATGACATTCCTCATGCTTGTCAAAGGGGTTCTGTTAGTGGTCGTTTACTAATCAATGATTGTAACCTCTTACCTGCAAAATCCGCATATGTAGGATTAGCTCCACCTGGAGATGAAGGATACGGCAACTAGATGCCCAGGAATATTAATTCTGGACGCAAGCCGATGAGGACGGATACTTGGCGATAAAGAATGCTAGAGAAGAAAGCTATAACTTCTTCGGTTGGGCGCCAGGAGTTGTGGGAGATTAGAGATATCAAGGAGAGATCGATATTAGACCAGGAAGTGAATTCACGCTGGGTAATCTTGTTTTCACTCCCCCAAGAAATGGTCCAACACTATGGGAAATTGGCATTCCTGACCGTACTGCAGCTGAGTTCGATGTTCCTGATCCAGTTCCAGACTCAGGAACCATTTATTTGACAATCTCACTGAAAAATGGAGGCAATACGGTTTATGGAATCAGTACACTGATTTATATCCTCATCAAGACCTAGTTTACACAGTCGGTGCTCGTAATTATTCAAAAGATTGGTTCTTTGCTCATGTTACCGGGAGAATCTCAGATTACACGTGTGCCTACTACGTGGCAAATTTCATTCGATCTAAATAATGTCATTCCCTGGAGAATCTATACATTCAGGTTAGCTCTGGCATCTGCAAATCAAGCTCACTTGCAAATTAGGGTAAACAGACCAGACTCTCCTCATCCTTGCTTTAGTACAGGAGGAATTGGGCACAACAATGAAATTTGCTAGACTTGGGATTCATGGACTATACTGGCCTTTCAACTTTAGCATACCTGGGAGCATGCTTCTACAGGGGACCAACACAATCTTTCTGAAGCAGGCACATTGTGGCAGGTCTTTCCAATGGGATCATGTATGACCATCTACGTCTAGAAGGATCTGTATAAATTATTAGCGTGTATTAGGGCATTCCATCACTTGTTTTTTACAAAATTTTCTAAAGTGGATCATTTTTAGTTCCCAAGGGGGAGCAATGGTATCAATTCATTTTCTAATTTTTTTTATTCTTTGTTATTCTTTTACCTTTAGTACGAGTATGGATGTAGTCCATTTCCTATCTTGTATTGTTTTCCAATGGATGAGCTGTGTTAGCTTCCCTACATGGCTATATAGCCCCAGCCAGAGCGTAACCATGGGCGATGCTCCATGGATCTAAAGCTCCTCCTTCAATTCTTACAGTTTATTAGTGCTCCTAGATCCATCCATGGTTTTTTTTTAAAATTTAATTAAAAATAATTTTAAAAATAAAAACCACCACCACCACCAACAACAACATACAACTAGTAAACTTGGAAAAGCAAGTAATCATGCCGTGGAAATTAATCACACAATATTTCTGCATAACTATATAAGAATAGCATAGGTCATCAATAACCTGCTGGGGGATTCCTCTGACCTTGCAAGCATTTTAGATGTTCAGATATCTCTATGAATGTTCTTTCACGTGTCAGAAAAGAAACCAAGAAGCATTGCCAAACTAGCAACAGAAATTGGCACAAACCCGATACACAAAATTAAGCCAGAAACTATCTATAGTACACATGATGCTACAAATAGTGCTCAACCCACAGGACAAGCATTCAATTCAATGACTAATTAATCCAACCGCAAAAAGTCAAAAGCAACAAATACTAATTCTGAAACAAAAATGAAAATTCAACACCAATGAACAAATTTAAAATTTGAATTAACCCTGCATATGTAAAAGGAATGGAAGGCCATCTCCGCAGACGGAGATATACCCGTTGAATGTAATCCTCAAACACTAAGGGCTGTATATCTTCTAGCATACTAAGAATAGAAAAGTCTCCTAGTTTCCCTATCTCCTCACTATCCTAAAAAGAAACTAAAAAGGAGTACTTATCACGATGGGATTTTCAAATATTTACTGTAATAGCATCCAATATAGTATTCAAGTAACCTGCTAAATCAAGAATAATCTCTTGTCCTCTGGTAATAAGGAACTTACCCTCAATCATGAAAAGACGGTTTGCCAATTTTCAGTGGCATTGATGTCCTAGTTCAGTTTCTTCCATCTCCTTGCTGATTCTGAATAGCCCTAATGCCCCTTCAACTATTCAACACCATATGAAGGTTTGGTAGTGACATTTTTCAGCATCAGGTAGCCACTGCAACTGTAAGAAAATTTCTTCTTCTCCCATCATCTCAACCTTGTATATAAACTGCAACTTTTCACATAACTCTGAAGTTCTTATAACACTGTAGTTTTCTTTTCTGAATGTTTGTGAAGTAGACTTTTGGCAAATTAAATCAGGGGATGGGAAAACTTCAGTTGCTATGGATAAAGCACTGCATTTAGAGCATTTAATGTAGCCCAGCAAGCGGATCATATTCTCTGTTGGGGTCAGACTGAAATCAGGAGAGGAAGGAAAACGAATGCACTGATTTGGTTCATTCTTAGGTAAGATGTGGAGCCAATAAAAGCAATGCTGGATGGGAAATATCCTGTTGCAAAACAGGAAAGAGATAACAGCGAAGGCTTTGCTCTTCCACATGTAGTTTACATTACCTGAAGCCACTGCATTGGGGGTGCAGCTTCCTTCACAAAGATAACCTGGAATTGGAAGCATCAATCCCAAGGGTTATCTGGGAAAAGATGGAGCAATTGCACTCCTACAAGTCATATCCGGTAATCCTACAACAGTTGTTGATACACATCTGTATGCACACTTCTCTTATTCTTCCAATCTCCTTAACAATGTAGTAGCAGAGTACTCAAACAACTAAAAAGGGATACAACAGGAGAACATCTACTGCTAAGTTATCAAAACTTTTAGAAAATATTAATGTAAATACTAGTCACGTTGTATCAAAAGGATTTCGTAGAAATCCATTGCCAGACATGAGGATAAGACCCGAACCATGAATAGGCCATCCTGGATGCTGGTAGAGGTTCTGCAACGGTAGAAAATTATTGGAATACAGCCACAGCCTTTTCTACACTAGTTCCTTTGGATGGATATGTTCATGTCTCCCAAAACATACTCCACTCAAATCTGTAATCACCAGCACAAATTCAGATTGTTATGCATTAGTTTCAAACATGGGATCTATTATCTGAAATTTATTATTTAAAAAGACGGATAACTTGATGGCGACATTGCACATGAAGTTAAGGCTGATTGGTTGAAATGAAGGAGTGTGACTATATCTTGTGTGATCATAATATGCATTTGAGCCTAAAGGAAAAGTTCTATAAAACTGCCGTAGTTGGACAGAAGGTGTCATTTGTCATATTAAGAAAATGAAGGTAGATGCATATGTTGCAGGGGATATGCATACATACTAGAAATGATAGAGTAAGTAATGAGAACTTTTAGAGAAAAAGTGAAAGTGAATGAGATAATGACTGTGGAAAAAAAGAATTGCAAGTAGAGAATTTATGGCTACACTTAGTTTTGTTTTGTTTGTTTGAAGTGCATGAAAATTCATATATAAATAAATGGAAAACATATGACACATATTTGAATGAAAATATAATATATGCCAAGAGAGAAAAAGCCAACGTGATTGTACAATATCTAGATTAAGAAAACTAAAGAGATCAGAAACCTGAGCAAATCAAAGTTTTCCTGTCTTCTCTCTTCCAACAATTTTGAAGTAGAAGTCAAGGATATCAGGTATCTCATCCTTATAGGGCAAAAGAAAGCCATCGACAAAATTTGATTCTGAGATGCATAAAATTCTATATAAACTCGGTTTCCCCCTGCTCAATTTCTTCTTCTCATCCAGAATTTTCAGGACTTCATACCTTGGTATCACCCTTTTCTCCAAACTGAGACCAAAAACAACAGGATGGAAGGCCAAGAAATCAGGCGTACATCCAATTTCCTTGGTGAAAAAATTCCAGACTTTTCTCATTTTATCCTCTGAGATATTCAGAATATTAGGGAGCCGCTTGATCATGCTATATATGGTCACGTCAGACAATCCAAAGCCTCTCAGAACTTCCAATTTCGTATCGATTGTTTTCTTATTTACACAAGAAATCGCTAGAACACCACGGTAAAACATCTTGGACTCACGAGGAATCTGAAATACATTTTCCACCATGTGCAATACCCCCTGAAGCCATTTAGGATTGAACATAAAAGCCCTTGGATTCAAGAGCATAAAACGCGACACATGATCCTTGGACAAACCGTGCTTCTGCAGCAACTCCACATTCGCTTCTATCATTTTGGGAGCCGACATATGAAGAACAGAAGCATGCTTCCTAATGGCCTCAGCCACATTTTCATCACTACCCAACAAACTTCTAAGATATTCAATAGGTCGTTTGATTAGTCCTTTGGCTAAAAGGGACTTATAATGCATAAGGAGGCTAATAAGATCCGAGCCAGATATTCCAAGCTCTTGGAGGGCCAGGACTTTGGGTTGAAGGGTTTTGTCCACATTGCATGTCAGTAACCTGGGGTACGCGGAAACGATGCTTATGATTTGGGTTTTGTTTAGACCCAATTTTTGAAAGAAATTGACGACCAAATCAGGGTCATTTCTAGAGGATTTCCAGAGAATTACCCTTTTTGTGGCGGTGAGAGCTTCATATTTCGAAAACCCAAGCGAATTGATGAGGTAATCCACCAAAAAATTTGTCTGGATTGCAGGCGCAGGGGCCGCGGATGTGGAGTACTGGTAGAGAGATTTGAATAAGAAAAGCCGCCGAACGCCATTGAATTGAAAACTAGGAATCATTGTGTTGCAGAGGCAGCAGTGAAGTAGAAAAGTTCGGCGCCGACTCGGAGGAGAAGATGACGATGTTAAAAATCCAAGTATCAATATACTGCCCGATAAGTTCAAATAATTATGTTTTGACCTCAATAGGTTTTAGATTTCATATTAGCCCCAGCAACATTTTGGCCTTTTGAATTTTTTTTTTTTTTTTCTTCAATAGGATTAATTCCGTTCCACTGAACTCAGGGCCTTGTCAATTGAGTAACAATTAGGGATGGCATCTAGATTTTTCTAACTATGGTATGAATTGTCTTAAATAAGATTATAAAAATTTTATCTTTGTTTTTCTATTTAGCCTCGAATATCTTGTTAAGATCAAATCTAAATTTAGCTTAAGATCATGTTCAAGTAGACATGAAGAATGATAAAGAAGAGAAGAGAAATTATAGTGCAGGCTTGGCATGTGGATGGTGGGAAAAAGGGAATTGATTCTTTTAAGTTCACGGACACAAAATAAAAGTTAGCGTAGAAGATACTAAAGTATTAAAGGACTGAAAAAATGAGTAGAGAATAGCAATTTTTTTCCCTTAACCCGGTGATTCGACCCGGGCTGACCTAATCCCCAATTTAAGTGGAAACAAGGTCAAGGTCGGGGTCGGGGTCGAGGTTAGGGGCAAGCTTCATTTCATGGCCTGCCAATTAGGGGCGAGGATTGTATGATCCCTACCCTTGGCCTGGACTGTCCCCTATGTGTGTGTGTGTGTGTGTGTGTGTGTGTGTGTGTGTGTGTGTGTTATATATAAAGATTATATATAAGAAGATTTTTATGTATTATATGTATTTTATAAAATATAATAAAAAAAGAAAAATTTATCAATTATCAATTTTGTTCTTATTAATTTAGTGACATGATTAATACATGAATTCTAAAATGATTAAAAAAGTTTTGAATGAAAACATATTGGGGGAAAATTTTGAAAAAAAAAATCTTTAGCAACATTTTCTAGCCCCACTAGGCCCCTGCCTGCTTCCCCACTTCCTTTCTAGGCCAAGGTTAGGGATTATTTTATTCTTGGCAAGTTGGGAGCGAGGATCCCCACCTTTCTCCATCTTGGGGACAGTCCAAGGATAGTGAAATGGGGGAGAGGGTATGTAAGGGCAGGGCCAGGATTTCTAGCTCCCGGTCCAGCCCTGCCCCCTTGCCATCCCTAGAAATGAGATTTAGGAGTTATGGTAAGATCGGCAAGGGGAATAATAATGAGATCAGAAGGTATCAAGTAATGTTCTATTGCTTAGAAATAACTTGACAATTAGCCAATTTCAACACAAATTCTATTGTAGCAAATTATGAAACTAAAAAGAATAACAATGAAAAAGTTAAAGAATAATAAGGAATTTGAAGAAAATTGAATTTTACATTAAGAATAAATATGGAAATTAGAATGGTTTTAATTAAAGTCGAGTATGAAAAGCATAGAACTAAAATCAAATCAATATATACTATGATGGTTAGGGAAGATATAATATCTACTATCTATTTCTTTTTATCTCAATCATTCAATTTAAAATTTAGTTATCACTCCACGACTTTAATAATTAGTCCAACAACACTGTTGCAATTTGTTCAGACTTCTCTTTTGAACCTTAATGATTGCAATTTGTTTATTTTAATTTCATTTTCTTATACAATTAAGGGAAGAGAGATAAGGCTATAGCATGTGCTAGGAAAAAGGAGAGAGGATTAGCAATAAAAAAGGGGGGGGGGAAAGGAGGATTGTGGCAGCTAGGGTTAATAGAATAAAGAAGATGGTGATACAGAAGGTTGTAAAAGGGGTATGTTTGGGGAAGAGAGACAAATAGAGAGGTATTTTTTTTGACAAGAATAAACTTTAAAACTAACAAGAGTATTCAAATATTTTATTATTCTATCTTTTGTCTAAAAAATAGTTCTACCATTTTTCATTTTCTGCATCTTTTGGCCAGATCTAAGCTCCAACTTCTATTAGAGCTCTTGTCTTAGTTGGATTTTTATCTTTTAATATGTCTGCCCCTATTTTGTCTACAAATTGTGTTGGTTTTTACTCTTCGCAATTCTCAACCACATGTGCAACATAATGGAAAGATCTTGTTTGAATCTTTGTAGATTGACATTTGATCTCCATTATTCTTATAGATACTAGTAAAGATACTCGTGCAAGGCACGAGGTCGGGTACCCCATGATATCCTCATCATCATACACAAAATTTAAACTGACGCATGGATTAAAAAGTCTTTCGTTTGAAAATGTACAATTCAAAATTTTATTATGCTAATCAAGCCCTCATACATTTGTAGGATAGCATTTCCAAGAAGCAGAGCAATGCATGAACAAGCCAAAATGGCAATTTGGCACCTAGTAGTCTCAGAAACAACATCTAGAGCATGCTATCAAGGCAGCATTTATTCTTAATTTCCATGCTCTTCCAGTTGGCCCAGTAATAAGAGGCATCTATATCCTTCTAACCTTACATCTTTCCTCTCGGGATGCAAAAAGAAAGCCCAAATTATGTGCAATAATTGCAAACTAAAGCAAGCTTACAAGGATAAGGGAGTCCCACATGTCCTTTACCTCTTAGCATGGTGAGCACCCATGAGAATTTAATTAACTCTTCATTGTTTACAAACAAGTTAAGAGACTACTACTGCTGATTGACTTTGGACATGTAGAGGGTGTTAATTAAGTTTTAATCTGTGAGACTGTGACTGTTAAAAACATGTAATATACTTGACATGTATAAACATAATGAGAGGAAGCAAAGCACATTACATTTTTAGCTCCTTTACAGAAGACTAAGCAAACCAAATGAAACAATACATGATTATTTATTATTACTGAATCCTACTGTGTGTACTGAAATTCGAAGAGATAGTTTGTTTGCTTTGATATCTTGAACATATATTGCGTCATCACTGCTTCCAACAACAATTTATGGCCCATCAGTTGAAAATTTAACAGAAAAGATCCCAACAGAATATCCCTCAGTCATCCTCAATGGATAGATCAAAATCATCATGAATCTCTTGGACAAGATAAGGAAAAGTAAAGAGTCACTAGGAAGCAAGAAATACAAAAATAAACAATGCACTGAGAGTGATACTTGGAAATGTTAAAGGAGATAAAAACAAGATGATAAAGTAACTCACAGGGCAATAACATTAAAGGTGACATTGTGAGTCTGTCCAGTCATACAACACATTATCCACATCCCCAAATGACATTTTCATCTCCAGCAAGCTAGCCCCGTTTAAATATTAGAACAAATATCCCCCAAAAAGGATTTAATATTTAATTCATTCTGGAAGTGGAAACATGCGAAATGAAAACTATTAAATAATATGACAATGACAATACAATCAATACATTATAGGTTGAAAAAAGTTATTAAAGGGGAAGTGAAGCTTCTTCCTTAAACTGTTAAGCATTAACAAAACAAATTAAAATATTAGTCAAATTATTCCTTGGTTAAATAAACAATGAAACGTGAATGAAACACCGAGTAACATCTAAAGTTTCGTAGCAATTAAAGCCATATTCCTAGGAGATAATATAGGATAAAAAATAGGTACCATAACGGCTTCCACAGCATTACCTTGTTCCTGGAGGAACAATAACCTATCAAGCAGAAGAAGAGTATCCAGAATTGGTCCCAGAGTAGCTCGAATTGACCAGCAAGGCCCTATCAATCCCTGCTTGGAGTTCCAATCATTTAGCATCGGAAACCCCAGACTCAGAAAAGCCCTTGCTTTTGAAACCCCAGACTAAAAAATCTAGCCCTCTGAAATAGCAGAGTTGCAAGGAAGAAAAGCAGAGAAACCATGTAGTATTTCAAGAACTTCGTGCATCTAAGATGGAATAAAAGCACCAATAGAAAGGTCATCACAGTAACAACAGCAACAAAGACAAGTGAATTAAAAAAGGCACCTTTTAATTTGTTCCAAATGGAGTTTGAGCCATTTTCAGTGTAAGCTGTAGCGGCTCTGGTTGTGATTGATGGACCTGAGGAACCCAATATTAAAAATATCACTAAACTAAATTACACACTATTTTCTTTTTAAAAAAAAAATATTTTACACTTACCGTGGGTAGCAAGGCAGCTTTGCTTCTCCGACGACAACACTGGCAGTAGCTCCAGCGGCACACCCTATTTTCAACAAAAATTCCAACACTTCATCAAAAAAGAAACATGTACTCCTTTCTTTAAAATAAAAAATAAAAATCAAAGAGAGACTTAACTAACAAGATCAAGCGACATCACCTTCTCTTTGCCATATTCTCTTAATTGACGGTTGCGACAAAAGATCTGACTTCGACAGTTCAATGCAATTCATATATATTCAATTATACTAGAAAGAGTGATGGCATCTATTTAGTGGTCTTTTTGTTTTCTTTCTCTACCTCTTGGTTGAACTGAAGATATTGTTCAAGCAACTCCATAACTGTCTTTTGCTTCTGCTCTTCTTCCAAAAGCCTCATTGCTTCATGCTCTCGCTTCTCATTTCAAATAATTTTCAAATAAGCTTTTTTCTCAGCCTAATACCTCTCCTCGTAAGGTTTCTTCTCTTCTTGGCTGATTGTCTTCCATTTTGTGCCTAATAGGTTTGATATATCCTTGAACTCTGCTTTAGGATTAGCTTTCTTCACCTGAAAAACAACATATAGGATCAGAAATTTTAACGAATTAAAGCATTCCATATCAAGAATATTAAGTGTATATTAGAATATCTAATTTTAAAGATTACAAAAAATGAATAAGAAAGAGGTTATTCCATACTCACCTCATTCCACTGATTTTTGAACCACAGAACATAAGGCTTTGGAATCCTATCGACACTGGCAACCTATATATCAAATCACAAATGTAATAAAGTTAGTGTCTATTCATTTTTTTTTTCTTCAGTCAAGCAAACGATACTACAATAAAATACTGAAAAGCTCTATTACCTTATCTTGAATATTGAAGATTTTTCCATATACTTTTTCATATGTGAACTTCGGCGTGCTAAATAAAGAAGTCTTGCACACAAAGACATAATTCTCACATGTAACTTCATTACAATAGTAAGCAAAATAAAAACCCCTCTAGGTTGTGTGCTGTTGAAGTAAATTTATTGATTGACACTTAATAGATAGTCCAGAAGATCAATTGCTGTTGTTCTTCTAAATCTTTTGTTCTCCTTTTTATCCCCAATCCTTTCATTTCATCTTTTACAACAAAACTTGAAATGTTTTTTCCTTGGAATAATATGGGAAACAAAGAGTGCTTAGTTCTCTAAAAACCAGAAAAGAGGAAACTGGATAATGGTGCAACAGTTTTGCTCCAAAATTTCGTTGGGTTTTCAGCATTACTCCAGTATTACTTTGCACCTCTTCTATCATGAAAACACTCTCATATTTGATTATTAAAAATAGAAAAAATAGCATCAACGATATGAAGATAAAATATTTTAAAGTTCCAGCTTTATTATAAAGGATGTTAAGAAAAAAGAGTGCATACAAGCAAGTAGATTTGTCTCCGGTAAGTTAGAAATACTTCATTACTCAATATATTAGCACAAACAAATCATAGAAAGATAGTATGAAGGATCTAGTAATACAAAACTTACTTATGACGGTTTCTTGTCAATCAGAATTCTTTTACACCTACTATGGCGTTATTGAAAAGAAATGAATTATTTCATAAAATTTCTTTTAGATATTTAGTTTGGAAACATACCAAGGATTTTAAGCTTAAAATTGTTTTTGGGTGTGGGGAAGTAATACACCCATTTATCCCATATTTCGGGCAACTGCTTGATTTGTCTAATGTACTTTGGACACGTGAAATTAAGTCCTGAGAGGTTAATAACTTGTATAATTAATTTAGATTCTGACAATAAGGCAAGCTTTACTTGGTTGCCCCGAAAATTTTACGTGAAAAAGCAAAGAAAGTTCAATAAACAGTACATTCTGTGAGTGGAAACAACAAAGGATTTGGAAATGGAAAATAAGGTAATAAAAAAGAAAAAAAAAAGACATGTAAAAAATGACTAAATGAAAACTCACTCTTGCTGCTCTGCCTCCTTCTCATTCAACTAACTTTTCACCTTTTCAGCCTCACTTAGAACCTATCAAGATTCACATAGAGAGACAAACCACCATAGTGTTTCAATTAGATTTTCAGTCCATAAATGAGGGTATTGAGAGAAATCAAATGCTACATAAGTTAACCTCATCTACTAAAGAGAATAGATTAGCAAGGTACTGCTTCATTCATAAAGGAGAAATAACTACAAAAAATTAATTTTACTACCGCCACAATTGAACAGAGTGCAAAATACAACTCCTTTCTAAAACCAAAAAAATCACAGGTAGCAAATGCAAAACCCACAAAGAAGAAACTTGATTTGAACTTACAGGAGTAGAGTAGAGGGATTTATTGTAAACCGAAGTCATAGCTGCAGCATCCATCTTTGATCAATCCAATTGAATGCTCTATGCAACACATGCAAAACCCACGAAGAAGAAAATCGAGAGAAAAAATAATAATAATAAAACTGCCCATTTCAGAAAGTTAAAAAATTTAGTAATCACAACCCATTACTGCGAAACTTAAAGCTACCCAACCTACTTCTCCCTCCAAAACAAATTCAATACTAATCTTAATAGAACTTCAATAACTCTGATACGACTCCAGCATCTACAAGAAAAAAATGACCTCAATTGATGAAAAAAAAAATCCTGTTTCCATAGCAGATCCATTCTTTAGTGAGTGGAAGAACCATTCCCAATTTCCTAGAAGGAAGTCAAAAACTGATGCACTAAAGAAATGAAGAACCACCCCCCTCCCCACTCCACCTTCCTTGAAAGAACCCTTCCTCATCATTTCACCAGATCAGCAGAAACCTTTGAGCTTATCTCACCAATGTCATCCTAGACAACTCAAAAAATAAAATCAAAATAGCAACTTAACTAATTCTCAGTTCCGTTCCCTGACAATGGAATCCCAGGGTCCCAAAAGAGGAAACTAGAAAAATGTTAAGTTTAAAGAAAAAAATGAATCAGATCTATGTTTCAGAGCAAAAAGGACCACATCATGGTTGCAATCCACTGGTTGCATGTGGAATTGTGAGAAGAAAAACCCACATATAACACGCACTATCCGAGATTTCCCCACTAAGAAACAAGTCAAAATTTTCTCAAATGCCCTAACAGCTCAGGAAGAATTGAAAGAAATATCATCTTAGCCTATTTCTTTCAGCACCATTTCCTTTTTTTTTTCTCCCTTGGGAAACAAATTCTTTCTTTGCCCCACTGAAATCCAAGAACCAAGCAGACATAAAGCAGTATGATCTATGACGACCGGGTTATGAAAGTATTTTCCATAGGTTAGATTCAGCAAAAATCACCATCCTAGTACAGGAGTATATAAGATTGCCTAATGGAAACAGAGGCAAACAAACCTCCAAAATCATGATCATTGTCTTTTCCATCATCAACTTCAACAATACCCAGGGAAAAAAAAAAAGGATATGTTTTACCACAGAAATAGGTTTCAGTGTCTACACGCTTAGAAGGTTGTTGGTTGTTTGAGTTGTAGCAATGCATTTTGGCCAGCCGTTTTTTTGTTTATTGTGTGCGGAAGGGATGCATTGGGGGTTGTAAACTCCTTCCACAAGTCCTACAACACAACCCCATATTAGCAATAAACCGCCACAGCCAAAGAAACCCAGAAGCATAAAACAGATTATGACAAAAGAAAAAGAAAAAAAAAATTGCTTCACCCCAAACAAATCTAGGAACTGATTTGGACAAGAAAGTTCTACCACTTACCAGCCAGTCTAAGTTGCAAGGCAAAGTGGAGCTGATGAAGGTGTTTAAGAAGAAGAGATCAACGGAGATGAATTGCCTTATAGTAATTGTTATTGCATGTAAGGAGGGCATGCTTGGTGTGCGGTCGGTGGGGGAAGTGTCGAAAATCGAAGTGGTTGGGTTCGAGAAAAGGCAAAAGAGAAGCCAAGTAGAGAAGTCCAGACCTACCCATATGCAGGGATGCATGAAGAGACGATACATAACCATAATGCAAAGAAACCAATTTTGAAGAATGGATACATCCATGGTCTCAATAAAATCACAAACATGAGAAGAAAAAAATTCATAAAGGAAAGAAATGAACAGAAACTTTGATTTTTACTTGAGAATACAACATCTTTTTCTCAGATTAAGAATCCCAACACACAAACTGAAGCCTCAACTCTTCTTTTCTAGTCACATGCAGCCTCAAATATTAACAATCAGAAATTGACAAAGCTCTAATGCTTGTATATTTCTCGCAAATAAAAAGAAATTTAGAGAACAAGAAAAATGAAAGAAGTTGAAGAAAATTTAGCACCATCAGGTATGAGACCCTCTCAAGAACAATAAAAGGTCTAAAAATCTCGTTATGCGAAATCCCCCAAAACACTGACTTCCGAACAAGTCCTGCACCAAAAAACCAAACACAAAAAGACTCAGAAATAAATAAAAATAGAACAAAATTAATACAAAATCAACACAAACGAGCCATTGGAACCACCAAAAAAAGGTAAAATTTTACAAAAATGACATGCACAAGCTTATGTGATTCACATGTAAAACCTCCATGGTATCAGGTAGAGGAGAGGGTAAGTTTTTGAGCCTGAAACACATCAAAGACATGTAAAGGAGGGTCTTGATCTTCACCAGTTCAAAATCCATTCCATCTATATAGCTAAAAAAGGCATGCAATTAGAAAGCAGAAAATAAAAATCATGTGAATTCCTCCCATTTTTCATATAAAGAAGATTCGGGCCTCCAAAAGCAATGTCTTTAGATGCTCCAGATCCATTAGCTTCCCCGACTTCCGTCGCCGCCACTTGGTTGGCCGCATGGTGCCCTGCCTCCGTCACTGCTGCTACCGTTGCCGCATTGAATAGAGGGGCGGTATATTATATTGGGAAGGGAGGGAGGAAGCTTGGAATTGATGATGGCGAGGGAGAGGGAGAGGGATAGCGAACAGAAGCACGGAGGAGAGTGGAAACCAAAGGAAGAGAGTGAGGGCGGAGGAAAGAGAAAGAGTTGTGTCATCTGGTTCGTGGGAAACCCGTCCCGAAAACCACACAAGGTAGTGGAATCCCCACATGAAGAATTCTTGCCAAGTGTAAACGAATTTTGACACGTCTTCGCATAAAATGTTGTGTACAGGTTGAGCACTGAAACATAGTGAAAAGGCACAAATACCCTCATTGACGAAAAATGAACAGTACCTCCCAACTCCTTTTTCTCTATAAAGAGGATTTGTTTATTCTTTGAGTCCCTCGATTTTTCACCTCCTCTCCAAGTGATTTCTAAAGTTGTTAGTACGCATATGATCTTTTAATCACTATCTTTTCAGCAACAAGATATAGTCGAGCTCGTTTTGCGGGTATGATTTAAAGATAACATTAGAAATATAGTGAAGAAAGTTGCTATATATTTGTTTATTTTTATTATAGTTAGTACCGAGTTAAGAATTATGGGGTTTAATGCTCTTTTTTTTTAACTTATTCTATTTCTATTTTAGATCATTTGCTTTCTCAAGTCTTTTCTATTCTTGCATTGAAAGAGGAATTTGAGAATTATTTTAGTTGTAATACCTTGAGTAGTTTTTCCTTTAATGACTGGCTTGTTATTTGGTAAATAAATAAATAAATATATACAAAAAGTAAAATGTTCACTTATGTTAAATTGGTGATTTCATGTGTAATTTAGCTCTTGATTGTTAAAAACTAAAAGAATGACCACTGAATTGACCATGACCTCTAAGTTCAAGGGTGCGAAATGAAATTAGCCTTATTTTCATTTCCTTCTATCTCACATTTCTTTTCTTTCATTTCTTTTTATTTTTTCACTTGCGGGCGGAGGGCGGGGGTGGGTGGGGTGTGCAGGACCGACCAGTTTCTCATTTTATTTTCCAATCATTCAAACAAAGAATAATTCATATTGAATATATGTTGTATGATATGAGCTAGCGCTTAATGGCATCACACAATTTTCCTCTTGTAGCCGAAAGTGATTTTGTTTTGACCTAAATTTTGAAAGAAATTGACAACTGATTAAGGTTGTTGCTAGAGATTTTCTGCAGAGTTCTCTTCCTTGTAACAGAGATAGCACCATCTTCTGACGATCAAGTGAGTTCACAAAACAATCACCTTGTAAATTTTTATCACTATAGTGTTCTATTGTTAACCTTATTTTGTCTTGAAATTTTTGTGCATCTGATAGAACTATCCAATTTCTACATAATTGAGAAGAATTATTTTAACTTTGCTTTTCAAAGCTTCAGTATCATGTTATTTTGGACACATTTCCATTACCTCAGATGGTACACATACTCGTTATGCTTTTGCTTAGAACAATGCACCATGAAGTTCATTTTGAAAAACTACACATTTTTAGCCTATATTTTCACAAAAAATGGTGTAGTTCATAGTGTCCTCCAACATTTTCATAGATATAAATTTTGAAAATTTTTATAATCACATTTGTACTAGCACTTTCTCTGGTTTCCAAGTTCATAGATAAATTAAAAATAGATGCTTCAAGAGACTAATAGTCATGACATCTATACTGCACTTTTTCAACTTACTTTTAAGTTCTATGATAGTGTGAGGATGGTATGCAATACAGAAGAGTATGACGAATTTTAACTTTGAATAGATTAATTAAATATACCATAAAAATAGCAGATTATTAATAATACAATATATAAAGGATTTCAGAAAAATACCAATAACAGACACTAGAATGAAACCTGAACGTTATAAAACCAATCAACCGGAATGTAAATACAGATTCTAGTACCTAATCCTTAAGGAAATATGTTGTCAATATAATATAATTAGCATTAAAAAAATTGAAGTATCAAGAAACAATCAGCTAGGTATTTCGGGCCTCCCACTGCCAACTCCCCTTTTAAGACTAATGTATTGCAGAAAACGTGCTAGAGGATTTGGAGCCAACCAACATTGAATCAAATTTTAACTTCACAGTTTTCAAATTGAATTAAGCTAGTGCTTGAGATTGAGCCTCAAAATGAACTCACATTCATATTCGAACCTGTATAAATATTAACAAAAATAATAATAATGCAGTAAAGCTTGAAAATATATGAGTTCAACTCGATTCAATTTGTGCATGCCTAAATGCTGCAGCCATTGCTCATTTTACTTGATCAAACAGATCTCTTATTTGTAAGTCACTTGCACAGCAATAGAAATGTCTACGCATGAAGCTATACTATGTAGACAATCACCCACACAGTGATGAGACTGGGAAAAGGGGGACGAAACTTGGTTGACCTATGAAAAGATTTGAACTACACAAAAAAAAACCACAACCTTCTTGATTAGCACTATATTGGCATTTAAGTCTTTGATTGTTCACTACTGTCAAAAGCAGAGACAATGAGCACCACTAAGTAATCCATGGAAATTATTTCATTGATGAAAATTATTGTTTCATAAGAGAAACACATGATTTGTCGGATGTTTAGGGCAAACTTCTAAAGAAGAAATACCAACAAGGTGAAACATGTAGAATCAACCATTACTCAGAAGAAAATCCCAGAACAAAAAATTCAACCTGTAACCTCATAGAGGGATGAACATGATTTCACAGATTTGGTTCTTCCTGGAAAATGAGAAACAAAAGACTCTCATTAGAAAGAACTTAAAACCTACCAAGAAAACAATTGTGCTAGTGCTAGTGTGTGGAGGTCCCAGTGGCTGCAGTTGATATTAGTTCACAAAATGTTACCAAGAAATATAAAACACTTCATTGATGACAATCATAACCAAGATGCAATTTCATATAACATCTTGAAGACTCGCTTCTAAAGCTTTTCATAATCATATTGGTATTTCTGTTTTCCTCATTTCTTCTGGTTGGAGTTGAAAGATGATTAGCAGCTAGAGCATACTGCTGAACTATTTGAACTGAACTATTTGAAGTTTTAATAGATTAATGAATCATAAGTAGTAGCTTAACACTGTATAGGAGGATTTCAAAAGTACCAAGCAGTCGTGATGATGCAACCTGAATTTTTTTAAGTCAACATGATGCAAACAGAGATTCTATTACATGATTCTTGAAGATAGGGAAATATACCAACAATATGATACTACAATACTAAATTTACGAGTATCAAGTAAAACTCCACTGGGTATTAGGCTCTTTGAGATGTATCATTGAGGTCAACTAATGATAAAACAATTGAGATGCAAGTTCTCCATTCCAGCATTAGTTGAAATGTTTCGTTATTTTTTAATTTATTTGCAGGTCAATTATCCATTACAACTACCTAATTGAGATTCAGATGGTATTGGATATAGAAACAAAATTCTATGAAAGTAGTGGCAGTGGTTTATAGGAAGTTTGATTGTTCTTGGTCAGTACAAATCTCTGTAGTGGGAAGCCATGGGATACAAAATGATAAAATGCGATCTAATTTTAAATAAATGCAGTCTATATATGTCACATTCCAAACTCGAGGATGACATGGCAGTATCCTAAAATGGAATACATAACCTGGAACAAAAAACAGACAAATCAAACTAAAATAACCCAAATGCCATTAACTGAAATACAATAGAAAACATAATCCAATAAACTTGTACTGTTCCATCAAAACGCTAAAACCTTAATTGTCATCAACATAAATTGAATATAAATAGCTTATTACATAAGCTCTTCGGAAAAAAAAAAAAAATCACTCTAGGTCCTCCTCAAACCACTCGTCTAATTCTTTTTCTTCCAATTGAGAACTTGAAATAATAGATAAGGGGTGAACTTACTAACTCAGTAAGAAAAACATGACTTAACTAAGATTGAGCAAGTTACATAAGTAATAGTTTCTCAAAATACTTAGTCTTTCAACAAAAATTTGTAATTTGTCACGGTCAAGGAGATGGTTGTGGTCCAACCTTAAGAAAATTCTCACATTTAACTCACAAAAGAGGTTGGTACAACAAAACATTAGGATTCTTGGTTAAAAGTAGAGAATGCAAGGGTTAAAAGTAGAGAAATCGGTGCCTGTTGAAAAAGGAGAACCAGTGTCATTTGATACCAAAAGCGAAAGGGTCGCCTTCTGACGATGAACTAGAGCATGCAAAGGTTGTGATCCGGCATCGATTCAAATACCCAATGCCTGTTTG
Source organism: Voacanga thouarsii (assembly GCA_026120185.1). Taxonomy (NCBI): domain Eukaryota; kingdom Viridiplantae; phylum Streptophyta; class Magnoliopsida; order Gentianales; family Apocynaceae; genus Voacanga; species Voacanga thouarsii. The sequence goes on along the minus strand of JANUWF010001102.1, from coordinate 4,343,935 downwards.
GCTTAAGGACTAATGCCGCTTCATTCCTGGACAAGTTTACGAATGCTACTGTTCTGATCGGTGCCTGTAGGAGTAATTAACCGGTGCCAGTTGATGTCGGTTTTGCCAAAAAAATAAACAGAACAGAACAAAGTATGCACAACAACAACATAATGAAGGAAAAACAATACCATTCTCACAGAAATTAAACTGAATAGTATATATTCTCAAATCCACTCCAACAATTAACACGCAACCATGCATTTTATAGGTTCTAAGAAGGAATCATTGCACCATTTCACCATTCCACACACACCAAACTATTAAAGGTACATAAATGTCAGAATTCTGAATTATATTTTGGGAGAAAGACTTTGGCTAACTGGTATCAGTTCCCTAACTATTGTATCCTATTAGAAGAAGGGCTAGTATATAGTATAAGTTGGCTAGGTATTGTATCTCCTAAGCCTTGGGCCAGTATATAGAATAGAATATGATCATCCTTACCAATTCCAAGCCTTAAACATCAAATAGAACAGAATCAGAAATAAAAAATCAAAACAGTGCCAGAACAAAAAATTACATATCCTATAAACCATACTTATCATTATAATAACCCAATCACAGTAATGAACTATTTACCATGCTCAATCCAATTTTATACTAACATAATTTTTTTAGAATTTCAGAACAGAAAAGAATTTATTAAAATCACCAATTAAGGAAAAAAAAAGCGCAAATAAATCAGAATCCCTTACCAGAAACACTGAGTCACAGACTGCTCTTATCACTTCCAATTTCTTTTTCCCCTACAATCTCAGTTATCAATACCTTATTAGAATCATCGAACTTATAATTTTCCTAAATCAGAATCCTAGATACCAATTAAACCTTGATAGAAGCATAAGAGAACTATGAATTACCTAAATTTGTAGTCTCAAACACTTTCCCTTCCCTTATCTCCTCTTCCTGGCCCTTTTTCTTTTCCCGAAATGTCTCTGAATAGTGAACAACGTGAATGTAAAAAAATAACCTACTGACAAAACGTAAATCAGTCTTAAGATTAACAATTGCTAATAAGTCCCTTAATTACTCCCTCTATTAATTAAACCCCTAACCATATGGGCAAAACTCATAATAGATTAGACATGAAAAGAAAACCCCAATTAAGAATTGGGTCGTGTGCTCACATTCCATTCCTTTTAAAAAAGTCTCGCCCTCGAAACTTATGTACCTAAATTCTTACATAAATAAGGGTACTTCCGTCATGCATCTTCTCCTAACTCCCAAATAGCTTTTTGCTCAAAATGATTGGACTATTAAACCTTCATGTAAGGTATAGACCTCCGTCTCAGAACTTATATCTTTCGATCAACAATCTTCATTGGCACCTCCTCAGAAGTCAAGTCCTCATGAACCCGCAATAAAGATGCTTCAAGCATATGACTTGAATCTGCTATATACTTCCTTAGTTGGGATATATGGAATATACTATGCAGTCTGAATAAAGCCAGTGGCTAAGCTAACTGGTATGCTAAATCCCCAATCCTCTCAAGAATCTCATAAGGACCCATATATCTCGAGCTCAACTTCCCATTCTTATCAAATCTCATAACTCCTTTAGTTGGGAAAACTTTTAGATACATTTTGTCTCCATATTAGAATTCCAAAGGTCTTTGCTTACTATCAGCCCAACTCTTCTAACGGTCTTGAGCTGCCTTCAACTTCTCACGAATAACCTATATCTTCTCTGATGCTATTTGCACCAACTCTGGTCTAGTTATCCTTCTTCACCTACATCATCCTAACACATCGGGGATCTACACCTCTTACCATATAGTGCTTCATATGGGGCCATGTCAATACTGAATTAGTAGATATTGTTGTAGGAGAACTATACCAAAGTCAGACTATCTAACCAATTCTCTTTAAAGTCCAATACACAAGCTCGTAGTATGTCCTCCAACACCTTAATCATTCTCTCAGATTGGCCATTAATCTGAGGGTGAAAAGCAGTGCTCAAAGTAATAGTGGTTCCCATAGCTTCATTAAAGCTCTTCTAAAAACGAGATACAAATCACGTATCTCTGTCTAATACAATACTTACTGGCACCCCATGCAACCTAATAATAGCGTCTATATATAGTTGAACCAATTCTTCCATCGAAGCAGTTAACTTCATGGGTAAGAAATTGGCTGACTTAGTTAATTGGTTCACTATAACCTATATAGTGTCCTTCCCGATCCTAGATCTCGGTAAACCCATGATAAAATCCATGGTGATGAGCTCCCACTTCCAAATAGGAATCTCCAGAGGCTTCAACAATCCTGCAGGTCTCTGATATTTTGCCTTAACTTATTAACATACCAAACACTTAGATACAAAGTCTGCTATATCTCGCTTCATTCCATTCCACCAAAAATTCCTCTTACGATCCCTGTACATCTTAGTATCTCCTGGATGAATCGAGAACTTCGTATTATGAACTGTCTTAAGCAATTCTGTCCTTAACGGCTCATCACTGGGAACACATAATCTACCTCAGAACCGCAAGCTACCATCATCATGAACCTAAAACTCTTGTTGTGTTCTGTTGGGAGTTGTTGTCCTTTTTTTTTCCAGTTCTCTGTTTCCATATTGTGCTTCCTTAATCCGCTCCACCAAAGAAGATTGGGCTTTCAAAGCCACTAAATAACCCGTTGCGGGTTGCACAACTTCTAGCTCCAACTTCTCAAACTCTGAAATCAATTGTTCTAGCTCCTAAGGTTCCCACTCTTTTCCTACTGCTAGCATTAGCTACACAATTTGTTTTTCCTAGATAATAGCTTATTTTCAAATCATAGTCTTTAGTTAATTCTAGCCATCAGTTCTACCTTATATTCAGCTCCTTCTAGGTGGATAAATATTTCAAGCTTTGATTATCAGTGAAAACCTCACACGTTTCACCATATAGGTAATATCTCCAGATCTTCAACACAAATACCATTGCAACTAATTCTAGATCGTGAGTTAGGTAGTTATGCTTATATATTTTCAATTTATGCAATAAATAATCTATCACGTTCCTATTTTGCATCAACATGCAACCCAGTCTATTCTTTGAGGCATCACTGTAGATAGTAAAACCTCCAGCCTCAATGGGTAAGGTCAAAACTGGTGTAAAAGTCAACAACCTCTTCAACTCTTGGAAGCTCCTTTTGCACGCTTCACTCCACTTGAACTGGACCCTTTTTTGAGTAAGCTGAGTCAAAAGAGTAGCTATCTTAAAGAAATCCTCCATAAACTTTCAGTAATAACCTGTCAAACCCAAGAAACTTCTAACCTCGTAAGTTGTAATCGATCTAGGCCAATCAAGGATTGCCTCAGTCTTTTTATAATCCACAAATACTTATTTCTCCAAGACATGGCCCAGAAATGCTACACTCCTCAACCAGAACTGACATTACCTAAACTTTGCATACAGTTTTTTATTACAAAGCCTTTGCAATACTATCTTAAGATTCTCCCGATGAGCTTCTTCTGATGGAAAGTACACCAAAATGTTGTCAATGAACACAATCACAAACTTGTCCAATTCGTCCTTGAAAACTCTATTGATCAACTCCATGAATACTGTGGAGGCGTTAGTCAAACTAAAATGCATGACCAAGAACTCTTATTGCTCGTAGTGTGTTCTAAAGGCACTCTTTGGTGTGTCCTTAGGCTTGATACGCAACTAATGATATCCCGATCACAAGTTTATCTTTGAGAACACCTTAGCCCCCTTCAATTAATCAAATAAATCATCAATTCGTAGCAACGGATACTTATTCTTCATCACAATTTTGTTCAATTCTCGATAATCAATGTATATTCTCATGCTGCCATCCTTCTTCTTTACAAACAAGATAGGTGCACCCCATAGAGAAACACTGGGACAGATGAATTTCTTGTCTAGCAAATTATGAAGTTGGGTTTTCAACTCCCTCAATTTTGCTGGTGCCATTTGGTATAGAGCTTTCAAAATTGGCTTAGCCCTTGGTATCAAATTGATCTCAAAGTCCACTACCCTTTCTGGTGGTATACTTAGCAGATCTTTCGGAAAAACCTTCTTGAATTTCCTTAGTACTTTTATGTCTTCAATACACATTTTTTTCTTCTTAGTATCCAACAAATACACCAAGTATGCCTCACATCCTTTCTGTAGATTCTTGCAAGCTTAGACCGCTAAAATCACTGGCATTAACCCTCTGTTAGGCTCCCTTCCTCTGCTTTGGAATTAGAACATGCTCTTCCTAGCAAAGTAAACTGTACTCTTTTCTCTCAGCAATCCACTAAGGCATGATTACTAATCCATACCCAAAATGATATCAAAATCTACCATGTTTAATTGAATCAAGCTCGTATCTAACTCCTCTCCTTCAATCTCTACCTTACAACCCCTATGCATAAGGTTGGAAACTAAAACCTTTCTACTAGGAATAGACACCTTATAAGAATTGTCTAACAAGGTAGGAACAATTTTAAATGCTTTGGCAAATCTACGAGATACAAACAAATGGGAAGCACCACAGTCAAACAACACATAAACTGGCAACCAGAATCGTACCTGTAACCACGTCTTGTCATGAGTAAGTGCAAAAACTCGAGCATTAGGCTTCTGTCTCTACTCTTCCGTCTTTGGTCTCTATGCCTTAACATTTGCTTGGGTTAGCCCCGGAATTGGCTCTGGGCACTGGTAAACCTTATGTCCTTGCTTCTCATACTTGAAGTAAATACTTGAGGCCCACCTACACTCTCCTAGATGTCTTCTACCACAGTTAGTGCAAGCATTCCATAACGTATTATACTGGAATGCCGTGGAACCTGTGGCACTCGTGGTGCAAACTCTTGAGGCTGCTGATACTAATAAAATAGTTATAGCTCTCCTTTTGGTATCAGGTTGACCCATCAGTGTTGATCTAGTCCTTTGCCCTTGATTGAACCCAGGCCTGAAACTCTGTTCCCATCTAAATCTAGATCTAATACTCTACCATTGGCTGAACATGGACTTAGGCCTCTTTCCGTCCCTCTCAGCATCGGTCCTCTTAAACTTGGCCTCAATGTCTAAGCTCCTCTGATAGGCCTCTTAGTAACTAGTAGGCCTAATACCAGATAATCTTCCTCGAATCCTGACCTGGAGACCACGAATAAATCAGTTGGTCCTTGAGAAGGAATCTTAAATGACTACAAGAGCATACTTTCTAAGTGAAGTAAATCTAAGTGTATAATCAGTGACGCTCATCACTCTTTCTGAACAAGCTCAAAAAACTAATTCTTATTCTTCATCTTGAAAGTGTCGGGAAAGTATTGCTCTAGAAAAATCTCCCTAAACTTCTCCCAAGAAAAACGCTCTTCTCCCTGCTGGTAGATAGCCTTCACTCCCTTCTACCACCTCAAAGCCTTTCCAATTAGAAATGAAACTGCTACCTTAGGCTTTACCTTCATAGGGATTTCTATTGTCTCGAAGTGGGGCTCAAATTCCTCGATTTATTCTTTGGCTTTCTTCAGGCCCCCAATTCCATTAAAGGTAGGCAAGTCCCATCTTTTTCATCATCTCATATAAGGCCCTTGCCCTGGAATCATTACGCTAATTTTGCCATTCCTGATCATGTTGTATCCTTTGCTGTTCAGCCTGCAACCCCTACTATTCTTGCTGCACCCTCATCTATTCTTGCTGTAAGAACTGTTGGCTCTACATAGCTTGTGCCACCATTACTAGAGTAGTAGGCATATCAATGGGTGTACTAGGCCCCGACATAACTGATGGAATAAAAGAAGTCATCTCGGTTGGCAGAAGAGTCGAGGGTGGCCCTGTAGGAACTAATGATGGTGCAAACAGAAGAGGTAGAGGCAAATAGACTCCTCTAAGCGGTACTTCTATAGCTTTCTGCGGTGCAAATACAGTTGCTGATGACCCCAAGCCTTGGATTGCCCTTCTGGCCTAACATTGAGCCCTCATGGTTGCTATATTACGTCACTATCTCCTGCACCCTTCTAAGCTGTTCTCCTTGTTCCTTATGCCATATCGAATTCAACAACGTACTAACATAATAGCAAACAAAGAAAAGAACAATTAAAATCTCAATAATCAACAGTCTTAGAAACTTAAGCATCGCTTAGACTACTACTCATTCACATATCAGACTTACAAAGTTTTCAAACTTATTTCACTTGCAGTTTAAACTTAAGGTAATCATAATCTATTTCTTTGATATCACTAAATGTTACGTCCTGAACCTGAGAATGACATGACAGTATCCTAAAATGGAATACCTGTAATATCCTGGTTCAAACTACCATTAGTTCATGGGGAAAGTCACGCATAGAATACCATTCTATATTGTATTTGATAAATTTGAACTATTTTTATGAAGTATATGTGATTTATGTATTTGATATTTTTATAGAGAAATTTATTTAGATATAGTTGTGTTATATGAGGTGGCAAAACTTTTATTCTTATGGCGTAGAAATTAATGAAAGAATAATAAAGTGAGTTGAATTAGATTTATGGAAATTTATTTGAAGAATATTTACACAAGAATTATTGTGAAATAGTTGTTAGAGTTTGGTGTGTATTCTTTGGTGACTTGAGTTTAAATGCTAACTCTTGTAAACCTTTTCATTCTTATTCCTAATTAAACTCTTTTTCCCCTATTTTCTCCACTTAGCCGAAATTCCTAGGGCTAGCCACCACCTTAATTTCCCACCTTCTAAAATATAGGAATGTAATTATTTTGAATTTTTGCTAAAAAGAATTAAAGTAAATTAAATTCCTATTATTTTCTAGTTAGTACTTTATTCTAATCTTTTAGGAATTTAAAATATTTCAACATCTAGAATTTTCTAAAGTCATTATCCAAAGGATTTATTAAGAAAAAAAAAATAGAGAAGTGTTTATCTTGGAAGCTATATAATAGCTATTATTTTTAATGGAGAAAACTCTTTCCAAATTAATTTTCTCTAAAGAGTTTTAATTAGAAATAAAAAGAAAATGTTAAATCCTTAATTGAAATAAATATTTCTTAGTATTAAGCTACTTTCAAAAATTAGGATTTAAGAAGAAATAAAAATTCAGCTTTAACACATAAAAAACTAGATTTTATCTCCAAATATAATTATCCTTTAATTAATTATTTTTGCTTAAAATAAATTATGATATTAACTAAATTATTTCTTGAATTAATAACCTAATTTCTTTGCTTGAATTTTTTGGAAAAATGGGAGCCCTAGCTGCCACCTAATGGATGTTTTAATTCCACTTAAACTCTCTAAAATATAGGAGAAATTTACCTTATGTAGTTTTAACCAATCAAAGTTGTTTTAGTGAATTAAACAACCAGATTTTCTCCTCTTCTTTCACTCTAATTTCGTGATGCTCTGAACAAGGAATAGAAGCCATGCATGCTAAAAAAAAAACATAGAAAAACACCGACATGGTGCAGTAGAAAGCCAAAAAAAACAATACCTCTTCATTTTAACGCTGGACTCGGAGCCAGAATGGACAATAAAACTATCGAAGCTCCTTCCTGTCAACTAGAAGATGTCGCTGGACCAAAATTGGCAATGCGTCTTCTCCTCTGGGGCATGAATGTGAAGCCTTTGCTTCTCAAAATATTCCACCGCCCAATTTATGTTGGTGAAACAACTTAGACAAGGAATGACTCTTCTTGATTTTTTGATATTAATTAGTAAAATCAAGAAAACACAAAGGAAGAAAAAGAAAACCGAACGAGAGAGAGAGCTTAACAGAGAAAAGCTCTATTGTTTTTTTTTGCGTGTCTGTATATCTATCTCTCTAAAGACCCACAGCTCCTTCACTATATCAGATAACCAAAATACTAGGGTTTTGATATTTCAAAACTCCCGAAGGCTATCAACAGAAGAGGTTTGACTAAACCTTAACTCTTTTATTTTGTGAATCAAAATAATCCTTTAGTCTAGGCTATTGTGCCAAAATTAATTTATTATTTTCCTTGGACCATGAGTCCAAAATAATAACCATTAATTATTTATCTTCTGGTCCTATTAAAATAACTCAATAAGTAATTAATGAGTTTAAATGAACTAAAATAATTATTTAAGTATTTTATTAATTAATTTAGGCCCAGGTTAATTTTTTTAATTATTCAATATGGGCTTAGGCCTTGAATAATTAATTAGTCAATTAAACTAGATAATAAAATTAATTTCTCTCATTCTTTTATTTTATTCCCATTCAAAAATAAATTAAACTTTCTGAATAAAATAAAATTATTTTTTATTGTGACCATTTCCTCGACCTAAAATTAATTAAGATTTACGGACTATTCCGATGACCAAAAAGACACATCGCCCTGACTACTAAAATGACCAAAATACCATTGCTATATAAATAGTTCTATGTTATATTTTAAATATTTTTAAATATCGCCATAAGAAAATATTGACCCCAAGGATAATACTACATTAGATATGTTTTGGACCTATAGATGAAATGACTAAAATACCCTTCTACATACCGCCGTACATTTAGAGAGAAAAGAGTGTACTAACACATTTCTAAAAGACATCTACCAACCTTAAGCTTTTAGTCCAATAATCCAGAATTTCTTGGAATATTTTCGCTTTCCAAGGAAGCTACCCAAAGCCGATATCCAAGTCATATTTCCCAAGGCCCTAGATAATTAAATCATGCGAACAACTACAAAAGGCGATATAGTGTAGACAATATCTTGTACAAGTTTATCTTGACTAACTAGTTACATATACCCAACATAGAAGTATATTGGTCATTCTAAAGAATCTCAACTATAGTATATAAAAGTATACGCTTCCAGCTTCGTCAGACTACCAACTCATACTCAATCTGTAGAGTATAAGTCCACACTGTAGCAGTAATAATCTAGGTTTCTATTACATGTACTTTTAGAAACTATTACTACAGGACTTGTTCTACGCATGCAAAATGTGCTTGTGTTATGAAATAAAAAGACTATTCATTGGCTAAAGGTGAGCCATTCCCTATTTAGAATTCATAACACAATAACCTTGCCATGATGAGATTTACATTCTCATCATCCGGCTAAGAATAATAGTTTATGTGTTAAATATTCCATAATTCATACCTTATTATGAAAGACCTCAATTCATACGAATCATTTACTTAAATACAATAGGTTTTTTTCAATGAAAAATTGTGCACAAATATAAAGAAGATTTCACAAATAATTTCTAAAAAAATACTTTTATTAGTACAATTAAAAAATATATCAGAAACTTAGTCTAAGAGGGCATACATCCCAACAATCTCCTACTTGCACTCTAAGACTAAGTAAGTCCATAGGTGTCCATCCCTATGGCATCTAAGTATCTTTTAAAGACTCTCTCCACTAAAGGTATGGTGAAAGGATCTACTAGATTTTCTCCGAGGTAATTTGTTCCACTACGACTTCCCATCTATAGATAAAATCTCGAATTAGGTGGTACTTCCTCTCTATGTGCCTCCTCTTTTTGTGGTTCCTGAGTTCTTTAGATTATGAGACTGCACCAGTATTGTCACAATACATCACAACTGGTTTGTCCATTTGTGGCACGACTCCAAGTTCCAAAAGAAACTTCTGGAGCCAAACTACTTCCTTGGATGCCTCCGAAGCTGCCACATACTCAGCTTCCATGGTTGAGTCAACAATGCAAGATTGCTTAATACTTATCCATGAAATGGCTCCTCCAAACAAGTTAAAAGACATATCCACTAGTGAAATTTCTCTCATCCTTATCTGTTTAGAAGTCTGAGTCTATGTATCCTGTAGAAACTAAGTCATCACCCCTGTAAACCAGCATATAATCTCTCATACCTTTAAGATACTTGAGAATATACTTTATAGCCTGCCAATGAACCTCCCCGGGGTTTGATTGATATCTGCTAACTAAGCCTATGGTAAAACAGACATCTAGGCTAGTATACAATATGGCGTACATGAGACTTCTTACAGCTGAAGTATAGAGAATTCTACTTATCTTTTTCTTCTTAAGACTTTGGACAGTCCTTTGAAGAAAAAGATAACTCATATCTATAAGGGATCAACGCCCTATTGCATGAGTCTATGCCGAACTTAGCCAGCATTTTGTTAATGTATGTAACTTGGGATAAACCTAACATTTTCTACTTCATATTTCTAAGAAGCTTTATTATGAGAATATAACTGGTTTCACCCAAGTCCTTCATACTAAATTAACTAGATAGCCAAACCTTAATAGATGAAAATGTTCTTATATTATTTTCAATGAGTAGAATGTCATCTACATATAGTACAAGAAAAATCACTTTTATGCCTTCCAGTTTCCTATATACACATGGTTCATCATCGTTTTAAATGAAACTATAAGACTTTACAGTCTCCTCAAAATGAATGTTCCATACTCTGGATGCCTGCTTAAGTCCATAAATAGATTTCTTAAACTTACAAATCATATATTCTTGGCCTTTAGCAATACTCCACTTCAACCTTAAACTTTTTGAACTTGTCAAAAGAGTAAGACTTGCGTCTCATCAGATAAATATAACCATACATTGTACAATCATCTGTGAAAATGATGAAGTATTCAAACCCCTCTCTTGTGGTGTAAAAAAAGGACCACACACATCAGTATGAATAAGACTCAATACTTCTTTAGCTCTGTCTTTCTTTTGGGTAAAGGAGCTTTTGGTCATTTTTTTTTCATAAGACGGGATTCATACTGAGGCCAACTTTCCAATCTCAATGAGCCTAAAGGCCCATCATGGATTAACCTTTAAATTCCGATTGAGTTAATGTGACCCAATCTCAGATGCCAAAGATATGAATCGTTGATATTGTTCTTTCTCTTCCTATTTAAAGGTTCAAATTAAGTGTTATTCAATTGATTGTTAATAGAATTAATAAAGAATGGATTTTTATATATGTGCCTAGTACATATTACTTCTCTATTTCTACTGATAGTTATATCAGAATGGAAAGAAATAGAATATTCTTGATTTATTAGTTTTGTAACTGAAACCAAATTCTGTCTAAAACCAGGAACAAATAAAACATCCTTCAAAATAACTATTCTATTACAATCAAAAGTGATTTCCAGTTCTCCCACTGCAAGGGCACAAACTTATGTTCTATTTCCCATCCGTAGTCAATGTTCGCCCTTCTGGAGTCTTCTAATCTTCCTAAACCCCTGCAAGGAGCTACAGATATGATCAGTGGCTCCTAAATCAACAATCCAAGTGGAAGTTGATCCAACCATTGATATAGACTCTAGATAAAAAATATTATATGTGGGATTTTTTTTTTTTGCCTAAAGATCTGGACACTCCTTTTTTTAGTATCCCTTCTTCCTATATTTGAAGCATTTGTCCTTGAGTTTGTCTTTGGACTGGGACTTGGGCGATGCACTGCATTTTCCTTCTTCTTCTTCTTGAACTTTTTAGGCTTGGGCCCAGTTCTTGAAGAAGAAGCCATCATAGCCCTAGCTTGTGGCTTCATGACCTTCACTGTCACCTGGAGCTCTTTTATTAACTCCGTTAAATTTATGTTTAACTTATTCATATTGTAATTCAACTTGAACTGAGTAAAGAAGCCCATCAGAGATTTGAGAACCATGTCCACTTGGCTCTCGGGGCCAATGACAGCCCCCAAGACTTCTGCTTCCTCGAAAGCAGCAATCATCTTGAGCATATGCTCTCTGACTGATGCTCTCTCAGCCATCTTGGTGTTTATTATTATTCGAAGAGCCTCCTGCCTTGCGAGTTGGCTCTTATCTGCGAACAATATAGCTAGTGATGTACTTATGTCATATGCAGTTGCCATGTGCTCATGTTTGGATTAGAGCACATTCGACAGGGAGGCTAGCATATAGTATCGAACCATCTCGTCAACTTTCTTCCATGTCTTTTCAGCCTCATGTTCCTTAGCGGTGGAACTTTCCTCGATCACTTTGTAGGTCTCGTAAATGACATACTTATACTCCTCGGCTGTAAGTATTATGAACAAGTTCATTTTTCAGTCCACATAATTTGAACACATTAGCTTATTCTTGCGGAGAATAACGGTTAAGAGACTGAAGGAATCTCCATTAACCATTTCTGAAATTTTGAAAAATAAAAGAAATTCTCAGTATTGTGAAAACAAAAAAATTTTGTGCATTTTATCCTCATATTAAACTGATAATAACTAACTTCATTAATATTATATTTAACATGATTAATTTGGCTCTTAGAAAAATTGACATAGCTTCTTAGGAAGATTAACAGTTTCCTAAGCTAAGTGTGTTAACCACCACAAATTAACTTTTCTTCTAGGTAATGATCTAGAATATAACTTCATCGAGATGATGGTCGTTTCTTCTCATTTTCTATGGACAGACCTCGCATTATAACCTCTAACGTGAGTTGGCCGATCATATACGTGTCCCGAATTATTAATTATATCATCCTATTAGTTCTAAATTCTTGTGATATCTCCATCCTATACGGGTTCACTCCCAGAATGACGCGAGGAGGCCCATGATCTCTAATAAAGATCGTGATGGAAGTCGTGGGGCCATTGGAACCCCTCTCCTACTTAGTTTTTTAAATAAGAGTTTTTTAAAAAAAATATCATTTAAAAATTTTCAATAAAGTTCTCTTTTAACTTAAAATAAATATCTAAATCCATAAAAAATTTCTATGTCAAGGTTTATATCCTTTGAGAAAATTTTCCTCATGGATTAATTTTATTTAAGTTAAAAACTTAATAATTTCAAGTTTTTTCCATTTAAAATTCCTAGAGATTTTGATCTTAAGGTTTTATTTGACAAAAATAATTTTTTTTCTTTGATAAAATGAATTAAAATAGCTTTCTATTTTAACTTACAAAAATTTCTAAATCCAAAATATTTTCTATGTCAAGGATAAAAAACCTTTAAGAAAATAACCAAGGATTTATTTTTGTTTAAGTTAAAAAAATTATTTAATTAAAGAAAAATATTTTTCCTTGTCAAATAAAATTTCCCAAAGACTTTGGTCTTTGAGAAAACGTGACATAGGACTTAAAGTAAATAGCATGCTAGAAAACTGTAAATATTTTTATACGTTTCTATTTTTAATCCTAAGTGTCCAAATAATATAATTAAACATATTAATTAAATTAATTAATGATGTTGTTTAATCTTAAAATCTTTTACTATTATTTTTCATGCAAAATATTCAAAAAAATATTAATAATTACAAAAATAATAACTTTACCTGGTATGGGCTCAAAAATAATATATATATATATATATATATATATATATATATATTATTGGTCTTGTGTAACCACCGCACAAGATCATGGGCCATGGACTGTGGGCACCCCAATTTTGCCCGAGAAGCATCCTGGCTAGGATGTGAGATATCCTGGCTAGGATGCAGCGACATCCTGCTGAGTCGAGGAGCTGCCTGGGCCAAGCTACGGCTCGCAAGCCGCGGCTGGGCCTGGGCACCACCCTTGGCTCCTTCATGTCTGAGCTGCAGCTGACGCAACTCAGCTCAGCTAGGTGGCTACGCTTGAGGTGGCTCGGTCCATCTTCCTCAATTTTTCTCGCTGTTTCGTTTGCAATTTTCTCCAGACGCTCTGCAACTCTCCTCGATTGATCTAAAGTAGTTCTTGTTATATTTTTCATTAAAAAAACATCACACCTGCTTATACCCTTTCAAATCGGGATTACACGAAAGCTAATCAAAGCATAAAATTTTTTTCCAGAAGATCTTATACCTCAACAGTGAGATGTACAGACGATCTACTCGTACTAAAATAGCAAAGGATCTCATTAAAATTAGTTTTACCAATTTTATTAATTAGCATGTATCAATCCTAAGGCTTTCAAAACATTATGCTCTGGTACCACTTGATGCTTTGAACAAGGAATAGAAGCCATGCATGCTAAAAAAACACAGAAAAACACCGACACGGTGCAGTGGAAAGCCAAAAAAATAATACATCTTTGTTTTAACGCTGGACTCGGTGCCAGAGTAGACGATAAAACTACTAGGGCTCCTTCCTGTCGACTGGAAGATGTCTCTGGACCAAAACCAGCAATGCGTCTACTCCTCCAGGGCATGAACGCGAAGCCTTTATTGATGTCCAATTTATATTGGTGAAACAACTTAGGTGATGAATGACTCTTCTTGATCCTTTGCTATTAATTAGCAAAATCAAGAAGACACAAAGGAAGAAAAAGAAAACCGAATGAGAGAAAGAGCTTGACAGAGAAAAGCTCTGTTGTTTTTTAAGTGTGTCTGTGTATCTATTTCTCTAGAAACCCACAGCTCCTTCACTATATCAGACAACCAAGATACCGGGATTTTGATATTTCAAACCTTTCGGAGGAAATTAATAGAAGAAGTTTGGCTAAGCCTTAATTGTTCTGTTTCGTGAATCAAAATAACCCTTTAGTCTAGGCTATTGGGCCAAAATTAGTTTATTATTTTTCTTGGACCCAATGAGTGCAAAATAATAACTATTAATTATTTATTTCCTAGGCCTATTAAACTAATTCAATAAATAATTAATGAGTCCAAATGAACTAAAATAACTATTGAAGCCTTTTATTAACTAGCTTAATTTTTTAATTATTCAATTTGGGCATAGGCTACAAATAATTAATTAATCAATTAAACTAGATAATAAAATTAATTTCTCTCGTTCCTTTATTTAATTCTAATCAAAAAATAAATTAAACTTCCTGAATAAAATAATTTTTTTATTGTGACCATTTCCTTGACTTAAAATTACTTAGGACTTACGGGTTATTCTGAGGACTAAAAAGACACATTGCCTTAACTACTAAAATAACACAAAATACCCTTGCTATATAAATAGTTGTATTTTACATTTTAAATATTTTCTAATATCACCATAAGAAAATATTGATCCCAAGGATAATGCTGCGTTAGTTATGTCTTTAACTTACAGGTGAAATGACTAAAATACCTCTCTACACACCACTGTACATTTAAAGAGAAAAGAGTGTACTAACATCTTTCTAAAAGATATCTACCATCCTTAGACATCTAGTCTAATAATCCAGGACTTCTTGGAATATTTTCGCTTTCCAAATGAGCGGCCCAAAGCCAATATCCAAGTCATGTTCTCCACCGCCCTAGATCATTAAATCATTCGGACAACTACAAGGGGCGATATAGCGTAGACACCATCTTATACAAGTTTGTCTTGACTAACTAATTACATATACCCAACATACAAGTATATTGGTCCTTTTAAAGAACCTCAACTATAGTATAGAGTACAAGTCCACGCTGTAGTAGTAGTCGTCTAGGTTTCTATTACATAATACTCTTAGAAATCACTACTATATGTCTTATTCTACGTATTCGAAATACGCTTGTGTTATGAAATGAGAAGACTACTCATTGGAAAAAGGTAAGTCATTCCTTATTTAAAATTTAGAACATAATAACCTTGCCAATGAGAAGTGTCATTCCCAATTTAGAATTCATAACACAATAATCTTGCTATGATGAGATTCTCATTCTCATTATCCGGTTAAGAATAGTAGTTTATGTGTTAAGTATCCCATGGTCCATACCTTACTGTGAAAGACCTCCATCCACATAAACCATTTACTTAAACACAATGGGTATTTTTCAATGAAAAATTGTGCACAAATATAAAGAAGATTTCATATATAATTTTTGAGAAAAATACTTTTATTAATACAAGTCAAAATTACATCAGAAACTTAGTCTAAAAAGGTATACATACCAACATTTCAGCCACCATAAGCACACACACACACACACACATGAAAATTCCAGCCCCTATTGCTCTCAAATTCTCACTTGTTTTAGCCAAAAACAACAACACAAAGCCATCACTTTTCTTCTCCAATTTTCAGCCAAAACAAGAACCAAAAAGTAGCCTCTCTTCTCTTCTTTTCCTCTATTATTTTTGGCCTTAATAGCGACCAGAAATCAGCCACAAAAATCTCTTAAACCTTGCACAATTTCGGCTATAACAAAAGAACCAAAAGCTGTCATTTTTCTTTGTTGTGATCAAAAGTCCAAAACAAAGTGCAACTTTTCCAAACACTAAAACACCCAAACCTAACCTATTTCCTTCATCAAACTAGCCTTCAATCAAACCCTCAACACTCCCTACTGCACGAAATTCCTGCCGCCACCCTCTCCAAGAAGTTCGTCCATCTCCACCTCCAAACACCTCTAAAATTAAAAACTAAACCTAAAGTAAGTAGTCCTTCAACCTCCTTCCACTTTTATTCAATTATTCTTCTTAATTTCTCCTAAATCTCAAACAAAAGAGGACTGATTTACCTAATTCTCATGTGACCTTCAAACCAAGGAAGCCAAGAGAAACCAATCGACTCTTCTTTCTAAAGTGAACTCAACCAAGTATCAAAGGCACTACCTTTGCTCATATTTATGTCAACCAAGAGGTATTTGAGGCTTAATCCTTCTAATTTAAATTAGGGTTGAATATATGGTGGTGTTATTATGTATAATGTCTAGCATGAAAGCATAATTAGATTTGATGGGCTTGATGGTGCAATATGTTGAACTAGGCGTATATGGCGTTAAATATGGTTGAATATTGCGATGATGACCTAGATCTAATGCATGTTGAATAAAGATGAGATCTTTTGATGCAAATAGGGTTAATGATGTGTTCGGACTTCGGTATAAAAATTATACAACAACTAAGCACATTCCCAATCAAGTTTAAATTAAAACGTTCAACCCAAATCACACATATGAGCAAGCGTACTTATCATTAATCGAGCATAGGGTTCAAACGAGTGTCGATCCTCTAGGAACAAGTAGACATTAATCACCTTTCTTTCATTGTTTAACCGACTCGATAAAGTGAAAAACAAGTAAAAAGGAAAATCAAAATCAAAATATATACATGTCAATGATGTAGATTTAGGTAACTCGAACCATTGTTTAGACAAATATGACCTTAAAGAACTCAATCATTATCATAACTAATTATTCATTTGACATCAAGAAAGATTAAGATAGACTCACTTCTTTTTCAATACATGAATCCTTATCTTCTAGGTAACTTAGTATCACATATTCTGTCTCAACCAGTCTTACCCAAAAGATGTATTGAACACAACCCTTGATTAAATTTTCATATTCTGGCAAACATAAAATATGAAACTAATCAATAAATCCATATTCTGGCAGACATCAATTAACATTTAATTACTAGTTCTTAACAATTAACCCCTTTTTCAAGCAAGTTAAAAGATAACAAATATGAAACCAATGAATTGAACTACAATCAACCCCTTTTTCAAGCAAGTTAATAGAAAGTAACAATCAACCAATCCCTAATCAGCACAAGTAATTAAATACCAAGAAGAACAATCAATTAATCAAAAGATCAAATACCTCTAAGCATCATGAATATCTAAAATAATGTCAAATTAAAAATAAAATAATTAACATATCATTGTTCAAGAAAAAGAAAACAAAGTAAAAGAAAGCACTCATAGACAAGTCTCCTTCTTCTTCCTTTGAAGACTTTCTTGCACAACCCTCTTTGAACTTGAAGAATTCCTCCTTGGATTGAGTAATTTTCTATGACGATCAATGAATTCTCTCATTTTCTCTTGTGTTTTTCATCTATTTATAGCCTTAGGCAGTGCCTAAACTCGTAGGTACAAAGTTCTTGGCCGAGTATAAGTTGGAAGATACTAAAATTCCTCAAATTACCATAAAAAGGGTAGAAAAATCACAGCATCGCCTTAACTTCAAGGCACAGCCAGCGCTGCCTTGACTCTTGGAGCAGGCGCCAGTTGTGTTTTGTTCTTCCACTCGTTCGCCGATTTTTCTTAGAATTTTGCACAATGTGTTCTAGCATGCAGCCGGCGCCGCCTTGGTTCTGTTCTGCTCTGTTTCAGCAATTTTTCGTTCCTCTGAAGTTCATGCAATCCAGTGCATGGCCGGCGCCGGTTCTAAGGTCCTAGCCGGCGCTGCCTCTCCTCTGTTTTGCGATATTTTTGTTCCGATTTACCCAAAAAATCTGAAATAATGAACAAAATATCTTTCCAATGGTAAAATCTCAAATATGAAAGAATATGACTAGTTATTGAACAAAATGTATCACAAAAGAACCTCAAATAACTAGAAAAAATATGACTAACTTAGCCCCTATCATATTCCCCCACATTTAGCTCCTTGCTTGTCCTCAAGCAAAGTATCAAGAACAAGTAAGAAAACACAAGGTTTCATCAATTACTCAATCAATTTCAAAATAATATCTTCAAGGTTTTTTTCATTCAAGAACATAAAACACATGACTACTACATCTTTCACAACCAATGCAAGACTTGTGTTAGTGACAAATGACTTAGTAGAATCATCACAATACTTCACACTATTCTCAAACCATTGGAAAGAATTTAGTTCAAAAAGAATATGCATTCCATATGCTTACTTTTCGTACACTCTCTCCACTAATCTGAGATATATCATGATTCTACTTAGATCAAGTAGGACTTTTAGACTTGTAATGTAAGGCTAAAGGCTTGTAATGTAGCTTATCAAACGAAAGATATAGAAGAATCAAGCGTCAAAGGAAAACTGAGAATTAGCAAGAAAAGGATAAACAAATTGAATTAATAATTTTCAACTCTTCTTGCTCTCCTATTCCAAAAATCAATCAAACTATAACCTTGTATAACAATTACAACTCCACTCCAATAAATCTTGCATTTTTCTCTTTTCTTTCAACTATTCTTTTCATCAACTCTTTTTTTATTTCTTTCACAAAATCACTCAAATTTCCAGCAATGGTGTCAAAGACTTTAGGTGGACTTTAACTTTTTCAGCTCAATCACCATTCCTTTTGTGATATTTTCTTTCTCACTTCTATTGTTGTTTGTTTTTCACTTCTCTTCCTTTATTCTTTCTAGCAGCTTTTTACTTTCTTTTTCTCTTTTTTTCTTTTTCAATTCCTCCATTCTCTTTCTTTTTCAACTTCTTTCTTTCATTCTTACTGCTGCTCTTCTTTTCTTTTCTTGCCTTTCTTTTCAGCTTAACTTGTTATTAATCCATGACTGAAAGTAACAAGTCATGATCTTTATCCCAACATTCTTCCTCAACATTCTTTTACACATACTTTCAACCATCAAGAACATAAAGATTTGGAAAATCATTCAAACCTTCAGCACCAAGCAATGGACAAAATATTGTGATAGGTTTTAATGAAAGAAATCAACCATTTAGGCTCAAAATAGACACTAAGGATAATATAACAATAGGTAGGCTTGAAAAGCTCAAACTATCCAAAGAAGGCCTATTACCGTCATCCTTAAGTTAAATCATGATTGTCTTTCTTATTTCGTCTCGAGAGGTATTCAAGAAAGTTCTAGAATGCTCTAGGAATTTTAGTAGAAAAACAGGTTTAAGAATAATATAAAGCATTTGATCAAGAACTACCTTGTCCAAGAAAGTGCAAAAAGTCATGCATAAGTCATAAATGATATAGAACATATGCTCTATAATCTATCATAAAGACATGCACTAAAAAAAAAAAGATAGCTTGAAATCTCCAGAAATTCAGAAAAATGTGAAAAATTTTCGCAGAAAAAATTCAACAATTTCCTCCCAAGAAGGTTAAAATATATGCATAGAAGACTTGTTAATCAACTCATTCCCCCACACTTAACCTGGACATTGTCCTCAATGGCCAAATCAATATAACAAGAACAACAATACCATGGGACCAAAAATATAAAGGAGAAGAGATAAAAGAAACAAACTTCTATTCATTTGACATTGTGTCGTACAAAATCTGAATGCTTGAAGAATGAGGCATTGGCAAAATACCTGAAAAGAAAAATACAAAAGAAAACACACTAAAGGATAAAAACTAGAAAAGAAAATAAAGCTAAAACAAAAGAAAGAAAGAGTAACCCAAGACTTTTATGGGTCAGCTTCTAAGAGCATGTCGACTTGACCCGTGGTTGGAATAACGTTACCAACATAGCGTTTCACTCGATGACCATTGACTCTGAAAGTTCCCCGAGTAGGGTGAGTAATTTCCAAGGTGCCAAAGGGGACTAGTTTACATACTGTATATGGTCTGGACCACCGTGATTTCAATTTTCCTGGAAAAATGCGTAGATGAGAATTGAACAATAATACCTGATCACCTATCTCAAAGTCGTGTTGTCGAGTAATATGCTTGTCATGCCACGTTTTAACTTTCTCTTTATACCGTAGTGACGTATCATAGGCATCCTTGCGCAATTCCTCTAATGCTGTGAGTTGAAGCAATCTGGACTTTCTAGCTGACTCAAGATCAAGGTTCACAAGTTTTATCGCCCAATAAGCCTTGTGTTCAATTTCAATTGGTAGATGACATGATTTACCATAAACTAACCGAAACGGAGTTGTAGTAATTGGTGTCTTAAAGGCTGTCCTATACGCCTAAAGGGTGTCGTCTAATTTTAAGCTCCAATCCTTCCGAGTATGGTTGACAGTCTTTTTCAAAATTCGTTTGAGTTCTCTATTAACCACTTCCACCTGTCCACTTGTTTGGGGATGATAGGGGGTAGCAAACCTATGGTTCACTTCTAAATGTTTGAAAACTTTTTCCATTTGTGCAATACAAAAATGAGTCCCCCTATCACTAATAAACACATTAGGCACACCAAAACGGGTGAAAAGTTTTTTCAGAAATTTTACCACAACCCTTGCATCATTAGTAGGTAAAGCTTAGGCTTCTACCCATTTAGAAACATAATCTACTGTCACCAAAATATATTTATTTCCCAAATAACTAGGGAAAGATCCCATAAAGTCTATTCCCCAACAGTCAAATACTTCACAAGTTTGAAAATTTTGTAATGGCATCTCGTTAGATTTAGAAATGTTACCTGGACGTTGACACCTATCGCAACTTTGGATAAACCTATGGGCATCTTTGAACAATATGGATCAATAGAATCCGGAGTCGAGCACCTTTTATACAATGTTATTGGCTTGGTAGTGGCCTCCGGCAAGGCCTTCATGACAATGTCTAAGAATATCCCCTCCTTCCCTAGAGTCCACGCATCTACGAATGATTTAGTCTGCACAACACTTAAACAAGTATTGATCTTCCCAAAAGTAATGCCGTACTTCGGAGAGGAATTTCTTCTTTTGTTGCATCGTGAGGTCTTTTGGAGTAATTCCTACAACCAAGTAGTTAGCAAAGTCGGCAAACCATGGAGTGTTTGGAATCTCACCTTTTATGAGCAAGAGTTGCTCATCCAGAAAAGTGTCATCTATGTCTTCTTCTACCAAGGGGTCCAAATTTGGATTGTCCAAACTTGACAGGTGATCCGCAGCCAAGTTTTTCGCACCTTTTTTGTCCCTAATTTTCAAATCAAATTCCTGCAATAATAGAACTCATCTTATCAACCTTGATTTGGAACCATGTTTGGTTAGTAGGTACTTTAAGGCTGAATGGTCCGTATAAACAATAACTTTGGACAAAATACGGTAAGATCGGAATTTATCAAAGGCAAACACTATGGCAAGCAATTCTTTCTCTGTTGTTGTGTAGTTTTCTTGTGCCTCCGTTAAAGTTTTGCTTGCATAGTATATAGGCTGGAAGTGCTTATTCCGCCTTTGTCCCAATACTACACCAACTGCAAAATCACTTGCATCACACATTAGTTCAAAGAGAAGAGACCAATCAAATGCAATTAGAATGGGTGAATTAACCAACTTCTCTTTAAGTATGGTAAAAGCGTTGAGACATTTTTCATCGAAATTAAACACAACATCCTTTTCAAGTAAAGAAGTAAGAGGTTTTGAAAGTTTTGAGAAGTCTAAGATGAACCTCCTGTAGAAACCTGCATGACCAAGAAAGCTTCTTATCAACCTCTATACCCTTTCTTGAAATTTTATGGCCTAACACAATACTTTCTTGCACCATAAAGTGGCATTTTTCCCAATTAAGCATGAGGTTGGTCTCTTTACATCTTGCTAGCACCTTTTTGATATTAGATAAATATAAGTCAAACGAATTACCAAAAATTGAAAAATCATCCATAAATACCTCTATGATGTCTCCCACGAGTCCTTCAAATATGGTTGTCATGCACTTTTGAAATGTTCCAGGACTATTGCAAAGATCAAATGGCATCCGACGATAGGCAAAAGTACCATATGGACACATGAAAGTGGGTTTTTCTTGGTCCTCCGGAGCTATGGGAATTTGTAGGTAGCCAGAAAATCCATCTAAGAAACAGTAATACTCATGTCCGGCTAACCTTTCCAACATTTGGTCAATAAAAGGAAGAGGGAAGTGATCTTTTCTAGTGGCTTTGTTTAACACCCTATAATCTATGCAAAACCTCCAACCCATGACCAATCCCATAGGGACTAACTCATGTTTATCATTGGGGCTCACCGTCATTCCTCCCTTCTTTGGTACCATTTGAGTAAGACTCACCCAAACACTATCAGAAATAGGGTAAATGATGCCTAAATCTAAGAGCTTAACCACCTCACCTTTTACCACTCCACTCATATGTGGGTTCAACTTACGTTGGGATTACACTACGGGTTTTGCACCTTCTTCTATCAAGATCTTATGTGTGCAGAAGGATGGACTACTGCCTTTAATATTAGTGATCTTCCAAGCTATCACTCCCTTATATTTTTCCAACATACTTACCAGCTTGGTCTTTTGTTCTAGATCACGATCTTTGGCAATGATGACAGGCAATTTACGTTCTGTAGCCAATAACACATATTCCAAATGCTCGGGGAGGTCTTTTAAGTCCAATTCAGGAGGCTTTTCTATAGATGATTTCATTCTTCCTAAACTGTTTTTCTCTATTTCCAAATTCTACATCCCATCCTCATTGTGAACTTCCTCCGAATACGCCATTGATGTTTTCATCAATTCTTCCTTAATGGATTCCTGCATCAACTCAAAAATTGGTTCATCAAGCATATCAATTCTTAGACAAGAATCATCAGAAGACACAGGGTGTTGCACACTATTGTGAATTTGAATGACTACTTTCTCATCCCCAACCCTAAGTGTCAACCTTCCCCCATAAACGTCAATTAATGCTTTTGCTGTAATTAGGAAGGGTCTACCTAAGATTAAAAGGACTTTGGAATCTTCATCAATGTCAAGAATAACAAAATCCACAGGAAATATAAATTTATCAACTTTTACCAACATATCTTCTATTATGCCCTGAGGATATTTGATAAATTTATCCGCGAGTTGAATACTCATCCTAGTGGGCTGTGGTTCTCCTAGATCTAGCCTTTTAAATGTTTTATATGGTAATAAATTAATGCTAGTACCTAGATCAGCTAATGCATTACAGACATAAAGAGTGTAAATTAGACATGGAATAGAGAAACTCCCTGTATCATTTTCTTTATGTGGCAATTTCGAGTTGTCCTCCAGGATAGCTGAGCATTCTTCGTTGAGGACTACTGTAGACAACTCTTCCAATCGCTTTTTGTTGACGAGCATGCTTTTGAGGAATTTGGCATATTTGGGCATATAGATTAAGACTTCACTGAAGGGAATATTTATGTGCAATTGTTTAAATATCTCAAGGAATTTGTTAAATTGAGCATCTTTTCGGGCCTTATGTAGACGAGTAGGGTATGGTATGTTAGGCTAAAAAGTAGGTCTGTCGGGAGGTGGACAGGGGATAGCCGGCGCCAATTCCAGTGCTTCGACAGGTGCCAGTTCAATTCTGGGTGTCGAGTTCTCAGGGTTATCGGATAATCAGCGCCGATTCCCTTCTTCCAGCTGGCGCCGGTTGTCATCTGGACTGTCTGGTAATTCTTTTCCACTTCGCAATGTGACAGCAATTGTTTCCTCACTGGCTATTGGGTTTAGGTCGTGGGATTTTATCACCATATCCGTTAAGAACCAAATTTGTCATTCCATGTTACGGATCATTGCTTCGAATTTCTCAAATGTGGAATCAATTTCTTGGAAACACCTCGTGACATGAACAGTAAATTTCCCAATTAAGGTTTCAAGCTCTGTTGATCCTAATGCCGCGAATGTCCTTTTAGGAGTGCAATAGAGGTACTGCCCCTCATTAGACTTCCTCGGATTCCAGTTTGTCATTTCTCCTACACATAAAGGTGAGTTAGGTACTGAATTACTGATGCAAACAAAATTAAAGGATTACAAAGTTAGTAAATCAAACAGAGTCCAAGTTAGTGGATTAGGTTAGGTTACAAGAGTGTACAAGAATACATGAAATACAAAACATATCACCTTTTTGTGAACAATTATACATATCTTACATATTTACATATTTACATGGTTAAATCAACAAAATCCAACCTTTCATGCTATTGTTTCTTGGCAACGGCGCCAAAAACTTGATGTGTTCGGACTTGGATATAAAAATTATACAACAACTAAGCACATTTCCAATCAAGGTGAAATTAAAATATTTAACCCAAATCACACATATGAACAAGCGTACTCATCATTAACCGAGCATATGGTTCAAACGAGTATCGATCCTCCAGGTACAAGTAGACATTAATCACCTTTCTTTCATTGTTTAACCGACTCGATAAAGTGAAAGACAAGTAAAAAGGAAAATCAAAATCAAAATATATACATGTCAATGATGTAGATTTAGGTATCTCGAACCATTGTTTAGATAAATATGACCTTAAAGAACTCAATCATTATCATAACTAATTATTCCCTTGACATCATGAATGATTAAGATAAACTCACTTCTTTTTCAATCCATGAATCCTTATCTTCTAGGTAACTTAGTATCACATATTCTGTCTCAACCAGTCTTACCTAAAAGATGCATTGAACACAACCCTTAATTAAATTTTCATATTCTGGCAAATTTAAAACATAAAACTAACCAATAAATCTATATTCTGACAGACATCAATTAACCTTTAATTACCAATTCTTTGCAATTAACCCCCTTTTCAAGCAAGTTAAAAGACAACAAATATGAAACCAATGAATTTAACTACCATCAACCCTTTTTTCAAGCAAGTCAATAGAAAGTAACAATTAACCAATTCGTAATCAGCAAAAGTAATTAAATACTAAGAAGAACAATCAATTAATCAAAAGATCAAATACCTCTAAGTATCATGAATATCTAAAACAATGTCAAATTACAAATAAAACAATTAACATATCATTGTTCAAGAAAAAGAAAACAAAGTAAAAGAAAGCACTTATAGACAAGCCTCATTCTTCTTCCTTTGAAGACTTTCTTGCACAATCCTCCTTGAACTTGAAGAATTCCTCCTTGGATTGAGTAATTTTCTGTGATGGTCAATAAATTCTCTTATTTTTCCTTGTGTTTTTCATCTATTTATAGTCTTAGGCAGTGCCTAAACTCATAAGTACAAAGTTCTTGGTCGAGTAGAAATTGGAAGATACTAAAATTTCTCAGATTACTAAAAACCGCGTAGAAAAATCACAGCACTGCCTTAGCTTCAGGGTACATCCGGCACTGCCTTGACTCTTGGAGCTGGCGCCGGTTGTGTTCTATTCTTCCACTCGTTCGCCGATTTTTCTTAGAATTTTGCACAATGTGTTCCAACATGCAGCCGGCGCCGGTTCCAACTTCACAGCTGGCGCCGCCTTAGTTCTGTTCTGCTCTGTTTCAGTAATTTTTTGTTACTTCAAAGTTCGTGCAATCCAATGCATGGCTGGCACTGGTTCTAGGGTCCTAGCCGGCGCCGCCTCTCCTCTGTTTTGCGACGTTTTTATTCCGTTTTATCCTAAAAATCTAAAATAATGAACAAAATACCTTTCCATGGATAAAATCTCAAATATGAAGGAATATGACTAGTTATTGAACAAAATGTGTCACAAAAAAACCTCAAATAATTAGGAAAAACATGACTAATTTAGCCCCTATCAGTTAATATATGGAGTTGATGGTGGTTGAATATGGAAGTCATTATATAGACGATTTGATTTGATTATATGCATGCATAATGATGAGATTCATGACAAAAGAAAGCTATAGAGGTTATTTAATAAATTAATTCATCTAGATACCATAGATAATTTAAGTGATTAATGATATCTTGAGGATTTATGATGCATGATGATAGTGGATAAATATTTGAATTCTAATTATAGAACCATTGATTCTAGGTAAAGAAGAAAGTGAAAGTGAGGACAAGCATTGCTTTGGTTAATTATTGAAGATATTTAAGCAAGTCCATGTATAGCTGTTTTGCTAAATTGTACATGTTTGTAAGTCTTTTGTACAATGATATTGAAATGTTGCCAATATGATGATTGACATAGTGATTAAAATGATGGTTGAAATATAATGAAATGGTATTGTGGTATTTTGATACTTGGATTAAGAACATAGATATTTTAATCTCTAAATGATTTTGTCAAACTTCAACTTTTAACTGAAAATGGTTGCCTTTCATTTATGACTAAAACGTTTTGAAAAGCTTGATGTGAAAATCACGATTTGCAAAGACAGGGTAATCAATGATTGTGAAAACAAGAGAAATGATTCTGCATCTAATTGGTGAGCATTAGGTACTCAATGGGGGTAGGCTAATGGTACTAATCTTGGAGAGTTAAAGCGAGTCTTCTGGCATGAGACCACCTCCAGAAGAGGAACTTGCTTAAAAAGATGACATTACCATTTAGTCAGGCCGGTCTGAGTTAGCATGTTGGTTCATGTGGACTTTATTTTTCTAGATTGGACAACCGATGTATTGGGTATAGAGATGGAGGAGTATCTCTCCCTAGTGGGCGAATCACCCACTGCCCAGTATTGAATGGTTATACTGGGAAGCTATTATGATGGTAATCATGATATGGACTTTGATATTATTATTAAATCATTACTAATCCTTACTTTGTGAATCGATGGTATTGATGAGTGGATGACTTATTGAGAATTGTTTTGAATATGATAAGCATTACTCCACTCAATGACTATTTATTGATGAAAGTTGACTTGCAAACATATTTTGTGATTTTGATAAACCTGCATACATGAAATGTTTAATATGACATTCATACATACAGGACTTACTGAGATATTAATCTCACACTATTTTTATGTCATGTTTTCAAATAAGTGCTTTTATTAAGTAGGTTGAAGGAATAAGAGATGAACACATAATTTATTTTGTTTGGCTTTGTATTTCTTTTAAGAGACGATTGTTAGTTTTGAATTTCAGTCTTGTATAAATTTTGATTTTGAATGTAATAAGATTATTACTTTATTTTATTTGGTCATTTTTCTTTTGTACCTCATTATAAAGACTCCTGATCCATTGGACAGGGTGACATCCCCGCCTTTTTTGGGCACGTAGGTAGCAGGATGTTACAAGTGGTATCAGAGGTTAGGTGTAAGCAAATGATTTATTTGGATAGCACCTAAACACTAGTAATTGAGATTTATTAAATAGTATTTGAACACTAGGAATTGAGATTTAGTTTTGACTTTTCTATGTTTTATTTATAGGATGACTAGAAGATTTGCATATGTTACTAGAGACTAACTTTTTATGTGTAGTCCCGCGAGTGGTAGAACATCTAGCCCCATTGCTATACCAAATTCAGAGACAGAACCCGATGGTGGATGACTTTTGAGTGAAGACGAGATAGACCATGAGCCACCTATGATGGAAGATTTTGGAGTAGAGGAAGAACCCGATGATTCAATACCTAAAATGCCTGAGCTTGAGAAAGAAGGAGATATGGTTTAAGTGTGAGAGAGATAATAAGGGAGAGATAGGAGAGGTAGGAGAACTTGGTGATGATAGTGAGAATAAACTGGAAGGACTTGGGATTTAGGGGGAGATAGAAGAGCTCGGGGGTAAGGGTGAAGATAGAGTGATTGAGGATAGCAGTGAGGAGGAGGATAAAATTGATACACCTGTGACCATAATAGAGGAAGGAATCCTGACTCTTTTGGGGAGTGAATCATATGAGTCAGAATCTGGGAAGCCTAAAAGTGCATTGATATTAGCTATGGAAAAAACTTAGGGATGTAGAGTTGAGAGCTAAACTAAGGGGCAGAGATATTGAGGTGTTTATATTGGGCCAGCTTAAGAAAAAGCCCAGATCCTTTGGTTTATCAAAAGATTACGTGATAGATCACCATAACAGTAGTGCAAGATGGCTAATGGAACCTCCTTTTGAGACTTCTAAGGATTTCAACAACTCTAGTGATGCTTAGAATTTATAGGACCTTTAGTATTTAATATTTTCTTCTTTTAAAGAGATGTTTGCTTATTTATTTGATTTAAGAATGAGTATTTGATTTTGGATTATGGGATAGCCAGAATAAAATGAGTACCTAGTAGGATACTCCATTATTTTGTACCAAGTTGGATTGGTTAATAAAAACATGATTTTATTGATTTCTCTATTATTTTTAGAGTATTATTTGCAAAATTTATTTTCCATCGAATTGCATGGAATTTTAAATCTATAAGCTACTTAATTGTATATCATGGACTTTTCTCCTGATAAACCTTATGATGGGTACGATATGGTAATAAATGCCAGAGGGACGTGAATAGGGTGGTGCAAGGGTGTGATATTATGGTTGGGGAAGAGATTTTGAAGGCAAATCTCATAATCCTACCTATCAATGATTATGATTCTGTGTATAGATTGGTTGGTAAAGCATGGAGTAAGGGTAGATTGTAAAGTAAAGATGGTGTAGTTCGTTAGACTAGGACATAACGTATTGAAGTTTAATAAGAAGAAGGTGACAGAGTTGAAATTCTTGATAGCGGGAACGAAGGCTCGAAAGATGCTGAAGAAATGTTGTGTAGGATATTTAGCTTACTTAATCAATAAGCCAAATGATCAATGCACGTTGGAAAGTACCGCCATGGTAAAGGACTTTGCAGATATATTCCTAGCTGAACTCACTTTTCTTCCACCTCCATGGGAAATTGAGTTCGCTATAGATCTAGTTCTTGGAGTTGAGCCGGTATCAAAGACTCTCTATCGGATGGTGCTTACGAAATTGAAGGAGTTGAATTAAGGAACAGTTGGAAGAATTGGTTAAGTAAGGATATATAAGACCAAGAACTTTGCCTTGGGGAGCCCCAGTGTTATTTGTAAAGAAGAAAGATAGGATACTGAGGTTGTGTATAGACTATAGAGGGTTGAACAACCTCACGATTAAGAACAAGTGCCCCTTGCCTCTAATTGATGATTTGTTCGATTAGTTGCAAGGTTCTTGTTACTTTTCTAAGTTGGATCTCCGGTAAGGTTGTTATCAAGTGCGAATTAATGAGGTGAACATACCCAAAACGGCTTTTAACACTAGATATGGGTACTACGAGTTTGTAGTGATGCCGTTTGAAGTAACTAATGCACTCACGGTTTTTATGGATCTTATGCACAGAGTTTTCCAACCATACTTAGATAAGTTTGTGGTGGTGTTCATGGATGATATTTTGATTTATTCTAAAAGTCCCAAGAAGCATGTTGAGTAATTGAAGTTGGTACTAGAAAAGTTCAGAAAGCATAAACTCTAAGCTAAGTTTAGCAAATGTGAGTTTTGGTTAGATTCAGTAGCATTTCTTGGTCACGTGATATCTAAAGATGGAATTAAGGTGGATCTAGCAAAAGTTGAAGCTATCTCTAATTGGAAATAACTGGATAGTGTAACTGAGATTCGGAGTTTCCAGGAATTGGCTGGATATTAACATCGGTTTATCAAGAACTTCTCTTTTCTGGCTACTCTAATAACCCGATTGCTAAATAAAGACGTGTCGTATATTTGGAGTGATAAGTGAGAAAAGAGTTTTCAAGAGCTTAAGAGAAGATTGATGACCGCACCGATATTGAGTTTATCTTAGGAAAGTAAACCATATTCCTTGTACACAGATGCCTCTAAGGAATGATTAGGGGCAGTGTTAATGCAAGATAGGAAAGTTATCGCTTGTGCCTCGAGGAAGCTAAAGACGCAGAAGATTAACTATCCAATGCATGACCTAGAGCTGGTTGCGATAGTGTTTGCCTTAAACAAGTAGTGACACTATTTATATGGAGCAGAGTATGAAGTCTTTACGGATCATAAGAGTTTGAAATATATCTTCACGCAAAAGGATTTGAATTTAAGACAGAGAAGATGGATGGAATTTATGGAAGAATATAAATATCCAATTAACTACCATCCGAAGAAGGCTAACGTGGTAGCTAACGCCTTCAGTCGGAAGGTGAGAATAGCTAGCATGAGGATGCAAGAGGTTCAAATCGTACAAGAACTCTTGGAGTGAAAGGCAGAAGTAGAGGAAGATAGGATCAGCTTGTGCAAGTTAAAGTTGGAACCTGAATTGAGGCAAGAGATTGGTGATGTGCAGCAAAGCAACCAAGAATTTCACACTTTTAAAGTGAAAGAATCAAAAGAGGAAATAAGGAGTTTCGAATTGACAAAGTTGGAGTGTTGTATTTTCAGGAACATATATGTGTACTGGATGACTAAGTATTGAAGAGGAAGATAATGGATAAGGCTCACATGAGCAAGTATACTATTTATCTGGAGAAGTAAAAATATACCAAGATTTGAAAAGGGCTTTCTAGTTACCGGGGATGAAGAGGGATGTAGCGCAATACGTCTCTACTTGTCTGACTTGTTAGAAAGTAAATGTGGAACATAAAAAAGTAGCTGGATTACTTCAACCATTGCCTATTCTCAAGTAAAAGTGGCAAGATGTGACGATGGATTTTGTTATCGAACTACCTATGTCGAGGACTTTGAAGGATGCTGTTTGGGTTGTGGTTGACAGATTGACCAAGACTACTCATTTTATTCCAGTAAATGTTAATGATTCTATAGAGAAGTTGGCTAAGACTTACATTCGGGAAGTGATTAGATTGCATGGTGTACCATCGAGTATTGTATCCGACAGGGATCCTATATTTACCTCAAGATTTTAGACCAAGTTTTAAGAGTCAATGGGAATGATTCTGAAGTTCAGTACTTCTGCTCATCCGCAGACTGATGGATAGTCCAAAAGATGTTGGAGAATATGCTTAGAGCTTGTGTATTGGACTTTGGAGATAAGTGGTTAGATTGTATACCCTATGTTGAGTTGGCATACAACAACAGCCATTAAGCATTAATTGGAATGGCACCCTACGAAGCATTGTATGGACGGAAATATCAAGTACCATTGTACTGGGGTTGGACTGAAAATGGATAAATTAGCAAGTCTGGCAAAGTTAACATTGAGGAAATGGTGGATAAAGTAAAAATGATAAGAGAAAGGCTAAAGGAAGCACAAAACCAATAGAAAAGTTATGCGGACAATAGAAGAAAAGAACTAGAGTTTCAAGTAGGAGATCAGACCTTTCTGAAGATAATGCCTAGTAGAGGGATTCTGAAGCATCTTAAAGGAGAGAAATTAAGTCCCAAATATTTGGGACCATTTCCGGTGATCGAGAAGATTTGACCTGTAGTATATCTATTGGAGTTGCTAGAAAGGTCAGCGGGAATTCATGATGTTTTTCATGTGTCCCAGTTGAAGAAATACAACCCTAATCTGGAGCATGTATTGAATGAGGAGCCATTAATTCTGTAGCCTGATTTAAACTACGTTGAGAAATCAATTAAGGTTTTGGATCGAATTGTCAAGAGGTTAAGGAATAAACAGATACCTATGGTGAAGATTTTATGGGATCATCATAGTACTCAAGATGCAACATGGGAAACTGAAGATTGGGTGAAGAGAAAATATCCCAATTTGCTTTGAAGATATAATACCCTGAATTTCGGGACGAAATTATCTTAAGAGTGAGAGGATGTAATACCCTGATTCAAACCACCATTAGTTCATGAAGAAAGTCATGCATAGCATAGAATTCTATATTGTATTTGATAAATTTGAACTATTTTTATAAAGTATATGTGATTTATGTGTTTGATATTTCATGGAGTAATTTATTTGGATATAGTTATGTTATATGAGATGGTAGAGCTTTTGTTCTTATGAAGTTGAAATTGATGAAAGAATAATGAAGTGAGTTGAACTGGATTTATGAGAATTTATTTGAAGAATATTTACACAGGAATTATTGTAGAATAGTAATTAGAGCTGGGTGTGTATTCTTTGGTGATTTGAGTTCAAATCCCAACTCTTACAAACATTTTCCTTCTTATTCCTAATTAAACTCTTTTTTTCTTATTTTTCTCCACTTGGCCGAAATTCCTAGGGCTAGCCGCCACCTTAATTTCCCACCCCCTAAAATATAGGAATGTGATTATTTTGGATTTTTGCTAAAAAGAATTAAAGTAAATTAAATTTCTATTATTTTTTAATTAGTATTTTATTCTAATCTTTTAGGAATTTAAAATATTTCAACATCCAAAATTTTCTAAAGTTATTATCCAAAGGATTTATTAAGAAAAAAAAATAGAGAAGCCTTTATATTGGAAGCTATATCATAGCTATTATTTTTAATAGAAAAAAGTCTCCCCA
Organism: Voacanga thouarsii; assembly: GCA_026120185.1. Classification (NCBI taxonomy): domain Eukaryota; kingdom Viridiplantae; phylum Streptophyta; class Magnoliopsida; order Gentianales; family Apocynaceae; genus Voacanga; species Voacanga thouarsii. Next base: position 4,311,446 of record JANUWF010001102.1, on the reverse strand, counting down.
AATTAATTTTCTTTAAAGAGTTTTAATTGGAAATAAAGAGATAATATTAAATCTTTAATTGAAATAAATATTTCTTAGTATTAAGCTACTTTCAAAATTATGATTTAAGAAGAAAGAAAAATTCAGATTTATCACATAAAAACTAGATTTTATTTCCAAATATGATTATCCTTTAATTAATTATTTTTACCTAAAATAAACTAGAATATTAACTAAATTATTTATTGAATTAAAATAACCTATTTTCTTTGCTTGAATTTTCTGGAAAAATAGAAGCCGTAACCGCCACCTAATGAATGTTTTAATTCCACTAAACTTTCTAAAATATCAGAGAAACTTACCTTAAGTAGTTTTACCAATCAAAGTTCTTTTAGCTAATTAAACAACCAGATTTTCTCCTCTTCTTTCACCCTAATTTCAGCCACCATAGGCACACACATATACACACGAAAATTCCAGCCCCTATTGCTCTCAAATTCTCTCTTATTTTAGCCAAAAATAACAACACAAAAGCCATCACTTTTCTTCCCCAATTTTTGGCCAATACAAGAACCAAAAGGCAGCCTCTCTTTTCCTCTTTTCCTCTCTTATTTTCAGCCATAATAACAACCAGAAATCAGGCACAAAAACCTCCTAAACCTTGCACAGTTTCAGTTGCAGAAAAAAAAACCAAAAGCTGTCATTTTTTTTTTTTTTTTTGTGATCAAGAGTCCAAACAAAGTGCAACTCTTCCAAACACTAAAAAACCCAACCCTAACCTATTTCCTTCATCAAACTAGCCTTCAATCAAACTCTAAACACTCCCTACTACATGAAATTCCAGCTGCCACCCTCTCCAAGAAGTTCGTCCATCTCCACCTCCAAACACCTCCAAAATTGAAAACTAAATTTAAGGTAAGTAACCCTTCAACCTCCTTCTATTTTTATTCAATTATTCTTCTTTTTTTTTCTCCTAAATATCAAACAAAAGGGGATTAATTTACCCCTATCTTGTGTGACCTTCGAACTAAGGAAGCCAAGAGAAACTAATCGACTCTTCTTCCCAAAGTGAACTCAACGAAGAATCAAAGGCGCTACCTTTGCTTATGTTTTGTGTCGACCAAGAGGTATTTGAGGCTTAACTCTTCTGATTTAAATTAGGGTTGAATATATAGTGGTGTTATTATGCATGAAGCCTAGCATAAAAGTACTATTAGATTAGATTGGTGGGCTTGATAGTACAATATGTTGAACTAGGCATATATGGCGTTAAATATGGTTGAATACTACAATGATGGTCTAGATCTAATGCATGTTGAATAAAGATGAGATTTTTTTGATACAAATAGGGTTAATATATGGCGTTAATAGTGGTTGAATATGGAAGTCATTATATAGACGATTTGATTTAATTATATGCATGCATAATGATGAAATGCATGACAAAGAAAAGCTATAGAAGTGATTTAATAAATTAATTCATCTAAATGCCATGAATGATTAAATGATTAATGATATCAAGGGGATTCATGATGCATGATGATAGTGGATAAATATTTAGATTCTAATTATAGAACCATTGATTCTAGATAAAGATGAAAGTGGAAGTGAGGATAAGCATGAAGGCATGCAAAGCGGGAAAACACAGAGCACGTAGCAGAAGCGAACATAAAAAAACTGGAAAACAAGAATAGGGATTCCAGGGCAGGGCCGGCACTGTCTTGGGCAGCCCTAGCCGGTGCCGGTTGCGCCCGTCCCAATCCCAAGGTTTTAAAAATTTTACCTTTTTTCCTCGTTCTAAGTGTTGGCTATACTGGAACGTGTGCAACCGGTGTAGGTGTGCTGGTAGAAGCCTCTAGTGCGATTCCTACAAGCCTCCTACTCCGCCTTTGCATGTATATGAACGCCAAACTCTCGGTCTTCTAGTATATGGCCTACTTAACTATCGTTTGGTGAATAACTAACGAGTTAGGGAATTTTTTGGAGAGAGAGAGAGAGAGAGACGTCTAGCTATTCCACAGAGAAGAAGCCGTCTCTCTTGTGTGTCTAATTGCAACAATGTTATTTTCAATTCCCCTATTTAACCTAAATAAAAAATCCTAGGTTAAACTGGATTGGGCCATTGGACTCTTGGTTTAACCTATTAGATTTAATTAATTATTCTAGTTAGAACCAACTCAATGGCCCAACAAATAATTAATTTTTCAGCCCAAAGAAACGAGTCCAATTAAATAAGCCTAAATCAGTTTAGTCCCAAGTTAATCTCTAATTATTCAAACTGGGCAAAAGCCCTGAATAATTAATTAACCCATCAAACCAATTTAATTAATTCTCTTTCCATGGACCTTTATTTTATTCTAACCCAATAATTAAATTATGTTGCTTAAATAAAATAATTCTATTTAATTTAAGATCAATCCATTAACCGTATTTAATTGGGACTCACGGTCTATATTGGGGACCAAAAGACACACCGTCTTGGCTACTAAAATAACCAAAATACCCTTACCATATAAATAGCTGTATTTTGCATTTTAAATATTTTCTAATATCACCATAAGGAAATATTGACCACAAGGACAATATTGTGTTAGCAAAGTCTTCGACCTATAGGTGTAATGACTAAAATACCCCTTTATACATTGCCGTACATTTAGAGAGGAAGAAGTGTACTAACACCTCTCTAAATGACATCTACCATCCTTAGGCCTCTGGTCCAATGATCCACGACCTCCTGGATTGTTTCCACTTTCCAATGGAGCTACCCTAAAGCAAACATCCAAGTCATGTTTCCCAGGGCCCTGGATATTCAGATCATTCAGACAACCACAAGGGGCGATATAGTATAGAAACTATCTTGTACAAGTCTGTCTTAACTAACTAGTCACATATACCCAACATGCAAGTATATTGGCCTTACGATAGAACCTCAACTATAGCATATTAAAGTATATGCTTCCAGCTTCGTCAGACTACCAACTCATACTTAAATCGTAGAGTACTAGTCCACGCTGTAGCAGTAGTAATCTAGGTTTCTACCATATAGTACTTTTAAGAAACCACTACTACAGGTCCTATTCTATGTATTCGAAATACGCTTATGTCATGAAGTAAGTGGACTACTCACTGGCTAAATGTAAGCCATTCTCCATTTAGAATTCATAACATAATAACCTAAACATGATGAGATTCCCATTCTCGTCAATCAGTTAAGAACAAAAGTTTATGTGCTAAGTAACCCGTGATCTATACCTTACTGTGAAAGACCTCCATTCACATGGACCACTTACTTAAACACAATGGGTCTTTTCCAAATGTAATTGTGCACAAATAAAATTATAAATTCACAAACAATTTTTGAAAATAAATTCTTTTATTAAAACATCCGATTTTTACATCAGAAACATAGTCTAAGAGGGCATACATCCCAACAAAGCATTGCTTTGGTTTATTATTGAGAATATTCAAGTAAATCTTGCACAACTGTTTTGTTAAATAGTACATATTTGCAAGTCTTTTGTGCAATGATAATGAGATGGTGTCAATATGATGATTGATATGATTATTGAAATGATGGTTGAAACATGATGAAATGTTATTATGGTATTTTGATACTTAAATTGAGAATGTGGATATTTTAATCTCTAAATGATTTTGTCAAATCTCAATTTTTAATTAAAAATGGTTTCCTTACCTTTATGACTAAAATGTTTTGAAAAGCTTGATGTGAAAATCACATTTTGCAAAGACAAGATAATCAGTGATTGTAAAAGTAAGGGAAATGATTTTGCACCTAAACGGTGAGTGTTGAGTACTCAGCAGGGGGTAGGCTAGTGCTATTAATCTTGGAAAGTTAGAGTGAGTCTTTTGGCAGGAGGCCATCTCCAGAAGAGGAACTCTGCTTAAAGAGATGACAGTACATTTAGTCAGGTCAGTCCAAGCTAGCATGTTAGTCCATATGGACTTTATTTTTTCGAATTGGACAATCGGTGTATTAAATATAGAGATGGAAGAGTTTCTCAGCCTAATGGGCGGATTACCACTGCCCAGTGTTGAACGGTTACACTAGGAAGCTATTATGATGGTAATAATAGCTTCGTAAAGTACTTAGTTTTTTAATAGAAATTTATAATTTATCATGTTTAGGGAGATAATTGTGGTCCAAGATCAAGGAAATTCTCACATTTAACACACAACAGAGGTTGGGACAACAAAACATTAGGATTCTTAGTCAAAAGCCAGAGAATCAGAGTTTTGAAGGGAACCGACGCCTATTGAAAAAGGAGAACTGGTGCTGTTTGATACCAAAAGCGGAAGGGTTGCTTTCTGACGATGAACTTGTGCCTGCAAAGGTTGTGACCCGACACCGGTTAAGATACTTGGTGCCTGTTTGGCTTAAGAACCGGCATCGCTTCATTCCTGAACAAGTTTACGAATGCTACTGTTCTGATCGACGCATATAGGAGCAATTAGCAGCACCGATTGATGTCGAGTTTATAAAAAAAAATAAATAAATGGAATAGCACAAAGTACGCATAACTACAACATAATGAAGGAAAAACAATGCCATTCTCACAGAAATTGAACTGAACAGCATATATTCTCAAATCCACTCCAATAATTGACACACAACCAAGCACCTTACAAGTTCTAAGAAGAAATCATTGCACCATTCCACACACACCAAACCATTGAACACACACAAATGTCAGAATTCTGAATCATATTTGGGAGAAAGGCTTTGGTTAACTGATATCAGTTCCCTAACTATTGTATCTCGTTAGAAGAAGGGCCAATACACAATATAAGTTGGCAAGGAATTATATCCCCCAAGCCTTAAGCCAGTGCACAAAATAGAATAGGATCATCCTTACCAATTCCAAGCCCTAAACTTCAAACAAAAAGAATCAGAAATTAGAAATCAGAATAGTGCCAGAACAAAAAATTACATATCCCTATAAACCATACTTATCATCATAATAATCCAATTACAGTAATTAACTATTTACCATGCTTAATCCAATATTATACTAACATAATTTTTCCAGAATTTTAGAGCAAAAAAGAATTTTTTAAAAACACCAATAAAGAACAAAAAACGCAGATAAGTCAAAATCCCTTACTAGAAATACAGAATCATAGATTACTCTTATCATCTCCAATTTCTTTTTCCCCTACAATCCCAATTATCAATACGCTATTAGCATCATCAGACTCACAATTTTTTCAAATCAAAATCTCAAAATCAAGAACCCTAGGTACCAATTAAACCTTGACAGAAGCATAATGGAAATATAAATTACCTAAATCTGTAGTCTCAAGTGCTTCTCCTTCCCTTATCTCCTCTTCCTGACCCTTCTTCTCTTCCTAAACAGTCTCTGAATGTTGAACAATATGAATGTCAGAAATAACATACTGACAGAACGTAAATTAGTCGTAAGAGTAATAATTGCTAATAAGTCCCATAATTACTCCCTCTATTAATTAAGCCCCTAACCACATAGGCTAAACATATAACAGATTAGACATAAAAAGAAAACTCAATTAAGAATTAGGCCATGGGCTCACAGTATATATATCTCAGTGCAAGTTTAGCAAGAAAATGATAAATAATCTGGAATCCATAACTAGTTGGAAACCAAGGGACAAAAAACTGCAGCAAAATTCAACTGCAAGAACATCCAAAGCTAAGAAATTTCTAGACCTCAAACAAATCAAAGTTTCCCCGACTTCTTTCTTCGAGTAATTTTGAAGTATGACTCAAACACATTAGGTATCACATTCTTATAGGGCAAAGGATAATTGTTTATGAACTTGGATTCTACCATCCACAAAATATAAGCAAAACCGGCTTTCGTCTTGTTCAACTTCTTCTCATTCAGAATCTTCAGAACTTCATTTCTGGGTTACACTCTTCTCTCAAAATCGAGATTTAAAAAGTAGGGATGGGCAAACTAGTACTTAGCTGGTCATCTAACTTTTGTGGTGAAAAAGTTCCAAATTTTGCTCATTCTATCTTCTGTTGTAATGAAAATGGAAGGAAATTTCTTGACTGCGCAACGTATAGTAGCATCAGATCAACCAAGGCTCTTGAAAATTGTAATTTTCTTGTCGAGTTTGGACTTACTAAAAGAATAAAATACAGAAACTTCACGGTTAAACATCTTGGAGTCACAAAAAAATCCAAAATCATTTTCCAACCTGTTCAATATATCCTTAAGCCTCTCAGGCTTTTGCAAGAGTTTCCTAGGGTTTACAAGCATCAAATGGGACATATTTTCCTTCGAAAAACCTACCTTCTGTAGCAACTACACATTGGAGGCTATTATTAATCTAGGTGACAAAGTTTCAACCACACTACTAAATTTCTTTATAGCCAGCTTACATTTTCATCACTACCTAACAAATTTCTCAGATATTCAACTAGAGGTTTGATTTGAGAATTCATACATCTAGTCAATGATAATTAATAAAAACTAATGTACTCTAGTCACTCTCTATATTTTAGAGGGCAGAATAGTCCTTTTATTGTACAATTGTCTTCCATTATTTCTTCTATTTTGTATAGCTGCTTTTTTTTCTTCAGATATGCTTTTGTACAGAAGGGATGTGTGAATTAGAATACAAATCAGAAAGCTTGTTTCCTATCTTTCTTTTAGTTCTCCATTTGCAGAAATCTAACATGCTATTAGAGCTAATATCAGGTTCTTTGATTTTAGCCAAATTCTCCTTCGTTGGGTAAGCTAATGTCTATGATGTATGCCTTCGCCATCTGATTTTTGAGTTAAACTCACGTTACTAGTTTGTGTTGTAGGTTCTTGTGCATACCGAAATTTCTCAGATTCTATGCTAATTATGGCTGCTTCTTTGCTCTATATGTTTGACGTGTTTGTGATTTGAGCTGCAGGTGAACTGTAATTCCTTTATTTGTTTGCTTAATTTGTGAATTTTGGTTTATGATTTGGCCTACTTTTTGTTGTTATGCCAATGGGTATCTATTTTCCTCTTATCTTTGTTTAGCTCTCTGCTAGGCTGAGTTCCATTTACTGCTAGGAAGATCTTATCCATTGTATTTTCAGTTTGTCCACTCTATGTTTCTTTTTATTCCTTCTGCATTCGTCTGAATTATTTGGTATTCTAGAGTTGAACACTTTCGTGTATGTTGTTTTAAGTTAAGTTGAGAAACGAGTGCTAATCATGACCTCTAAATCAAATCAAGTTATTCAAGTCAAGTTGAATAGATTAAACTATTTCTATTGGTCTTACCTTATGTAAATTCATATCAGTAGCAAGGATCTCGAGGGCTATATTGATGGGACAATCACTGCTCCAGTTGAAAATGCACAGGATTTGCAAAAATGCAAAAAGAGTGGAAAATAAATAATGCAAGAATTCTAGGTTGGATTAATAACTCAGTTGAACCAACTATTAGCATTCATTTCTCTGCATTTTCCGTTGCAAAGGATATTTGGGACCATATGAGAAGAGTATACACACAATCCAACTTTACTTGTCGATTTGAATTGGAGAATATGATATGCAACTTGCGTCAAGAAGGTAAAACCGCTCAGGATTTTTATAACACTATGAATGGTCTTTGGGATGATGTAGATTTAATGGATCCCATGGAATTAAAGAAATTGGCTGTTTATAAGGAATTGAGAGAAAAGCATAAACTTGTTCAGTTTTTAATGGCTTTGCATCCTGAATTCGAGCCAATAAGAAGTTCAATTCTGCATCGATCACCATTACCAAGTGTCGACAGGATCATAAGTGAGCTGGTGACTGAAGAGACTAGACTTAGGTCTCTACAAACCCAAAACTCACAAACGCATTCAGTTCCTATCGCAACATCAAGAGGTCAACATCTATAAGGTTCAATGACTCAAAAGAATCAAAAAATGGTTGTTGATGAATGTAGTTTTTGCCATGAAAAAGGATATTGGAAAAAGAATTGTCCAAAATTGAAAAACAAGATGAAAGGGCTATTACCTAATCCCAGTATTAGCATTCCATCTCAACAGTTTCAAAGGCCTCCGAAAGTAGTTGATTTTGGAAATATTAGTGCCCTTGCAACATATTCATCTTCTTTTCCATATGAAACTCCAAGCAATATACAATGTATAACGCCTAGAGAAATTCAAGTAATGGTGGCCCAACAAATTCAACAACTTCTTGGTACTTCACTTGACATATAGTCTTCTACCTTTTCTCCAATAATGGCAACTTATACAAGGCCTAGTAACTCTACTCAACCAGGTAAATCCTCAACTTAGATCTTTAATTATAGTGCCTTATATCATATAACCAATGATTCATCTATTCTTGTAAATTGCAAAGAATTTTCTTCTCCTCTTTATATTGAAACAACCAATGGTTCACATATAGAAGTGCATAAAAAGGGTTCAATCACTTTAGACTCACTTGATTCTAGAAACCTTTGTATCTATGAAGTTCTTCATGTCTTAAATTTCTAATGGATTTACTTTTAATTGGTCAATTTATAGATATAGGCTATCATGTATTCTTTACAAAATTTGGTTGTATTGTTCAGGATTCTTACACAAGGAAGCAGATTGGAACATGCCGTTGAGAAGGGGGCCTTTATCTTTTGTAGCTACTTTTTTGTCTTATCTTAGATAGAGTAAAATCCTCACCTTTTGCTCTTAATGTGAATTCACCTCAATTTATGTTTCACTTGTGGCATTCTAGATTAGGTCATATTTTTAGTTCACACTTGAAGTATGTAATATCAAAAGAACTCTTGGGTAATGCCACTCATTTTGATGTATCCGATTGTAAAGGTTGTAGACTTGGAAAATTTACAGCACTTCTTTTTTATAATTGTAAATCTATTTCTCATGCTTTATTTGATCTTATACATTATGATGTCTGGGGTCCTGCTCCTATTGTTTCTAAAGGAGGATCATCATACTATGTCACCTTCATTGATGATTACACTAAATATTGTTGGATATTCCTTATGCGTAAAAAATTTGACTTCTATAATATCTATTGCAATTTTGTTGCTATGGTTCAAACTCAATTTCAATCTAAAATCAAAGTCTTTCATGCTGATCAAGAAGGTGAATATAAATCTACTATCTTTCTAGATTTTCTTGCTTCACATGAAATAATCTTGCAATATGCTTGTATAGATGCATCTTAACAAAATGGTAAAGCTGAAAGAAAGCATAGACATATCCTTGAAATAGCCAGATGTCTCTTTCTATCTTCTTGTGTTCCAAGTTCTTTTTGGGGAGAAATAGTTTTGACTTCTATTTACTTGATCAATAGAATTCCTACATCCTTGAATAGTGGGTTTTCTCTATATGAAAAATGATTTAGAGGTCAACCTGATTATTCTGAGCTTAAAATTTTTGGACGTGCCTATTTTTTCTTACTTTCTAAAATTGAGAGAAAATATTGACTGCAAAATCTACACTTCGTGTATTTTTTAGGTAGGGGGATTGAACAAAAAGGATGTAAATGTTATGATCATGTTGCTCAAAAGTTACACATCTCTAGAAATGTTGCTTTTCTTGAGCACAGCCCTTACTATTGTCTTCTATCCTCTTCAACTAATCTCACAAAAGCAAATGTACATCCTCTTGATCCTTTTAATGAAGTTGACTCCCTGAATTTTAACAATGATTCCTTATCTTCTATCTCTTTGAATGAATATGATCCTGTGGAAAATGCATAAGATGACTCTTCTATTACTTTAGAAAGTGACATAACTCTTGACAGTTCTCCATCTTCACTCTCAGATATAACTCCTTCTCTAACGGAGTCCCTTGTCATTCCCAATGTAACTAACACACAACAAACTGAAACTCATTTGAGGTATCCATCTCGTACTCGACATCCTTCTTCCTGACTCAAGGATTACAAAACAAATTTCTCTTCTTCATACACATCATTTTTTACTTCTATTCATTCCTTCTATGAGTCATTGCATTATAAAGAGGTAGCCTGTGATCTAAATTGGAAACAAGCTATGTGTGAAGAATTACATTCACTTAAAACAACTCATACTTAGGACATTGTTAAGCTTTCCACAGGAAATGTACCAATTGGATGTAAATGGGTGTACAAAGTTAAGACCAAAGCTGATGGATCTCTTGAGAGATATAAGGCTCGACTGGTGACAAAAGAATATGCTCAAGAATATAGACTTGATTATGAGGAAACTTTTGCTCCTGTAGCTAAGATGACAGTTGTCCGTACTTTGATTTATGTTGCAGTGAAAAAAAGATGGAACATGTTTTAAACAGATGTAAATAATGCCTTTTTAAATGATAAGTTGCAAGAAGAGGTTTATATGAGACCTTTCCCTAGTTATACTATGCCTCCAAGTCATGTTTGTCACCTAAAATGTGCTTTGTATGGTCTTAAACAAGCACCTTGTGCTTGGTTTGAAAATTTTATTGCATAATGAAGCATGCTAGTTTCTCCAATAGTGCTTTTGATCTAGTCTTATTCTATTCCACTTCTTCACATGGCAAAATCCTGTTCTTGCTTTATGTTGATAATATAATTATCGCAAGGGATGATGACCAAGGCATTTCTACCTTAAAAAGACACATTTATGAACAATTTGAGATGAAGGATTTGGGGTATCTACGATTTTTCTTGGGCATTGAAATGGCATACTCTGAATACGGTTATTTTCTATCTCAATCTAAGTACACCAATGAAGTGATCTCTAGAGCTAGACTAACTGACAATAGATGTGTTGATTCTCCTCTTGAGTTAAATGTGAAATTCAAACCAACTGATGGTGTGCCTTTTGATGATCCTACTTTATATTGCTAGATGTCCTGTTTATCTTACTATAATTGGCCCTGATATTGACTATGTTGTTTATGTTGTCAACCAATTTGTTACAGCCCCTCGTACAGTGCACTGGGTAGCTGTAGTTTGGATTCTCATATACCTGCGTGGAAGTTTATTTCACGGCATACTTCTATCTTTTTCTCCTTCTATGGACCTTAAAGCTTTTTTTTATCCAGATTGGGCTAGAGATGTTATATCCAGGAAGTCTACTACAGGTTTTTACATTTTTCTTGGAGACTCTTTTATTTCTTGGAAAAGCAAGAAACAACATATGGTCTCACAATATAGCTCAGAAGCTGAGTATAGAGCTATGGCTAATACTGTAGCAAAGGTTATTTGGCTATGCTGACTGTTAACAAATATGGGTGTTGTCTCCTCTTCTCCCACATTCTTATTTTGTGACAACCAGAGTGCCATTCAAATTGCACATAATTTTGTTTTTCATTAGCGCACAAAGTATATTGAAATTGATTGCCACTTTGTTCGACACCATTTCCGACATAGAACTATTTCTCTTTCTTATACTCCCTTTCATCTTTAGCTTGCTGACTTTTTTACCAAATCCCATACTATTTCTTAATTCAAATATTTTCTTAGGGGGGGGGGGGAGTAGTCAATAAAACCTAATGTACTCTACTCCTTCTCTATATTTTAGAGGGTAGAATAGTCCTTTTATTGTACAACTATCTTTCATTAGTTCTTCTATTTTGTATGGCTATTTTCTATTCTTCAGATATACTTTTGTACAGAAGAGACGTGTGAATTGGAATATAAATCAGAAAGCTTGTTTCCTGTCTTCTTTGGTTCTCCATTTGCAGAAATCTAACAATCAAAAACGATTTATGCCTCGTTAGAATCCTGGTGAGCTCGGACCCCAAAATACCAAGGTCTTAAGGACCTGGATTCTGGGTTGAAGGGTTTTTTTTCACATTGGATGTCATTTATGTGGGGTGTGCAGAAACAATTCCTTTGATTTGAATGTTGTTTAGACCCAAATTTTGAAAGAAATGGATAACCAATTCGGGGTCATTCCTACGGGATTTACGAAGAGGTACCTTCGATGTGGCAGAGAGGGCTTCCTCTTTTGACAACCCAATTGAGTTGGTCAGATAGTCCACCAAGAAATCGGATTGTTGTGGTTGCTTAGCTGTTGCATTTGTGGAGAATCGGCAGAGAGATTTGAGGAAGAAAAGCCGTTGAACGCCACTGATTTCAAGCCTAGATATTATTGTGCTCGGAGCAATAGAGGGGAAAATCGGTGACAGCTAATGTTTTGGGTCAATTTAAAGTTCAAAATATCCATGTATTGAAAGCGTCAGTTTTTTCTATTTTTTTAAACGCTGTATTTGAGAAGCAATTCTTTTTAATCGAAATCAAAACTTTAATTTATAATAATATTAATATAAATAATTATTTTTTTCAAGAATTATTATATTTTTTCCTCGTTAATAATTGACTCCATATCTAGTTTTAATTTATTAAATTTTAACAAATTCGTCTCAATTTAATCCTTATCAAAGTATAGTCTAAATATCCCCTTGGCAGCTCCAACAAACCTCTGGTCAATGTCCCGATCGATTTAATTCGAACTTAACTTATAGTGAACCCGAGCCAGCAATATTCAAGATTAAAAATTACACCTAAATTTTTACTTGAGCCGAGCTTCTACAAGTACGAGCCCCTTTATAAACTAGCCAATAAATATTCATATATAACTCTTTTTCATTCTTATTTATTATTTATACTTTTTAAACAAATAGTTACCAGATTTATAATGCGTAAATACCGTAGCTGAATGTTTTATTTTTTTTCTAATTAAATTCAGAATGATAACTTAATAATCAAATATATTTCTTTTTTATTGAAATATATTACTAAACCCTTTAATGTCCATACAAGTTTAAATAAAATTAAATATTATCATATGAAATTAAATAATCATACTCATTTGATTAGTCCTTGTCTTTTTGTTAAATTATTTAATTATAAATTGTAATTATTTTAGTTATTCCAAAATTAGAGTTTTATTTTATAATATTAATGATTTTAATTTTTTCACATTTGATATTTAATTTAATTAGTTGTTAATATTCAAATAATACATTATGGGAAATCTTACCTTTTGAGCACCCCAAAGTAATTCGAGTGAAACGATGCTACTGCTGTGCTTATTCTTGTGGCTAATGGGTATCTAATTGAGAGATAAAAAAAAATACTTTTATAAAAAAAAACTATCCAAAGTCACTTGAATTATCTGAATCTGAAGGGATATTTAATAGAGAGATAAATAGATAAATTTTATTAAAAAATTCATCTAAATTCATCTGAATTATCTGAATTTGAAAAGGAAATCATAATGTTGGTTCCTATCTATATGAATTTATTGAATTTAAATAATTATAATATTTTAAAAAGAAAACCTTTCAAAATTCTTCCCCAAAAAAAAGAAGAAATATTTATTTAAACTTCATATTGCTAAGTGTCAATAGCTAATGGTATCACATGTCGCATATATATATATATATATATATATATATATATATATATATATATATATATATATATACTATTAAATGAACCTTTTCCACTTGTAGTATTAATTTGACTAGAACTAAAAGAAGAATACTCAAACATATTATACATATCATTTAGGGTTTTCTTATTTAATGCATTTTATTTAACTTGCCTAATTCTAGAATGTGCATCAAAATCTAATGTTTTTTAAAGAATAATACTATAAAATCCACGAATTTTCACTTATGGATCTAAACATAATGCCATGCAATACAAAATATGAAGGTCTTCATAATAGTTCTTAAATTTTGAAAACATATTACCATCATGTCACCATAATCAATAAACTCATAATACTCTCTAAAAATATTTACTACTTTACTAAGTGTAGGAAATATATGACTAGTAGTAAGACTTGATTGCTTCTTTAAAAATAGATAAAAATGATGAAATCACATTAGAATTATCGAAATGAGTTTAGGTAGTTTATGTTGAAAATTGTTATTATTATAAAATTCAATAAGTTAATTTCGATGAGGTAAAATACTTTCAAACATTTCAAAAAGTTGAATTTCATTTAATTTTAACATCAAATCTATTTTTTTTTTTAAAGAAATACCTTATTCGCAACATAAAACTTTAAAATTTTGAGTTTTAATTGGAGAAATTTTAATAAATAAAATAATATTTTTAAATATACAAATAAGATCTTAAACTTCATCATATCCTTCTTGAACATATATATAAATTAAGTATATAACAAGCATATTGATTATGAAATAAAATACCATCTAAAATAGGTATCATAGTTTCTTCAAAATTGTTATAACAGAATCATTATTATTAATGTTATTTAAAGAAATAGAAATAATTTTATTTAATATCTTGTAATCATGACATATTTGAATAATCATTCTAATAATACTACCATTTAAATATAAAATTTCAACTAATTCATTGCAAATAATTTTTTTTTGCACAAATTAATCATGATCAATTCAGTAACACATAATACAAATAATCTTCTTGAGTACGTGCAGTTCAACTATCACATATAAGAACAAATTTTTAATTATAAGAATCAAATACGTCAATAAGATACTCTTTTATCTCTTTAAGAATCTTTTTATATGCAGGTTGTAGAGATACATGTATTAACTTGTCAAAATATTGATTTTCAGTAAAAACCAAAGATAATATACTTTTAACAACAAATTTAGCCATTTCATTTTTAGTTCCATTAAGAACTACTTGCAACTCAACCTCCAGTAATTTGAATTTGTTGTTATTTAAGTAAATTTTCATACCAACTTTTATACACCCTCTTCATGTGTCTATCCGATATTCCTATCCCTTCTCCATTATCATATGCATATACTCCATTACAAATTTTATATATTATCCTATTTTAGCATCATCCTTATCAAAAAATTTTCAAATCATAGATGTTTTCATCCTTCTCATAAATTCTAAAGATTCAGTAAGTATATTGATACTATATTCAAGATTATTAGGATTGGAAGTATCAATATTTTTTGTACACTAGGAACTTAACTTTCATTATCTAAAAATAAAAGTTCAAATAACATAAAATAAAAGATTAGTTAAGAATAAAATAATAAAGAAAATAATTTAATAACTAAATAACTTAACAATGAAATATAAGAAAATAAAATAACTCATAAATTAATTTAAAATTAAACAAATAACTAAAGTAAATAAACAACTAATAAATTTAAATATAAGAATATAGGATAAAAAACACAAACTAGTTGATAGTAAAGAAATAAGAGCACTTTAAATTTTATTTCTTTAAGATTTGAATATTTAACTATTTTACCACTTAATGATCTTTCAAAATTTGAAGAAATTGCTTAAATAATAATAAAAAAATTATACTTAATAAATTCTTTTTTAATAGTTTTTTTGATGAATTGAGGATTATAAGAGTAAGAAGAGTGAAATTAGAGAGTTGGAGAGTATTTTATGATTTTAAGACGACTTGGGGGAGTACGTATAGGTAGTATTGACATTCGAGTCAGCCCACACGAGTTAGTGTTGAGCCGGTCCGGTCATTGGACTGACCTAAGGAATCAGCGGGTCGTGCTGTGCTTGGCCCTGGGCTCGACATGGACTAGCCTCTATGACTACGATGACCGAGGTCCTAGCAGGCCAGTCTTGCGGCCCTTCCTCTCTCTTTTTTTTTTGTTAGAGATTTTAATTTTTTCTAATTTTTTAATAATTTAAATAACATGATTATTTATAATTATAAGAAAAGTCACCTTAAAGTGTAGAAGGTTTAGCTTGGACACTTACTAATTTTATTAAATAACAAAATAAAAATTACAAAAAAGAAGGATTTGATACATAAACCTCTTGAAAAGTATTATAGTGTTTAAAATTTAAATATAACAATATTTTAAGATATTAATAAAATTTAACAGTTACACATGAGAACTAAAGATTATTAACCCAATATATTCAAAATTCTAAATAATTAGTTAACTCACCACATTCTTTATTGTCTTCATCAAGAATCCATGAATTGACTATACTATCCTCGACTTCAAACCAACTTGTGTTGCATATTAATATCTCTATAGTATGAATAACTAATTGAACTTGTCTTTCTTAAATTGTTCAAGTGCTATCACTAAAGACATTTTCTGATGGTACTATGGAAACAAGAGATGTTAACAGATCATGTGTCATTTTAAATAAAATTGAATATTCTTTTATATGATCCTTTTACCATTTACAAATGTCAAATGATTAACTCTTATATTTTACAAGGAGCTGTATTTTATAAATTGCTATCTTATTATAACTCATAGTTGATTTTCTTTGACATTTTATAATGCCCCACGGATTAAAAAAAGAAGAAGATGATGATGATGATGATGAAATCGATGAGGTTGATCCTCTAGTTGAAGTTGATTGCTAAATGAACTTTCTCCACCTATAATATCAATTTGACTTGAACTAGAAGAAGACGACTCAAACACATACAAGTTATATATTACATAGTACTTTGGCTACTTTTTCTTCCATGTTTTTTATCTTATATTGCCTTAAAACTATTGTAGACAAGGAAATTTGGAGAAAATATATTTTATTTTATTTAATCATGATTAAATGAAATTTAAATATTTTAATCTTGATTAATTAAAATAAATTTATGAATAAATATAATTATTTTTAGATTAATACAGTTGAACCATTATTAAAAGTCTATTAAATCCAATATATTATAGAATTGGGCTATTAAAATTAGGTCATGGTCAAAAGTCCATTAAATCCAATATGTTATGGATTAAAATTGAAATGGTCCATTAAATTAAGATCTTTATTCAGGATACCCAAATGGTGTGGATTAAATGAAATTGGGCTAAAATCCAAATCACGTCAAGCCCAAGTCTATTAGGGCTTGTAAGGAGGTTTCTCAAAATCCCACATCGATTGTTTATATTGAAGTTAAGGGATCTTAAACCTATAAATAGGACATTCCCTCAAAGGTTCAAGCCACCCTACGGATCTTCAACAAACAAGAGGCATCCTCAAGCTTCAACAACATTCAAGCTCAAGTTTCAACATTATTCAAGTTCAAACTTTAAAGTTCAAGATCAAGTTTCAACAAATTCAAAATTCAAGTTCAAGCTTCAATAAATTTAAAGTTCAAGCTCAAGCTTCAGCTTCAGCAAATTCAAAGTTAAGAATCTTCATCAAATTAAGGTTCAGAATCTTCGTCAATGTGTTCATTTTGTTCTTCATCAAATAACCCTCAAAGGCCTGGCGATCAAGTATTTATCATCAAGTTTTTTTCGATCTGAGATCAAGCTCTTCAACCCTCAATATCAACGTATTTCAAAATAAGAAGAATTGGAGGACTCATCCTGCAATTAGGACTTTTTCAAAAATTTGTAACTACTTTTTACTAAATATTTTGTACTTTTCGATATTTTTCTTATCTTAATTTGCAGATTTGAAATTTTATCATCTACAAATTTTTGGCACGTCCAATAGGACCATCTCTGCCTCCCATCTCTTCTTTTCAATCCTAAATTCAATTACAAACACGAAGTAACTCAATGGTCCTAAAGAATAGCAAAGTTGCATATGCTCATTCAAAGGCTACTGATGTTATAGAGGTTGCTACAACTACAGGCAAAGCTTCACAAGCTTCACGCCAAGGCATGCTAACAAGAAGTAAGGTTCGAGCTCTTTTACAAAGTGAGGCTCAAAACTTCGATGTCATCTCATTGCTTGCAACTACAAAGTTGAAGTAATATATTACTTCTATAATGCATAAGATGTTATCTTCACTGAAGAAAGGTTGTAACTCCAAGTAAGATTATCAAAGCTCAAGTACTGACTCTGTGCTTCAATCCTCCCAGGGGGATCTCAAATCTAAAACTTCATTCAATGAAGATTCAATTACTTCTTTTGTGGCATTGGTTATGATGACTAACACACAAAATCTAAAGGAGCAACTCGCGCACCTTACAAAATTAGTAGAGGGACTCACCAAATTCTCCCAAGAGCCAAATCTCACCATCACACATCTCATCAATTGCTTTAAGAAGACTAACAAAACAAGTCAAGCTCTTCCAAAAAGATTTTAAGTGCAAGAGGAAGTGAAAACTTCCAAGAAATTTCAAGATATTCGAATATCCTCCGAAGGTATGATTCCCATCGATTAGCTCAAAGATTTTATCATGGACAAAATTAAGGACTAGTATAAAGAAGACAACAATCACCTTCATATATGTAAAGCATTATTTGCAAAGAATCGGCGATATGAAGATGCGAGTTGGATATCGACCACTAAAATTTTAACAATTTGATGGCAAAGGGAATCTAAAGCAGCACATAACACACTTCATCGAGATGTGAAACAATGCTGAAACTTATGGGGATCTACTATTGAAGCAATTTGAACGATATAGTCTACAATTGAAATGTACATCCGAGACATGCACTAAGGACTCCAGTATATTCTCAAAAGGATCATGCTAAAGACATTTGTAGAATTAGCTATGCGTGCTCATGATATGGAACTGAGCATTCCCAACAAAGGCAAAGAAAAATAAGATTTTAGAAAAGAAAGAAAATCATTTCCTAAAACTGAAGCAAATGAGTCTATGGTCACAATCACGGCTCCAATAAGATTTCTTTGAAGGTATCCTGGAAGATGACCAAGAAGGTGGATCCTCCATAAGAAAACAAGAAGGTAATTTTGGAAGAAAAGCAGTCTAAGGAGTATCATTTCTTTAACTCTAATATTTCTTCAATGTTTGATGAGCTATTGGCTACTAAGACCATCAAATTACCATAAACGAAATATCCAAATGAAACTAGACGAATAAATGATTCCAACTACTGCAAGTACTATCAACTAATTGATTATCTAATTGAAAAATACTTTATATTTAAGGACAAGATTACATAGTTAGTCTGTGAAGGACATGTAGTCCTTGAAAAAGATAAGACATCTACCAATTTGACAACTGCTATAGTTTCTCTTATTGAATTGATTATTTTTTAGATTAAGTTCAAAAATCTTGATCCTGTCAAGATTGGAGCTAATGAACAAGTTTTTCCTGCTGAAGAATATCAACAACAAATTAAAGAACCTTCTACACATAGCACTACTTCCTCAAACATTCATCTAGAAGATGAAAACTAGATGCTTGTGACAAGAAGAAAAAAAATGCACCAAAGTCTCAAAAAGTAGAGCTTCACTAGTAAGAAATAGGTTTACTAAGAAAAATGTAAAGAAAGTCAAAAGTAAAAAGACCAAGCTTGCATCAATAGTAGATGATTCTTGGTGGAAGAAATCTCCAATACCTCTCATGTTAAAAGATTTTATATCAAGAGAACTTGCTAAAAAGTTCAACATTATCTCATGCTATGCCATACATGATGAGAAAAGTGAAAAAGACAAAGATGAGTGCATAAAAGAAAGAGATATGAAGAAAACTGATTCTTCAGTGGATCTTGGTAGTTGCATTGTGGAGATCACATTCACTAATAATGATTTGCTACTTGGTTTGACCTGTGGCTGGCTACGTACAAGAGCAAAGAGTGAATAAAATACTGTTGGACGGAGGATCAACAGTGAACATCTTGTTGGATTGTATGCCCTCTTAGACTAGGTTTCTAATGTAAAATCGAATATTTTAATAAAAGAATTTATTTTCAGAAATTAGTTGTGAATTTACTTTTTGTTTGTGCATAATTTTCGTTTGGAACAGACCCATTGTGTTTAAATAAGTGATCCATGTGAATAGTGGTCTTTCACAGTAAGGTATGGATCACGGGTTATTTAACACATAAATATTTGTTCTTAACCTATTGATGAGACTGGGAATCTCATCATGTTTAGGTTATTATGTTATGAATTCCAAATAGGGAATGGCTTACCTTTAGCCAGTGAGTAGTCCACTCACTTCATGACATAAACGTATTTCGAATGCGTAGGACATGACCTGTAGTAGTGGTTTCTAAAAGTATTATATGATAGAAACCTAGACTACTACCGCTACAGCGTGGACTAGTACTCTACGACTTGAGTATGAGTTGGTGGTCTGACGAAACTGGAAGCATATCCTGTGATATGCTATAGTTGAGGTTCTATAATAGAACCAATATACTTGTGTATTGAGTATATGTAACTAGTTAGTTAAGACAGACTTGTACAAGATAGTTTTTGCACTATATCACCCATTGTGATTGTCCGAATGGTCTAAAATGTCCAGAGCCTTGGGAAACATGACTTGGATGTTTGCTTTAGGGTAGCTCCTTTAAAAAGCAGAAACACTCCAGGAAGTCGTGGATCATCCGACTAGAAGCCTAAGGATGGTAGATGTCTTTTAGAGGGGTATTAATACACTTCTTCCTCTCTAAATGTACGGTGATGTGTAAAGGGGTATTTTACTCATTTCACCTGTAGGTCGGAGACTTTGCTAATGCAACATTGTCCTTGGGGTCAATATTTCCTTATGGTGATATTAGAAAATATTTAAAATGTAAAATACAGTAAGGGTATTTTGATCATTTTAGCAGCTAAGGCGATGTGTCTTTTTGGTCATCGGAATAGCCCATAAGTCCTAATTAATTTTGGGTTTAGGAATTGGTCTCAGTTCAAGAGGATTTTATTTTATTTTATTTTATTTTATTCAGGATGTCTAATTTATTATTAGACTGGAATAAAATAAATAAATAAATAAATAAAATTAGGAGTTGAGAGAAATTAATTTTCTGGTTTATTTGGTTAATTAATTATTCAGGGCCTAGGTCCAGTTTGAATAATTAGAAAATTAACCTAGGCTTAAATCAAGGGGAAATAATTAATGCTTAATTATTTATTGAGTTATTTATTTAAGCCCAAGATATAAATAATTAAAGATTAATTATTTTGGTTCATTTAGACTCATTAATTATTTATTGGGTTATTTCTATAAGCTCAGGAAATAAATAATTAATGTTTATTATTTTGGACCTTTTGGGTTCAAGAAAAATAATAAAATTATTTCAACCCAATAGCTTGGACCATAGAATTTTTTCCATATACGGTTCAGATGAGTTTAGGGTTTAGCCAAACTTATTCTCAGAATAACATCCGGATGTTTGAAATTTGATATCCCGGGGATATATTTATCAGATAATTAGAGACCTAGTTTTGGCTGACCTATAAACAAGTCTCTGGTAAAAGAAAAAACCCTAATCTCCCTAACAAGTAGAGGCGCTCACCCAGCTCTCTCTCTCTCACGTCTCCTCACCCTCTGTTTTCCTCCTTAGAGCTTTGCTAACCAATAGTAAGAGAATCAAGGAGACTTAAGACCATTCTTCTTCACTATTGTGTTCACCGACTAGAAGTTGGGCAGTGGCATATACTGAGAGTTGAAAAGCTTGGCGTTCATGCAAACAAGGCGAAGTAGGAGGCTAGCGGGTTATTAACCGGAAGCTTCCTTAAGTGGGCAAGGCGAAGCGATTCCTGTCGTTCAATCCACTCATACTCAACCTAGTAGGTTTAAAGCGCGCAAATGTATGATCTTTACGCTTCCGTGCGGCCTTTAAGGCTTATGTTTTTTTTTCCCTATTTTTCCCCATTAAAGCATGCTCCCCTGTTTCTCTGCCTGTCACATCTTACCTCTACGGACATTGAAAGAGTTAGACATTTCTATGAATGAATTTTCTCAAAGCCATCTTATAATACAAGGCTTCAATCAACAGGACAACGAGCCAATGATACACTCTGACTAGATATACTGATTGAAGATATGCCTTGAAATACTCTCTTTCATGTTATAGATGCTAAGACCTCATACAACATTCTACTAGAAAGACCATAACTCTATGATAATGGTGTGGTGCCATTAACCCTGCATCAATATTTCAAACAACGTCACAATGGTGTAGTAAAGAAAATAGATAACGATGACAAATCATTCACTGAAGTTGAAGCACATATTACTAATGCTAAGTATTATATTCGAAAAGTTGTTGAGTCAACTAAGATCGATTTATCAATGGAGAAGAAAAATATCAAAGGTTATCTTCTCCAAAAATGTCGAAGCTACAGCAGGTGCAAAAAGTTCTACCAAGCAACCTATACACAATAAGTCACTGGGAGGGCTCATTTTACCTCTCACAAAGGTTGATTTGGTTAAATCACCAAGCACTCCTTTAGAAGAATTTGTCCAGCCAAAGAAAGAAATAAAGGTAAAGCATGGTGAATTACCTACTTCGTGCATAAATGAAAGATTGAACCCAAATACTTATAGACTCCTAACAAATGTTGAATATAATTCACAAAGTCAATATTTATTGGAAAAGCTTCCTACTGATATCGACAAGGAAAATGGTCGAGATTCAGGATCTATCCAAAGCATGCCAATAGGAAAAGGGTATGCCGACTTGGATTACAAACAAATATCTCCCATTCTACTCAAAATTTAGAGGGCAAACGTTCCATATATTACTGCAGAAGATGAGGCACTATCGAAACCTCGACATGTTTTTAATAGATTGACAAATGAAAATCTGCGTCCATCTGTCTTTACAAAACTAGTCCCAAAGGAAAAAAGAAAGTCTGTCTTCAAGATGCATGGAGTCACAATTGTTAGAATGTATGCCCAAAATGGCCTATATATTTCTTACTTTTAGAAATTAATAAAAGTTTTATTTATTAATGGTTGTTCGTTTATATATATTGCACATTAAGGTTTAAATGTGTTAGTAAGTAATTTACGTAATTGGGTCATACTTTCATAGTAAGGTGTAGATTATGGGTGATAGGGGCTAAATTAGTCATATTTTTTCTAGTTATTTTGAGGCTCTTTTGCGATACATTTTGTTTAATAACTAGTCATATTCCTTCATATTTGAGATTTTATCATTAAAAAGGTATTTTGTTTATTATTTCAGATTTTAGGACTAAAACAAAGCAAAAACGTAACAAAAAACAGAACCAAGGCGCCGGCAGACAAGGCAGTGAAACCGGCGCCGGCCATATGCTGATGACACAAACTTCGAGGCAATGAAAAATTGTTGAAACAGACCGGGACAGAACCGAACCGGCGCCGGCTACAATAGCCAAGGCGGTACCGGCTGCACTCTGGACAACATTGCATGGAAATCAAGAAAAAATCGATGAACAACGGAAGAAACAGAACACAACTGGCACCGGCTCCAGCAGTCAAGGTGGTGCCGGCTGTGCTCTAAGGAAAAGACGGGATTTTGATTTTTGCACGCGGTTTTTGGTAATTTGTAGAATTTTAGTATCTTTCTACTTCTACTCGACCAAGAACCTTACACCAACAAGTTTAGGCACTGTCTAAGCCTATAAATAGATGAAAAACACAAGAAAAATGGGAGAATTTATAGATTATCATAGAAAATCACTCAAATTAAATGAGGAATTCTTCAATTCAATGAGGGTTGTGGAAGAAGGTTTTTAAAGGAATAAGAAAGAGGTTGTTTATGAGTACTTTATTTTTCTTGACAATGATGTATTAATTATTTTATTGTAATTTAACATTATTTTAGATATTCATGATATTTAGAGTTATTTGATCTTTTGATTAATTGGTTGTTATTCTTATTATTTGATTGCTTGTGCTTAGTACGAGATTGATTGGTTGTTTTTTTCCATTAACTTAATTGGACAAATGGGTTGATAGTAGTTTCAATTCATTAGTTTCATATTTGTTGGCTCTTAACTTGCTTGGACAAAAGGGTTAAGAGTAGGGACAAAGTAGTTAAAGGTTAATTGATATTTGCCAGGATATGGATTCATTGATTAATTTCATGTATAAATTTGCTAGTAGGGCTGTTCAAATGGTTAACGGTTCGGTTTTCGATTTTTTAAATCGGTTTTATTCGGTTTTTAATTTTTTTGTTGTCAAACCGAACCAAACCGGTTATTGTGCAAAATCGGGACAACCGAACCGAATTGTTTTCGGTTCGGTTCGATTCGGTCTATAACCGAAAATTAAAAATCCTAGCCCATTAAAAAAAAGCCCAACAGACATCACTAAAATCCAAGTCCAATATAAAGTCTAAAATATTAAAAATGGCCTAATACACATTATTCAATCCAACCATTATAACTAATGAGTCCAATACCATTACATATACATTACATAGGCATAAAGAAAAATATTACACAACATCACATGATTCACAGCAGCCCCTAACCCTCCAATTTTCCTCAATTGATCATATTGCTCGAGGAGCCAAAGAACAAGTTGAAGCCAAAAGAAAGTCTGAAGAATCTGTCCTGAAAGAAAGAGCAAAGAAAGTCAGATCAGCTGGAAAAGACTCTTCTATTTTATCAGAGGCAATGCTGTATATGAAGCACAATAATTCTGCAAAAATTTGTTTCCAATTATGGCAAATATTCAAACCTTTATGCATGCATCTGCCCTTTGAAGGCATCTTGAAGTGTAAAATTCATGGCTAAGACTCCAATTCCAAACAAACAAGACAAGCCTTAAATCAGTACATATGTTCTAGTGGTCAATGGAATAGATGCATGCCATTTTATGACTTCATTTAATGGATTTTATTTACATTTGTGATTTGTTTTCAAGAAAAAACATGAACTACAGTCTACAGAGAGGGGCTGATTGATTTGTCACTTGTCAATAAGATCAGAGTGATCACCAAGTCATGAAATCAATGGTTATCTACTCTAGTCCTCTTTGCTTCATACTTACGCTACTAACACATACTCACCAACCCTTGGCCCCTTTCAATATCAGGCAAATTGCATACTAGTGATTCAACCAAATACAACCATTACAATAACACGTGATGCACCAAATGTCTTTGATAAATCTGAGCTATTATATTTGCCAACAAGGGAACATACCTGCTTCTTCTCATTGTTCTCAACCCTGCAGAAGACAAGTACACAAGACAGCTTTTATCTCTGCAGAAAATTGATGCTACAATAAATGATCTGATAAGGTAGGCCTCCAAGACTTACATTCTGAAAAAAAAAATAGGAAAACAATCTTTAAGGAAATATTAACCATGAAACAATAATCTCTGCCTGGACTTAAAGTGCTCAGCATTAAAAGATTCAAGATTTAGCTTTCTAATTGAACTAATGATAGAACTCTAGGGCTCAAAATTCCAATCATAGTAAAATGTGGGCTTCCATGACTGAACTTCTCAAACCAAACATCATGAAATTCTCTCAATATTATTAGCAAGGCTTTTATGTTTGATGTGGGCTTTCAACATTGATCCCCACAAACAACAGTCACATGCAAGAAATGGAAAACAACAACTACCATCAACACCTTTACAAAATATGATGAAACCCCCCATCCAAGAACTACCATCAACCAATGACCCTACAAACATCCATATATTTCTCAATGACTCCAAACATCCAAACATGACCAAACATCCAAACATACTAAAAGAAGACTGCAAATATGAGTAACCAAACATCCAAACATGATCCAAACATGACTAAACATCCAAACATATTTCTCAATGACTCCAAACATCCACATATTTCTCAATGACCCCACAAACATCCACATATTTCTCAATGACTCTAAACATCCATATATTTCTCAATAACTCCACAAACATCAAAACATCATCCAAACATTTAGAAATGAGACTATTCATCAAAACTCATCCATTATCTTCATCCAAACATCTAGAAATGAGACCATTCAAATTGCATCATATAAGTGTCAAAGGAAAAGTAAATCATTGAGAAGTAAGACAAATAATTATGTTATCCATTTCTGCCTTAGACAGTGGACATCAATTTATTTTCTTTACTTGGTTCCTCCCATTCAAAGCGAAGTCCCCCTGAAAAATGCTCAAGTGTGAATTGAAGTTCTCAAGAGACAAATTTAACTAAAAATATGATACTTATGCATGAATTTAAAGAAAAATAGCTTACTTGAATTCTCAATCGCTTCAATTCTCTTCAAAGATCAAGAATGGTTGATTCATGACCACATTTTGCAAATTCTACAAAAAGAAAATTAAATGAAAAGTTAGAAAACAAATTAAGACATAAATAAATATCTACAAGTATTAAAAAGCTAAAATAGAACATGAAATAGATTACCATGATCCATTTTTTCAAGAATGTCAATGTCTTTTTCAATATTAACTGGTTTTGCTTCATTACGCAACCAATCTTTGGCACACATAAGACATTGCACCATTCTTGGAGTCAAAGAGCTTCTAAACGTGTCAAGAACACGACCTCCCATGCTAAAAGCTGACTCGGAAGCAACCGTAGAAACTGGAGCAACCAATATGTCACGAGCCATTTGAGCAACAATAGGAAATCTTGGAGCATTAAGCTTCCACCACTTTAGAATATCAAAATCATCTTTTTCCGTTTCTTCACTAAGAAACTTATCCAATTCACTTTTTGTATCAACTCCCCCACCCTCATTAAGAAACATATCATACTCATGCCTAGTGTCCACTTCTAAATTTCGCCTTTTTAATGATGGCTTCAATGAATATTGTGAATGCTGACTTGAAATTGAACTAGAAGATGCACTTGATAATGGCAGTGGCAAGCAATGATCAACTTGAGAAACATTCATCGTCTTATATTCCTCAAAAAGCTTGTGAATACCTTCTTTCACCTTATCCCCAAGAGTAATATTATCTGGATACATCTTTTGAATCACCCACCCAACATAATGCAATTTAAATCGGGGATCAAGAATAACTGCATAAAACATGATGAAATTCATTTTCTCATGATTCCCCCAATACTTATTGTATTTTTTCTCATTCTCTTTGCCATTTGACTCAACTCTACATCATCACTACATTCCCAGGTATTCAACAATTTAACCACATCACTAAGTTCATGAAGCACTTGATTTGAAGTCACATATAATGAACCAGAAATCCGCAATGTAAGTTCATAGAAGTGACCCAAAAACTTTACAAAACGAGAAATATTATCCCAATCTTCCTCACTAGGTAGCCCACCATGATCAACCGAGTAGATCAAATTTAAAATGTGGATCTAAATCTTCAAATCTTTCAAAGGCTTTTGCAAGACTCAAAGCTGTATCTAACATCAAATAAGTCGAGTTCCATCTAGTGGGAACATCCAAACATAATAACCTCTTGCTTTCTATCTTTTCCATTTCAACACACTCCTTAAACTTTTTCAACCTACTCGGAGATTGCCTTATATATCTAATAGCTGCTCGAACACGAGTAATGGAAGGACAAATCTCTTTTAAACCATCAGACACAACAAGATTTATTATGTGTGCTATACACCTCACATGAAGATACTTTCCCCCAAGCAAATTAGTACTCCAATTAGAAAATCTTTTCTTCAAATAACTAACAGCAACATCATTAGAACTCGCATTATCAACGGTAATTGCAAACACATTTTCAATCCCCGAGTCAAGTAAGCATTTTTCCACCCCTTTTCCAATCGCCTCACCTTTATGACTTGTCTATTGGACAAAAATTTAGAATCCTTTTATGCAATACCCAATCATCATCTATAAAATGAGCGAGTGAGACACATATAATTAATTTGTTGTTCGAAGTCCATGAATCGGTGGTAAGACAAATTCTCTTAGATGAATGTCTCAAAAAATCCTTCAATTTTGTCTTTTCTTCTAAATATATATCATAACAATCCCCTATAATGGTAGTTCCAGATGGAATTTGGAAACATGGGTAAGTAACGGATATGAAATGTTTAAATCCTTCTTTTTCAACAAATGAAAAATGGTTGCTCATCCACAATAATCATATATGCACATGCCTTTCTAGTATCGGTTTGATTAAACCTCCAAGTCACAACTGAACCGACCTTACCACCATGTGCAAGTGAGTGTGGTTGTTGTTTTAGTTGGGTTGCATGAGCCTCATTATTGTATGGATTTTTCAAACAGCCTTTCATGTGATTTTTTAGTGAAGTAGTACCATTTATGCTAGGATCAGCTGCATAAGAAAGACTGCAATAATTGCACCTTGCTTTTTTTCTCCATCTTCGATTGTATATTTAGTAAAATGTGACCACACAATTGATCGTGGTGCTATTTCCCTTTTCTTCTTAGAACTCCGTTGGTTGCTTGAAGTATTAGACCCTTCATGACTTGCTGGATTATCTTGTGAATTACTCCTATGGATACTATCTGCTTGATCTGACATTCTACAACTAAAAATGTAAATAAACTTAGAAGCTGTAAGTAAAAAATGTAAATGATAATCACTAGGCAAATTCTTCAAAGGATCAAGTTCACAAGACAACAAGAGATGGGATGCTAAGATAAATAATGATTAACCAATCCTAACTCAAATAATTCAAGGGGATTTGAAATTCTAGGACTTCATCCCACCAATCTCAAGAGTTATGATATGAAAATCTAATACAAATGAAAGATGCAAGCTAAGAACTCGCATAATTAGCCAGCTGAAGAGCATTTTAATTTAACCCAGCACTTAATGGTTTAGGCATAATGCAACTCAGCTCCGCAAAATATTTCTCTTGAGTTGATATCAAGTCATAAAAAAAGGACATGTCAAATCTTAAAGTCTGCCTAGAAAAGGAGATAAGAACAGTTTATAAACTCAAGATATCGACTTAATTAGAAGGTACGTAACACTTGTTTTAAACTTGTAGAAATTGACTTAAAACCAAGAAAAGGAGTAGCACTAAATACTAATATATAATAAGAAGAATGGAATGTTTAAGAAGTTTGTTAGAGAAAAAAGACTTGTTTAGTATCAATATATTTATCCTTGTGTTTGATTAGGCTTAATCAATTAAGTAGCGTAGTAATATCTATAGAGAATTATATACTGATTTAACGACTTGTGAGAATGATGATAAGGTTAATACAAAAATCTATATCCCAACTAACTATAATGTGTTAAATTTACCCAAATAAGCATAATAACATCTGGATTTTCCCTAAAAAGAAGTCTGGATTAATCAAGCATGGTTTTTCCAACTAGGTGCTAATTAGTTGAGGTAATTAATGAAAATATGAGAATAACAAGAAAGTGGATTCTCTCGATGAAACGAGACCAAATCATTTGTGAAAAGACTAAAACATGAATCTCAGAGTTTATGCAGTGATCACTTTCATAGAAGAAATGATGTTGTCCCTTGTTCCTTTTATATGCTAAGAAGAAACCACCATAGATGAGAAATTCATGCTTGGAGATCTAATTTTTGCAAACAAAAGAAATAAAAGATGTTGATTTGGAAGAAAATCTTCTTCACTCTACATCAAATTCTTAATATCATTCTTCTTTGCGGTTTTAGCCCTTCATAGCAATCAATAGCTGCCAACAAAAGTGATTGATCATACCTAAAGCTATCGATGAAACCACATTGTGGAAATACTTGAAATCACATTGCAAGGTGACAACAAACCCTTAAAATTTCACTGAAATATCCTTATCTTTTGTTTCTTTGTAGCTAGTTCATACTTCATACTCTGCTATTAACATAATTCTATCCAAAAAACTATCTCAAATTATAAAAATCCTAACCTTCATGTCTGTCCACTTCATCCAAACACAACCAAATAAAACCAGCCAAAGTATATTTTTTGTGGGGAAAAAAAAAAAGGTAAACTGATTTCCTCACTACTCCTTAGAATCTTCACAGAGTAAGTAAACTCGCAAGCAAACAGAAATTCACACATGCCTCCCACAAGGGCCACAACCACAATTACACGTTACATTTATATACATATAGCAAGAATAGATAGAAGAGTAGCTACAGAGCTCACCTGATGATCAATCAAAGAGTAGAAACATCAGAGTCACCATTGTGGCCGTGGCGTTGCACACAAGGAATTGAAGTAATCACCAACATATTAAAGTAAAAGGGGAAAAAAAAAATCAAGATCCATTGATAACAACAGCTAAGAGTAGAACTTGAACAAACCATAGAATTTGCAAAAATGGTAAACAATCATTGAGAATCCACAAAATAAAATAAAAACAGAGCAAAAATCTTGTGGTGCTGCAAACTGTTGAAGAGCAGAGACGAGAAGAGTGGCTTACCCCACTGATTCACTGAACACCAGTCTGGTAGGTGGCAGCGGCACCGCGGCAGTCCTTACACTGAAAGGGATGGAGTGGAGGACCGGAGATGAAAGGGATATCAAGGAGAGCGAAATGGAGTCGATGGAGGTTGGATTGGACAGTGAAATGGAGTCAATGGAGGTCGTTGGACAGTGAAAGAGGGAAGCGAAGCTCCGAAAGGGAAGGGAGTCGGGAGGAGAGGAGGAGGAGTTGGCGCTTGGCGGGCGGCGGCACAGACGCACGTCGCACAGAGATAGAGTTGGGAGACGGCTCGGGAGACGGGAGTGAAATGAAAGAGAGGTGTTTAGGGTTTCCATTTTTTAGTTTTAATTTATTAAAAAATATTTTTTTTTAAATTCATATTTCGGTTTTTCGGTTCAGTTGAATTTTAATTCAACCGAACCGAACTAAAAACCCTTCTCCACAACCGAACCGAACCGTTTTCCTCAAAAACCGAACCGAAATCATATATTCGGTTCGGTTCGGTCCGAAAAATCGGTTTGGACCGTATTTTGAACAGCCCTATTTGCTAGGAATGAAAATTTAATCAAGGACTGTGGTTAATGCATCTTTTAGGTAAATTAGCAGAGACAGGATATGTGATGCTAGTTTATCTAAAAGATAGGGATTTCATGAATTGGACAAAGAAGTGAATCTATATTATCCTTCATGATGTCAATAGCATAATCAGTTATGATGATGATTAGGTACTTTAAGATCATGATTGTCAAAACAATGGTTTGAGTTACATAATTCTACATCCTTGACATGTATATATTTTTAGTTTATTATATTTTCTTTTTTATTTCGTTTTAACTTTATTGAGTCGGTTAAACAATGAAAGAAAATGGATTAATATATACTTGTTCCTTGAGGATCGACACTCGTTTGAACCCTATGTTATATTAATGATGAGTACGCTTGCTCATATGTGTAATTTAGGGTTAACGTTTTAATTTAAACTTGATTGTGAATGTACTTATTTTTATATGATTTTTATACCCAAATCCAAGCACATCAATGGGCTATTAATACATAAATAAAAAATTATTCTTGATCAATTGATGGAGGTGGACATGTCATCAAGGTTTAGATCATTACATTATAGATTCTAAATGGAGAATGGTTTATTTTTAACCAGTGAGTAGTCTACTCACACCAATAGTGTAAACGTATTTAGAATATGTAGAATAGGACCACACGATAATAATCTTTATAAAAGTATTAAAATAAATAAAAATTAATTTCTCACAACTACTGTGTGGACGAGTACCTTAAGACTTGAGTATAAATTGGCAGTATAGTGAAGTTGAACTTGTACACTTTGATGTATGTTAGGTGAAGTCTTATCGCAATGCCAATAACCTTTTATGTTTGGTGTATTACTCTAATTAATTAAAATGGACTTATACAATAGAGTTTCTATATTTTATTACGTGAAGAAATCATCCATTTGTGATTGTCGGAGATAATCTAATAATTCAGAGCCTTGAAAAATGTAACTAAGTATGTACACTTTTGAGTAGCTCCTTGTATTAAGTGGATATATAGTGGAAGCATAAATTATCGGACTAGCTATCAAAGAATGGTAGATGTCATTGAGAAATATGTTAGTGCATTTTTCCTATCTTAATAACGGGCGTTACCTACAGGGGTATTTTTATCATTTCAGCTGTAGGTCGAAGATTCTACACTTGCAATTTATTCTGGGGGTCAAAATTTTCATATAATGATAAATATAATATTTAAAATGATAAAATATTAGTATTTGTCAGTAGGGATATTTTGGTCGTTTTAGTAGCTAAGAATAATATGTTTTTGGTCTCCAAAGTAGTTCAAATAACCTTATTAAATTTATTTACAATATGGGCGTATTGGGTGAATTTATTATTGAAAGAATTATTTTAAAAGTCCAATTAATTATTTATTTGGGATAGAATAATTAATTTGGCCAATTTAATTAATTAGTTTATTAATCAATCATCTTGGGTAAGTTTATATTAAGCCCAAGTAGATTAATTAATTAATAAAAAGCTAATTTAATTAATTAATTATCTTGAGTAATTTTATATTAGGTCCAAGTGGGTTAATTAATTAATAAGAAAGTTATTTAATCAGTTATTGGTCTAAATAAGAAGACATGGCCTATCATGATGTGATGATAGCCGTAAGGAAAATGAGGAAAATGAAATAAAAGAAAAAAGTGGCCGGTTGTTTTGTTTGAAAAGGAAAAGGAAAGCTATTAGTATATATGTGTGGTCTTGTGTGCTGAAAAAAAGTTGACCGAATTCTTAAGAAAAACACAACATACGTATAGAGCTTTCAGTTCTTTTCTTTTAAATGAAACTAAGGCCACCGTTTTCTTACCGTTTTTCCTTTATCGTTTTAGCTTTTCTGTTTTTCTTTTCAATCTTCTTCACCCAAATTCTATTTTCACCGATAGAAGTCCATAGAGGTTAAAGAATACTCTGGAATGTCAAGAGCTAGCAAACGTGGTAAATATTTAATACGAATGAACTAACGGTTAGCTGGTATACCTGCAAAACAAGTAAAAATTTTAGTTAAGGAAGCACCGTCAAACTCGAATCCAACTCGGGTTATTCAAGTAAAATGCCCTAAAGTAAGTATTCTTAGACTTTGGTTCAGAAAAAAAATTTAATTTGCTGTCTTTCACTACGTATTTAATTTTTCCGCTATCCTTCAAGTGATATCAAAGCTATGGTTAAATCTAGGAGCATGCTTAGGATTAATAACCGAAAATGTGGTTCATTTACTAATAAAAGTATGGTCTTTGTGTATAGATCCCTCATACATGGAAAGATTTTGTATAGCCTCACGCTTGGAGGCTTAGGCATCTGTAATTTATTTTTAATCGTTTTCTAGGGAATTTGTGTACGTCTTGTTTTGAAAGATATAGGAATTTGAAATTATATTTCAATTGTAACAAAAATAGTGAGTGAATCAATGCCGAAAAATTCCTAAAGAAGGAACAAAAATTGCAAAAGAAACGGATGAAAAACGGAGGGCGTATAGGAGGGGCTAGCCGCAACCAAATAGGAGAAGAAATTCTCCCAAAAGCCACGGCTGGCTAATGAGAGGTTGCAGCCGACTTTAGGGAGAATTTCTCCCTAGAGCCACAGACGGCTTCCCAGAAGCCATGGCCGGCTTTCGGGATTCTTCTTCCTGAAGCCGCGGATGGTTGAGGAGAAGTCGAGCTTGGCTTACTCAAGGTGGACTGGGTTTTTTTTATTGCTAGCCGGTTCGGATCACGAGCTACTATTTTCATCTCCTAGAAGTTTTTTCTATTTAGTTTCAATGTAATTTCTCTTCTTTTGGGACCCATATCACACGAGGTTATTTTCTTATAATAGATTATTTATGAAATTAAAATAATATTGCATGAAAATAGTTAGTAAAAGTAGAATCATCTTAGGATTAAATAAGATCATTTTAATTTTATTATCATTATGATGTTTAATCCATTATTTGGTCACATAAGAATTAAAAGTTTGAAATAGCATGTAAAAAATTCATTTTTGGAGCATATCTATTTTATTTAATTATGTGATCAAATGCACAAAGATTTTTGAGAAATTAATTTTTCTTTAGATAAAACAATTAAGGAAAATGTTTTAAAATGGAACTAAGGAATTTAAAAATAAATTCATGATTTATTCTTTCAAAGGGTTTTATCCTTAACATGGAGAATAATTTTGAATTTAAGTATTTTAAATTTAGTTCCTAGAAAATGATTTTAACTTAAGTAGTGAAATAAAAATTCATAATTTATTCTTTTAAAGGGTTTTATCCTTGACATAGAGAATAATTGTTGAATTTTTAAATTTTTACTAAAGTTAATAAAAACTAATTAATTTTAAAGAAACGTTTTTCCTAAAAACCTATTTTTCTCAAAAGATTAAGTGGGAAAGGGGTTCCAACAGCCTTACAGCTTCTTTCACAGATTCCTATTAAGGATTGTGGATTTTCTTACGTCATTCCGAGCATGATCCCCTATAGGATGAATTTTTATGAAAATCTAGAACTAACGGATGAGTTATAATTAAAGCTCAGAATAAGTATTAGTGTCAACCAGCCTATCGTTGGAGGCATTAATGCTGAATTATCCGTAGGTAGTAAGAGTAGTGATCATCCTATTGATGGAACTATTTCTGGATCATGACCTATTAAGAAAGTTTAATTTGTGATAATTATACATTTAACTTAAAAATTATTAACCTTCCTACGAAGCTCTAACAATTTTTCTAAGAGCCAAAATTTTCATATTTTTTATAATAATTTTAATAGGTTAACCACATTATGGAAATAATATGATGCTTTAAATGTGCATTTCTATATGTTTTTCTAAAATAAACATTTTTTTTAATGAAGTTTTTTTCCAATCAACAGAAATGTCTGGTTTCAGTCTTTTGTTCATTATTCTCAAGGAGAATAAGTTAACTGGACCTAACTATGTGGACCGAAAAGGAATCTGAACATCGTACTCACTGCAGAAGAGTACAAGTACATTCTGACCAATCCCTTTCCTGAAATTAAGGAAGATTCCACGAACCAGGATCGTGAAGCTGAGAAGGTATGGAGGAAAGCTGATAAAATAGCTCAATACTATATGTTGGTTTTCATGTCCAATGTTCTCAAGTCTAATCACGAAAACATGCCTCCTACATATGATATCGATGTATTGTTGCACACTATATTTGTTGACAAGATCTGGCACGCAAGGCAGAAAACTTTTAGAGCAATCATAAACACTGGGATGGCTGAGGGGGCATCGGTTCACTAGCATATGCTCAAGAGGATTGCTCATTTCAAGGAGGCCAATATCCTAACAGCAACAATCGATGCTGAGAGCCAAATTGACATAGATCTTGAGATTTTACCAAATTCATATTTTCAGTTCAAGTTAAACTATAACATGAACAAATTGAATATGTCTTTGACTAAGTTAATGAAAGAACTCCAGGCTGCTGAAAAAATTATAAAGTCTGAGTCAAAGATTTTGGTTATTCATTCTGAGTCATCTTCTAGAACTAAGCTTAAACCAAATAAGTTCAAGAAGAAGAAGGCCCAGAATAATGTAGGGGCCCAGCCCAAGGGATCCAAGCCTGGTCCATCCAAACCTAAAGGCAAGTACTTCAAGTGTGACAAGAAAGAACACTTCAAAAAAGATTGTCCGAACTTCTAGGTAAGTCCTCTATAGGTATTGCTCTATACTTAGAGTCTATATTGATGGTTGGGTCATTATCCACTTGGATTATTGATTTCAGAGTCACTGACCATATCTATAACTTCTTACAGGGGTTCAGCAAGATAAGGTGATTTAGTAGAGTAGAGTTTAGACTTAAAGTGGGTAACGGAGTATAAGTGTGGACCAAAGTAATGGAAGACTTGGAATTATTATTTAATTGTAATAGGATTTTAGTTTTGAAAAATATTTTATATGTTTCTAGTTTTAAACAGAATTTGATTTTAGTTTCAAGGTTGATTAATCAAGAATATTCTATTTCTTTCCATTCTGGTATTTCAATCAGTAAAAATGAAAATATTATATGTTTTGGAAACATGTATGAGAATCTTTTCTACATTAATCATATTAATTATCAAATAAATAATACTTAGACAAAACTTAATAATAAGAAAAGAAAGGTTATATCAAATAACTCTTATTTATGACACTTGAGATTAGGACATATAAATCCTAATCGGATTCAGAGATTACTCCAAAATGGGTCCTTGGACTCATTGAAATTGGAGAAATGACCTCAATGTGAATCTTGTCTTATGGGTAAAATGACCAAAAGGTCTTTTATTCAAAAGGCGGAAAGGGCCAAAGAAATATTAGAATTAACTTATTATGATATTTGTGGTCATATGTCTTTACCTACTACAGGAGGTTATGAATACTTCATCACATTCACAAATGATCATACGCGTTCTGGTTATGTTTACTTAAAGAGGCATAAGTTTAAATCCTTTAATAAATTCAAGGAATTGAAGGTTGAGGTAGAGCATCAAATAGGTAAACTAATCAAAAAATTAAGATCGAATCATGGTGGAGAATATCTCATTGGTGAACTCAAAGACTACTTGGAACATTAGGGAATAGTATCGCAGCTAACTGCACCTGAGACTCCCCAGCAGAATTAAGTAGTTGAGAGAAGAAATAGAACATTGATGGAAATGGTCAAAAGCATGATGAGTTATGCAACTCTTCTTATTTCTTTTTGGGGATATACTTTAAAAATAGCAGTATATATCCTGAACTTGGTACATTCCAAATTAGTGCCTAAGACATCCTATGAGATATAGACTGGACGAAAGCCCAGTATAAATTATCTCAAGGTATAGGGTTGTCCAACTTATGTATTGACTAAAGGAAGCAAGTTAGACTCAAGATCAAAATTGTGCTACTTCGTAGGGAATTTAAAAGGAACAAGAGATGGATAACTTTATCACTCCCAAGAGCAAAGTATACTTATTAGTACTCATGCTAGATACTTGGAGGATGAACATAGTGTATATACTAAGATTTCAAGTAAGGTGGAATTGGAAAAGAAGTTGATTGACACTTCAATTCCCAGTAACTTAATTGGGGAACCTAAAGAGGCACAACCAAATGTTCCTATACATAATGAACCGCGTCGTGGTGGGAGGATATCTAGGGTTCCAAAAAGATGGACTGGAGAAGCCTTTGAAATAGTCTCTGACCATCAAGAACAAGATCCTACTAGATATGATGAGGCCATTACTGATATTGATGCAGACAAATGGCAAGTAGCAATAGATGTCGAGAATGAGTTTATGTATCTTAATTAAGTCTGGGATCTTGTCACTGCACCTGAAGTGATTAAATATATAGGGTACAAGTGGGTATACAAGAGAAAAAGATGTGCAAATGAAATGGTAGAAACCTTTAAAGTAAGATTGATTGCAAAATATTATACTCAGAAAGAATGGATCAATTATAAGGGTATCTTTTCACCTATTATAATGCTTAAATCCATACGCATTCTCTTGGCCATCATATGCCATTATCACTACGAAATATGGTAAATGAATATCAAGACAACCTTTCTTTATGGCTATCTTAGCAAAGATATCTATATGTCCCAACCTGAAGACTTTATTGCGAAAGGCCAAGAACATATGGTATGCAAACTTAAAAAGTGCATTTATGGACTTAAGCAAGTATCACGGGTATGGAACATATATTTTGATAAGACTGTAAAGTCTTATGATTTCATACAAAACATAGATGAATTATGTGTGTGTAGGAAGACAAATGGTAACAACGTGTCTTTTATAGTGCTTTATGTGAATGATATTCTACCCATTGAAAATGATGTAGGGACATTGTCATTTATAAAAATTTGGTTATTAAGTCAATTTAGTATGAAAGATATGGGAAAAGCTAGCTATATTCTTAGAATAAAGCTTCTTAGAGATAAAAAATAAAAAATATTAAGCTTGTCCTAATTTGCTTACATTAACAAGATATTGGCCAAGTTTAGCATAGATCAATATAAAGAGATAATTATACCCTTTAGATACGAATTAACCTTATCTTCCAAGTAGTGTTCTAAGACACAGGAAGAAAAGGAAATGATGAGAAGGATTCCATATGCCTCGGTAGTGGAAAGTCTTATGTATGCCATGTTTTGTACAAGGCCAAATATCTACTTTGTAATAGGCATGGTTAGCCAGTATCAGTCAAACCCAAAAGAATAACATTAACAAACTGTAAAGCATATTCTCAAGTACCTAAAGGGAATGATGGACTATATGTTTATTTATAGGGCCGATGACTTAGCTCCTACTGATTACACGGACTCAGACTTCCAGACGGATAAAGATGAAAGAAAATCTACTAGTGGATATGTTTTCAATTTGTTTGGAAGGGCTATTTCATGGAGGAGTGTCAAGCAATCTTGCATTGCCGATTCTACCATGGAAGCTGAGTATGTAGTAGCTTCAGCAGCTTCTAAATAAGCAGTTTGACTCCAAAAGTTTCTCACAGAACTTGGAGTTTTGCCATAAATGAATAGACCCATTACTATATATTGTGAAAATTTTGAAGTTGTGTCACAATATAAGGGGCCAAGAAATCACCGGAAGGACAAGCATATTGAGAAGAAGTATCAATTGATCTGGAAGTTCATCCAGAAATGGGAGATAGCGGTTAACCATATTTCCTCTACAAATAATTTCATCAACCCATTTACCATGTCTTTGACAAAGAAGGTGTTTTCGAAGATACTTAGATGTCATAAAGGTAAGCATATATGAACTATCACAGTTCATTTATTACAAGTGGGAGATTGTTGGAATGTATGCCCAAAATAACTTATATATATTTTTAGTTTTAGAAATTAATAAAAGTTTTATTCATTAATGGTTGTTTGTTTATATATATTACACATTAAGGACTAAACATGTTAATAAGTAATCTATGTGATTGGGTTTTGTTTTCATAATAAGGAGTAGATTATGGACTATTAACACATAAGCGAAAAAATTTTCTTAATCGGTTGATAGAGTTGGGTACTTCGTCAAGATTTAGATCATTACACTATAGTTTCTAAATGGGGAATGGTTTACCTTTAATCAGTGAGTAGTCTACTCACACTATTAGTATAAATGTATTTGAAATACGTAGAACAGGAATATGTGATAATAATCTTTATAAAAGTACTAAAATAAATAAATATTGATTTATTATAGCTACTGCGCAGACAAGTACCCTAAGACTTGAGTATAAGTTGGTGGTCTGGTGAAGATAGAATTGTATAGTTTAATGTATATTGGGTGAGGTCTTATCACAAGTTCAATAACCTCGTATGTTGGGTGTATGATTATAGTTAATTAATACGGACTTATACAATAGAGTTTCTACACTTCATTATGTGAAGAAATTATCCCCTTATGATTGTCTGAGATAATCTAATAATTTAAGATTCTGGAAAACGTGACTAAGTAAGCACACTTTTGGGTAGCTCTTTGTGCTAAATGGATACATACTGGAAGTCATAGATTATCGGACTAACTATCAAAAGATGGTAGATGTCATTGAGAAATGTGTTAGTGTATTTTTTCTATCACAGTAACAGATGTTACGTAGAGGGATATTTTTGTCATTACACCTGTAAGTCGAAGACACTGCACTTGCAATATTATTCTCAGAATTAATATTTTCATATGGTGATAAATTAAATATTTAAAATGATTAAAATACTACTATTTGTTATCAGGGGTATTTTGATCATTTTTGTGGCTAAGAATAATATGTCTTTTGGTCTCCAAAGTAGTTCAAATAACCTTAGTAAATTTATTAACTATATGGGCTTATTGGGTAAATTTATTATTAGAAGAATTATTCTAGAAATTCAATTAATTATTTATTTGGGCTAGAATAATTAATTGGACCAATTTAATTAATTAGTTTATTAATTATTTATTTTAAAAAATTTTACATTGGGCCTAAGTGGATTAATTAATTAATAAAAGAGTTAATTTAATTAATTAATTATCTTGAATAATTTTATATTGGATCCTAGTGGATTAATTAATTAATAAAAGAGCTATTTAATTAGTTATTGGACTAATTAAAAAAACATGGCTTATCAGAATTTGATGGTAGCCGGCGCCGCCACTTAACAAGAAATAAGGAAGAAGAGGAAAAGGAAATAAAAGAAAAAAAGGGCAAGTTATTTTGTTTAAAAAGGAAAAAGAAAAGCTATTAATATATATGTGTGGTCTTGTGTACTGAAAAAAAGTTGACTGAATTTTTGAGAAAAACACAACACACGTACAGAGCTTTTGGTTCTTTTTTTTGAACGAAACTAAGGCCACTGTTTTCTTATCGTTTTTCCTTTACCGGTTTAGGTCTTCCGTTTTTCTTCCAATCTTCTTTACCCTAGTTCTATTTTTACCGATAGAGGTCCATAGAGATTAAAGAATACTCTAAAAGGTTAAGAGTTAGCAAACATGATAAGTGTTTAATGCGAAGAAGTCGACAATTAGCTGGCATACCTGCGAAACAAGTAAACATTCCAGTTGAAGAAGCACTATCAAACTCGAATCCAACTCCGGTTATTTTAGTAAAACGCCCTAAAAGTAAGTGTTCCTAAACTTTAGCTCAGAAAAAAATTTTAATTTGTTGTTTTCTACTGTGTATTTAATTTTCCCTCGGTCCTTCAACAGTCACTTCAAAAGTAAGACATATGGGCAAAGTATCCTCTAAGGCAAGAATAGTGGTGAATTGCGATGGAATCCTAAAAGTGATAACATATGTGATATCTACTATGCTTTATGATGAAAAAAATGTAGTTTCTTACAATCATATCACTATATATAACGAAGATTGTGCCGAGAAAGAAGATGCCACGTATGCTCCAACAGAATTTGACGAAGGTGTAAAAACCATAGTTGATGAACTAAAAGAAGTAAACTTGAGCACTATTGAATATTTTTTCCTAATTTACATAAATGCACTCTTATCACCTAAAGAAGAAAAAGCCTACGTTGACCTTTTAAAAGAATTTAGAGACTTCTTTACTTGAATATATAAAGAAATGCCTGACTTAGACATAAAAATTGTTATATACCATTTAGCTGTAAAGGATTGAGCAATATCAGTAAAGCAAGCCCTATGATGTTTTCGACTTGAGCTGGTTCTATTAATTAAAGCAGATATGAACAAGCTCATTGAAGCCTAAATTTATTCGATAGGTCAGGTAGCCAACTTAGGTTGTGAATATTATCCCTTGTGAGGAAGAAAAATGGATAAATTCGAATTTGTATGGATTTTAGAAATCTAATTGACGCATGCCCAAAAGATAAGTTTCCATTGCCTATTCCTGAACTAATGGTAGATGTAACCACTAGCCATGAAGCTGTATCTTTTATGGATGGATCTTCTGGTTATAACCAAATCAAAATGGCACCAAAAGATAAAGATCTCACCGCTTTTCGTACTCCAAAAAGAATGTATTGCTACACAATAATACCTTTTGGTCTAAAGAATACTGGAGTCACATATCAAAGGATAATACAAAAGATCTTTGATAATATATTATACAAAATCATGGAATTCTATGTAGATGATTTGGTGGTCAAATCATGTTAACGAGGTAATCATCTTTAAGATTTAAGAAAGACTTTTGAGGTATTTTTGGCATTACCTTTGGAAAATTCCTAGGTTTTATCATTCGTCATTGAAGTATTAAAATAGACCAAGTAAAGATCAATGCAATTATGAAAATGCCTGAGCCAAGGACTATCTATGAATTAAATAGTCTACAGGGAAAGTTGGCCTACCTCCAAATGTGCATCTCAAATCTTACCAAACGCTATCAACCATTCAGTTGTTTAATGAAGAAGGGTGTACCATTTGAGTGAGATGAAACGTGTTAAAATGCATCAAATCTTACCTGATGAAGCCTTCTGTGCTTGCTGCATTTATTCTGATAAGCCAATAACTTTATACATTGCTGTATAAGAACGCTCAGTGGGGGCATTGTTTGCTTTAAAAAATGACAATGGCAAAGAAAATATACTCTATTACTTAAGCCAGATGATAACACTGAATAAGTTGAATTATTCGCCGATTGAGAAGCTTTGTCTAGCTTTGATACTTGCAATTCAAAAATTAAAGTATTATTTTCAAGTGCATACTGTACACCTTATCTCCAAGGCTATTAATCTTATAAAGTAGTATGATAAAACATGTACTATCTAATCATTTAGCAAAATGGTACTTTCAACTCCAATAATTTGATATTATCTTCGTTCAATAGAAAGCTGTTAAAGGGTAAGTGCTGGCTAATCATCATATTCCTGCTAAGTGGGAACTAAGTGATGAGTTGCCTGATGAAGATGTTCTTATCATTGAGATTCTCCTACCATAGAGGATATACTTTGATGGTGCTGCGCATCGTAAGGGTGCTGGAGTTGGTGTAGTATTCATTACCCTTGAGGGAGATGTCTTACTATACTCTTTTACTTTAACCAAAAGATGTTCAAATAATGTGGTTGAATACCAAGCCTTTGTACTTGGGTTAGAGTTGGATGTTGATACAAAGCGACTGCATCTCAAAGTGTATAGGGATTTCCAATTAATTGTTAATCAATTACTTGAAAAATACAATGTTAAGAAACCTAAGTTGATCCCGTATTATAACTATGCAAAATAACTTATGGGATATTTTGGTGATGTAACAATCGAGAATGTATTAAGAAGCAGAAATAAATAGACTGACGCGTTGGCAAAGCTAGCTTCTAATTTATGTTTACATGATCAAGAAGCTTAAATTCTGATATGTCGAACTTGGGTCATACCCCTTATTTTTTAAGGTGAATATGGAGAAGGACATGAAATCAATTTTGTTTTTGTCAATGAAATTGATGAAGAAGATTGGTGACAACTTTTCGTGGACTATCTCAAAGATAGAAAGCTTCTTGATAGTCCACGAAGATGGATTGATATTTACCGATACACCACTTGCTTCTTTTGCTATAAGAATACACTATTTTGATGTTTTTTTGAAGGCGTTTTCTTAAAATGTTTAGGTCAAGAAGAAGCAATGCAAGCAATAAAGGAAGCCCATTCTGGCATTTGTGGGGCCTACCAATCTGGTCTAAAGCTTAATTTTCTTATCAAGAGGATAGAATATTATTGGCCAATTATATTGAAAGATAGCCTAGATTATACTCGAAGATGATAAGTATGCCAATTCAATACCAATTATATATATCAACCTCCTGAGCCATTGCACCCGACAGTTACTTCATGACTATTTGATGCATGGAGTTTGGATATTGTTGGACCACTGCCAAAGTCTTCTACTGGGTATCTCTACAATTTTAGCTGCAACAGATTACTTCTTCAAATGGGCGGAAGCTGTAGCTTTAAAGGAAATAAAGAAGAAATATATTGTTGATTTCAAATGCGTCAATATTATTTATCGATATAGCATTTTTTGTTATATTATCACAGATAATAGCAAGCCTTTTTGCAATAGTTTGATGGACAAATTATGTAAGAAGTTCAAGCAGCATAAATCTTCCATGTACTATGCCCTAGCCAATGGACTTGTTGAAGCTTTCAATAAGACTTTGTGCAATTTAATACAAAAATTAATGACTAAATCTAAAAAGGATTGACATCTTCATGTTGGAGAACAAGCTACTTCATATACATTAGTATATAGTGTGGAAGCAATTCTTCCACTGGAATAACAAATTCCTTCCTTAAGGATTTCTATTCAAAAATGGCTCACTAAGGAAGATAATATTCGTCTTAGACTTGAAGAATTAGAACCACTTGATGAAAAGAGGTTGGAGGCACAACAAAGATTAAATTGCTACCAAGTTCGTATTTCCAAAACCTTTAACAAGAAAGTGCATCTTCGTTCTTTTCAAATTGGTGATTTAGTGCTTGTTGTGAAGAGACCAATTATCATTGGACACAAATCGAAAAAGTTGACATCAAAGTAGAATGGCCTAAATGTCATTCAAGAAGTCTACTCAAATGGATCTTATAAAATATTTGTTGAAGATAGATTAATAATTGGTCCAATCAACGACAAATATTTGAAACAATATTATGCATAAATGGATACTCCTCGACTGTACGAGCATAAATTGTAAGCTGTTTATCGACTGCATGAGCTTAAATTGCAAGTTACTCCTGACCCATATGAGTTTAAAATGTGTAAAGGTAACCACTAATAATATAGTACATGGTTAAATTGCTGAAACACTCTATCAAATCCAAGTTGATAAATAAATGGATACTCCTGGCCCGCACAAATTAATACTGTGAACCGCACCCCTTGCAAACCATACCCATCTATTTTGAACTATATTTTGACTTGATTCTTAAGTTGTTCTTAAGATACGTAGGCAATTTTTTTTAAAAAAAATTAAGTTTAGTCTCATCCTTAAACCATTCTTCATTTTCCTGCTTGTTGCAATTAAGTTATGATTTATTACAAATTGTGACATTGGAATTTGCAACAAGTGGAAATTCATAAAAGTAAGGGGAAAAAAATTGAGACGAAATAGAATAAATATGTTATTGATGATGCTTAGAGAAAAATACAACTACTTAAATAAAATATGAAGTGTTACAAAACATCAAGGAAAGATTCAATAAATTTTGTAAGTCTTGTTGAAGTGCCACCAAGTACTCTCTCATATTCTTCAAATTAGCTTCATCCTCTTCGTTAACTGTA
The DNA here is from genome assembly GCA_026120185.1 of Voacanga thouarsii. Lineage (NCBI taxonomy): Eukaryota > Viridiplantae > Streptophyta > Magnoliopsida > Gentianales > Apocynaceae > Voacanga > Voacanga thouarsii. The sequence goes on along the minus strand of JANUWF010001102.1, from coordinate 4,267,284 downwards.
GGAATATTTCTGAAATGAAACAAGCTCTTTTTTGAGAGAAGAACAAGTGAACTCCACTTCTACAAGTTGCCCGTTCTTTTCCTCAAAAGCTGTTAAAAGCTTTCTTTCCTCTTTCTTTAAGCGTTTGAGCTTCCTTTTGAGAGTAGTAATGTCTACCTTAACTCTTTTTAAGTTGGCTTTGCTTTCCTCAACTTGATTTATGAGATCACACTTTTTAGCTTCAGTATCATCCAAATGTTGGCTGGCAGCAAAAAGCAATTGTGCATGAAATTCCTTTGAGGCTTTCTCTGAAGAAGTGGATCTAACATTATCAAATTCTCACGCTTTAGTAAAGAAAGACCTCAAAAGATAATCCAATGGCAACAAATTAACAATAGGGTCCTTATTCAGTTTTTGAGGATATAAAAAGTTTGGTTCTCAAGTGAAAAGACTTACTCGACAAGCGTTTGTTGGATCCTTTGGTCAAATTGCTTCCAAACATCCATGACAAATTTCTTTTGCAACTTAACATTAAGGACTCTTCTGGGAAGGTAGAAATAGCTGAACAATGTTGATAAGCTACTACTTTAGATTTTAGATCCTCGTGCTTAGGGTGGGAGATATCCTTGCAACCTTCTTGCTTAAAAAAGGGAGAATCATTGATTGAGCCTTGAGAATGAACTTCCTTATCAAAAAGTACAACATTATTTACCTAATGAAGAAGAATAGTAAAGAAGTTGAGTCAAAAATAAAAAAGAAAAAATATAATAAATAAAAAAAGGAATCAGTATTACCTTATCTTTGAAGGTCTCTTGATCATTGGGTTCTTGACCCAAAGTTGTAGTTGCTACCTTAGTTCGCTTCCAACAACTATCTCTACTACTAGAACTGGCTTCTTCAATTTGATGTAACTCCGTTCGTTTTGAAGATAATGAAAGTTTCTCTATAACTAAGTTATGATTCGAAGAAGAATGTCTATCATGTCTTGAAGAATTTTCTAATCTCTTTGAAGCGTTGGGAGTGCTAATATCTTGAGGAAGTTTCTTCTCAGAGCAAGGCAAGTTTTCTACCTCCTTAAATGCGGATTTTTTGGAGTTCAATATTGAGATATGATTTTCAAGAAAAGTTCTATGAACTTGTTCCCACCATGTTTTATACTCTAGGGTATAGTGCTTCTTTATGATATAAGAAGTGGCTAGAAATGTTACTTTGGCCATTATTCTGTGAAGCGTGCATCCTACCCAAAGATGTAAACCATCTATTAAGGTGGCCTTACAGGTTAAAATCTTAAAGTAGCTAGGGATATCTTGTAAGAATCTAAATTAGCGACTAAAGTGATATGAGCTATAAGGCTCAATGATAAAGTGATCATCCTTCCGCAAAGCAAGAAGACTTGAACAAAGGCTCAAGAAGTAAAGTTGTTCCTCTAAGGGAGCTATCTCATCATCAACAAAGTCATGCTTTTTGCGCTTAGTAAAGATGTCCGTATCTCAAATAATGATCTCACCTCTATACTTACGGGCTTCATCTTCACTAAAGTACTTTCCACTACTTTTGTTGGAATAACTTGTCAATAGAGAGTTGTTTAAGCCTTATGAGTTTTGAAGTAGTGAGCAAGTCATCTATATATATAATGAGTTAGAAAGATAGATTTATCCACACTTAGATATTGGGAGTGGGAAATACGATTCAACATTTTATAAATGCTTGTCAAAATAGGAATGGCCAAACTAACTCGCTCCCCGTATGCCATCAAACTCGCCATTTTGAAGGTACTTGGACGAATAATGTCCATTTCTTCATTAGGTAAGACAAAGATGCAAAACCAACATTATAAAAAAGCTACAAGGAATGTTTGATTTTTGTTGTGGCTTTTAATGCCCAACTTTGAAAATAAAGCTTTCTCTTCAAATGTCCATGCAGCATATGGTGGGTGACTCCACATAGGTTGTTAGTAAATTTGGGGCATGATTTCGTTTCTTCCCTTGGAGGAAGCATTGTATATTTTGTTGTTCTTTTAAACCAGAAGTCGAGCCACTTATTGATAGAGACACCAAAGTTATTGTTGCTTTTTTATTAGATGGGACGTGTAGAAGAGATGTTCGCAACTCCTTAAAAAGAATCGCTTGCCATCATGGTCCACACCAATGAGTTTTGCAGCATGGGGAACAACTTCGTCGTAGTGAATCCTAAGTATTGGTAAGCCTCAAAGTTCATGCAGGTCCTACAATGAGATGGACACCTCACCAAATGATGTTAAAAGCGTGTTGGTGAGAGGATACCAAGCTTTGCAAAAGGCTTTGAGAACATTGGAGTTGCAATCATACGTAAAAAATGATGTATAGACAACTTCATAGATCTTTGCAGATTTTAAGTGTCCTTCGCAATGCTCCCAAAATCTATTCCTAAAGCAAAATGCGCCCAAGAAGTTGAGTGGTGAGATCCATTGAGTCTCTTTTTGAATCATTTGGCATCCAAGTAAAGACAACATGTTGGGTTGAGCTTGAGGTTGATAATTTGAGGAGAGAAGAATTCATGCTTTTGGGGAGCGAGTGCATTTGAAGTTGACTTCTGTTGACTATTCTTTCATAAATTGTTGGAATGTTGCCTTTGGTAGGGGCCTTGCATATTTGTCGGACTTTGCCTCATAAACTGCCAAAGTCGTTTTAACTTCCGTTGGATCATTTTCGTAGTCGTGAATGACTAATAGTTGTTGACCCAAAAAAGATTATAAATTTGAGAAGTATACTATAGTTGAACCTATTAAAAAAAGAGGGAGAAAAAAAATTGAGAGTAAAAATAAAAGTTGGGGTTTTAAACCCTCAAAGGAAGAGAGAGGGAAAAAAAAAAGGCATGGTGTGTGATTTTGTTAAAAAAAAAAAAAAAAAAGGTTGGGGGAAAAAATCCAGCTTTCTAATTTGTGTTTAAAAAAAAAAAAATGGAAGAGCGTTCAAAGCAAAAAATTGCGCCCTTCACTGAAGACAAAAAAAAATGATGGCTTTGACTTTTTTTCCCTTAAAAAGAAAAAAAACGTTGGCGGGTTTGGAGCTAGCATGTGGGCCAACTCATGAATTAAATGTTGGCATCACGTTTCATCCTTCAAAGCAATCGAGATTGAGAAAGAAAAAAAAAAAAAAAAAAAAAAGGCAATCAAGGCCCATGGACGAAAAGTTAACAGAAACTAGCCCAAAGAAAGGTGTTAGTGTCTGCAATGTGATGCCAATATGATGCTTTGCATATTTTATTTACAACACTGGTTTTGTTGACGAAAAAGCACGAAGAATAGAAAGCAGTTGGCATGATTTGTATGAAAAAAAAAAAAAAAAAAACTGGAGGAAACAAAAAGTCAATGATGAAGTGCTGTGCGTCATGAACATGAGTCAAGATTCAAAGGAAATTGGCGACTGCTAGAAGAACAGCAAACATGAAAGAAAAAACGAAGAAGAAGAAGCTTACCGAGAATATTATGTCAAGCCGTGAATTCAATGCTAAAAGCCGAATTGAAGCTACTGTGGACTTTGAATTTGTGTGGAAAAAAAATTGGCGAGATTATAAGGTATTTTATAGGCATTATGACTTTATGAGATGTCTCTTTGAAATTCTAAATTCTAATTCTTATTTAGAAGATTTTGAATTGGATTTATATTTCACTTCAAGAAGTATGTTCCTCAGCAAATTTGAATTTCAATTCTTTACCAATTCCTCATAAAAGTAGAAAAAGAATTCTATTTTATCAAGAATTTGAAAACGATTTTTATATTAATTTTTAATTAAATTAAGAAATTAATATTATTTTTATATAAATGATACTTCATATTTTATTTCCAAATTCTATTGTCAAAGTATTCTCTTCAAATCTTGAAGTGGGGTCATTTGTAGATAAGAAAATATGGAGAAAATATATTTTATTTTATTTAATCAAGATTAAATGAAATTTAAATATTTTAGTCTTAATTAATTAAAATAAATTTATAAATAAATATAATTATTTTTTGAATTAATACAGTTGAGTCATTATTAAAAGTCTATTAAATCTAATATATTTTGGAATTTAGCTATTAAAATTGGGCCATGGTCAAAAGTCAATTAAATCTAATATATTATGAATTAAAATTGAATTGGGTCATTAAATTAGGACCCTTATTCAAGATCAATTAAACCCAAATTGTGTGGATTAAATGAAATTGGGCTCAAGTCCAAATCACTTCAAGCCCAAGTCTATTATGGTTTGTAAGGAGGTTTATCAGAATCCTACATCAACTGTTTATACTAAAGTCAAGGGATTTAAACCTATAAATAAGGTATTCTTTCAATGGTTTAAGGCACCCCTCGGATCTTCAACAAATAAGAGTCATCCTCAAACTTCAATAGCATTCAAGCTTAAGCTTCAACAAAGCTTCAATAGTATTCAAGTTCAAGCTTAAACTTCAACAAATTCAAAGTTCAAGCCCAAGTTTCAACAAATTCAAAATTCAGAATCTTCATCAAATCAAGATTCAGAATCTTCATCAAGGTATTCATCTTGTTCTTTGTCAAACAAGCCTTGAAGGCTAGACAATCAAGTATTCATCATCAAGTTTTGTTCGATCCGAGATCAAGTTCTTCAGCTCTCAAATTAACATTCTTTAAAAAGAGAAGAATCAGATGATTCATCTTGCAATTTAAGACTTCTTTGGAGCATTGTAACCACTTTTTACTAAATATTTTGTATTTTTTGATATTTTTTCTTATCTTAATTTGCAAACTTAAACTTTGTCATCTACAACTATATTTTCATTAAAGTCCAAATAGTTTTATTAAAGTCCAATGTTTCGTAAAAAAAACTTAATAATACTATGAAATTCAAGAGTTTTAACTAGAAGATCTAAATACAATGCCATATAATATAAAATAGGAGTATTTTCATAATATTTCTTATATTTTAAAGACATATTTTGCATTAAAAACCATATTGAGAATGCTCATAAAACTATCTAAAAATATATGCTATTTTAGCAAGTGTAAAAAGGATATGATGAATTATAGGATAGTAAGATCCTGACAAAAATTCAGTTACTTTTTTAAAAATAATTAAAAATGATGAAAGTGTAGTTCAATTTTCGAAATGAGCATTGGTGAATTCAGGTTAAAATTTATTATTATTACAAAATTCAATAATTTGATTTTAGAAGGTAAAACACTTTCAAACATTTCAAAATTTGAATTCCATTTAGTTTGACAATCTAATTTAAATTTTTTAAAAGAAAGACATTGTTCTTGGCGTAAAACTTTAAAATTTTGAAATCTAATTACAGAAGTTTTAATAAATAAAATAACATTTCTTACTATATAAATAATATCATCAATATATTTATATCCTTCCATAATATACAAATTAAGCATATGTAAGCAAACTTAGTATGAAATAAAATACTATATAATATAGGATTCATAGCATTTTTTTAAAAATTGTCATGACAAAATCATTACTTATATAACATTATCTAAAGAATTACAAACAATCTTATTCAATATCCTAAAATCACAACATACTTGAATAATCATTCTATTAATATTGTAACACCCCACGACTACGTACCCTAAAAGAGCGGGGATGTCGCCCCGTCCCGTACGACAAGGGGTCTTTAGAACGAGGTGTAAAATATAAAGGCAATCTCCAAAGGAGTCAATTTAGATAAATAAAGAAATACTCTTATTACATCAGGCTCAACTTGGAGCAAAACGAAATAAAACAAATATTGTTCAGAAGTATAAACGACAAAAGTCTCCTAGAACAGCATAGGGAAAAAAACAAAAGCCTCTACTGTCAAAGCCCCGCTGACTTAGCACAATCTATTTCCTGAAAACATGGTGTAAAACAGTGTGAGAATAAATCTCAGTAAGTCCTGTGTGTGCATATGGTGTTTTGAATAGTACATGTATGCAAGGTGCAAAACATTTGTAGAAATAATTTGGCAAGTCATAAACAATCTCTTTTCGCAAGGAGTGGGTTTTTCTCATTGTCACACTTTGTACAAAATAAATCCTCCACTCGAATAAACAGTCATGTCACCACACGTTGGGCTTCATGAGAACAAAATGGCCAAGGCACCACACTTTGTGCACCTTGTCCGGACCAGATTACCACACGTTGGGCGTTCTGATCAAGGTGAGTGTACAGCTCACCGAGTGAGATACTCCTCCATCTCTACACCCAACAAAACCATCCGGGTGTCCATGCCGGGAATATAAATAATACCATACCAGGTACACATGCTAGCTCGGACTGGCCTGACCAACCAACACTGTCGCCTTTTCAAGCAGAGTTCATCTTCTGGAGGTGGCCTCCTGACAGAAGACTTACGCTAGCCCTCCAAGACTAGTATTGTTAGTCTACCCTTATTGAGTACTCAACGAACATATCCGTCAATTCCTGATTCAAAATATCTCCACACCTTGGCTTCGTACAACGTGGTTTTTCTCTAAAAGAGTTTTCTAAAAATTTAGGAAAGAATAGTTTTCTTGATAAAATCATTAGTCTGGCAAAACTGTTTAAAAAATAAATATCCATGTTTACAACCCAAGCAAACATAGTTCAACAATAGCTTTACAAAGCTTCACAACATAGACTTGCCGTCACAACATTTAACTAAAGAGTTTATATAAGGACTTACCATCACAACATTTAACAAAAGAGTTTATGCAAGGACTTACTTGATATGCCTCAGATAAACGTGATAAATTCACATTTTGCTTTCCTCAATTATCCTCCTAATCTAAACAATATAATATCATGATCAGGGTCTCAATTAATTCAAACATGCTCTAGTCTCATTTATTTTCACAACAATTCACAATCCCCTATTTAATTCCAAGTAAACTATCCAATCCCCAAAGATCATACACCATGACCCCATGTTTATCCCACTAATAGCCATCATTAAACTTTACTTTCGGCATTAAGGGCGGGTATTCCCTTACCTTGCAACAACCGGGTGATGAGGTCTCGATACTCCTATGGTGGTCGTCCTGAGTTCGCTTGGGAAGAAGATAAAAGCTACCTCCTTTGCCCCTCTTGACCGAAAATTAAAGAAGAAGATGAAATCAGCCTCTATGGGGCGTGATTTAAGGGAAGAAGAAGGAGAAAAGAATCATTAGAGAAAACGGCATCAAGAGGTTGGGAGGATTTTTGCTTACCTTAAAGTGTGTTCAGGTTTTTTGGCCAAAATAGGAGAGAGTTTGTGTAAGTTTTGGTGATTGAAAATTCTGTGCAAGCTGTGCAAAAATTCTGTGCAAGAGTGACGAGTTTTAGACTGTTTTGGCTGCTGTAGTTCTGCCGAAATTTCCAGAGAAATAATGAGAGTTTTGGGCGCTGAAAATAGCTTGATTAGCTAGGGTTTTTCGGTGGGTTGTGTGTGCAGAATTTCGGTTGGAATAGGAACACAACAGCTGGCCGAAATTCCTGCACAAAGCTGCCGAAAATCCTATGCATGAGCTGGACGAATTTCTGTGGTTTTGTGAGAATAAAATTCTGGTTTTGTGCAGCTAAGGTAATCTGAATTGATGAGGAGTATTTAGGTGTTTTGAGCTAGGGTTTGAAGGGTTGGATTGTACTTAAAGGGTGCTGGAATTTCGGACAGCTTGTGTTGACACAAAGCTGCTGAAATTTTGCTAGGATAAGGAAGAAAATCCTAGTTGAATTAGGGTTGAAATAAAAGTCTGATTTGCTAAGGGATTTAGGATAAGATTTCCTAACTTTGGAAGAGTTTGAGTTGAGCTAAAGTTCCTCCAAGAAGTGGCAGCACAATCTGGAAATTTTTTTCCAGAATTTTAGCTAACATTCTAGGGTTAAAATCAACAAGGTTTCCTACTAGGAAAAGGACTATTTAATTCCAACTATCCATGGTAACATCCATTAAGCTAAAATCAAGCTGGAATTTTATTTACTAGCTAGGGTTTTTTTTTTCTTTTTCGAAAATCCTAAGGAATAAAAGCTGAAAATTAAATGTGAACTTTATTCACATCAAGGTCCTTGAATTTAGGAAGTAAATATAGAGACTTATTTCCTTGGAATAATGACACTAAAATTTCTCTAGGTTTGCTAGATCTTTTTCGGCCAAGACATGGAAACTCTAAGGAAAGGAATTTTCAAGAAGAGGAACTAACTTCACAAAAAGTAGGATTCGAACTCGGGTCACCAAAGGAAATCACCAACCTTCCCGCTATTCCAAAACAACTCCAATACTAATTTTTCTATAGTCAGTGCTCACCATCCCCACAATACTCATCCTTCCAAATCTTCGACCAAACCTCCCTTATCCAAATCTTTAACAACACATCTATTAATTCAAATGCAAGAGCAACAGAAAAATTCTTATGCATCCATGCAAATAAAATAATTCTAAGATACCACATAAAATGCAAGATGCTATGCAATGCATGACTTTTTCCCATAGTCAAAGGTGGTTTTGGGCGGCGTATTACATCCCCTCCCCCTTAAGAGAATTTCGTCCCGAAATTCAGATTTCATACCCTTTGAGCATATCCGGATACTTCCATCTTAACCATTCCTCTGTTTCCCACGTCGCATCCTGTGCTCTATGATGATCCCAAAGTATCTTCACCATGCGTATCTGCTTGTTTCGAAGCGTCTTAATACTCCGCTCCAGGACCTTGACGGGTCTCTCCACATAACTCAGATTGGGTTGCAACTCTAGCAGTTCCTCATTGAGTACATGACTCGGATCGGGGTTGTACCTCTTTAACTAAGAGACATGGAATACATCATGCATCCCGGTTAGACCATCAGGTAGATCCAATCCGTAGGCAACCGGTCCAATTTTCTCTAATATCGGGAATGGTCCCAAATACCTAGGACTCAACTTCCCTCCTCTCGGATGTTTCAGGATTCCTCTACTAGGAGTCAACTTCAGGAATGCATGGTCACCTACTTGGAACTCCAGTTCTCTTCTCCTAGAGTCTGCATAACTCTTCTGTCTGCTTTACGCTGCCCTTAGCCTTTCTCGAATTAACTTGATCTTGTCCGTCATCTCCTGAATGCATACTTCACCAGTCTTCTTAACGCTCCCTTCTTCTGTCCATCCCCAGTATATCGGTACTTGGCATTTTCACCCATACAATGCTTCGTACGGCACCATTCCGATCGACGCCTGATAGCTGTTGTTATATGCTAACTCCGCATGCGGTAAAGACTCAATCCACTTATCTCCAAAGTCCAAGATACATGTTCGGAGCATGTCTTCCAGTATCTGAATGACTCTTTCGGATTGTCTGTTTGTCTGCAGATGGGCAGAGGTGCTGAATTTCAGGGTCGTGCCCAAGGACTCCTGGAACTTACCCCAGAACCTTGAAGTGAATCTAGGGTCCCTATCCGATACAATGCTCGACGGTACACCATGCAACCTTACAATTTCTCGGGTATATGTCTGAGCCAGCTTTTCCATCGAGTCCCTTACGTTGATCGGTATGAAGTGCGCTGTCTTGGTTAATCTGTCCACTACTACCCAGATCGCATCTTTGTGTGACTTGGTCATCGGAAGGCGAGTCACAAAGTTCATGGTCACCTCTTCCCATTTCCATTCGGGAATCGGTAACGGTTGCAGTAACCCTGCAGACTTCTTATGTTCCATTTTAACCTTCTGGCACGTCAGGCAGGTTGACACATGTTGAACTACATCCCTCTTCATTCCAGCCCACCAATATTTCATCTTCAAGTCTTGGTACATCTTTACCTCCCCAGGGTGTATGGTATATTTACTCTTGTGCGCTTCGTCCAGTATCCTCTTCCTTAAGTCTTGGATGTCCGGTACATAAATCCGGTCCCGAAAGTATAATACCCCATTCTCATCGGTTCGGAAATCGCTTCCTCCTCCCGCGATCTCTTTCTCCCTGAAAGTTTGAAATTCTGCACTGCCCTGTTGACCTGATACAATTTCCTGGCCCAGATCGGGTTTCAGGGTCAAGTTGCTCACGCAGATCTTCCTCTCTTGCACTTGCGCCTCTTTCTCCAGGATATCCTGGACTACCGATACCTCCTGTATTCTCAAGTGTGCCATTTTCACCTTCCGACTTAAAGCGTCCGCTACCACATTCGCTTTACCCAGATGATAGTTAATAGGGCACTTATATTCTTCCAGGAACTTCATCCACCTACGCTGCTGGAGATTCAAGTCCTTTTGCATGAAGATATACTTCAAACTCTTATGGTTAGTGAAAATCTCGTATTGTGCACAATACAAGTAATGTCACCATTTCTTCAAGGCGAACACTATAGCTGCTAGCTCTAGGTCATGCGTGGGATAATTAGCTTCGTGCGGCTTTAGCTTCCTAGATGCATAAGCTATGACTTTCCCTTCCTGCATCAGCACAGCTCCTAGTCCTTCCTTGGATGCATACTGTATAGAGTGCATAGGGCTTATCAGCCTCAGGCAGACTCAGCACGGGTGCTATAATCAACCTCCTCTTAAGTTCTTGGAAGCTCTTCTCGCACTTCTCACTCCAAGCAAAAGCGACATCCTTCTTCAACAGTCGCGTCATTGGTGAAGCTAGAGTAGAGAAATTCTTAATGAAACGCCGATAGTACCCGGCCAACTCAAGGAAACTTCGTATCTCGGTAATGTTCTCCAGTTGTTTCCAATTAGCTACAGCTTCTACCTTAGCAGGGTCCACTTTGATCCCCACTTTGGATATCACGTGACCAATGAAAGACACCGAGCTCAGCCAAAACTCACACTTACTGAACTTGGCGTAAAGCTTGAATTCCCTCAGCTTCTTTAGGACCAATCTTAAGTGCTCCGCGTGGTCTTCCGGATTTTTGGAGTAGATCAAAATGTCATCGATGAATATAACCACGAACTTGTCCAGGTATGGTTGAAAAATGCGATGCATTAAATCTATGAATACTGTCAGTGCATTGGTTACACCGAACGACATTACTACAAATTCGTAGTGGCCATACCGCGTGTTGAATGTAGTCTTAGGAATGTCTTCTTCTTTGATCCTCACTTGGTAGTATCCTTACCGTAGGTCCAACTTCGAAAAGCAAGCGGCGCTTTGCAGTTGATCAAACAACTCATCGATCAAGGGTAGATGGTATTTATTCTTGATCGTTAGATTGTTCAGTCCCCGATAGTCGATACATAGCCTCAAGGTACCATATTTCTTCTTGACAAACAACACCGGGGCTCCCCACGGTGACATACTCGGCCGAACGTAGCCTTGCCTTAGCAATTCTTCCAATTGCTCCTTCAACTTCTTCAACTCTGTCGATGCTATCCGGTAGGGGGTTCTTGATACCGGTTCTGCTCCGGGAATCAGATCCACAGTGAACTCCACTTCCCGTTCAGGGGGTAGGGAAGTGAGCTCCGTAGGGAACACATCCGAAAAATCTTTCACTACCTCCGTACTTTCCAAGGTACACTGGACTTTCGGTTTGTTTAGGAGATACGCCAAATATCCCTACATCCTTTCTTGAGTAACTTCTAGGCTTTAGCTCTAGCAATAAGAAATTTCAGTTCCTTCGTTCGCTTGCCATTGGATTCAATTACATCCCGTCCAGGTCTCACAAACTGCACCGTCTTGATCTTGCAATCCACACGAGCTCCGTGTTTCGACAACCAGTCCATGCCCAAGATCAAGTCATAATCGTCCATGGGCAGGATTATAAGATCGGCCTCCAGAATCTCCTTCCCAACCTCAACTCCACAACTTCCCATTTTCTTGCCTGATTCCACCACCTTTCCCAAGGGAGAACTAACTACTAGGGTATAAGGTAGCTCATTTCCTTCCCAGCCCAGACGTGAAGCACATACTTTACTTACATAAGAGTGTGTGGATCCTGGATCTATCAGAACATTAACAAGACAACCTTGGATAAAAAGGTTACCTTCGATCACGACGGCGTCCGCTCCGACTTCCTCTCGGCTCAGGGCAAAAACTTTGGCCTTCACCTGGGGCTTCAGGCCTCCCGCTCCGGGTCCAGCAGCAGCGCCTCTATTTCCTCCCATTGGTTGGGCCGGCGCGGTCTGCTTAATCCTTAAGGGTTTGGGGTAGACGTTTCTCAAGTATCCCGGGTCTCCACAATTGAAGTACCTCCTCACACCCCCATTACCCCAACAGTTTCTTTCGGTGTGGCCTCGCTTCCCACACAGTCGGTAATTCAGGCTGCCTTGCATCGGTCCTGCTACTGGCACTCGAGGCTGCTTGCCCTGATTTCCCCAAGGCATAGAGGCTGCGGGTCACTTGTTGCTTGAAGGCCTCATAAGTGGACGATTCGGTTGGAAGGGTCGGTTCACCGGTCGATGCCAATCTTTATTCTCCGTCCGAGAAGCTGCGTCCACAGCGGCAGTGTACGATGTAGGCGGCGATGGGGCCAATGCTTTTCTCAATTCTGGTCTAATCCCTTTCACGAATTTCCGGGTGCGCTTCTGCTCCATGTCTACCAAGAACTTGCAGTACTTGGACAACTACACGAATCGGGCTGCATATTGGGCCACGGTCATGCCTCCCTGCCTGAGGGTCTGGAATTCGTCCTCCCTCTTCTCAGCCACCCAGCGAGGAATGTACTCGGCCCGGAAGGCCTTCGTAAAGTCGTCCTACGTCCATTCCTGCTCCTCTTTATCCCAATCACTCCGTACTCATTGCCACCATGTTCGAGACAATCCTCTCAGCCAAAAAGCAGCAAACTTCACCATCCTCTCTTCCAAGTACTGCAAAGTAGCGAAGATGTCCTCCATCTGCTCAATCCATTGCTCGGCTTTCTCGTCCTGTTCCACCTCCCCCTGGAATGTGGGAGGCTGGAACTTCAGGAAACGCTCCAGAGCCTCATCCTCTCCCCGCGGTGGTTTCCTGGCCACCTTGTCCACCATTTCAGTCAAGCTCTGCAGGATCGAGGCCATTTTGTCGAAAGCCTAACCCATGGTCACATCCCGTGACCTCTCCGAAGCCAATTCCTGCTCGTGTGGCAGGTGCTCTTCCACTTCGGGGGTGGAACAATGCATCTGCTCAAATTCCGGGGTGGAGGATGCACTCTCCTGCACCGTTCTGCTATACACAACTGTTCTGCGTCTTGGTGCCATCTTAATCACATTCACTCAGGGTCAGTTAGTTACCAAGGGGGGAAGAATATGCTTAGATGCATGATCAGTTGATAGCAATGTACTTATCTAAAAGAGAATGTGATGATATCGTGCAGCGGTAAATCAAGTAATAAACGAAACTCATGCTTGTCATATAAACCATTCTTTGCAGAAACGAAGGGGTTATCTCATACGATACCCTTTTTATTTAAAATAATAAATAAGCCATATGAGCCACATGCTCCCTTAAAAGAAATAAATAAACAAAGGTATGCAAATCCCAAAGAAAGAAAAGTAAAAGCTGCTGGTCTTCTATGTTTGACTCTCCCTAGTTTCAACAGAAGTATTGGAGTCGTCAGAGGCCGGTTCCACAAGCCACCCCACGGAGTTATCGGGTCTCCCTATATAGTCCCTTGCGAAACCGACACTCCCACTTGGCTGCCCTGACTTACCCACTCGGTCTCTCTTGGCTCTCATGGCCGTCTCATAGAGCTCATCCAATGCTAATCTAACTGCACCCTTAGGCGCAGGCCTCTCACTCCCTGAATCAACCGGGTTAAACAACCCCTCTCTTCTTAGCATGGCATCTATGCCCAGTCCATATCGGAGTCCACACCCCTTAGGACTCTCCTCCAACTTCCTCTTTCCCGTATCTACCCCTCTTAGAGCTGATTGCCTAAGGTCTCTCTCTCTCGGGACAACCTCATCTCTCGACGTATATCCCTCACCACTGGACCGTTTACGGTTATGGCGAGCAGGGGTCCTATCAACTTCCCCTATCTGCGGGGTCCGGGAAACCTCCATTACCTCCTCATTCTCTCCTTCTACCCCAGCCATCTCTCCCTCGTTCTCATCGTCTCCCTCATTCCCTAGCTCATCTACCTCTCTCTCCGCCTCAACCACCAGGTCGTCTAGCACTGACGGCTCACGCTATTTCTCTGAATCGGACGCGGGTGGATCAGTTACGGGTAGTGGGGCAGGTGGATTCCCGTAGCCAGTGGGCCAGTTCCTGACAGTCGATACAACTGTTTTGACCATCCTATAAACAAAAGATAAAAATTAGCACCAGATCAAAATACTTAAGAAAATAGAACCCCATAAGCCAAGTAATTGCCTAAACCTCTATATGATACCACTTGTAACACCCCACGACTACGCACCCTAAAAAGGCGGGGATGTCGCCCCGTCCCGTAGGACAAGGGGTCTTTAGAACGAGGTGTAAAATATAAAGACAATCTCCAAATGAGTTAACTTAGATAAATAAAGAAATACTCTTATTACATCAGGCTCAACCTGGAGCAAAACGAAATAAAACAAATATTGTTCAGAAGTATAAACGACAAAAGTCTCCTAGAACAGCATAGGGAAAAAAACAAAAGCCTCTACTGTCAAAGCCCCGCTGACTTAGCACAATCTATTTCCTGAAAACATGGTGTAAAACAGTGTGAGAATAAATCTCAGTAAGTCCTGTGTGTGCATATGGTGTTTTGAATAGTACATGTATGCAAGTAAAAATTTAGGAAAGAATAGTTTTCTTGATAAAATCATTAGTTTGATAAAACCGTTTAAAGAATAAATATCCACGTTACAACCCAAGCAAACATAGTTCAACAATAGCTTTACAAAGCTTCACAACATAGACTTGCCGTCACAACATTTAACCAAAGAGTTTATACAAGGACTTACCATCACAACATTTAACAAAAGAGTTTATGCAATGACTTACTTGATATGCCTCAGATAAACGTGATAAATTCACAGCTTGCTTTCCTCAATTATCCTCCTGATCTAAACCATATAATATCATGATCAGTGTCTCAATTAATTCAAACATGCTCTAATCTCATTTATTTTCACAACAATTCACAATCCCCTATTTAATTCCAAGTAAACTATCCAATCCCCAAAGATCATACACCATGACCCCATGTTTATCCCACTAATAGCCATCATTAAACTTTACTTTCGGCATCAAGGGCGGGTATTCCCTTACCTTGCAACAACCGGGTGATGAGGTCTCGATGCTCCTATGGTGGTCGTCCCGAGTCGCTTAGGAAGAAGAGAAAAGTTACCTCCTTTGCTCCTCTTGACCGAAAATTAAAGAAGAAGATGAAATCAGCCTCTATGGGGCGTGATTTAAGGGAAGAAGAAGGAGAAAAGAATCATTAGAGAAAACGGCATCAAGAGGTTGGGAGGATTTTTGCTTACCTTAAAGTGTGTTTAGGTTTTTTGGCCAAAATAGGAGAGAGTTTGTGTAAGTTTTGGTGACTAAAAATTCTGTGCAAGCTGTGTAAAAATTCTGTGCAAGAGTGACGAGTTTTAGACTGTTTTGGCTGCTGTAGTTCTGCCGAAATTTCCAGAGAAACAATGAGGGTTTTGGGCGCTGAAAATAGCTTGATCAGCTGGGGTTTTTTGGTAGGTTGTGTGTGCAGAATTTCGATTGGAATAGGAACACAACAGCTGGCCGAAATTTCTGCACAAAGCTGCCGAAAACCCTGTGCATGAGCTGGACGAATTTCTGTGGTTTTGTGAGAATAAAATTCTGATTTTGTGCAGCTAAGGTAATCTGAATTGATAAGGAGTATTTAGGTGTTTTGAGTTAGGGTTTGAAGGGTTGGATTGTACTTAAAGGGTGCTGGAATTTCGGACAGCTTGTATTGACACAAAGCTGCCGAAATTCTGCTAGGATAAGGAAGAAAATCCTAGTTGAATTAGGGTTGAAATAAAAGTCTGATTTGCTAAGGGATTTAGGATAAGATTTCCTAGCTTTGGAAGAGTTTGAGTTGAGCTAAAGTTCCTCCAAGAAGTGGCAGCACAATTTGGAAATTTTTTTCCAGATTTTTAGCTAACATTCTAGGGTTAAAATCAACAAGGTTTTCTACTAGGAAAAGGACTCCTTAATTCCAACTATCCATGGTAACATCCATTAAGCTAAAATCAAGCTGGAATTTTATTTACTAGCTAGGGTTTTTTTTTTCTTTTTCGAAAATCCTAAGGAATAAAAGCTGAAAATTAAATGTGAACTTTATTCACATCAAGGTCCTTGAATTTAGGAAGTAAATATAGAGACTTATTTCCTTGGAATAATGACACTAAAATTTCTCTAGGTTTGTTAGATCTTTTTCGACCAAGACACGGAAACTCTAAGGAAAGGAATTTTCAAGAAGAGGAACTAACTTCACAAAAAGTAGGATTCGAACTCGGGTCACTAAAGGAAATCACCAACCTCCCCGCTATTCCAAAACAACTCCAATACTAATTTTTCTACAGTCAGTGCTCACCATCCCCCTAATACTCATCCTTGCAAATCTTCGACCAAACCTCCCTTATCCAAATCTTTAACAACACATCTATTAATTCAAATGTAAGAGCAACAGAAAAATTCTCATGTATCCATGCAAATAAAATAATTCTAAGATACCACATAAAATACAAGATGCTATGCAATGCATGACTTTTCCCCATAGTCAAAGGCGGTTTTGGGCGGGGTATTACAAATATTACTACATGAATCATCTTAAACAAATAGTTTTTTTCTGCACAAGTTATTCATGATCAATCCAATGATATATAATGCACAAATAAGCTTCTTGAATAATTGCAATCCAACTATCATATATAAGAGCAAATTTTCAATTACAATAATCAAATATGGCAATAAAATGTTCTCTCATATATTTTGTATAACTTGATTATATCAGTCTTTAATGTTGTTTTAGGAACTCTTTTAAATAAAGGTTGGCAGGATATATGCATGAAGTTTTCATAATGTGGATTTTCACTAAAATTAAAAGGTAACCTATTTTAAACAATAAATTTAGCCATCTCATTTCTAGTTTTTCTATGATCGTATTGAAAATTACTTATAACTCGACCTCCTGTAGTTTGGATTTGTTGTTCTTTAAGTAAGTTTTCAATCCAATTTTATATGACATTTTCATGTATCTATCTAATATTCCCGTCCATTCTCTCTTCTTATATGCATATACTACTTTACAAATTTTATATGTTACCCTATCATTAGCATTATCCTTAACAAAAAGTTTTCAAACTATAGATATTTTTGCTCTCACAATAGCTTCCAAAGATTTAGTAGGCATACCCATTCTACATTTAGGATTATTAGAAATACGTATATTTTGTTGTACACTAGGACCTTCATTGTATCACCCATTCTATTATCTAATAAATTCAAAGTTGGATCTATATCAAAGTCAAAATGTGCGGATGATTATGAAGAATGATGATGATGCGGTTGAATTTTTTAAATATTTGTATAAATTAACTAAGAATAATCAATTAAATTTCAAATAAAAGTTCAAATAAAATGAAATAAAAGATTAACTAATAATAATATAATAATAATAAAATATAATGAATAGAAATAACTTGTAAATTAAAATTAAATAAATAACCAAAATAAGTAAATAATTAATAAAGTTAAAAATAAGAATATAAGATTAAGAAATACTAATTAGTTGATAGACAAGAAATAATAACACTTTGAGCTTTACTTCTTCAAGACTTGACCATCACTTAATAATCTTCTAAATTTTGATAAAGATATTTGAAGAATTCCAAAAAAATATGCCTAACAAATTCTATTTTAATATTTGTTTTTGTAAAAGAAATAGAGAGAATTGAGTTCTGAGGATTATGAGAGTAAGAAGAGTGAAGATAGAGAGTTGAAGAATATTTGGTGAGTTTTGGAGTGAATTGAGAGGTATTTATAGAGTTTTTAGATTGAAAAGTGAATATGGCCATTGGGGGCAAACATGTAAAAAAAATACACAGACATTGCTAATAGTTGGCAACGGTCATATTTTTGTGGGTTGGCACTGAAGGATCGCGGGAAAATAAAAACGCATTAGAAGTTTGCAACTTTAAATTTTTTTCCCATTCAAAGTTTAGAAATACTTATTTTTAGAATGCTTAGATTGAATAACTGGTTTGGATTCGAGTTCGACGGAGCTTCTTGTATTGGAGTATTCACTTGTTCCACAAGAATTTCAACTAACCACCACCTCATTCGCATCTAATACGTACCGCATTTGCTAACTCTTAACCTTCTAAAGCATTCTCGAACCTCCTATGGACTACCACCGATGAAAGTAAAATAGGATGAATTAATTGGAAGAGATTGGGAAAATTGAAGACTAAAGGAATAATGAAAAGCAATCAAAATTGGAACTGGCGGCCAAGAAAGAAAAACGAAGCTATTGTTTTCTTGTGTGAATCGTGTCGATCAACCACCTTCACACGCACGCAGATACCTATTAAAAGGAAAACAACCAACAGCCTTCCTATTCTTTTCTTTTCCCTTCTTTTTACCGCCTTTCCTTTCTTCTTGCTTTTCATGTGGCGGCTTCTATGTTTCCAAAGAAACAACAGCTGCAACTTCCAACCTTGATGGGCTAGGGTTTTAATTCAATTAGCCTATGACTAATTAAATAACTCTCATATTAATTAATCCAAAATAATTAATTAATAAACTAATTCAATTATGTTGGCCCAATAAAATAATTAACTGTACTCTTGAAATAATTCTTTCAATATTAAATTCACCCAATAAACTCATATAGTAAATAAATTTACTAAAGTTTCTTAAGTTACTATGGGGATTAAAAAATATATTATTTTTGGCTACTAAAATGACCAAAATACCCTTACTGACAAATAACTGTATTTTATCATTTTAAATATTTCATTTATCATCATATGAAAATATTGACCCCAAGAATAATATTGCAAGTGTAGTATCTTCAACCTATATATGTAATGACGAAAATACCCCTCTACATAACACCTATCATTGAGATAGAAAAATTGTACTAACACATTTTTCAATGATATCTATCATCCTTTGATATCTAGTCTGATAATCTATAACTTCTAGAATGTATTCACTTATCTCAAGAAACTACTTAAAAGTATACATAGTCATATTTATTAGGGTCCTAGTTTATTTATATTATTCTAGACAATCACAAGGGATGATATTTTTACTAAATAAAGCATAAAAACTCTATTGTATACGTCCGTCTTAATTAACTAGAGTTATACGTCCAACATACAAGGTTATTAGCCTCGCGATAAGACCTTACCCATCCTACATCAAAGTGCATAAGTCTAGCTTCACCAGAACACCAATTTATATTTAAGTTTTAGGGTACTCGTCCACGTAGTAGCATCGATAGTCCAATTTTTATTTATTATAGTATTTAATTAAATAATCCTATCACATAGTTCAATTCTATGTATTCCACAATACGCTAAAACTACTGGTATGGGTGGACTATTCACTGGTTAAAGGTAAACTATTCACCATTAAAAATCATAGTGTAATGATCTAAATCTTGAAAAAATATCGAGCTTCATCAATCGATTAAGAACATTTTTCACTTATATGTTAGTAGCTCGTAATTTGCACCTTACTGTGAAAATATGACCTAATTACGTAAATTATTTACTAATATACTTAGACCATAATGTGCACATATATGTAAACAAATAGTCATTAATAAATAAAATATTTTATTAATTTTTAAAATATAAAAATATATAGTCTATTTTGGGCATACATTCCAACAAACATGTTGATCTACGGGCCCATACCTTGGCCCACTATAAGAAAGTCAGGTTGACTGTCAGTTTATGACCAGTATGGACCGATCCTTTGAACTGATAGGCAGGCCCAACCTGCTTGCCAATGTTATTCATAAGTTTTGGGAGTAATGGATCAAAACTAGCTGTTGACTAACTTAAAAGAGCTATTTCCGCCATTGGTAGCTAGCCAGCAGCTAGAAATTAGTGAGAGAGCCATTGGTGGCAGGTGGCCCGTGCTAGGCTAGGATTTTTACATCTTGGCTTGGCACAGACTGGCTCGTGCACTAGCATAGGCTAGTTGTTAATCTTGGACTATTGGATTGATGGGCCGGACCAACCCACATACTATTGCTATGCATGAAAATTATCAAAAATATAAATTATTTAGATTAAATTAACTTTAATTGAGTTAAAAATTTGAATTGTATTGAGTTTCAATCGAAATACAACTCTAATACCTCTTGCAATCTGTCTTTTCTAAATGTATCTACTAAATGTCAAGGAAAGAGTAAATTGTCCTTAGAAATTATTTATGTAATTTTTATTTATTTTTTACCTTCTCAAAATTTTTAAGGAACGATTTAAATTTAATAGAAGATATGTATCTTATTATGAATGATTCAGATCTTATCAATATTATATATAATTTTTTTTAACGTTCAAGATTTATTTGGTCGTCATGGATAATTTAGTCCTTTTACAATATTATTTTATTTTTTAACACTAACAGTTGTCTTCCACTAATAAATGCTAAGATTATTAAGAAAAGGAAAAAGACAAAATTAAATAACCCTTTAGTTTAGGCTTAGAAAACCTTCTCGTGTCTTCTGCCCATTTTCAGTTTTAAACAATAAGGAATTGACTTGGCTTCTGAACATGAGAGGTAACATAGCTGCACATCATATACTTGTTGGATTGACTTTGTATGCAAACATATCATGATAACTGGGTTGCTAGATACTTAACTGAAGAGAAATTCAAAGGTCATGTTATTGTGTATAACTACCCAAAAGGAATTAAAGCATTCTACATGAAGGTGAATGATGACAAGAAGCCAATTGCAGCTATTGATGTGCTTGTGCCAAAGGTACGTTGATGTGAATAGGTGTATAGTCATTCCCTCTTCCTCTCTCCAACAATTTTTTTCCCCATTTTCTAGTTTAATTTATTTCTCCTTTTCTGTAAAGGGTCAGCAGATTGAAGATCGACTAAAGCTCTTTGTTTTCGATTAGCAGGTAAAAGGTCCCTCGATTTTTCATGTTTTCTTTGTTAGTCTTTCCGCATTTTTTATGCTTATTTGTTATCCTCAATCATTATCTACTAAAAGAATTAGAGATGTTTAAATTTTGTTTGTTGATTTTGATGTCATTTCTTCATGTATGTTGATCCAATAATTGAGGTATTTAGACGCGGGAAATTTTAATATTTGTTTGTTATTGTTAAAGAACTAGTTGAAAGGTGAAAACCTGTCATAGTTTTTCGTCCTCCTTTTTGAAAGACATATGAGCTTAATTGATTCCATTCTTTGATTTTGTCTTTTGTTTTATAAAGAATTTTTCGTTTTGGTGTTTTTAGAAAAGAATTAATCTAAACACTTTTTTTTAAAGTATAATTTTGAGGCCATAAATTATTTGGAAATGGTTCATGGATGTGTGCTTGTGGTTAAGTCTGGAGACAGTCGATACCTTAACCCCATAGGGGAAATTTCTTTAATGCTTGAATCATAAAAATATAAGACTAAGATTAACAATCTAGGATTATTATCATGAGGCAGTCAAAGCTACAAAAGTGGTAGGACACTTAAATTGCAGCTGTTCAAGATCAGTTTAGAGATTCTTGTCATGGCAATGTTTTGGCACTATATGAACATCAAATGATTATTTTTTAAATAAGATGATTACTTTGCTTCTATAATCTCTTGACTCATAAAGTTGTCTTGTGTTTATGTTCTCTTGAATTGGCAGGATACTTGTCTAAATGGAGTCTTCAAAAGAGAGGCTGCCAAGCTCCTGAAGGCCCCATTCTCTGTGTTAATAACTGTGGCTTTTTTGGTAGTGCAACTGTCATGAACATGTGCTCCAAGTGCCATAAGGAGATGATATTGAAGTAGGAACAAGCCAAACTTGTAGCTTCATCCATTGAGAATATTGTTAATGGCAGCTTGAGTAGCAGTGAGAAGGAGCTTGTTGTTGCAAGTGCTCTGAATATGATATCAAAGCCAGTGGACTCAAAGATTCTCTCTACTCAAGGATCCCCAATTTCATATTTGGGCAGACTTCAAAGGTGAAGGCATAAGAGGGTCCAAATAGATGCACTACTTGCCACAAGTATGTGGGTTTAACAGGTTTCAATTGCAGGTGTGGAAATCTTTACTGTGCAATGCATCGATATTCTGATAAGCATGACTACCCCCTTTGACTTCAGCACTGCTGCTCGGGATGCAATAGCTAAAGCAAATCCTGTTGTGAAAGTAAAAAAACTTAATAAAATCTAGGTGACGAAGCATTACAAAAGTATGTTACTTTCTCTCTAAAGTCTGCATTTAAGTTTTGCCACTTCTCTAAAAATGTTTCCTCAAGTGATGATAATGAAGGTCTAAAGCATAAGGATAGGGCATCTTTGCAGTATGATGATCTTTGGTGCCCTTATTTGGCTGTGATTTCTTTGGTTGCTCCAATGTGTTAATTATTACTACTCATTGGATATCTTTGTGGAATATGTATGCAATCTTGTTTCAAATAGGGGAAAAAGGCAAAGAGAAAAATGAAAATAGAGGGAAAATGAAAAATGAAAATAGTCATGTGCTCTATGTGTCTCCATGTTAGATGGGTTGCAACAAGACCTAATGTTAGATTTGTATAGCTGTTTGTCTTGCCTTGTATGGATGAATAATTTCTATGACTCTAGCACCTTCCATGATCAATGACTTCCCTTTTTTGCTGTAGTTTTTTCCTTTGATTTTGTGATTTTCTTTTTCGGTAGAAAGCATTTAATTCTTGTCTTTTATTCTTCTTGGGTTGGGGTGAGCATTGGGGACAGAAGAGTTTTTGTCTTGTTTTTTTTTTTTTTGTTTTTTTTTTGTGGGGGGGGGTGGGCAGTAGCTAGATTACAAGGCCATTCTCCATCTTTTCTCCTTCTGTTGAGGCCCTTTGGACCGAAGTGCTATCTGTTTCTAAAAACGATAGGAGTTGGGTT
This sequence comes from Voacanga thouarsii, assembly GCA_026120185.1. Taxonomy (NCBI): domain Eukaryota; kingdom Viridiplantae; phylum Streptophyta; class Magnoliopsida; order Gentianales; family Apocynaceae; genus Voacanga; species Voacanga thouarsii. The sequence goes on along the minus strand of JANUWF010001102.1, from coordinate 4,244,428 downwards.
CTAGATCTATCTTTCCCTATTAAATAAGGTGTGGAAACAAAAAAGAAATAGTGGCCAAATTTGTGTCCTGGCATCATATAGTTACTCTCTTTCTCCCTCTATAGAAAAGGATTTTTTTTTTTTTTTTAGGGGTGGGGATGGGTGTTTTTTTTTTAGGAATAAGCAATTATAAATAAGGGAGTTGGTGATTGAACAATATACTTGAAATTATTTCATACTTCCTTGTATTCAAGTCTTTGCACTCAGTATCTGCATGCTCTCTCCTCCATGGAAATTCCCATTGGAGGAAGCGAAAGAGAAGAGAATTATGAGGTCTTAAGATCAAGGTATAAGATGCCTTCGGATTACTTTGGTAAATGTATCAGTCCCCTATCCCCTTCTTTCACATTATTCTATTTTTGTACTATTCCTATTCTTGCATCTGCATCTCTTTGTCTAGATTCCCCATGATTGACAATTAGTCTATTTCTGAGAAATCTTTTTACATCATTGCAGAATATTGGAAATGAATCTACCATTTGAGACATATGAGTGGTATTTGGATCTGCGGCGATATAGAACTCTTAAATATAGTGGTTTTGGTTTGGGATTTGAACGGATGATATGTTTTTGCCACAGGAATTAAGAACATCAGAGACTTTATTCCCTTCCTTAGATACGTGGAAGAGCAGACCTTAAAAATCACATACAAGGATTTTCATTGAAAAATTGGATTTCGTAATTAGTAATAGCCTTATTAACCTTTTAATTCTTATTTTGCAAAATTTAACAGCTACTGAAATACAGAATGTGATAATGAATTTTCTATTCCATATGATAGTATTGTTTGGCCTTGCCTTGTGTGTCTTTATTCTCCTGTTGTGGTCTGGTCTTTTTCTTATTTGTATTATAGTTGGTGATTTGGTGTCCTATTTTACCTCTTCCTGGTGTACTTGAAAATCATGTGGTTTAAAATGTGTGAGACATTTTTAAGCTAAGCACATTCTTGTCGATAATCTTTGCTTGTCCAGTTCCAACTATATTTATTAGAAATAATGATTCATTTTCTATAAACAATATACAAATACTTTTGGAGTAAGGTATGCTAAGATTCTAGAAGTTTGGACAGAATCCCATGCCCATAATTGGTGGAAGATTTTTGGAAGAAAGATGATGGAGGCAAGCATTGTATTTCTAAGCTTTCAAAAGAAAGGCCAGTTCCTCTTACCTGTCATCCAATTGATTCATCCTTGGGAGCTGTCTTGAGCTGTGAAGAAATTTGATATTATAAGATCAATATACATTTTACAATTATATATTCGATGAGAAAGTAACTTTAGATAATATATTATAATTTATAATATATCATAATTGTTATTTTCTTACTTAAATATGTAATTTTATAAATATAGAAGTTTTAACTAATATATTGGGCAAGATCTCCACATGTATGTGTGGAGTTGCCAACTAGTCTAAATGTGTATACTAATTGTGAAAGGGGGAGTGATTTGTCCTTACAAAAATTTTTAGTGTTTTTTTTTTGTTTTTTTAATATTTTTATTTTTAATTAATGGTTTAGATTTAATGAAAAATATTTATTTTTATGAATGATGATTCAGATTTGATCTATTTTTTTAGATAACATTTTGAATGGTCAGGATTTATTTGGTAGTCATATCCAATTTAGTCATTTTACAATATTTGTAATTTTTTTTAAATTTTCCTTTTTATCCATTGCTAAATGTCGATACCAAACCCATATTGTCCATTCAGGTACCCTTAGGTTCTTCTCTTCCTCTTCATTTTCCGATCTTCTTTGCCTAATTGTGAGCTGCAAAGCTGCAATCTTATAATTGATTTTTTCCTTTATCCAGCTACAATGAGGATGCTCTATACTGGCTCATTTTCTGGGCTATAATTAAGAATAGTAGTGGATTCAATGATGCCTTCACCGTTGGGTCCTCCAGTTTGTGAGAAATATGCAAAAGCTCTTCAATTCATCGAGGAAACAATTCGAAATGCCAAAGCAGTTCAGGAGAATTTGTTGGCTGAAATACTAAGCCGAAATGCTCAAACAAAGTACCTTAAGCGCTTCAAACTCGATGGTGCCACAAACCGTCAAACGTTCAAGGACAAACTTCCAGTTATTACCTATGAAGATCTTAAGCCGGAGATCCAACGAATTGCTAATGGAGACCCAATTTTATCAGCTCACCCCATCTTATAGTTCCTCACGAGGTCTGTTAGCCGATTTTCTGTCTTTTTTTTTAACACTATTCATCATTCTGATTGTGTGGGAGGTCTTGGAGTAAAAATTTGACTAATAGTTCATCTTTTTGTTCAGAACAGTTCTAGGACCTCAGCTGGAGAAAGAAAACTGATGCTAACCGTTAAAAAGGAGTTGGACCACCGTCAGCTGCTTTACAGTCTTCTTGTGCCGGTTATGAATCTGTAAGTTTACAATCCTAGTGTGTTGAACTTTCCTATTGACAGTTTCAAGGCCTGATGGATGGTCTTATGGAATAAGGGTAAAGTATTATGCGCAAGGAAATGAAGCATTTTGTAAAGCATGTGAAGCAACAGAAGGATCTTGTGGATTTGATATTGGTGCCAATGTTGATTTGTGCATGCGTGGTAGCTGGAATTCCACATCGAGCTGTGATTTAAGTAAGAAACTTGACCAGAATTTTGACTAATTCTATTTTTATTTTTTTTTAAAGAAGGGGAGGCGAGAAGAAGGAGTAGGAAAGGTAATAATGAAAAATGATGGGACGTAACTGTTGGAATATATACCTTGTAGACTAGATTATCTAATATAATTATCAAATTTATTAATAAAAGAATTTATTCTCAAAATTTGTTTGTAAATTTACATTTTATTTGTGCACGATTTTTGTTTGGAAAGGACTCATTGTGTTTAAGTAAGTGATCTATATGAATGATGGTCGTTCATAATAAGGTATGGATCACGGGTTACTTAACACATAAATATTTGTTATTAACCCATTGATGAGAATGAGAATCACATCATGTATAGGTTATTATATTATGAATTTCAAATGGAAAATGGCTTATCTTTAGCCAATGAGTAGTCCACTCATTTTATAGCATGAGCGTATTTCGAATACGTAGAACAAGACCAATAATAGTAGTTTCTAAAAGTACTATTTAAAAGAAACCCAGACTATTACTGCTACAGCGTGGACTAATACTCTACCGCTTGAGTATGAGTTGGTGGTCTGACGAAGTTAGAAGCATATACTTTGATGTACTGTAGTTGAGGTTCTTTCGTAGAACCACTATACTTGTATGTTGGGTATATGTAATTAGTTAGTTAAGACAAACTTGTAAAAGATAGCTTCTATACTATATCGCCCCTTATGACTATTCGAATGAGCTAATTATCTAGGGCCATAGAAAGCATGACTTGGATGTTTACTTTAAGGTAGCTCCCTTGAAAAGTGAAAACATTCCAAGAGTCGTGGATCATTGGATTAGAGGTCTAAGGATGGTAGATATCTATTAGAGAGGTGTTAGTACGCTATTCCTCTCTAATTGCACAGTGATACGTATAGGGGTATTTTAGTTATTACACCTGTAGGTCGAAGACTTTGCTAACATAGCATTGTCCTTGGGGTCAATATTTTCTTATGGTGATATTAGGAAATATTTAAAATGTAAAATATAGCTATTTATATAGTAGGGGTATTTTTGCCTGATGTGTTTGGATTTGGGTACAAAAAATCATATAAAAATAAACACATTCCCAATCAAGTTCAAATTAAAACATTAACCTCAAATTACACATGTGAGTAAGCGTACTCATCATTAACAGAGTATAGGATTCAAACGAGTGTCGATCCTCCAGGAACAAGTATACATTAGTCACCTTTCTTTCATTATTTAACCAACTCAATAAAATGAAAAAAATATAAAATAAAACAAAATAAAATAAAAATAAAAATATATACATGTCAATGATGGAGAAGTATGTAACTCAAACCATTATTTTGACAAACATGATCTTAAAGTACCCAACCATTATCATAACTAATTATTCTCTTGACATCATGAAGGATAAAGGTAGATTCACTTCGATGGTCAATCCATGAAATCACTATCCTTTAGATAAATCAACATCACTTAGTCTGTCTCAACTAATTCACCTAAAAGACGCATTAAACACAATCCTTAATTAAATTTCCTTGGTCTGGAAAATTTAAAGCATGAAATTAATCAATGAATCTTTGGTCTGGTAGACATCAATTAATCTTTACTTACTCAATCCTCAGTAATTAACCTCTTTGGTCTAGCAAGTTAACAGCCAATGAATATAAAATTAATCAATTGCAACTACCATCAACCTCTTTGGTCTAGCAAGCTAATGAAAAGAAACAATTAATTAATCTCGTAATATGCCCAAGTAATTAAATACTAAGAAAAAAATCAATTAATCAAAATATCAAATAACTCTAAAAATCATGAATATCTAAAACAATTTCAAATTACAATAAAACAATTAACATATCATTGTTCAACAAAAAGAAAACAAAGTCAAAGAAAGCAATCATAGACAAACCTCCTTCTTCTTCCTTTGAAGATCTTCTTGCACAACCCTCATTATTTTAAAGAATTCCTCATTTGATTTGAGTGATTTTCTATGATGATCAATGAATTCTCCTCTTTTCCCTTGTGTTTTTCATCTATTTATAGGCTTGGGAAGAGCTTAAACTCGTTGGTATACTGTTCTTGGCCAAGTAGAAGTTGGGAGATACTAAAACTCCACAAATTATAAAAAACTGCATAGAAAAATCAAGCACCGCCTTAACTTCAGGGCATAGCCGGCGCCACCTTGGCTCTTGGAGCCGACGCCGGTTGTGTTCTGATTCTCCACTCGTCCATCGATTTTTTTCTGAATTCCGCACAATGTATTTCAGAATGCAGCCGGTGCCGTCTTGGCTCTCAGAGTCGGCGCCGGTTCCACTCTGTTCTGCTCTGTTTTGACAATTTTTCGTCGTCTCAAAATTTGTGTCAATAGTGCATGGCTAGCGCCGATTCCAGTGCCCCTAGCCGGCGCTGCTTCTCCTCTGTTTTGCGACGTTTTTATTTCGTCTTACCCTAAAATTTTAAAATAATGAACAAAATACATTTCCAAGGGTAAAATTTCAAATATGAAGGAATATGACTAGTTATTGATCAAAATGTATCACAAAAGAATTTTAAATAATTAGAAAAAATATGACTAATTTAGCCCCAATCATTGTCATTTTAGTAACCAAGGCAATGTGTCTTTTGGTCCCTGAAATGGCCCTTAAGTCATGAAGAATTTGGGTTAAGGAATTGGTCTTGATAATTATGGGTTTTTATTTTATTAGTCTAATTTATTATTAGACTAAAATAAAATAAAAGGTTCAGGAGAGAGTATTTATTTTATCTAGTTTAATTGGTTAATTAATTATTCAGGGCCCAAGGCCTAGATTGAATAATTAGAAAATTAATCTAGAACTAAATAAAAGGTATGAAATTTTATTTGGTCTATTTGAGCTTGTTATTATTTATTGGGCTGTTTAATAAAGTTTAAAAAATAAATAATTGGGATTTATTATTTATGGGTGTTTAAGCCCCAAAATAAATAATTTTATCTGACCCAATGAATGAGACCAAGGTAAAATAAAAGTTATAAATTAATTAATTAATTAATTAATTAATTAATTAAAAAAACACGGAATGAATCTTGTGTTGTTCTGCGTGAAGGATAACAGAAAGTATAGGTGCTTTTTGTTTTCACGCAAATGGATATACTTTCTCGGGGTGTGGAAATGAAAGATAAAATGCAGGTATGATTGTTTGAGATTTTTTTTGGAGCAATTGGACTTTTGCATTGAATTTCTATTCACAGAAACAAACCCAAAACATCACAGAGAGAAAGCTTCGTTGAAGCTTTGAAAAAATTGATCAAAACCCAAACTTCAAACCTTTAGCAGCTATGCTACGGGCACCATTTTAGAAGATCGAAAGTTTCGTATGGATGAGACGCAGTAGACATTTGTAAGAACGTGAGCCACTAGCCTCAAATAGCCTTATATAGACATCTACACTAATGCGAAGAGGACCACTTAATCACAAAGGTAAAATTTTTGTTTTCCTAACATGCTTTCGTTTTGATGATTTTTGCCATTTTAAGACTTTAATTGGTATCAGAGCTATGGTTTAGCAAATGTAGGAAGCATGTTTGGCTTAACTAAAACAAGAAAATATTTGTTTTGGTTAAAATCTGTGATCCTTCGTATTTACTGGTATAGATAGTTTCACTGTAAGCTTCGTGAGTAGAAGTATAGGAAAAATGTATTTTGATTGTTTTTATAGATATCGTGTAAGTCCAATGTTTCCTTAAGGGCATAGGCAGTTATTTGGATGATTTTTGAGTAAAAATAGAAGAAAAATCACATCCAAAAAGCCATTGGAGCGCAAAAGAAATACTGGAGAAGATGCTACTGTAGCAGCTGAGCTGATCGAGCCGAGCCATTTTTGAGCCGCTAGCTTGATCTGTGAGAGGAGTTGTTGAGCCGCCGAGCCGCCTTCCATTTGTGAGGAAAGCTTCCTCATGGAAGCCTAGCCAAGCTTCTGCAAGGAAGCAAATTCAATTTGCTTTGCAAATTAATCAGCCACGGTCAATAATTTTGACCGTAGTTGGGGCGGGTGTGGGCGAGCGGGTGGGCCGGATCCGGCCCATGGGTTCACTCGTGGGCCTTGATCCAGTGTGGCGGGTGCATGGACCCGACTGAAAAAAAATTGGTTTTTAGTTCTATATCAGGCGAAGTTATTTTTATTGCAATAGTTAATATTCTTTGAATATTTTATATGAAAAATAATAGTAAAGAAAATTTTAGGATTAAATAAGATCATTAATTAATTAATATATTTAATTCTATTATTTGGATACTTAGGTTAAAAGAATAGAAAAGCATAAAAATATTTACAGTTTTCTAACATGCTTATTTCTTTTTGTACCCTATGTGCGTGTTTTCTCAAAGACCAAAGTCTTTGGAAATTTTTGACAAAGAAAAATATTTTTCTTAAATCAAATGGTTAATTTTAATTCAGACAAAAATTAATTCTTGGATATTTTCTCAAAGGATTTTATCCTTGACATAAAAAATATATTGGATTTAGATATTTTATGAATTAAAATAAAAAACTATTTTGATTGAATTTTAACAAGAAAAATTATTTTTGTCAAATTAAACTATCAAAATCTCTCGAAAATTTAATTGAAAATTTTTTAAAATTATTAAGTCTATTAACTTAAACAAAATTAATCCATGAAAAAATTTCTCAAATAGTATAAACCTTGACATAGAAATTTTTATGGGTTTAGATATTTTATTTTGAGTTAAAAGAAACTTAATTGAAAATTTCAAAATATATTTTCTAAGAAAAATTCTTATTTTAAAATATTAAGTGGGAGAGGGGTTCCAACAGCCCCACGGCTTTCATCACGATCCTCATTAGAGATCGTGGATCATTTCACGTCACCCTGAGAGTGAACCCATATAGGATGGGGATATCACAAGGATATAGAATTAATGGATGGATGTAATTAATAACTCAGGATACGTACTATAATCGGCTAACCTACGTTAGAGGTTATAGTGCGGGGAATGTCCACAGGAAATGAGAAGAAATGGTCATTCCACGATGGAGTTATCTTCTAGATCAGTACCTAGAAGGAAAATTAATTTGTGGTGGTTAATACACTTAGATTAGAAAACTGTTAATCTTCCCAAGAAACTATGTCAGTTTTTCTAAAAGCTAAATTAATCATATTAAAGATAATAGTGAAAAGGTTAACTATTATCGGAATTAATATGAGGATAAAGTTACAAATTATTTTATTTTTTACAAACTGAATTTTTTTTTATTTTCAATATTTCAGAAATGGTTGGTGGAGGTTTTTTTAGTCCTTTGGCCGTTATTCTCCATGAGAATAAGCTAACGGGTCCAAATTATATGGACTGAAAAAGGAATTTGAACATAATACTCACTGCTGAGGAGTATAAGTATATCCTCTTTGAAACCTGTCCTGTTATTGGGGAGGGTTCTACCACGGAAGAGCATGAGGCTGAAAAAGCATGAAAGAAGACCAACAAAATGGCTCGATGCTACATGTTAGCCTCCATGTTTAATGTACTCCAGTCAAAACATGAGCACATGACCACTGCATACGATATTAACTAATCATTAGTCACGATGTTCGCCGATAAGAGTTAGGTCGCAAGGCAGGAGGCTCTTAGGACTATCATAAACACTAAAATGATTGAGGGAGTATATGCCCAAAATGATTGCTGCTTTCGAAGAAGCGGAAGTCTTATGGGCTGTTATTGACCCTGAGAGCCAAGTGGACATGGTTCTCGAATCTCTGCCAGGCTCTTTTACTCAATTCAAGTTGAACTACAACATGACTTTAACTGAGTTGATGAAAGAGCTCCAAGTGGCGAAGAAGGTCATGAAGCTACAGTCTAAGGCTATGATTGCTAGGACTTTTTCTTCTAGAACCGGGCCTAAGCCCATGAAGTTCAAGAAGAAGGGAAATGCACAGGTCCAGCCCAAAGGTAAATGCTTCAAATGCGGGTAGAAGAGACACTGGAAAAAGGAGTGTCTAGAACTTCAGGTCAAGAAAAACCCTACAGGTATTGTTCTCTATCTAAAGTCTATTTCAATGGTTGGATCAACTTTCACTTGCATTGTTGATTCTGGTGCCACTGATCATATCTGTAACTCTTTGCAGGAGTTTAGGAAGATAAGAAGACTCCAGAATGGCGAACATGGACTACGAGTAGGAAATGGAGCACGAGTATGGGCCCTTACAGTGAGAGAGTTGGATCTTGTTTTTTAAGGATTAAAGTGGGAAATCAAAGCATGCAGCAGAAGGAAAAAAAAACTAAAAAACAAAGAATAGGAAACTCCCAAGCCACAGCCAGCGCCGGTCACGGCCTAGGGAGGCTTCGAGGAAAAATTTTTTTTATCTCTTTTTCTCGTTCTCAGAATTGGCTGGACCGGAATGTGTGGGACTGGGGTAGGTGCGCTGGTGAAAACCTCTGGTGTGATTCCTGCAAGCTTCCTACTCCGTCTGTGCATGTATATGAATGCTAACCTTTCGATCTTTCAGTATATGGCCTGCCTAAACCACATTTGGTGAACAACTTACAGGGCTAAAGAATTTTTCTTGGAGAGAGAAAGGAGGCGTCTGGTTTTTTTTTTCTCACACCAGAAGAAGGAAAAAACAACGTTGTTTTCTTAACCCTCAGTTGAGTAAAAACTCCCTCCTTCTTTATCCTCCTGTTTAACCTAAATAAAACCCTAGGTTAAACTGAATTGACCCATTGGACTCTTAGTTTAGCCTTTTAGACTAAATTAATTATTCTAATTAGAACCAAATAAATGGCCCAATAAATAATTAAATTTTCAACCCAAATAAACTAGTCCAATTAACAAGCCTATATTAGTTTAGTCCCAGGTCAATCATTAATTATTCAAATTGGGCTAAAGCCCTGAACAATTAATTAACCCACCAAACCAATTTAATTAATTCTCCCTCTCTATGGACCTTTATTTTATTATAGCCCAATAATTAAATCAAACTACTTAAATAAAATAAATTCCATTTAATTTAAGACCAATTTCTTAGCTTGTATTTAATTAAGACTCACGGTCTATACTGGGGACCAAAAGATACACCGTCTTGGCTACTAAAATGATCAAAATACCCTCGCTATATAAATAGCTATATTTTGTATTTTAAATATTTCCTAATATTACCATAAGGAAATATTGACTCCAAGGATAATGCTGTGTTAGCAAAGTTCCGACCTACAGGTGTAATGACTAAAATACCCCTCTATACATCGCCGTACATTAGAGAGGAAAAAATGTACTGACACCTCTCTAAATGACATCTACCATTTTTAGGCTTCTAATCCAATGATTCACGACTTCTTGGATTGTTTTCGCTTTCCAATGGAGCTACCCTAAAGCAAACATCCAAGTCATGTTTCCCAGGGCCCTAGATATTTAGATCATTCAAACAACCACAAGGGGCGATATAGTATAGAAATTATTTTGTACAAGTCTATCTTAACTAACTAGTCACACATACCCAACATGCAAGTATATTGGTCCTACGATAGAACCTCAACTATAGCATATCAAAGTACATGCTTCTAGCTTCGTCAGACCACCAACTCATACTCAAGTCGTAGAGTACCAGTCCACGCTGTAGCAGTAGTAGTCTAAGTTTCTACTAAATGGTACTTTTAGAAATCACTACTACAAGTCTTGTTCTACGTATTCGAAATACGCTTATATCATGAAATGAGTAGACTACTCGCTGGCTAAAAGTAAGCCGTTCCCCATTTGGAATTTATAAAATAATAACCTAAACATAATGAGATTCTCATTCTCATCAATCGGTTAAGAATAAACGTTTATGTGTTAAGTAACTCATGATCCATACCTTACTGTGAAAGACCACCATTCACATAGACCATTTACTTAAACACAATAGGTCTTTTCCAAACGTAATTGTGCACAAATAAAAATGTAAATTCACAAATAATTTCTGAAAATAAATTCTTTTATTAAAACATTCGATTTTTTACATTAGAAACCTAGTCTAAGAGGGCATATTTCCCAACAGTTTTTTATTGTAATAAAGTAATTGTATTAAAGGATATTTTATATGTACCTAATTTGTGACAAAATTTGATTTCAGTTGCAAAGCTAATAAATCATAGATATTCTGTTCTTTCTATTCTGGTATTACTATCAGTAGAAATGGAGAAGCTTTATATACAGGGCACATGTATGGAAATTTATTTTTTTTTAAATTTTACAAACAATCAAATAAATAATACTCAATCTGAACCTTTAAGTAAGAAGAGAAAGACCAATGTCAATGACTCAAATCTTTGGCTTCTAAGGTTGGGCCATATTAACTCAACCAGGATTCAGGGGTTAATCCATGATGGGCCCTTAGACTCATTAAAATTGGAAAGTTGGCCTCAGTGTGAATCCTACTTTATGGGAAAAATGACCAAAAGATCGTTTATCCAAAAGGTTGATAGAGTCAAGGAGATATTGGGTCTTGTTCATACTGGTGTGTATGGTCATTTGTCTACTCAAGCTAGAGGGGGTTTTGAGTACTTCATCACTTTCACGAATGATTGTACAAGGTTTGGTTATGTCTACCTGATGAGGCTCAAGTCTGACTCTTTTGACAAGTTTAAAGAGGTTAAGGCTGAAATGGAGCGTCGGACAGGTAAACTGATCAAAACCTTACGATCGGATCGTGATGGAGAATACCTCTTCGGTGAGTTTAAGGATTACATAGTATATCATGAAATAATATCCCAGTTCTCTGCACCAGGTACACTCCAACAGAATGGAGTAATTGAGAAAAGGAATAGGACATTAATGAAAATGGTTCAAAGTATAATGTCTCATGCTACTCTTCCAGTCTTTTTTTAGGTTATACCTTGGAAACAATGGCATACATTCTAAACTTGGTGCCATCTAAGTTAGTACCTAGGACACCCTATGAAATATGGACTGGACGTAAGCTAAGTCTAAATTATCTCAGGATATGGAGCTATCTAGCTTATATGCTGATTAAGGGAGACAAGCTAGAACTAATATCAAAATTATGCTACTTTGTTGGGTATCCAAAAGGGACAAAATGAGGTTACTTTTATCATCCCAAGGAGCAAAAAGTACTGGTAAGTACTAATGCTAGATACTTGGAGGATGATCAAAGTACTTTCGCTAAAGGTTCAACAAGGTTGGAACTCATGAGAAGTTATCTTTGGAATCAACGTTTTTAGATCTGATTATGGAACAAAAAGAGGCACAACCTCAAGAACCTGTACAAACGGAACTTCATCGTAGTGGGAGGATATCTAGAGTTCTAGAAAGATAGACAGGAGAAGCTTTCGAGCTAATCTCTGACCATCAGAAATAAGATTTCACTAGATACGAAGAAGCTATTGCTGATGCCGATGCAATCTGTGGCATGAAGCAATGAAAGTCGAGATTGAGTCTATGTACTTCAATCAGGCTTAGGATCTTGTAGCTTCACCTGAAGGGATAAAACCCATTAAGTGTAAGTAGTTATACAAGAGAAAGAGAGGAGCGGATGGAAATGTGGAAACCAACAAAGCTAGACTTGTGGCGAAAAGGTATACTCAGAAAGAGGGAATCGATTATGATGAAATATTTTCCTTGGTAGCCATACTTAAGTTCATCCGTATCCTCCTTGCCATTACATGTCATTATGACTATGAGATATAGCAAATAGATGTCAAGACGGCGTTTCTTAATGGCCATCTTAATGAAGACATCTATATATCCCAACCGGAAGGTTTTATTACTAAAGGCCATAAACATATGGTTTGCAAAATGAGACTGTAAAGTCTTACGGTTTCATTCAAAATGAGGATGAACCACGCGTATACAAGAAATTAGAAGGCATAAATGTGATTTTTCTTATTTTATATGTGAATGACATTCTACTCATTGGGAATGATGTAGGGACATTGTCATCTACTAAGCTTTGGTTGTCTAGTCAATTTAGTATGAAGGATTTGGGAGAAGCCAGTTACATTCTCGGGATTAAGGTTCTTAGAAATAGGAAGTAGAAAATGTTAAGATTATCCCAAGTGACATACATTGACAAGATGTTGGCCAAGTTTAGCATGAACTCATGCAAGGGAGCTCTAATTCCTTGCAGTCATGGGTTGTCTTTTTGTTCTAAGGACTGCCCTAAATCCCAAGAGGAAAAAGACAGGATGAGTAGGATTCCCTACGCTTCGGCTGTGGGAAGTCTCATGTACACCATGCTTGCACTAGACCAGATGTCTACTTTGCTGTAGGCTTAGTTAGTAGATATCAATCAAACCCCGAGGAGGTTCATTGACAAGCTGTAAAACATATTCTTAAGTACCTCAATGGTACGAAAGATTATATGTTGGTTTACAGGGCTGATACTTGGTTCCTACTGGATACACAGACCTAAATTTTCAAGCGGAAAAGAATGAGAGAAAATTCACTAGTGGATATGTCTTCACCTTGTCTAGAGGAGCTGTTTCATGGAGGAGTATTAAGCAATCTTGTATTGTTGAATCAATTATGGAAATTGAGTATGTGGCAACTTCGGAAGCATCCAAGAAACAGTTTGGCTTCGGAAGTTCCTTTCAGAATTTGGAGTTATGCCACACATGGACAGACCGATTGTGGTGTATTGCGACAATTCTGAAGCAGTCTCGCAATCCAAGGAATTCAGGAATCATAAGAAGAGGAAACACATCCAGAGGAAGAACCACCTAATCCGGGATTTCATTCAGAGACGGAAAATCGTGGTGGAACAGATAGCCTCAAAGAACAACCTGGTAGATCCCTTCACTAAACCTTTGGCTGAGAGAGTCTTCAAGAGACACTTAGACACTATAGGGGTGGGCACCTACGGACTTTTTTAGTCTTAGAGTGTAAGTGGGAGACTGTTGGAATATATGCCCTCTAGACTAGATTATCTTATGTAATTATCGAATTTATTAATAAAAGAATTTATTCTCAAAATTTATTTGTGAATTTACATTTTTTTTATGCACGAATTTTGTTTGGAAATGACCCATTGTGTTTAAGTAAGTGATCCATGTGAATAGTGGTCTTTTATAGTAAGGTATGGATCATGAGTTACTTAACACATAAATGTTTGTTCTTAACCCATTGATGAGAATGAGAATCTCATCATGTATAGGTTATTGTGTTATGAATTCCAAATAGGGAATGGCTTACTTTTAGCCAGTGAGTAGTCCACTTACTTCATAGTATGAGCGTATTTCAAATACGTAGAACATGACCTATAATAGTGGTTTCTAAAAGTATTATTTAAAAGAAACCCAGACTATTACTGCTACAACATGGACTAATACTCTACTACTTGAGTATGAGTTGGTGGTCTGACGAAGTTAAAAACATATACTTTGATATACTGTAGTTGAGGTTCTTTCGTAGAACCAATATACCTGCATGTTGGGTATATATGACTAGTTAGTTAAGACAGACTTGTATAAGATAGCTTCTACATTATATCGCCCCTTATGACTGTTCGAATGATCTAATTATCTAGGGCCTTGGAGAATATGACTTGGATGTTTACTTTAGGGTAGCTCTCTTGAAAAGTGGAAACATTTCAGGAGTTATGGATCATTGGATTAGAGATCTAAGAATGGTAGATATCTATTAGAAAGGTGTTAGTACACTATTCCTCTCTAATTGCACGGCGATGCGTAGAGGCGTATTTCAGTTATTACACCTGTAGGTTGAAGACTTTGCTAACGCAGCATTGTCCTTGGGGTCAATATTTTCTTATGGTGATATTAGAAAATATTTAAAATACAAAATATAACTCTTTATATAGCAGGGGTATTTTGATAATTTTAGTAGCCAAGGCGATGTGTCTTTTGGTCTCCGGAATGGCCCTTAAGTCATGAAGGATTTAGGTTAAGGAATTGGTCTTGATAATTATGGATTTTTATTTTATTAGTCTAATTTATTATTAGACTAGAATAAAATAAAAGATCTGAGAGAGTATTTATTTTATCTAATTTAATTAGTTAATTAATTATTCAGGGTCCACGTCTCAGATTGAATAATTAGAAAATTAATCTAGAACTAGATAAAAGGTATGAAATTTTATTTGGTCTATTTGGACTTGTTATTATTTATTGAGCTATTTAATAAAGTCTAAAAAATAAATAATTGAAATTTATTATTTATGAGTGTTCAAGTCCAAGAATAAATAATTTTATCTGACCCAATGAATAAGACCAAGGTAAAATAAAATTTATAAAAAAAAATTATATATATTAAATTAATTAATTAATTAAAATTAAAAAAAACAACACGGGATGAATCCCGTGTTGTTCTGTGTGAAGGATAATAGAAAGCATAAGTGCTTTGTATTTTCACGCAGATGGATGTAGTCTCACGGGATGTGGAAATTAAAGATAAAATGCAGGTATGATTGTTTGAGATATTTTTTGGAGAAATTGGACTTCTGCATTGAATTTTGATTCACAGTAACAAACCCAAAACATCACAGAGAGAAAGCTTCGTTGAAGCTTTGAAAAAGTTGATCAAAACCTAAATTTCAAGCATTCACCGGCTGTACTACGGGCACCATTTCGGAAGATCGAAAGTTTCGCGTGGATGAGATGCAGTAGACGTTTGCAAGGACGTGAGCCACTAACCTCAAATATCCTTATACAGACATCTACACTAGTGCAAAAAGGGCCACTTAATCATAGAGATAAAATTTTTGTTTTCCTAACATGCTTTCATTTTGATGGTTTTTGTCATTTTAAGCCTTCAGTAACCCTCTGTTGAACTCAAGTTTTAACTCTTTTATCACTAAAATAAGTTACCAATTTGATTAATTCAATTTAATTTACTGTTGATCTGCATTTTGTCTAAAATATGTGAATAGAAGAATAGGCATAATCAGTCCATCATGCATCAATCAGGAATTAAAAAAAAAATTAGAAGGTGCTATCACTCTATAATTCATCAAGTATGGTAATATAGTTGTTGCAATGTCAATTGTTATTTCAATTGAAAGTCCTTGATTTTGACAAATAAAATTTGTGAAATGCAGTCCGCTCAGCTTCCAGCAGAATAAGAGGGCCTTTATTGGAAGAGTTAATAGGTAAGCTCTATTTCTGCATACTTTCTTTTTCCTTTTTTTTTTTTGTTGCCCTTTTGGTTTATTTGGAAGATGATGCGGTGGAAGATGAATGTCTATTCAAATAGTAGCTTTTTTTAGATATGATGGAACTCATTTAATAAAAATAGTAAATTTTAACAAGAAAAATCCGTAGTAAATTGTATGTTGTGATTTATATAATGAATCATGGGTAATTTGTGAAAAGAAACAAATACTTTATTCTGCAAACCTTTTCCCCCTTCCTTAGTATGATAATTGATCTAATTTTTTTGCAATAATTGTTGTTCTTTTATTTTTATTTTTTTTACCTCTATTGGACTGAGCTCACTGTATTGTAATTTGTTAGCCGTAAGTTGTTAGCTTTTCTACCTTCTATGCAAGGCTTGCACTCGAGCAATTTCTCTCTTTTCAGAAGAGTCATTGAATGTTTGAGATTTCAATTGGGTAAATTGTTCATGACAGATCATTAGTGCAAAATAGGGTTGTTTTGGTTGTCTGATTTCATCATTCTTGATTCTTCCAATTGTACTTTCTACACCCTACCTTTTTCTTCTCCTGGAGGTAAAGTTAATGTCTCAAGATTCTTTGAAAATATTACAATAGACCTACGTTTAAGGAAGGGAAAGATTTTGTATTGCGTTCATATGTTGAATTTATGTTATCTTTTAGAGAATTGTGTATATGGGCTATTCTGTTAATGTTATTGAATTTTGATTTTCCTTGTTATCTGATTTGATTTTTTGTTTTGTTTGTACTAGAAAGTGTGATCTTGAAGCTAGCTAGAAATGGCATGGCAGAATATGCAGATTGTGAATTGGGTTCAGCAATGTTTAATAAGCAGAAGAACTTTGCAGCTAATTATAAAAGAAATTTATATGTTGCTGAAAAGTGTAATCATACTATCTGAAAAACTAGTAAATGAGGAGAGTTTTATCTTTTTTCTTTTTTTTCGTAACTGATTCTCTGACATGGATTGCAATTGCATGTGGATATTTCATTGTTGTTTTATTTTTGGTTTTGGAGATGTGTTGTTATGGTATGGGGTGTGAACAATTTTTCTAGGGGAATATAAGAGGAAAGAATGTCCATTGTACTGTGTCGAGGTTTAAATAAGTTTTAGGCAAGAGACTTGAGAGTTTGGATACCATAATGTGGGTATGTTCGCCATAGCAAACAATAAAGACACTATTCTTAATGCAATTGGATGTATAAATTTTATTAAGTTTCATTTTTTGGGGCTAATGCTTCCTGCCATAACTTGAATTAGGTTTGATATTTTTCAATATGAGTTGAGATTTGAATTGTGCATCAATCTGTTTTGTATTGCTCTGTGCTATTGTTGTTGATTCCATTCTTTATTATGGGAATATTGCTTAAGTGTGACCACAATTTCTAAAGATTATTCTAATTCAACTGGAAAGGATGGCGTTGCTCAAAATGTGACATTCTCCGATGATTTTGAGCTGACATTTATTCCTGAGCTATGTGCTCTAATAATATGTGAGGAGCTTTGTCTTTAATTTGACATATATTTTGTGCTTTGCAGGCCTCCTGGTGATTCTTACATGATACGTTTTGGGGCCCATTTAGTGTTTGTGCTTAGATATTTGCTTGAAGACTAAATGAAGGATACTTTCAAAGAGAAGATTATCATAGTTGGCAATCGCATTCTTCACATGTTAGACAATTTTCATCTATGTGCATTAAATTCTTGAGTTGAAATTAGTAATTCAATAATTCATATTCTACATATACTCTTTTCTTAGAATATGTGGATTGTCTACCATATTTTTGTGTAGGAACTTTTTGAATGACAAAGGACCTGTGCATTTGAGATGCAACACATTTCTATTACTATAATTTGCATAATGTTTTTTGCAACTAATTGTTCGCTAATTTTTTTTCTACAGTGAGAGTTGTACTTTAAATTAGTGATTAGTGAAGTACAACTATAGATAACTGTTCCAAGCTATGGCATGCTTCAGCAAGGAAGATAGCATTATGAGTGTTTTTCTTGAGAAAGAAAATTACTTCAAAATAGATAAGTGGGATGGGATGAGAAACAAGTTTCTTTATTACTAGGGGGACTTAATTAAGAAAAAACTTAGGTAATTATTTTGACTAGAATTGAATCTTTTGTTTTTGTACAGACCATAAATATGTGATGCCATCCTATGTGACTTGGTTTTATGCTAATATTTTAGATTCTTGTTTATTTTTCTGTTTTTGTTTGTAGATGAGGAATATTGATAACCCTATGGTACAATATGTTGCTAATATTCGTTGGATTTGTCGAAAGGGTTCACTTAGCCCTATATGAAAAATGGTATTTTTCTTGGTCGATTTCTGGGTGCATGCTTTATGTGATGGAGATATGTTTTCTTATGAATATGGGTGGAAAGGGTGCTTGTTAATTATTTGATTAGAAATTTTTGGACCCTTTTGCAAGAAATATCTTATATCCGGAAAAGGATATGTAATTGATGCCGATGTTAGTTTCCTGTTGAATCAGCCATTTTCATGAGTGGCCCATTCGGCAACATTAAGGTGGTTCTGGACTTGGCATGTAGTCTAGGCATCAATCAGTTCAGCTTTATTTTCTTTGCTCTTGGCTCTTACTGATACCACGTAGCCATAGTTACTAAGTATATATTCCAGGCAGAATATAAATGATTTTCTTGGTATATATGTTTTAGTGTTCATGTTGTCTTATGTTTGACCTTGTCTAATCATGCTCAACATTTGTACAGTGGAAATGCTGATTCAGTGGTTCCTATGACTGCAACTCGATAGTCACTTGATGGTTTGAAGCTTCCGACTATCACTAATTGGTATCCATGGCATGACAATAGAAGGGTAAGTTATATTTCCCTCAAAATAGTTTCAACAAAAATACTACACAAAAACAATACTAATAAAAGAATACTCTTCATCCATTGCACTAGCGAATTGGCTCTATCAGTGCAATGGGTTACTTGTTTCACCCGATTTGAAAGATCTTATCCGATATAGTCTGGATTTGAGATTTAACAACTATAACTATTAGTAAGTATAGTATTATAACAACTATCATTAGGAAAAAGTATTAGAATAGTTGTTGATACCATTCTGAAAAAAACAAAAACGAGTAAAATAAAAAAATAAAAAAATATTATTAATAACCACAAATATTATTAAAATATATATAAAAAAGAGCAAACAAAAAGGTTGATTATAATGTATTACAATATTATAATACATTATGTACATTATAATGTATATTATAATATACATCATATATTATCAATCATTTTATATATATTTATTTAATTCTCATTTCCTTATATTATTAGTCCTTACCTTTGTTGAATGTTATTTTCGTTTTTTTAGTTTTAAGTAATGTGCGATTAAAATTTCCTTTCTTTGTTGTATCCTTAGTGACTAATGTTGGGGTTTGTGTACATGTAGGGTTTGCAGATCAAATGACAAAGTTTATGGTAACAAAGTCAACTTCTCTTCCTTTACATTAGGTCCAGATCAAATGATTTCCTTACTCTGACAGTTATGATTTCTCTTTTTCACGGATAAATAAAGTACACATTTTGAAACTGTGATTTCCTTTAACAGTCCTGAAATCTTGTTATCACATAAAATAATCAGAATAAGAAATTTTAGAAGTTAAAAGTTTTCATCTTTGATAGGTGTCAATACTCTTTAGTACATTTGTATTGACGTTTTCTATTGGTCAAAGAACAAAGATTTAATCTCTAACGTAAAACTCATGGAGTTTGTGAATTTTTCATTTTATCATGCTTCGTTTAGTATAATAGGAAGCAAGATTAAATTTTTTGGTTTCCTGGATAGTTTTACATTTTCATGTTTCGTACTTCAACTTAGCCTTAGTTTCTTGAAAAACTAAACAATAACCACAAATAGGGGGGAAATACATAAAAAAGGAGCAAGATTATGAAGCAAAATTTGGAAACTAACAAATTTAAAATTACAACTGCTACTAAAATTATTGCTCCACAAATATTAGTTCCATAACATTAGCTGATGGAGAATTAGTTGCTATGCTATTTGGAGCTATTGGTAAGGTGTGGAAAGCCGATGAGAAACTATTTGATGCTGTAACTGGCGCGAGGTATGTTGTTTTTTTTAGAAACTATTAGTTGTTATGTCACAGAATAGTACATTTAATGGTTGTTTATCTAAATTAAGTTTAGATATATATTTGGCAAATATTTAAGCAGAATGCTATTTTGTTTGGCAAAGGTTTTGCAACAGTAGTTATGAATTTTTGAATCATAGAAGTCAGGATTCTTCTTCTTGGTTCTGGTGCGGAAGTTCAAAGAAATATGTAGAATGCAATGAAATAGTGTGTTAGATATGCTAAAAGTTTAGTGGATCTGATTATGTGCTAAGTATATTGGTTGTCTATGTAAACATGATTGGGCAACCATTCGGTGTTTTGCGACGATGGTTTACCATCAGAAGCCCACGTATGATGCACAATGTGATAAAAATGTTAACATATTTGTATAGAATCCATAGGGAAAAAGCATAAGGAATGTGCTAAATGAATAAAAAAGACTGAAATTAGAAGCATATCTATCTGTTTTGTATCTTTGTTATGTAATAGAACCTTTTATCTTATCATTTTCTAATTTTCATAGTTACTAAGCTGAAAATATGTACAATGCACTGAAATATTGTCTTGGATATGCTATAAGCCGAAGCTTTGATATATATTGTAATGTTGCACTTGACTTTGTTTGTGATGCTAATATTTCCTTTTTTTTTTCTTTTTTGGAATATATAAAAAAATATACAAGGAAGAAAATTTTTATTGTTCCCAAAAAAAGGGGGAAAAGTTGTCCTTTTTCTCTTCCTGGTTGTTAATGGCAAAAACTAGGTTCTGCTGAGGTATAGATCAAGACTGAAACATTAAATTTTATGAATTTCTTATGTATTTTAAAGATGTTAGTCAAGAAACTATCTATATGTATCATTTTGTCAGAAATTACATCGTTCTAATTTTCTTCGTTTTGAAACTACATCAGGCTAAACATTTTAGTTGTTATCAATGACTTGGAAATTGGTCAAAGTTCTTTGGCCTTATATCCATGGCATACACTAAAGTGGCATTTCATATTCATTATTCTTGAAGCAACAAAAGTAGTTATGAGCCTAAAAATATAGTTGTTTGTTCACTGACTCTGGTGATTTAGTTGATTAAAAAGATCTAATATTTAGGTCTTGATGACTGATATATTAATCTTGAAGCTAAATGTTGTGGCATTTGGAGCACATTTCTCAGTTTCCTTCTTTCTTTCAGGATCACTTCTTTATTGTTTTTGGTGCTAGTGGAAGTCATCTTATTTTCTTTTTTTAACATTATATATTCATGTAGTCAGATTTTGTTGCTGACTCATGATATTTGCTTCCAGGTAAAACTAGAAGGGGACATTAATCAAAGTGTGGTTTATTACAAGAAATCTCTATACTATAATTGGCACTATGCTGATGCCATGTACAATCTCGGGGTTGCATACGGTGAAATCCTTAAGTTTGACATGGTAATTTGTGATGGCAAAATTATCTTTGCTTCTTGTTTTCTTTGATTTTCCTTTTGGCATTTCTTACCCTGCTGACTGCATAGGGTACAAATTTGTCATGTATCAATTTTGACTTGTACCGAGATGTCCTGACTGTTCATTATTTGATTCCCCCCCTTTAGATTTCCATTTGTCTTTTTCCTGGTGATAGAGACTTATGCTTCATAAGTTATAAGTTTGTTAACAATCACATGAGAAACAGCACTAATGAAAAGAACATAAATATATGTTGCTTATATTTCTCTGTTGATTCATCTGAGTTGACCAATAAAAAAGGACATAAATAATATATATATTTGTCTTTGTTTACTCCTAATTGAGCCATCTACTTCCTGTGGCTGATGTGTCCATATTCACTTCTATTAGTTTTGTAACCAAATGAAATTATTGCAAATTATCAAGGTGACAGAGGTCGGAGTTTTATATTCCTTTAGCTTTTATCTTCTTATGGAGTAAAAAATTGACATTTTGCCCACAGAAAATGGACATTCTGTATGAGAAGTATTATCAGTCTTGTGTGTTAATTAATAGCATTTAATTTGCTCTTAGAGATTACTATCTAAAATTGTTATATTTTAATTTTCAACTATTGTCAATGTTACCTATATATGTTTTCTTCTTTGCCATTTAAGTTATTGAATTGTTGTATTCAGGAATGGACTGGTCACAATCGATTTGTTAGAGTAATGCCAAACATCCCTGCTGTTGTTGGTCAGGCAGCATCTGGTATAGCCATTCTCCTTTGAGATTGTCCAAGTTTTATAATAACTCTACAATATGTGGTTGGTATATCAAGTTACTTATTTTTCCTTTTTGTGCCTATGTGTATGACAATGATATTTAACATTATTCTTCCTCTCTGATAAGTAGTTTTATTAGTTGATTTAATGGCAAAATATTTGTTAGTTTGTATGAATTGTGAGTTCTTATTTTGAGGTCCTGAAATCCAAACAAAACTTCTACGTCAGGTTAGAAGATGGAGCAATTTCAGAACCATGAGCATGAATACATGGTTGATGACTACACTGACTTTGATGACAATTGATATGACTTTTTTTTGTGGCTTTTTTCTTGGTGTTGTGGTGGCTATGTATTCAACTCAATCAAAGGGAACTAAAACAGTGACTTTTCTTGTGACAAAAGGAGAAAGTAACCTAACTATCTACACATCCTTCAAACCCTTGAAGAACAAAGCCCCAAAGACCCTCAAGATGAATAGAAAGTTCTACTAGATTCTCACCCTAACATCCTTGAAGCAACAAAGGCAAGCAAGAACATGTAGAATAGAGAAAATAGGCACTCAAATATTGAATTTCAAACAAACCTTAGAAGAATAAAGCAACTAAGACCTATTTAAAGAAAATAACATTGGATTATCCAAAAGATTTATAGACTCTTACAAAAGGAAGACTAACCCTTAAGCTTGGTCTTGAACAAGATGAACAAGGAGGCTAGGGCTTCTCAAGATTCTCTCTCTATTTGAATTAAAGCTTAAGTGAATTGTCTTGTCAAAGCAATAAAAATGCTATTTGTACCACTCTAACCCTAGCTAAGTAATCCCTGAGGTTTAGTTACAGTTTTTGGTCAAAATAAGTCTTTACAAGTAATTAAAAGTGAAGAAAATCGGAGAAAAATATTAAAAAGCGGAACAGTCGATGACTGTCCATGACTAAGTCGGCGTCGGTTTGGAACCTCACAATCGGCGCCGGTTTAGTTCTGCATTCGGCCGGTTCTTGTTTGCTGGAGTGTTGATTTTGGACAGAATGCAGCCGGCACCGGCTGTCCTCTGGACGCCGCCCTTGTCAAATTTAACCCATTTTGCTGTCGGCTTAAATTCTTGTTGGAGTTCTTCGCGGATGGCCATCAACACAAACTCTTGACTCGCTCCCTCAACCCTCCAATCCTCCTTCATTCTCAAGCATTGTTTGATGATCAATTGAAAATCAACTTGAAGCTTCTTGGTCTTCGCTCTAGTTATCAGTCCTTGTCCTCCATGATGAAGTGGAGTCTCATCATCTCCCCCTCTTTGAAAGGATTCGTCTTTGAATCTTCGCCATCATCTACATCAAAATGAGAAAGGTCACTAACATTAAAGGTAGCACTAACATGATACTCACCCAGTAGATCTATCTTATAAGCATTATCTCCAACTTTGGCAAGAACTTGAAATGGTCCATCCCCCATTATATCAAGTTTGCTTCGGCATTGCGTGGGGAATCTCTCCTTGCAAATGTGCACCCATACCCAATTGCCCAGCTCAAAAGAAACCTTTTTCCTTCCTTGATTGAGCTTATGGGCGATCTCTTCGTTGCGTTTTGCAATGGTTTCCTTCACCTTCTCATGGAGTGCCTTCACCATTTCTGCTTTCTTAGCTCCATCAAGCTTCAACCGTTCACCTATAGGTAAAGGAACTAAATCTAAAGGAGTTAGATGATTAAAACCATATACAATTTCAAAAGGAGAATAAGAAGTGATAGAGTGAATAGCCCTATTGTATGCAAACTCAATATGAGGCAAGCACTCCTCCTAATTCTTCAAGTTCTTCTTGATTATGGCCCACAAGAGTTGGGTGAGTGTATGATTGACCACCTTGGTTTGTCCATCCGTTTGGGGATGACAAGCTGTGGAAAACAAAAGATTAGTTCCAAGTTTGTTTCATAAAACTCTCCAAAAATGGCTAAGAAATTTTGTATCCCTATCTCAGATAATAGTCATTGGAATCCCATGCATTCTCACTACTTCCTTAAAGAATAAATCTGCAATATAGGAAGCATCATTAGTCTTGGAACAAGCCACAAAATGAGCCATTTTAGAAAATCTGTCAACAATCACAAATATAGAATCCTTGCCCCCCTTGGACCTAGGCAATCCTAAAATGAAGTCCATTGAAATATCAACCCAAAGCACATTAGGTGTGGGCAAAAGAGTATAAAGACCATGTGGAAGAGCTCTAGACTTAGCTCGCTTTCAGGCAATGCATTGAGAACAATGTCTCTCCACATCCTTTCTCATTTTTGGCCAAAAGAAATGTTCCTTAAGGATGTCTAAGGTTTTTGCAACACCAAAATGCCCCATTAGTCCCCCACTATGGGCTTCCCAAACTAGCAACACCCTAATGGAACCCCTTGGCACACAAAGCCTTGCCTCCCTAAACAAAAAACCATCATGCCTATAATATTTAGCAAATGCACCTTTCTCACAAACATGAAAAATATCCCCAAACTCCTTATCATCAATATACAAATCTTTCACAAATTCAAAACTAAGAAATTTAGCATCCAAAAAGTTGAGGAGTGCATACCTTCGAGATAGTGCATCTGCTACCACATTTTCCTTACCTTTCTTGTATTGAATGACATATGGAAATGTCCCAATGAACTCCATCCACCTTGCATGCCTTTTGTTCAAATTTTGTTGGCTCTTGAGGTGTTTAAGGGTCTCATGATCGGTATGAATGACAAACTCTCTTGGCAAAAGGTAGTGTTGCCAATACTCTAAGGTCCTCACCAAAGCAAAAAGCTCTTTGTCATAGATAGAATAGTTAAGGGCTGCCCCGGACAATTTTTCACTAAAGTATGCAATGGGTTTTCTATTTTGGGTCAAGACCGTACCTATTCTCACCCCACTTGCATCACACTCTATCTCAAAAGCCTTCTCAAAATTGGGAAGAATAAGAATTGGAGCTTGGCTCAAATTTTCCTTGAGGGTTTGAAAGGCTTGTTGTTGGGTTTCCTCCCACCTAAATCCCACATTTTTCTTTACCACTTCGGTTAGAGGGGCTGCTATAGTGTTAAAATTTTGGATGAACCTCCTATAGAAACTAGCTAGCCTATGAAAACTCCGAACTTGGATAATGGTGGTTGGGGTTGGCCAATCTTGGATGGCTTTCACTTTTCCCTCATCAACCTCAATCCCTCTTGCACTCACAACATACCCAAAGAATGTAATCCTCTCCCAATAAAAAGAGCATTTCTCAATATTAGCATACAATCTCTCCATTCAGAGAGCCACAAGCACACTTTGAACATGATTTAAATGATCCACATATGATCTGCTATAAATTAATATGTCATCAAAGTACACAACAACAAATTTCCCAATGAATTCCCTCAAAACATGATGCATTAATTGCATAAAAGTACTAGGAGCATTAGACAATCTAAAGGGCATAACAAGCCACTCATACAACCCTTGTTTAGTTTTAAAAGCCATTTTCCATTCATCCTCTTCTGGTTTCCTAATTTGGTGATAACTGGATTTCACATCAATTTTTGAGAAAATGCATGCACCAAATAGCTCATCTAGCAAGTCATCTAACTTAGGAATGGGATAGCGATATTTTACCATTATGTTGTTGATAGCACGACAATCCATGCACATACGCCATGTCCCATCCTTTTTGGGCACCAAGAGAACCGGAACCGCACATGGGCTTAGGCTCTCTCTCACATGTCCATTCTCAAGCAATGCCTCCACTTGCTTTTGCAATTCCTTGGACTCCTTCAGATTACTTCTATATGCCGGTCGGTTGGGGATGATGGCTCCAGGTACAAAGTCAATTTGATGCTCAATTCCTCTCAATGGTGGTAGTCCTTCGGGCACCTCATTTGGGAAAACATCTTCAAACTCTTGAAGAATAGCTGCAATTTTGTGAGGCAAAGACAATGTGGAATCATTAGTAGAAACATAAGAACCTTTGCATAAAAGAAGAATAACCAGTTCCTTAGCTTCTATAGCCTCTATAACCTCACTCTATTTTGCAAAGAAATTCACTCTCTTTTTACCTCCCCTCTCTAGGCCTTGCTCATTTCTATCATTGATTGTCAAAGGCACTTGCTTACTCATTCTCTATCTCAATTTTTTTTCTTGCGTCTCCTTTTCTTTCCTCTCACTTTCTTGTTTTTGCTTAACTTCTAGTGCTCCCTTCTTCTTCTTCTCCTTTTCTTTCATGATTTTTTGGTCTTTGCTTACCTCACTAAGGGCCATGGGGTGAGGGTAAACTTAGTTCCCTCTTTGAGTAAAGAATAAGTATTCTTTCTCCCATCATGTTTCACATGCCTATCATATTGCCAAGGCTTCCCTAGTAGTAAGTGTCCCACTTGCATGGGCACTATATCACAAAGTACATCATCCTTGTACTTCCACATTTCAAAAGACACCAACACTTGCTTGTTTACTCTTATTTCCCCACTATCATCCAACCATTGTAGTTTGTAAGGCTTGGGATGCTTAATCCAACTCATGTCCAATTCTTCAACCAAATTCGCACTAATCACGTTAGTGCAACTCCCACTATCCATAATGACACTACAAGGGGTCTTGTTGATTAGACACCTAGTGTAGAAAATGTTCTCTTTTTGTTAGTGGTCTTGATCCTCAATGGCTTGTGAGCTCAATGACCTTTTTGTGACTCCCACTAAGGAGTTTTCTTATCCAACAACTTCCCCTTCATCACTCTCCCCATCTCCAATTCCCTATTGGTTTCCTTGGTACATTTCTTCCTCTTCTTCTTCGTCGGTAGAAACCTCACCATAGAGATTGGTATACATCGTCCTCTTGCTTGGACACTCATGGAAAGTATGTCCATATCCTAAGCACTTAAAACACTTGATATCTCTATTCCTTTGTGGCCTCTCAATGGTTTTCCCTTTGTCCTTGTTCCATCCTTCCCTAGGTTTCCAATCCTCCTAGGTTTCCAATCTTCTCTAGGTTTCCAAGCCTCCCTTGGTTTCTTGAAGTCCATTTGATATGGTTTAGGGGCTTCAACCTTCTTAGTTTGCACCTTACTAGTTGTGTTGGGATTTGGAAGTGTTGATCTAGTAAATACCCTCCTCCTTAATTGTCTTTTAATCTTCATGATGGCATGTACCATATCCTCCAAGCGATCATAGGGGTGCAATTCTACCAAATTGGTAATCTCCCTATTTAATCCTCCCAAAAATCTTGCCCTAGTAGCTCTTGGATCCTCATGGATTTGAGCTCTCATCAACATAACCTCCATCTCCTTATGGCAATCCTCCACACTCTTATTCCCTTGCTTGAGTGTTTGGAGTCTTTGGTAGAGATCATTATAGTAATAGTGTGGTATAAACCTTGCTCTCATCATGTCTTTCAACAAATTCCAATTAGCTACGGTTTCTTCTCTCATTTGTCTCCTTTGTTGTAACACCCCACTACCTAGGCCCATCAGGGCCGGGGATATCACCCCGTCCAGAGAACAAGGGGTCTTTATAACTAGGTTACAAAAAAAAAATAAAATAAATACTTTAAAATTAAACTTATTACAACCCAAAAGATAAATACTGGAACAAATCCAAATAAACTATTTGCAACAATCTCTCAAAACATCACATAAAGTAAATAACATGAGTCTTCAAAGCATAGGCGACAATCTAGCTAATGACCTCCACAGCAGGATCTTCCTGAAAACATGGCGTAAAAGGTGGTGAGATAAGAATCTCATTAAGCCCGTGTGTGCTTTGAGTGTTTCAGGTAAAATAATTCATGTATGCAAGTTGTAAAAGTTTCATAAGAAAAAGATGCTGGCAAGCAATAAATAAGTGTTGAAAATAAAGAGTGGCGTTTCACTTTTCAAACCATACATGTGCACCATAAATACAACCACTCAAATGGGTAGCCATGGGTTACTACACGTTGGGCCCCACGACTAGATAACAGTCAGAATGCCACACTTTGTGCAAGCTGACAAAAGGTAGGTGTACAGCCTACCGGGTGAGATACTCCTCCATCTCTACACCCAAACTTACCGGTGGTCCACTCCGGAACACACAATCCACCTGACTGAAACTTGCTAGCTCGGACCGGTATGACCTACTGGACTGGCATCCTATCCAGAAAGGACTCACCCCTCAGAGGTGGCCACCTATTGAGAGACTTACCCTAACCCCTTCAAAGACTAGTCCTGGTGGTCTACTCTTATTGAGTACTCAACGTTGATTGCTCCACTTGGGAGAAAATTGACCATACTTTGCTTTATTTGGAAATAGCAATTAAGGGTTTCTAAAAGTCTTGTCAAAGTTGGGTTTTGGAAAAAGTTTAGCATTTTGTGTAAAACTGCTTGTTTAACTTTCAAATGATTTGCTTGACTGAAATAAAAAGGAAAAACAGTCCTTAATTGCCTTCACAAAATAAATGTCCATATACATCATGTTTGGCTTGCCACAACAACTTTTTGGTCTTCACAAAACTCCATGCTGGAGCTTACCTGATTCTTTGCTTGCTCAACTCAAACGTCTTCCAAGGCTGTCCTAACCCCGCCTGGGGTAAACACAAAACATAAGGTTACATTCAAACTATACCTGCCTTACATAAATAATTTCTTAGCTCAACCAGTTACAACCATGACTAGCCATGACCCTAATGTCCTAAGCTTTAAGGCTAGGTGATAAAGAATTTTATAAAATAAGTTTTAGTTGATAAGTTAAAATAACTTGGGGTTCTAAAATAATTGCTAATAAATTATAGACCCAATTAATAATTCTTGAGTGATATTTTTAATAAATAAACTAAGGTTTGAATATTGAACAATATTAAGTCCTAAATAATATTAATAAGTGGTGATTTAAAAATAGCTTTATTATAAATAAATAATAAATTACAAATGACCTTTAATTAATTTTTAAATAGATAATAAATAATTAGTAATAAATAAAATTAATAATGAATGAATTATTTTAAATTTTAATTAATAAATAACAAATAGATTTTAATATGAATAATATTTTATTTATTGTAAAGGATTTATTACTATATATATTATTTTTAATAAAAGATCTCATTAATTTGATAAAGAAAATATTAATATTTTAATTAATGAACCACTCCAAATCTCTCTAGAGTTTCGAATTTTATAGAGAAAAATATAGTAGTATTCTATTCAAGGTAATAAAATTTGTTAATAAAAATAATCTAGACTTAACAAGAAAATACTTTTTCACCATGATTTTCCTATTGCTAGAAAGGATTCATGAACACATTCTCCAACATCAAATAATAAACCAATCCATTCAAGTACACATGCTTGACTTATCACATACTATCACAAGGCTAACTTTCTCCTAGGCATAATCACCAATCATGGCTTCAATGAAAAATAAGAACACAAAAACCTAATCACCTTTGGTGTCATGGTCTCTAACATGCTTCAATCATCCATAAAATTCATTAAGCACGAAAAACATACATTCATTCAAAAGAAAATTCATACAACCCAGTCCTATACAACAATCATCATGCCTTAACTCCATCCCCTTAATCCACATGCATATACTCAATCCCTTATCCATATTTCATTCTTCCTATCAATATCTAAGAGACATGAATGCTGAATTAAAAGAAGGATTAAAGGAAAATACTTGATTCGATGAACACTTCGATGAAGAATTAAGAAGGTCCATGCAATTGAGAGCCTTGAATGATCCAATGGAAAAACGGCCATGGTTGATGGTTGATCAACCATTTCGGTTGGAAGAGAGAGAGAGAGAGAAAGAAAGAGAAAGAGAGAGAGAGAGCATTAGAACAGTACAATCGAATGGAAGAAGATGAACAAGAACGTTGTTCTTGACTTACCTTGTTGATGTTCTTGAGACCTTCAAAGAAAGGTTAATTTTGATCCACTCGAAAATTCTTGTTTGCGAGGTTTTGTGTTATAAATACCAGAAATGAAGTTTAGAGATTAAATGGAAGTGATTTGGAGTATTTGAGAGTGATTGGAGGTGTTTAGAGTAGGGTTAGGCTTGAAGAAGGTTAGTGTGTGTTCTTGGTGTTCTTGATGCTCTAGGTGAAAATGGAGAGAGTTTGAGAAAATGCTGCACCAATTCTGATAGAGGGCTGGCCGAATGGTCTAGAGTGAATGAGGGTTTCGGTTTTCAGCAAGAAGGAGAGAGAATGATCAGATTTTATTTGAAATTTAAATAGAGGAAATGGAGGAGATGTTTAAGGTAAGAGATTAGCTAATGGTGTTTGTTCAATGAAGGTTTCTATGCTCTCCAATGGTGCCGGCTGAACAAGGTGGTCTTGCTGAAATGATTGAAGGTTAATGTTGCTCTAAGGCTGGCCAAAATTCAGTCTTAAATGGCAGAGGGAATTATGGTTTATTTGCTTAATTCAAGAGTGTTTTAATGGAGTAAAATGCTAGAATTATTTGAAGTTTCAAAAAGAGTTTAAATGGAGTGATCTTAGGAGTGTTTTGAGGTGTGGCTATGGAGTCCATATGCTCAAGGTAAGTGTGGGGTTAATGATGTTCAGT
Source organism: Voacanga thouarsii (assembly GCA_026120185.1). NCBI lineage: Eukaryota > Viridiplantae > Streptophyta > Magnoliopsida > Gentianales > Apocynaceae > Voacanga > Voacanga thouarsii. Next base: position 4,213,806 of record JANUWF010001102.1, on the reverse strand, counting down.
TTATGGCTGGGCAAGGACCAATTCTACAGAAGTTGAAGGGTGATTTTCGGCCTAGGCTTGAAAGAAGCAAAACTAGAAAATATTCTAGTTTCATGGTTCAAGGGTTTCGAAGGGCTGCAGAATTTCTGCACACCTTCAACCCGATTTGCAGCTGACTCTTGAGGGAGTTTGAATGTCTTTCTAAGGTGGTTTTCCAGCCTTCTTCCTGGAGAAATATAGAGGAGCTCTGCTGGCTTGAAGATGAATCAAAACAGCTTCATTTACTTGGTTGAAAGCTGCGAAAATGACCAGAATTTTCCCTGATTTTGTGCAGTTTGTGCAGTCCGAAAATTGCACAGATTTTCCAGCCTTCAAGCCACATAAAATGACCATTTTTCTGGCAGAAAATGAGTGGGTTTACTGGCTGAATTTTCAAAGAAACGGTCTGCAAATATTCTGGAAAATTTTCAGATTTTCCTTTACTAGAAGATGAACAACATGCAGGTGAGTTTGAAGGAGCTATCATGGTGATTGATTTTCTCTTGGAAACCCTTCCTATTTCTCCTCCTATTTTCGGCCAACTTCCCATCCTCCAAAGCTGATTTTTGAAATTCAAGGTGGTGGGATTATCACAGAATTTTTTTGGAATTTAAAAGAAAGAATTTAATGGTTTTAAATTATAAAGATGTTAGGACAAGCTAGAGGTAATAAAAGGAAAAGAATTCCTCTAGAATTCTTTTTAGGACATGAGGATAAGATTAGGACATTCTCTTCATGTCTCCCCTAAGACAACATTCCTATTTTCATGAAATGCAAGAAAACAAAAATTCAAACTTAGTTAAGATAATCATGACAAAAACTTAAATGATAGGATTCGAACTCATGACCTTAGAAAGTAATTCACCAAGCTCTAACCACTAAACCATACTAATTCTTATTCTTATTTTCTCACCCCACATATTCTTCTTATTTAATTCTCAAGCTATCTTCCTAATTTGACCTCAAGCAAAATTACCATTTTACCCCTCCTACTCAATAAGCATAACTAAGCATTTTAACCTATAATCCACAACTCTAAAGCACATAAAATCATTCAAAAACATATATATTCATGCAAAATAATATGATATGCATCCTGACACCCTTACTCTAGGGTTGGCTTTAGGTGGGGTTTCACATTTGTGCACTAACTTGCTCCCACCATACCAAAGCATACTCCGAGAATCCCAAAATAGCCAACCTCACTTTTGACCTCTCACTATAGTTATGGCTTTCTAGAAATATCTCCATTTTGCTTTCCTACTCAAAATAAGCTTCGAGGTCACTTTTGCCATAGAATGTAGGCACTTTCAACTTAATATGGTTCAACTCCGTTTCCACATCATATCCTTCTCTCCTTCCTCCTCTATGGCCCCATTCTCTATGTTGTTCCCCAAAAGCCTCGACATGATCCACCTCATACTATTCATCAACTCTCTCAAATTCTCTTTCTAATCCCCTTACATTAATCCCTCCGTTCCTTCCTTGACCTCTTCCTCGTCCTCCTCTCAAGCCATGTCTTCCTCCTCTCATAGGAGCTTGTTGGATACCCCCAATAGAGTGTTCATCCCATTCTTCCCCTTGTTGGGCATGTAACGGAGGAGTGTGAGCATCACCATCCCTCATCCTTGGACTAGGCACTTCATACCGCTCTTGGCCTCTCCTTTGTGCAATGGTAGAAGACTGTCCAAGATGGTTTATCAACTCCCTTGTCAAGTTTTGGAACTCGCTTTGCATTATCCTCATTATCGCTTGCATATCTTCATGTAGTCCCCTAGCATCAAATTGTTCTTCTTGAGGTCTACTAGGTCCACTTGGGTTAGACCTAGAGATCTCTTGTTCATGGGTCATGGTGATGGAATATTACCTTACACCTACAAAATAAAGAGGTTAGAAGAAAAATAGATCCTCACTCACTTTCTTGCATGATGGCTCTCCAAATTAATCACTCCACGCTCGTGTTTGCTCTCTTAGGCTCTTTTAATGATAAGCTCACCCTCTTGCCTTTTTTTTTCTCAACACTCAAGCCTTCTTGTTCGATCTCAATTCTCCCCAATGGCTAAAGATTTAGTCCAGCTAAGTGAGTCACACAAATCAAGAGAATTTTCCAATTTGGAGGTCTTAGGGGAATTTCAACAAACACTTGTTGGGCACCTCAAACAATCAAGTTTTAGGTCAAGAATTTAAGAAAAGGTGGATTCAATCAACTCAAGAACAAGCACTAAGCGCACAAGAAACAATTCTAAGTAAGAAACAAACAAGAATTATCAAAAACAAAGAGACAAGAACAACTAAAACTAGGATGATGAAGAACAAGATGGTCACTAGTGTGCAATAGAGAAATTGAGTTCAATGATCATGGAATTCAATATTAGAATGATATAACAAGTCATAAAAACCTAAGGAATAAAAATCAAGAATCAAAGTTCCCAACTATTGCAAAAAACACTCTCATGGAACATTTATCAAACACCTTGGCTGCAACTCGTCACTCAAGAATAATCAGAATTTTCAACCATATTCAAGCCAAGTTTCACCACAAACACAAGACAAATTTGTTCCCAGGGATTACAATAACTTAAAGGAGCAATTCCCAACAGAAAAATCAAGAAATAACAAAAAATTCAAGGTCTTTTTTGGAGCAAGTTTTGAGTTACGGGATTTTCTGGTTTGTCTCTTTTCTTCACTTTGTAGGGCTCCTTTCTTGTTTTCAAGATTTGATGGGAATCAAGCTTTTCCTTGCTCTAATACCAAACTCTTTGATATGACTTTTTTTGTGTGGCTTTTTTCTTGGTGTTGTGGTGTTTTGGTGGCTATGTGTTCAGCTCAATCAAAGGGAACCAAAATAGGGACTTTTCTTGTGACAAAAAGAGAAAGTAACCTAACTATCTACACACCCTTCAAACCCTTGAAGAACAAAGTCCCAAAGACCCTCAAGATGAATCGAAAGTTCTACTAGATTCTAACCCTAACATCCTTGAAGCAACAAAGGCAAGCATGAACATGTAGAATAGAGAAAATAGGCACCCAAATATTGAATTTCAAACAAACCTTAGAAGAACAAAGCAACTAAGACCCATTCAAAGAAAACAACATTAGATTATCCAAAAGATTTATAGACTCTTACAAAAGGAGGACTAACCCTTAAGCTTAGTCTTGAACAAGATGAACAAGGAGGCTAGGGCCTCTTAAAGTTCTCTCTCTATTTGAATTAAAGCTTGAGTGAATTATCTTGTCAAAGCAATAAAAATGCTATTTGTACCACTCTGACCCTAGCTAAGTAATCCCTGAGGTTTAGTTACAGTTTTTGGTCAAAATAAGTCTTTACAAGCAATTAAAAATGAAGAAAACCGGAGAAAAATATTAAAAAGCGGAACAGTCGACGACTGCCCAGGGCCAAGCCGGCGCCGGTTTAGAACCTCACAACCGGTGCCAGTTTGGTTCTACATTCAGCCGGTTCTTGTTTGCTGGAGTGTTGATTTTGGACAGAATGCAGCTGGCGCCGGTTGTCCTCTGGACGCCGCCCTTGTCAAATTTCAACCCTTTTTGCTATCGGCTTAAATTCTTGTTGGGGTCCTTCGCGGATAGCCATCAATACGAACTCTTAGCTCGCTTCCTCAACCCTCCAATTCTCCTTCATTCTCAAGCATTATTTGATGATCAATTGAAAATCAACTTGAAGCTTCTTGGTCCTCGCTCTAGTAATCGGTCCTTGTCCTCCATGATGAAGTGGAGTCTCATCAACAATTCTTTCGATGACTTCACTGATTCTCCTCGAAGCACAGATGTCGACGACTATGTCGACTCAAATTTTGAACTAGTAATTCTAGTTTTTGTTTTTGGATTTTTAAGTCTTTTTGTTGTTGTTTTGGAAAGGCTGAATAATATAAAAAACTTATTACTATGGGTATCTCTTGGGCCTTACAGAGCAAGTCCAAGAATGATACATCAGCTCTAGAAAGCTAGAAATGGAAAGGATATACAAGGGATACTTTGGGAGATGATGAACTTTATCAGAGACTGGGAGACGAGGTTGAAGCAATACAAGAACTACAAAAGTCTCGTGCGCTCTTGTGAAGAGCTAGAAAAGGTTTGATGCTTTCACTTTTACTGCTGAGCTTTTTGGTCATCTCTTGAGAAAATTTGTTGTTGGGATGATTACGATGTCATTTAGTTTGATCCTATAATGTGGTACATGTGATCACATTTTGTTCTTATCAAACTCAATCAGGGGGCCTATTGCTGTGTATTATTCTTGTTTTTTGGAATTTTGTTGGTAGATAAGGAAAGGCTTTTTGCTAATTCCTCATCGATTAATTTGAATTTGCTTTAGAGAGATTGGTCAGCCTATAGGTCGGGATAAATCTATATATTTCAGAGAATTGAAATGCTTAGAGCAGTTGGAATTTTGTTGGTAGATAAAGAAAGTGTTGTCACGTTTTCAACCATACCCAAGCCTCATCATAAACAAGTGTAATATAAATATGTAATATATACAAACAAAAAATATACAATGTTAACACGAAATTATTGATCATTATACAATTAAAGATATTTCAAGAACAAGCAAAATATATATGACATTTTGTTAATAAAACAAACATTACAAATATATGTATTCAATGTACATTTTTTTAATGCGATAGGCAAAATCTCCATGCGTAGCATAGAGACGCCAACTAGTTATTCCCAAAGGTGAGAAGAAACAATTTCATTAGCCCATTTCTTTTCTTTTTCCTTCCTTTCAAAACTTCCAAACAAGCTAAGCTAACTAACCTTCTCCCCAATCCTATTCTTCTCTACAAATAGTAACTTATATGACCAAAATAAATGCGTTTTTTAAAGTACTAAAATAAATAAAAATAAATTCTCCTTTATTTTTACCGTTTCACTTTCCTGTTTCTTTCTTTTTTTTATCATGAGACTTTTCACCTACTATTTGCTGCAGACATCATATTCATAGGGATTTCAATCTAATGTTTCATCATATTTTCAATTATTAGATGATGATATTCTTCTCTAATCCAAAATAGAAAGAGAGAGTTATAATTGAAATATCAATAATGCACTGAGGGTAATTTCATCATTAGTAAGTTATTGAACAATCTAACATAAGAAATTAAAATTTAGGACCGTTTTACTAGTCCTACTCCATTTAGAAAATGTCTCTCTCTCCCCACTTCTTTTTTACCATGCTTCTCTTTATTTATCCTTTAGATACTACGGCAATGTCTTTGTTTTTCATTCAAGTGTTACTGTTGTGTCTTTTCTAGTGTTCATTCCTGGTAATCTCTTTTTTTTTTTTTTCTCTCTCTTTTTCTTTATAGTTCTATTAGAAAGAATGAAGACTCAGAGATGAGAAATGAAAGAATGGGAAAGTTAGGAAAGAAGTAAGACGTGGGGACAAAGTAAAAAAGATGAATTCGGAGGGAAGTGTTTGGGAGATGAAAAGATTCGAAATCGGGAAGATTCAAAAAAAGAAAAATCTGATAAGTAGGTGGGAGCAAGGGAAGAGACATTTTTAATAGGTGAGATGGGCCGGGACCAGTGGAACGGTCCCAGCCGCTAGTGCCCCGACATGAGACCTTTGACCTAACTTTACCTCAACCTCCTGGCCTCATTATATACTTCTGGCTTTACGGCATCAGCCTTCAAAATACTTCACTTGCTGCTCTCTCACTATCTATTCGGCAATGACACTTAATGATAAAATGGCTCTTGTCAATCTGCTATGGCTTGCAATATTTTTTCCATTGGCAAGCTCATCTGAGCCTCCATTCTCATGTGATCCGTCAAATCCACAATTAAAATCATTTCCATTCTGCCAAACAGCTCTACCTATTCATCAGCGAGTTCAAGACCTCGTCTCCCGGCTAACAATCGATGAAAAAATCTCCCAGCTTGTTAATACAGCACCCGGAATCCCCCGGCTAGGTATACCGGCCTATGAGTGGTGGTCGGAAGCGTTGCACGGTGTTGCTGATGCCGGATACGGTATCAACTTCAATGGTGGAATTAAATCAGCTACTAGCTTCCCTCAAGTCATTCTCACTGCTTCTTCCTTTGATAACCACCTCTGGTATCGCATTGGTGCGGTAAGTCTTGATTTGTCTAGTTCATCCTCTACTTTGTCCAAAATTTGCTGATCTTGCTTCAGTCCAGTACTCAGATGTGGTTTTGAAATGCTGTAAAACACCGACATCCAAGACGAAACCAATTGATATTAAGTAGAGAAGCGGGAAGTTTTGTATGTTTACTAATGTGGATATGAACATTTTGAAGGTGATAGGAAATGAGGCAAGAGCAGTGTACAATGAGGGGCAAGCAAAAGGGATGACATTTTGGGCGCCAAACATAAACATATTTAGGGACCCAAGATGGGGAAGAGGGCAAGAAACCCCTGGGGAAGATCCATTGGTGACTGGAAAATATGCAGTGTCATATGTTAGAGGAATTCAAGGAGACAGTTTCGAAGGTGGGATGCTAAAATATGGTCATCTTCAAGCTTCGGCTTGCTGTAAACACTTCACAGCCTACGATTTGGATCGATGGAAAGGAGTCGACCGATACAGCTTTAACGCTCTTGTAAGTCTTCATTCTTGACCAATGCCCATGATTTGAGCAATATGTGTTTGCAATTAATAATTGATTCTTGCAATAATTCTTTAGTTTACTTTTTCCTTCGGAGATGGGCACTTTATTCCTTTTGATCAGTTTAAGAAGTATGAAACGCATGTCCCATTCTGGCGCAGCCTTTATCGGATTTTGTGTTCAAAGAGTGTAAAATTGGTCCGTGAATGTTGCCAATGGTATTGTTTAAGGGAATTGTCGTTTAGATGGTACATGATTTGTTTGGTTTACATTATAATGTCGTGAGTGGTCCAAAATAAACCTTTGAATTCTTTTTTTTTTTGGCTGATTTGCCAATCCTAATGGAAATTAAAGAGCAGCTTTTAGATCTCCAGTTTTACAACGTACTCTAATTATGTCTAAAACATACTACCAGCTTAGGGAGATTGGAGCTTCTCTCTAATTTTGTCACGCACGTAGATAAATTAAGTTACTATATTTATTTTCATTAATTAAAGATATTAATAGTAGAATTAAAGGGTTTTTGGAATTTGTATTGTTGAATAAAAGAGGTTTTTTATAAAAGTTTAGATAAAAGTATAATTATTTTAATTTAGAGATATTTATTTTTTTTATCACCCCAATATTGAAATGTAGACTGTTAATTTTGGTAGATATTGTATTTCTTTATAAAATACTCTTTCTGTTTTTTAGGTGTTCTTTGAGACTTTAGAACTCTTAAATTTATGAAATTTTAAGAGAAAAAGATTAAATTAATCTTCTTAAAAATATAATAAAATTAATTTGAAAAATATTAGATCATAGTTTGTCATAATAATAATAATAAAGGATGAGAGTAAAATTAGAAAAATAATAATAATAAATACTTGTTTAATTTTTTAAATAACATATAATTGTAAACAAAAATTATTCCAAAACAGGGGGAAAAAAAGGACAATGGAGATAGGGGTTCTTTTTCCGTGTAATAACAGAAGTAGCCAAAGCTTTTGCTTGTAAGAAGCCTTTTCTAATACTACTCACATGAGGTGCTTTGGTGAAAGAGAGAATCCTTCAAAGCATGTAAGGTACACATTATAGGATTCTCTTGGTCTGTTGAGCTCTTTTTATCTCATTTTTCTCTCTCTGCCCCATTCACTTTTTAATACATTATTTGTCAGTACAATATATTTTAGTAATGTATTATTATGCTTTTTCATATATATCACAAAGAAAAAAATAAAAATCGTATTTAAAATTTATTTATAATGTTCATTCTTATTAATAAAATCACTAATTTATTTCATTCTATTCCTGACTCGTATAATTTTCTATGCATGACATTGTAATATGTGATTTACATAAAAGTAAATATAATATACACTTGGATTTAAAAAAAAATATTTAGATTTTTTTTTTAAGATTAGATATGCAAATTTGTATTATTATTATTTTTTTTAAGTGAATGTTGGAATGTGTAGGTTAGCAAGCAAGATTTGGCCGATACGTATCAGCCACCATTTAAAAGTTGCATAGAAGAAGGCAAAGCCAGTGGGATAATGTGTGCTTACAATCGTGTGAATGGCGTCCCAAACTGTGCCGATTACAATCTTCTAACTGAAATAGCTCGTAACCAATGGGGTTTTCATGGGTAAAAATCTTAAAACCTCTGCTTCTTACATTATTTTTTGAATAATATATCTGTCGGGTTTCATAATATTAAATATATAATAAAGTGACATCTCAATTAGTTAGATATATTTTTTAATTGAATAATAAATAAATTCTTAATTTAATTTAGATATTTTAAAAAGAATAGAAGATAGAGACACAGTTAGGTGCACCAGTCTCTCAAAATTTTCAAAAATTATGCATTTAACCTAATAAAATTTAATTTTTTTTAAATATACATTTTATCCTCTTAATTTATTTTTAAAAATTATAGTATTACCTTATAAGATATCTTTTTATCTAATTTATCATCTCAATCCTAAATTCATAATTTCATATTTGACTGAGTTGATGGATCAGGTATATTACATCAGACTGTGATGCGGTGTCCATCATCCATGATAATCACAAATATGCGAGAGCACCGGAAGATGCAATTGCTGATGTCCTCAGAGCAGGTATTTTCCACATCTTTATCGGGTCGGGGAAAATACCGGCCAATTTAGGAGTCTTTTTTCTTTTTTCTTTTTTCTTTCACAGCTACTCCTTTTGATTGTACCCTCTTTATGATTCTAACCAACCACATGCACTGACGAAACACATGATAAGCTCACCTTCACCTTTAGGGGTAAAAGTTAAAACTATATTTGCCTTACCGTTACAATAATTTTTTTTTTCATATTTAAGACTGTCTAAGAAATTACCCTTGTAAAAATACTTAAAATAAACCCAGTTATTAAAATTTTGTATTATACGTTAAATATTCTATATATTTTAAAGAGGAAAACTTTTTAAGGTAATAGTACATAAAAATTAAATCTATATAAGTGTATCAGCTATCCATAGCATATAGTTTTTAGCTATAAAAAATAGAATTTAAAGACATACTATGAAAAAAACCCTGTCGAATGCAACCCTCAATACCTTTCTCCTGCTTTCATTTTTATGTCCATTATAGATCTTATATTTTCATATTAGTTGAAGAAATAAATAATGTCCTTGAATCAATTATCAATTTGTATTTTGAAAAAAATTTAAAAACCAAAACAAAATTCCATTCTCATCCCATAGTCTAGTCGGTAGACAATCATGCAAACGTTTAGCAAATAGATCTACCCCGGAGAAACTCTTTTGGGCCCAGATGTCCGGAATTAAATGACTTGGGCTCAAAGAAAAGTGACTAGTCTCCAAAACCCAAAGTTGATCAGACATCCATTTCCAACTGGTCCACCTTGGCGGCTAGGAAATGGACTTCTCATTTTGGCTTTTCATATGAGAACCAGTTCAGGCATGGGCTGTCCTTTTGTCTTTGTCGAACTGGTCAGATCGCAGATTCGGGATGACTAATCCAAAATCAATCTGCGGTATTTGATAGAGAAACAAAACAATGCATTTGTCATTTATCTCTTTCTCATTTTAATTAAGTATATTTATTTTTATTTTGGTAAAAATAAAGATTTTCTTTCTACTCTTTCTTTATAAGCTTATATTTGGCTGGACAGAAAACTAAAAGTACTTAGAAAAGAAAATAAAATATAGCTTATATATGGTTGTGGCAAAAAATCGAATATATTTAAGAACGAGAAGTAAATATAAAATAAAGGGACAAAATATGGAGGAAAATGTAGAAGAGAAATAAATTAAATTAGGTATCCTCAAGTCACTTGTTCATTTGTCTACATTTTTCCCTTTTTTTTTTTTTGGGGGGGGGGAGGAGAGGGGATTTCTTAGTTCTCCTTTGTTATAAATTTATTTCAAAGTAAATAGCTTCAAAATATTCATTAAATGATTGTTAAGTTCTATCTTAGCTTGAATAGATTCAAGTCATAAACAAGTTTAATTGAGAAAATCCTTAGGTTATTTTTTTTTTCAAACTTAAACTTTAAATTTTAAATTTCTTCTAAAAACTTGAGTTAATTTCGTCTCAACTCATTCCTCAACCGTGCTTGTGAATTTGTGAGTTGGTACTAGGAGTCTAGATTCTTCAAGAGGCCGTTTGGTATTAACATCTGGAAATGTGCATGTAGTTGATAAATTCAACAATTAGTTATGCAGATGTTTTCTGATAAAATATATAGACTATTAAAAAATCCCAATTAGATTAAAGAATCATGTGATTATATGTTTTCTTGGACTAATGATTGCAGGCATGGATGTTAACTGTGGCTCCTACTTGAAGAACTACACCAAATCAGCTCTTTTCCAGAAGAAAATTACTGAACATGATATAGACAGAGCCCTTCACAACCTCTTTGCTGTCCGAATGAGATTAGGACTGTTCAATGGAAATCCAAAGAATAATATTTACGGCAATATTGGTCCAAACCAAGTCTGTACCAAAAAGCACCAAGATCTTGCCCTTGATGCTGCAAGGAATGGCATTGTCCTCCTGAAGAACTCGGCTAGACTTCTCCCTCTTTCAAAGACAACGGCGTCCCTTGCTGTGATCGGCCCCAATGCAGATGCTGCACATTCACTTCTTGGAAACTATGAAGGCCCTCCTTGCAGATCTGTTTCAGTGCTCAAAGCACTTCAAAGCTATGTGAGAAACACGGGTTTTCATCAAGGTTGTAATGCAGCTAATTGTACCTATGCTGCAATCAATGATGCAGTGAATATTGCAAAACGAGCAGATTATGTTGTTTTAGTAATGGGATTGGATCAGGGCCAAGAAAGAGAGGACCATGATCGGGAGGATTTATCGCTTCCCGGTCAACAGGAGAGTCTCATTTCAGCTGTTGCCAAGGCTGCAAAGAAACCAGTTGTGCTAGTCCTGCTTTGTGGGGGGCCAGTTGATGTTTCTTTTGCAAAATATGATCCAAAAATAGGAAGCATTGTGTGGGCTGGTTATCCAGGTGAAGCTGGAGGAATTGCACTTGCACAAATCATTTTTGGTGATCATAATCCAGGTGAATTTCATTTGGGTTAGTCTCTGAACGAAACTATGGATATTGCTTCTTCTACTTTTTTAAGACTTGTTTCAAATCCTTCACAGGAGGAAGATTACCGATGACATGGTACCCGAAAGATTTCATGAGAGTCCCAATGACAGACATGAGGATGAGACCTGATAGAGCATCAGGATATCCTGGCCGTACATATCGATTTTATACAGGCAGAAAAGTGTTCGATTTTGGCTATGGTCTTAGCTACTCAACCTATAAGTACAACTTCGGCAAGGCGACTCAGAAAACAGTCTACCTGAATCAATTGTCAGCTGTTCAGGCGACTGATAGCTCTACAGGAATTCGTTATCTATCAGTTTCTGAAATGGGTACAGAGTCATGCGAGAAGGCAAAGTTCTCAGCTAGCATCGGAGTTGAAAATGCCGGAGAAATGGATGGTAAGCACCCAGTTTTGTTGTTTGTAAAACAAGAAAAACTTAGAGATGGGAATCCGATGAAACAATTGGTGGGATTCCAGAGTGTCAGCTTAAATGCAGGAGCTAGAGCTGAAATGAAATTCACAGTGAGCCCGTGCGAGCACCTTAGCAGGGCCACTGAAGATGGTTTGATGGTTATAGAAGAAGGGTCATACTCCCTGGTTGTTGGGGACAGAGAGTACGCTATTGATATTGTTGTATGAGAGCGACAATCAGAGCTTTCAGACAAAAGCAAATGTTGACAGTTCAAAAACTATGGATAATGATTTTGGCCTTGTGGTTTTGAGGCACAAGATACAAGAAAGCTTCAGAAGCCAATACCTTTTCCTTTTTACTTTCTGGTCAATCTGAAAAGCTAAAACCTGTTTCTTGGTTATCTCTTTCCCTATTCTTTTGAATTGTACAGTCCTTGACAGGTCTCTCCTCGTTTAGAAATTTGAATGCATTTAATCGAAAGTTTTGAAATTGAATGAATTAATGATTGATTTTATTAAGTATGTTTGATAACGATTAATATTAAATATTTAATTAATTAAGTACGTTTGATAATAAATTTTTTTATCACTTAATTAATTAATACATACTAAAATTGTATTATAAATTTTAAGTGAATTAAAAGTTATTTAAATTTGAAATTTAAATATGTTAAATATTTATATAATTATTAATATTTTTTATATTTCATTTAAATTGTAATAAAATATAGCATAAAAATAAATTATAATTAATTCATACTTTCATTTCAGATTTAATCCTTAAACTTTAATTTTTAAATTTTAACACTTAAATATTCAAATTTCAATCTTCAAATGTTAGTTTTATCAAACGAGCCCCAAGAGAGAATTACTAAAAGATCAATAAAATAGTCTATATATAAATATATATATATATATATATATATATATATTATTTTAGGCCTTTTGTGTCTTTCCTTCTCCATAATATATCAAAAAATATATATTCTTTTTAAAAAGAATGTAATGATAGGAGAATTAAACAACGATTTTGTAAGAGTTATATATATATATATATATATATATATATATATATATATATATATAAGAATAGAATAGTGGTCTTTTTTAATATTTTTATGGGTAGATTTCGTTCTTTTTTTCCCCTTCTTTGAAATGATAATAATATAATTTTTTAGTAATTCTGACATGTTACTAATATAATTATTTGCCCAATTATGTAATTGATGATTTATCTATTACGTTTTGATTTTTCTCAAGATTAACAATTATCGAATACTTAAGTTTTGGTTTGATCTATTTACTGAAGCAATTAATACACACATAAATAAAAATTCATCATATGTATCCAATATTAAGTAACCACATGGTTGAAAAAAGAATTGAAAAAAAAAAAAGGGAAAAGAAAAGCCATCTTCTATTGAAAATTATCTAAATGAAGAACGATAGAGGGTATTCATTTGTTGGAATTTGTTGATTTGGTTTAATGAATTTCATTTGAATGTGTATTTTATGGGTAAATTTTACAAAAGAAATTGAATATTATATATATATATATATATATATATATATATATATATATATATATATATATAATCAGTTCAGTTCTGATTATTGATTTTTTTTTTTTTTTTAATGTCGGTTTCGATATCCGTTGTAATTGTTAACCTGTATTAGAGAGGCAAACAATTTCATTTCGATTCAAAATTTCCGTCCATTCTCCTAACCGTTTCCGCGATACAAAAACATGTGTTACCATCCATTTTAAGGGCTTGTTTGGATGCAGGGATTTAAAGAGAAAAGAAAAAGTTTGGAAAGGTAAGAGAAACATGATAAGGGAAACATTTCTTTCGTTTAAGGTTTTAAATAGAGATGAGAGAAGACCTTTCTTTACTTTTCATTTCTTTCTCTTCATGCATGAGGAGAAATGGAATAATTATAACTAAAGTCAATATAAGTAAAGGTTAAAAATAGCCATTGAGTATTTGTTTTATATTTTATATATATAATATATATATATATATATATATATATATATATTATTCTTATAAAACATTATTATTTTTTTCTTTTTTCTAACTCTTCAACATGATAAAGTAAAATTATTATTTTTTTCTTCCTAAACACTAAAAACAATAACATCGCTTTTTACCTCTCCACCTTTTCTCTCTACTGCCTTTGTCTTCCCTAACATTTTCTGCACTATTCGGCCAAATCGCTCGGAACTCGGATCTTGGCTGACTACCCTTCTTCTTTCACTTTTTTTTTTTCTGTGCTCCCACCCCTTGTTTTATCCAAAATCTACAACACCTTCTCTTTTGGCTTTCTTTATCCAAAACTACCCCTCTTTGGTATGCTTTCTTTGTTACTCAAAGGTTGGCTTATCCAACATAGCTTTGAACCCCTACCAACTTCTCTTCCTTTTCCTAGGCAATTTTCAAGATTATTGATATGCTTAAAGTCTTCCAAATTGCTGCTTAAAACTCAGGATGGTGAGGTTAGATTTCTTATTGGCTTCTCATGCCAAGGTTATTTGTGGATACTGATATGGTGACTACAAGAGATTTTATTGTGTGTTTATTTTATTTTCTATATCTTGTACTTTATCCACATAGAATTAGGAGTGTGGTATTTTCTCTAGTACTATTGACTGTGTAGTTTCTTTGTATAACTTTTTTTTTTCTATGAGTGAATTATCTTATCTAGCCAATACACACACACACATATAAACAATCTCTTTTTTTCTCTTTATTAATATTTTCTCTTCTTTTCTTTTTTTTCCAAAAGCAAACTAGTCTCAGTGTGTACTTAAATTGTAATTATTTTGATATTTTACAGTATGTTTGTTTGAGGTGTAAAGAGGAAAGAAAAGTAGAGGGGATGTAAATCTAGATGTAAATGGGTGATTTGTATCGTTTGGCTAAAAAGAAAAGATAAAAGAGAAGTAAATTAGAAGCATGAGAGCTCTCCCTCCACGTCAACAAAATAACTTGTCCAAATTTGGATTGATTGGGGCGTAAATTATCATTTAGTTCTCTTCCGCTCCAACCAAACAAAATGAAAGTAAATTATATTTATTCTCCTTAATGGAAGCAAAAGTTTCCCTCTTCCTTTCCTTCCCTTCCCCCTCCCCTCCCTCCTTTGTAAACTTTTACTTCTATCAAGGGGAGTAAATATAATTTACTTTTATTTTATTTGGTAAAAGTGAAAGGAAAGTAAATGTTAAACACTATCTTGATTTACATTAATCAAACGATGTAAATCACCTATTTACATATAAATTTACATTCCCTCTATTTTTTCTCCCTCATTTAATCAAATATACTATAAGTGTCAGCCTCCCTATTTCTTATCTTTACACCCGATTCTTTATATTTTTCATGAATAGGCTTTCTTTTCTTTTCTTTTCTTTTAAAATTGATATGAGCCTCTTTTTTCTTGTAGGAAAAAAAAAAAAGAACAAGAGAAAAAAAAAAAAAAAGGGGTCCAAATTTGAAGTGTCACAGTCCACCTCAACGCTTAACCCTTCCTCAGCCTCCGATGACCACAGTTAACTGCTCCTTTCTGACCAATAACTCTGTTGCACCAACTTGTTGCTCTTTGGTAGTAGTTTTAGAAGAACAATTGTTTCAAGCTTTCTTCCTTTAATTGATCACTTTCTCCAGAGTACGTTTTCCATTTTTTTTCCCCTCCCTTTGTGGCTCTTGTACTTGGGAAGTTTTTATGTGCACCCAGTACATGTGTACTAAATGTTTTAGGTAGTTATACTATGAATAATGGAAGTTGTACAACAAACGCTGTGTATAATTTTATCAGTACGTAATACAACCACCTAAAATATCCGGTGCACGTGCACTAGGTGCACCTAAGAATTTCCCTTTTTAGTTAATATACATTTGAAAATAATCAATTTCAGGTCAGAGTGAGTAGGTTTTCAATTTTGAAAAATCTTTTTGCATGACTTCTCTTATTTTTGGAGCATGATAGCTTGTTATGGGAAGGTTAGCTTGCACTAATAGTTTCATTTTTGGAGTTGTCTTTGTTGCAAAGTTGCTCAAATTTCTCAAACTAAAAGGGTACAAAAACTTGGGATACTTCACTATAAAAAAATGGGGCAAATACAACAAAGCCAAAAACGACGGTAAAAAATTCGTCGTAATAGGTTACTTTGTGCGACTGTTTTGAAACCGTCGTAATAGATAGACCTAATACGAATGTCCAATTCCAACCGTTGTATTTGGTAACCAAATACGAGTTTACACAAACCGTCATAATGGGTAAACTAAATACGACGGTTTATTTTAACTGTCACTATAGAGTAGGCCAAATATGACGGTTTATTGTAATCGTTGCAATAGAGTAGACCAAATACGACGGTTTAATATAACCGTCGCAATAAATAGATTGAATACGACCGTTTATTATAACCATTGCAATATAGTAGACTAAATACGACGATTTATTATAACTGTCGTTTTTAGTCTAATTATAATAAAGTCCCTTAAAATTATTTTAAATTTTATCTAATTATTTTCAAATTTAATCACAATACTATTGGTAATGATTATAATAAATTTAACAGTTGGATCGTTAATTTGATATTTTTATATTTGTAAATGCTAAGATATCTTTCTATTTTATAGATATTATTGCACAAATGTGACAAAATAAAACTAATGACCTTCAAATTTGATCACTAAACTTATTTAAATTTTATAAATACATGTAATGGTTAGATAATTGATTTTTAAAATACATTTTTGTTTACATCTTAAGTTTTCATATATTGGTATTAAAGAGCTTGAATTTCATTTTAATTATTAGTTATTCTACGATATACATACATATATATATATATATTATTTATATATAGTATAATATATCCTTATTAGTTAGTAAATATTAGATTAATATGTTATATAATATAAATAATTTTTTTAATTACGAACATACATATGTGTGTACATATATATCTACAAATATGCTTAGGTAGAGTATACTATCTCTTGATTATTACATTTAATTATATATATAAACATTCTATCTATAATTTTTATTAGAAAAGTAAACTTTTATAGACATTCTATCTTATAAGTCTCCAGCTATCTCATGGTCTCCAACTTATAACAATTATTCTAATGATTCTTGGCAACAGTGCATTATTTTAACATTTAATTGTAGAGTTTCTTTTAAAGACTAAATTATCTTTATTGAAATTTGTAGATTTATTTTGAAATTAAAAAATTAATTAATATTATTTAAAATGTAATAAATGAAAATGGTACAATTGCAAAAAGACAATAAATATATTCTTGATTTCATTAAATGGTATACACAATTTGAAATAAAAAATTCAAAAGTAATAATTATTTTTAAACAATGAAAGTATAACAGAAAAATAGAAACAAAAAAAAAACACACACACACACATCAAAGTACATCTCTGAAACTAGAGTTGATTGAAGATTGAAAAGAGAAAGAATAAAAAACTAAGTTTTTTTATAAATTTAACTATACTGACTTCAATAATGTTATTTTTAGAAACATTTTGTTTTTTTAATTATCTACTATTTTATGAAATTAATAATATATTTATTAATTTATTTTCAATTATATATATTCTTATTATTTATTACTCTATTCATATCAATTCTATTATTTCTAAGAAGAATAATTCAATCTTTCTCCCTCAAGCGATTAAAAACTAGACTTTATTTAATATATGTAAATTTTACAATTGTGATAATTTTCATGCCAAATCTTTCTCCCTCAATCTTTCTCCTTCCTTATTTCACTTTCTTCTTCAATCATATTGTATATTTCTTCACACACACACACACACACACACACACACACACACACACACACACACACACACACACACACACACACACACACAGTGAGTGTGTGTATAAATAAAAATAAATAAATATTATTTTTTAAAAAAATATTAAGATTGTAACTCACGTTGCTTTGCATAAGATTTGTTCGAAAAAGTCACTAATTGAAAAAGAAAAAGCTTTGCTTTTTGCTTGTCTTTCGTTTTCCAACTTCACAATGTAGAAATGAAAAATAAAAAGCTGTTTGGGGTGATTGTTTGAAGCTATACGAAAACACCATTCTTCAACCACTCTTCCTTCTTCAACCACCCACAGCCACCCCCCCCCCCATCGTTGACCCCTGCACCCCCGCCCCCCCATATCCTCCTTTCCCGACACTTTTCTCAACCCCATCACTTATTTTATTTTCATTATCAGTTCATTTCAAATCCTTTCCAGTTCTGCTTTTACACGCCAGTGAAATTTGAGTTGGAGGAAAGTTAATTTTGAGGTGGGCTCTTTTGGAGGGTCGATGACTGCAGAAGCTGTTGAGGTTGCAGGGTTGTTGGAGCAAAGAAAAGATTTCATTGGCCAAGTGAAGGATAAAGTTATAAAGAAGAAGAGATGTAAGAGAAAAGTGATTAGGAAAGCCATTTCGATTGCTCCAATCTTGACTTTACAAAGGCTGTATCTATCATGTCAAGGAGCGTTCAAAGTGTTAGAAAATAGGGTACATACAAGTACAGACAGGCAACTCAACTGAATTGAACAAATACTGTCTATACCCGACTAGAGCTCTAACAAATACAATTATCAAATATTAATGAAGTCGACAAGGCCAAACAGTCCAAACATAAAGTAACTAGACAGAATTCAAAATTAACAGACAAGTCAGTAATGGACCTGGGAGACTTGCTCACGATTCCACCAGAACGTACCAGGTGCCAGCACTCCTCTGGACAAACTATGACACAGCAGACATAAGCGCTGACTGAATCATCAATTCAATATTGGTTTGCCTTCAAAAAGTTATTCGCCCTACTCCGGTGCGATGGGTACGGCAACTCTCCTTGCAGGATAATACGGTCTCAGATCGCCGTCAACGCACACCAACTGCAATCACCTCGAAAGTCTCCTTAGATTACTGGTCTCGTTCAGTCAGAAAATATGGGTCGTGATAGGAAGAACGAAAGAGACGATTTTTTCTCTTGAGGAAGCAAAAAAATCGAAATCCCAGAACCCTAGCAACGGCTCTAATCAAAATCCAATCTGAATTAGGAGACCCTAATTCTAATCAGATTTTATGTTTCCTTTTTCTTTTCAAATTAGAGTTAATTTGGTCAAATAAAAATAGAGGAACGTGAAAACATAGGCTAAACCCGAGCTAGGCCGAGCGCTGGCGCGTGCGTGTGGCATCCCCCATACCTTGAGCTTTTCTATCAAATCTATAAAAAATCCTTTTAGTATATAAAAGCTTTCACACTCCTTAATTTTTCCCATGTGAGACTCATGTTTAACATGAGTTCCCAAATGATTAACCACCCAACTTTAACAATATTTAATTATGGATTCCCACCATGAAAATGGCTTCTGCCATAATCAAAACAATCTCTAACATGTCAAGAACAACTCTCATTAATTGTTTTAGGCTAACTAATTATGAGTTAAAAGTTATTAACTCCCAAAGTTGTCATTTTCAATAATTTTCTACAAATTCATAGTTAAAGACTATCCAAGATTTACATAATCTGCTTTCGATAATGATACCTTTCGGTTTGAATCACTACCTAAGTTATCCAACTTATGTCCCCACAGGAATAGATGGATTTAAGTCTTGAATTTGAACTTTGAATGTGACGGCATCCATTAGTAACAACAGACTATCGGCTATGGAGACAATCTTTAGGGTTGACACGTTATGGCCATGTGTCCTGATCTTGTCTCATGTGTGTATTTAGAGAAAGCTCAATTCTCTTTAGTTGCGGCCATACAACACCATTTACATGGTTGGCGATCTCCAAGGATATACTACTAGTATCTTGTCTAAAAGACTTAATCTCATTTAGAGTCAAAACTATTACTAATTGCAATAAACACACCACAGACTTTCAGGGAAAGGACCTAGATTCAAAGGTATCAGAATAGGTGCCAGATTCACTCAAACAACTTGTTTATACCATATTGAACTATCTTGTGGGATCTCCACTTGATCAGTTGGGTTGCCACTATAGGTGAATTATTACTGAGTTATCAATCTCATTCCCAACCTAAATTTAAGGAACAATGATGTTTCCAGTCCCTTAGTTAGGGGATCTATAATGTTATCTTTAGATCCAACAAAGTCAACAAACACCACCATTTCAGACACTAACTCCCTTATAGATTTAAGTCTAACTTAGATGTGTCTCTTAGTCTTTTAATTATAATTGGTACTCTTTATCTTTGCAATTGTGATTTGACTATCACAATGCACAGATATAACAGTAACATGCTTGTTGATGATTGGCAAAGAGGACAATAGTCTATACAGCTATTTAGCTTCCGTTCCAGTAGTATCCAAGGCACATAACTCAACCTCAAAAGTTAACCGAGTTATCAAAGTCTGTTTACAAGACTTCCAGGCGACTGCTCTGCCACCTAATGTAAAGACATATCCAGTGCAACAATTATTATCAGAGTTCTTGGCTATCTAACTCGCATCACTATACCCTTCAAGTACTGTAGGGAATTTCCCATAATGCAGCCCAAGGGACACTGTTCCCTTTAAGTACCTTAGTACTCTATCCAAGGCCTCCTAATGAGTCCGATTTGGATAACTTGTATATCTTGCCAGTTTAGATATAGAAAATGAAATATCTGGTCTTGAGCCATTTGCAAGATATTGCAAGCTACCAATAATTTGAGAATATTTTAATTAAGACACAGAAACTCCACTTTTATTCTTGAACAAAGTTGCAAAAGGGTCACTTGTAGTTTTAGCAATTCTACAATTTTGATAACCATAATTCTCAAGAATACTCTCAACACAGTGAGTTTGAGAAATGGTTATCCTCTCAGTTGAGCGATTCAACTTTAGGCCAAGAATCACATTTGCTACTCCCATATCCTTCATTTCAAACTTACTTTTCAAGAATAATTTAGTCTCATTAATTATCCCACCATTAGACCCAAATAGCAAAATGTCATCTGCATACACGCATAGTACAATAGATGCATTACCTTTAACATTACAGTAAACACACTTGTTATTCTTATTTATAATGAAGCCAAATGATAAAATAGTTTTATTAAATTTTTCATGCCATTGTTTGGGTGCTTGTTTTAGACCATATAGGGATTTGACAACTTTACAAACTTTCCGTTCATTTCCTTTGGCTATAAATCCTTAAGGCTGATCCATATATATCTCCTCTTCAAGATCACCATGAAGAAAAGCTATCTTCACATCCATTTGGTAGATGGTGAAACCATATATAGAAACCAATGCAATTAGCACTCGGATTGTAGTCAAACGAGCAATAGGAGAATATGTATCAAAATAGTCTATTCTCTTTTTCTGTCTAAACCATTTGGCAACTAATTTGGCTTTATACTTATCTATGGTCCCATCTGGTTTAAGTTTCTTCTTAAATATCCATTTGTATCCAATTGTAGTACATCCAGGAGGGAGATCTACCAGTTCTCATGTCCCATTAGAGACAATAGAATCCATCTCACTTTTGACAGCTCCTTTCCAGTGCCCTACTTCTGAGGAAGTTATAGCTGCTTAAAAGGTTAAAAGTTCGTCCTCAACATTGTAAGTGACAAAGTCACTTCCAAAGTTCTTGAATACCTTAGCTCTCTTACTCCTTCTAAATTCTTCCAATTCCTAAGTTTGAGTGTTGGAACTATTTGGACCTGTCCCCACATCTTTCATCCTTTCCACATGATTAGGAATGGAATCAGATGTTAAGGTTGAATCTAAAGTAGAAACATCTTGAGGCAAATTAGTTTTCATGGGAAATACATCCTTAAAGAATGTATCATCACGATATTAAATAATAGTGTTAGCGTCTATGCCAGGTATTTCAGACTTAATTACCAAAAACCTCATAGCATAGCTTGTTTTCGCATAACCAATAAAGATAGCATCAACAGTCTTTAGACCTAATTTCTTCCTCTTGTGTTCAAGGATTAAAACTTTTCCAAGACAACCCTACACATGGAAGTATTTTAAGTTAGGTTTTCTACCTTTCCAGATTTTAAACGGAGTTATCTCTTTATATTTATCAGGGACTCTATTCAGAATATGGCAAGTCATATTCAAAGCCTCACCTCACATATACTTAAGCAATCTAGAATTGAAAAGTAAACCGTTGATCATATCTTTAAACGTTCTATTTTTCCATTCAACAATCCCATTAGACTGGGGAGAATAAGGGAATGTCTCCACTACTAGAAAAATGCAATATACTAACTAACTATTACCAACTGACCACGTCGGTAGGTACTTACCAACCGATTACCGACCGATTACCAACCGAAATGAAAATTGAGAAAATTTAAAACTTTTCCAACCACTTACCAACAAACATAATCGGTTGGTAAATAGTTAGTTGGTAATCAGTTGGTAATCGATTGGTAATTTGGTGGGAAAATATATACCAACCGAATACCAACTGATAACACTCAGTCGGTACATTATCAGTTGGTAATCGGTTGGTAATTTAATGGAAAAAACTTTACCAATTGGTTACCAACCGAAATATATCGGTTGGAAATATATTCAGTTGGTAATTTGGCGGGAAAATATTTACCAACTGATTACCAACCGATAACAATCGGTTGGTAATATATTCAATTGGGAATCGGTTGATATTTTAATTTAAAAATTTTACCAACCGATTACTAACCGAACTGTTTCGGTTGGCAATATATTCAGTTGGTAATCGGTTGGTATTTTAATTTAAAAATTTTACTGACTGATTAATAACTGAAATATATCGGTTAGTAATATATTCAGTTGGTAATCAGTTGGAATTTTAATTTTAAAAGTTTATCAACCGATTATTAACCAAAATGTATCAGTTGGTAATCTGTTAGTATTTTTGTTGGTAATTTAATTTAAAAATTTTATCGATCGATTACTAACCGAAATGTATCAGTTGGTACTATATTCAGTTGGCAATTGGTTAATGTTTTAATTTAAAAATTTTACCGACCGACTACTAATCGAAATGTTTCAGTTGGTAAACCTAATTAGTTGGTAATCGGTTGGTATTTTAATTTAAAAATTTTACGGATCGATTACTAACCGAAATGTATCGGTTGGTAATATATTCAATTGATATTTTAATTTTAATTTTTTTAAAAAAATTTAAAATATGCCACGTGGCAATTGGTTCACCACATGGCGCCACATCGCTGCACACGTGGCGCCACGCTGGAAAATCCAGCCTTCTTGCTGACACCAGGAGTCGCACCTTCGTCTCCATTGTAGAGCCGTAGTGTTCCAACCACTGTGCTATGTCATTATTTGTTTAAATTGGCAGCACATATTATATTTATTTACTTCTTACAACATATTACAATTATATGAAATACACTTTTAAAACTTGTAAAATTTGATTTAAATAAATAAATAAAGTAAAAATTTTTATCACTTTTTTTTTATTTTTTAATTTTTAATTTGCTTCTATTTATCAGAGTATATAATTATTCTGTACATATATTCCTAAATGATATAAATTTTATTTTTGAATTAATAAAAAAAGTAAGCAATTTTTTCATGACTTTAGTTATACAACAAATTTCTTAGTTATATATTTTTTTAATATAATAAATACTTTTGAATTTAGAAGACTCAGTTCATAATTTTTTAATTATGTAAATATTCATAACTAAATAGACCTTAAACAATTTATCAATTAGGTGTTTTAAATTTTAACAATAAAAAAATTATATTATATTTGTACACATAATTTTATTAATAGATATAATTGTTATTCTTTTTATCATAATGTAAAAGTTATCACTTTTATTTGTATGACAATATAAATACGTAGGCGTCATGTATATGTGTAGGATGTGTTTCCATCATATTTATATTTTTTTCTATATACATGCATATATATAAATAGTAATTATTGTAAATCATACAAAATTAAATAAGAATTATCTTTATTAATGCATATAAATTGTCAATATATTCGTAAATTTGATTCTTTTATTTTATATTCAAATTGATAAATTTTTAAATTTATATCATATACAACAAATATTATAAAAATAAAAAGTTTTCAGTATAAAAAATAGAAATACTTAGTGAAGTTACTATTTTTATCTCATACTTTTAATTACTATATCACATTTTGTCTTTTTGTATACAAACACATATATAAATTATAATTATTATAGATAAAATTTATAAATTTTCAAGTTATATGTGAATGTATATTGAGACTTAAAGTCATATATTAGTTAATTATTAATGCATTTAGTCATTATTTGAATTCCTATATTTTTTAACTTTTCATTTGGATAATGATATTTAAGTCCCTAAAGTTTCTAAAAAAGAAACCCTTACGACCATAAATTTTTTTAAGCACAACCTATTTTAAATATCTTCTAAAAAATAACGAGTCAAGTATAAAAATAAATAAACAAACTTTTAAAATAATTATTTCAATCTTTATATTGTTTTAATTTAGTTCATTTAGATAATTATATCTAAGTCCCTAAAGTTTTCAAAAGAAACCCTTAAGACCACAAGTTTTCACTTAATCATTCCCTCATGCCCCCAATACCAACGAAATTCCTCTATTCTCACTTTCCCCTTGCTCAAACCCGTCTCGTTCGCCAATCACCCTTCTCCCTCTCAACTAGGGATGGCAATTCCTTAGAATAAAGTGGATAAAACCAATAAAGAAGATACTAAAGAAAATAAAAAAATAAAGTAGTAAAATACTTTAATTTAATATATATTAAAGTATCAAAATGTATAATATATATGTGTATATATATATATGTATAATATATATATTAATATTAATTAATATATTATATATATTAATATATATATATAATTAATATATATATATTAATTAATATATATTATATATATGTGTATGTGTATATACGTATTATGTATTATTACACTTGATAACTGTTCCAGTAATTTTATTTTTTTTCTTTTTTATTTTATCCCAAAAAGTGTGTGTGTGTGTGTGTGTGTGTGTGTGTGTGTGTGTCTCTCTCTCTCTCTCTCTCTCACAACATATGACTACATATAATTAGTATGTAAAAAATAATATACATATATAATAAATGTATGTGTGTGTATAAAATAATTGATTTTAAAGTATTTATATATATGATAATAAGTGTATGTGTGTGTATTTTATTTATTCTTATTTATCTAATATTCTAAATATTATATTTTTAAGCACTAAAGGTCTTGAAAGGCATGAGTAAAAAATACTTGGTTTTTAAACTTGTATCTAGGTGGATAGTTTATTCCTTTCCTTCTACCTTAGATAATCACAATATTTTTTGTAAATTATAAATTAAGTACTGAATTTTTTGTAAATTCATTTTTAATTTGCTTCTATTTATCAGAGTATATAATTATTTTGTACATATATTGCTAAATGATATAAATTTTATTTTTGAATTAATAATAAAAATAAGCAATTTTTTCATGCATTTAGTTATAGAATTTCTTAGTTATAAATTTTTTTAATATAATAAATAATTTTGAATTTAGAAGACTCAGTTCAAAATTTTTTAATTATGTAAATATTCATAACTAAATAGACATTAAACAGTTTATCAATTAAGTGTATTAAATTTAACAATCAAAAAGTAATATTACTTATGTACACATAATTTTATTAACAGATATAATTGTTATTCTTTTTATCATAATGTAAAATTTATTACTTTTATTTGTATGACAATATAAATATGTAGGCATCATGTATATGTGTAGGATGTGTTTCTATCATATTTATACTTTTCTATATACATGCACATATATAAATAGTAATTACTGTAAATCATACAAAATTAAATAAGAATTATATTTATTAATGCATATAAATTGTCAATATATTCGTAAATTTGATTCTTTTATTTTATATTCAAATTGATAAACTTTTAAATTTATATCATATACAACAAATATTATAAAACTAACAAGTTTCTAGTATAAAAAGTAGAAATGCTTTGTAAAGTTACTATTTTTATCCCATACTTTTAATTATTATATCACATTTTGCCTTTCGTATACATGCACATGTATAAATTGTAATTATTATAAATAAAATTTATATATTTTCAAGTTATATATGAATGTATATTGAGACTTAAGGTCATATATTAGTTAATTATTAATGCACTTAGTCATTACTTAAATTCCTATATTTTTTAACTTAATTCACTTGGATAATTATATTTAAGTCCCTAAAGTTTCTAAAAGTAACCCTTACGACCATAAATTTTTTTAAGCACAACTTATTTTAAATATCTTTTGAAAAATAACGAGCCAAGTGTAAAAATAAATAAATAAACTTTTAAAATAATTATTTTAATCTTTATATTTTTTAACTTAGTTCATTTAGATAATTATATCTAACTCCTTAAAGTTTTCAAAAGAAATCCTTAGGACCACAAGTTTTCAAAAATATTATTTGATTCATTATATTTTGTAACTTAGTTCATTTAGATAATTATATCTAATTATATTTAATAAATATTTTCAATTAAATTACATAATAAATATTTTTTAACTATATGTTTTATTATTATCATTATACATTGTTATGTTTAAATTACATTAATATACATATACTTTATTAAATTACATTAGTATAAATATACATTAATTAAATTACTTTAATCTACATATACTTTATTATTATCATTATATATTGTTATGTTTAACTATATGCTTGAGTTACTTTTAATGAAGATAGGTATTAATTATGTGTGTATATGTATTTATATATGTATATGTATTATTTAATAAAGATATATATTTATATATGTATATGAATATGTGTGTGTGTATATATATATATATATATATATATATATATATATATATATGTGTATATTTATATATGTATATGTATATTTATATATGCATATGAATATGTATGTGTATATATATATATATATATATATATTCATATATATTTGTGTATATTCATATATACATGTGTGTGTATATATATATGTATATATATTCATATATTTATATGTATATATATATATATATATTCATATAAATATATGTGTGTGTATATGTACTTCAATATGTATAGTGTGTGTGTGTGTGTGTGTGTATATATATATATATATATATGTTTATTCATGTATATTTATGATTATGATTGTGTATGTGTGTGTGGGTTATATTATGTATGAATTTATATATATGTATAAATTATTTAATAAAAAAAGATAATATAATTGATAGTATATAAAATTTTAAAATTATATAAATATACAAAATATTTTTTATATTGAATAATATAGTTTTATATTAAATATAAATATACAAATTTTTAATGTGTGTTCCGTAACTAATCCGTAGTTATTAATTCCTAGCAAATTTTTGTTTTATTTGCCACGAATTTACCACGAAATCACAAAATTACTACTAATCCTAGACAAATCCGTGATAAATTATTACGAATTTGCCACGAAAATTTTTTATTTTTTTCCAATTTTTTTAGGGATAATCTACTCAAACACTTAGAAAAAATCACGTCCACCGGATCAGAATTCCCAATTTCTTGTTCTTCCCACTCCCTCCTCCTCCTACCCTCTCGCCCACCCCCAAGCTGGTGTTCCCCATCCCTCCCCCGGAGCCCCCAGTCCCGACTTCCCCTTCCCCCGCTGCCAGCCACCCCCACCAGATCTAAGTCAGCCCCCCTGTCTTGACTTCCCTTCCCCCACCGCGCCCCCTCCTCTGCCCCCTTCTCCCGTCCCGACTTCCCCTTCCCCCGTAGTCCCCCTGTCTCGACTTCCCCTCCCCTGCCGCGCCCCCTCCCCCCCTCGCCCCCTTCTCCTGTCCCTACTTCCCCTTCCCCCACGGCCAGCCACCCCGAAGACCCGGCCATCCCTGCGCGCCAGCCCCCCCCCCCCCGCCCCCTTCTCCCTTCCCCCCACCCAGCGAGCCCCCCTCTCCCCTTCTACCAACCCCCGCCCCATCCCCGCGACAGCCACCCCGCACCCAGCCATCCTCGCGGCCAGCCACCCCGCCGCCCCCTCCCCCTGCCCCTTTCTCCCTTTCCCCCACCCGGCGAGCCCCCTCTCCCCTTCTACCGACCCCCGCCCCGCCCCCACCTTCTCCCTTCCCCCACACAGCGAGCCCCCTATCGCCTCCGCCCCTCCCCCAGCAGATCCTACCCCCGCGGTCAGCCACCCCCGGCGTCCCCCTCCCCCACTGATTCTGCAGCTGATTCTGATACAATTTGGGAATGATTTTTGCCGTCTGATCTTCAAGATATCATCTCAAGATCGCAGAATCCTGAAGTCTACTCCAACCTCACAAAAAGGGACCTTGATTTTGCCCTTTGTGATACTTCTCTCCTTATTGATGGAGGTAGAATGGTAATTCAAAGGGTACTTTTTTCGATTTTCCTTTCTATTGTGCAGTTGGGTAGTTGTATATCTTCGCTTTTGCTTCTTTCTTGATTAATGTTTTTGTTTTGTTCTTTAACTATTTTCTTGGCCCCAAAATTCCATTTGTGTTGTATTTGAAATCGTAAATTATTTCCATTACATATATTAATTGAAAAGTATAACTTTGTGATTTGTATTCTATGTTCTGTGTCATATTTGTCTAAATAGAAACAAATAGGAAAATGTTGATTCTTATTGGAAGAATTAGAATTCGTCACTGAAATGATACTTGAAAAATCTCATGCTGTGAGGCCTAAAGTTTCCCTACATTAGGTAACTGTAATGTATGATTATTGAAATTTGAATATTTTTAATGTTTCAAAGTTGGCAATGTATGATTATTGAAATTTGAATGTTTTTAAAAGGAAACAAGGAAAATTTGGTCTTGGATAATGACTCTTTTTGAGTGAGAACAAATATTTGGATATAGAAGAGGAAAGTTAAATTTTAAAATCGCATGGCAGGAACAATTATTTTGCACGTGGAGATCAGTGAGTAATTTATGATTGGAAGCCGCAAAACATAGAGTTTCATTCTGCAGTTAAAGCAAAAGGTTTCACCAATGTGTATCGTTTTGGATGATAGTATTTTCTTGACGGTTGCTGTAGCTAATCTTTCTAAAATGTCACATGTGATATCATTGTTCCCGGGATTGCAAGAGAAGGGTGCACAGTATTTGCAAGTTGTTGCCTCTGCCAATGGTTACTCAATGAACCGTTTAGAAGTTACAAAGACAAGGAACCATCAATTGACCTTGTAGGATACTCATAAGAGAAAGGTTTAGAGTTATACATCAATTTGTCTTATCAAACATTTGGATGTCAATCTAGAAATTTGGTTGAAAATTTTTATCTAGAATATTGACACCTTCATTCTTCTCAGAGAGAAAATTGAGTTTCAAGCTAGAATGTTTTGCTTTGGGCAGTTTTTGCATCTTTTCTATATCCACTACTTGTATCTACTTGTCATGTTATACTCCAGTTTCTTTACTTTTCCATATCTCTAATCTTCATAATCATCTACTTTAGAATATCCAGTTTATTAGTCTGAGCATAAGTTTGCTCTAGTTAAGCCTCGCCAAGTATTATATGTTCTGGTTGTTATTTTTCTTTTAAGACTGCTACGGCATTATTGTATCACAGTGCTAGAGCTGTTTTGAAGTTTGATTTTATGAACAAACATGACTTGTTCATTTAACTAGTTTAATTGACAAAATGATTTTAATAGTAATACCTATGATTTTCTTTTTTTGAGTTCTGTCTTTCTATTAAGTTGGTGGACATAAACACTTAACCAGAAACATAACGGCTAACCAGACTAGACTTTTATTAACTTCCATGCTTCTTTTATATTTAAGGTTCTATAGCTTGATTGCAGACTTGTTTTGTGTGATGCAACTTTAAATATCAAAACAGAGTAGTTGGAAACAGGCTTTCCTGCAGCTTTAAATTTCATGTGACCCTGATTGCATTAGTTCCATTTAAATTTCTAGTATGAAATGGAATAGAAATGAGTTAAGGAATTTAATAATTCATTTACTATATGGTTAGCTATATTATTTTAGTCGGATACCCACTGCATCTTTTTTTCTCTTTTTTTAACTTATATGAATGGATCCCCATGAGTGATGGGTTATCATTCCTCATGAGTGATGGGTGATCATTCCCCATGGGTAATGGGTGATTACCCCTATTGAATAATTGTTGTGATAGTTAATGTTTTTTTTTTAATGTTGTTGATTTTGTGGTGGCTTTGTGCCTAGAAAAGTCCAGTATATAGGGGAAACTCTGTCGAATTTTTTTTTTTTTTTTTTGTCATCTTGATACTCCAAATAAGTTAACACATAGATTCAAGAAGTATTGAAGACAAAAGACTGACACATAGATTCAAGAAGTGTTGGTGCAAAAGGCTGTTGACACATAGATTCAAGAAGTGTTGAAGACAAATGAGCGGTTAACAGCGGAGGTTTCTTTACTAACACAGAAGGTTAAGGACCTAAGTGGATCAAACCAACCAAAAAATTAATATTCTTTCACTGTGTTTTTTAATTGTATTAATATTCCTTCAATGTTGTTAAACCATGGACCTGCAGTTCATCTCATTTTCATATTATGATAATCTTTTATATTTAATTAAAGATGATGTTTGGTTAGGATTTGTGGTATTTTGTGAGGGAATTTGCTTTGAATTTGTGGAAGGATGATGTTTGTGTTGGATTTGATGATGTTTATGTTGGGTTTGTGGATGTGTTTTGACTTTATTATTTTATGAATTTGTAAAATGCAGGTGTTTGGTTATATGTTCAGATAAACCAGAATTCTGCCAAATTAAAGAAAATAATTACTATTGAAAATAATTCGATTGGTAATATATTAAATAATAGTTAGTAATTTTTAAACCAACTATTTGCCAACAAACAACTTAGTTGGTAATTTACCAACAAAAAATTACCAACAGATTTTAAATTACTAAAATAGTTAAAAAATTACTAACTAAATATTTGGTTGGTAAATAAAGAAAACTATCAACGGAAAAAAAGAATTAGCAACTGAATAACTCGGTTAGTAATTTATCAACAAAAAATTATCAACAGATTTTAAATAATTAAAATAGTTGGAAAATTACCAACCGAAAGTCAGTTGGTAAATAAATAAAATTACCAACTAAAAAAAAATTATCAATCGAAAGTCAGTTGGTAATTATCTACACATATATCAGTTGGTAGAAACATATCTCAGTTGGTAAATTAGTAAATTACAATCTTCTATTCAATACAAATTTACCAACCAAAAATTATAAATTTACAAATTACATTTTCGGTTGATAATTACTAACTGCAACAATCGGTTAGTAATATAAATGTTTGTTGGTAATTACCAACCGAAATAGTCAACTCAAATGCCAAACTTAATACCAAATTTCCAACCGAAGATTTTACATTACCAACTGAGTTTCGGTTGGTAACCAATCGAAATAGTCAACTCAAATGCCAAACTTAATGCCAAATTTTCAACTGACGATTTTACAGTACCAACCGAAATACGGTTAGTAATTACCAACCGACTCAAAAAAATTTCAGTTGGAAATTTACAAACTAAGGTTTTTGCATGCGACGCCATTCGGTTGGTAAATCATGATTACCAACCGAATTTAGCTAATTACCAACCGATTTTATCAGTTGGTAAATCACTTTTTTCTAGTAGTGCTCCTTATGTATTATGCCATTATTTTGGCAATATTCAACAAATAGATTAGACTCATTCTCTCCACCTCTATCAGATCTTAACCTTTTAAGTTTCTTGTCAGTTTGAGTTTCAGCTTTATTTTTAAATATGAGAAACTTTTTAAGTGCTTCATCTTTATGTTTAAGTAAATAAACATAGCAATATTTACTGCAATCATCAATAAAAGTAATGAAGTATTTCTTATGATTCTTAGTCACTAAACCATTGAATTCATAAATGTCTGTGTGAACTAAATCAAGTATTTCTGAATCCCTTTCAATTGAATGATAGGGTTTCCTGGTTGTTTTAGCTTTCACACACACTCTTGACATTTGTTCTTCTTATCAATTGAATGTTTAGGGATCAAATCTAAATTCATTATTCTTTTAACAAAACCTAAATTTAAATGTCCAAGCCTACTATGCCAAATATCAGTGGATTCAATAATATGCACCATAGGATAAACAGAATTTTCAACAGAAGAAGCTTTATTCAAATCAGAAGTAAATAGTTCAACTCTTAATTTAAACAAACCATTTGACAAATAACTTTTGCCAACAAAAGAATTGTAGTGCATAATCACTACTTTATTACATTTGAAAGTGAATTCATAACCCTCTCTAACTAAACATGAACTACTTAGAATATTCCTACGAACTGTTAGAACATGTTGCACCCTATGAAGAGAAAGAATACGCCCTGAAGGAAACTTCAAGTCTACGCGTCCAATCCCCAACACATTGGCTACAACTGAGTTCCCCATCTTCATAGTTTTTCCTTTAATAGACTAGTAAGACACAAAAAGTAATTTATTAGCATAAACATGAACATTTGCTCCAGTATCAACCAGCTATTCAAGTGACTCATAAATAATAAAGACTTCTACGTTAATAGAAACATACTTTTCATCATTATTGGAAGTAGTGATGCCAGTCCCAACCTCAATGGTACAAACCTCAACAAGGTGTGTACTTAAATCAGCTTCCACTTGACTAGTATCCTATACCACCACATTGACTTGGGCTTCAGAATTAGATCCTTGTTTAATTTTGGGCTTTTTAGACAAACAGTCCTTAGCCCAATGTCCAACATAACCACAATTCCAGCAAGGTTTGTTTGTTCTCGATTTTTTCTTGGCATTGCATTTTATCTTGTTAATGTTTTTAGAGTTTGAATTAACCTTCACATTCCTTTGATTATTGCTCTTCTTCCCAATAGTCACCACATGGATATTAGACTCCACAAGTACAATATGACTATTCTTTCTATATTGCTCCTCAATGGATATTGATTTCATCATATAGTTTTAAGAAATCTTCTCCGTCTTGTGTTTGAGAGATATACCAAAGTCCTCCCAAGATTTAGAAAATTTCTCTATCACTGACATCACTTGAAACTTCTCAGGAAGTTCCATATTCGATTCATGAAAATAGTGAATAATCAATTGTAACTCTTGAGTCTGTTCAGTCACAGACTTGTGCTCAACCATCTGAAACTTCAGGAATTTGGAGACATAATACATTTCTAGACCTTCATCCTCGATATTATATTTCCTATCCAATTCATCCCATAGCATCTTTACTGTGTATGACTCAGAACAGTATACATCAAAGAGAGCATTTGTTAATGCTGACAGTATTGCCCCTCTGCCTACATTGTTCCGTTCATCCCATGCAGTAATCTCAGCTACTCTAATATGTCTATCAGTTGGTATGGGCCTGTCTACCTGCACTGCTGACAATAAGCCCTTCATGGTCAACTAAATTTTCATACATTGTTGCCAACGCTTGAAATTCTACCCTAGACCAAATTTGTCCAACAGACCATTCAAGTTAACCAAAGGCTTATACGCAGTAAAAGCAGTACCTGACGAACTGGCCATTGCACAAAAATAGATAATTGCAGAATAACTTCTTGAAGACTGTTAGAAAATATGATATCTACGAACATAGACAGGCAACTCAACTGAATTGAACAAGCATCGCCTATACCCGACTAGGGCTCTAACAAATGTAATTATCAAATATCAATGAAGCCGGTAAAGCCAAACAGTCCAAACATAAAGTAACTAGATAGAATTCAAAATTAACAGACAAGTCAGTAATGGACCTGAGAGACTTGCTCGCGGTTCTACCAGAACGTACCAGGCACCAGCACTCCTCTAGATAAGTTGCGACGCAACGAACAGAAGTGCTGACCGAATCACCAGTTCAATACTGGTTTGCCTTCAAGAAGTTATTCACCTCATTCCGGTGCGATGGGTACAATGACTCTCCTTGCAGAATAAGGCGGTCTCAAATCGCCGTCAATGCACACCAATTGCGATCACCTCGAAAGTCTCCTCAGTTCACTGATCTCGTTCAATCAGAAAATATAGGTCATGATAGGGAGAACGAAAGAGACGATTTTTTCTCTTGAGGAAGCAAAAAAATCGAAATCTCAGAACCCTAGCGGCGACTCTGTTATTTTCCTTTTAATCTCACCTCTAGGGAAAAAATCAAAATCCAATCCGAATTAGAAGACCCTAATTCCAATCAAAATTTATGTTTCCTTTTTCTTTTCAAGTTAGAGTTAATTGGGCCAAATAAAAATAGAGAAACGTGAAAATATGGGCCAAGCCTGAGCCAGGCCGGGCGGGCAGCGCGCACGTGTGGCATCCCCCATACCTTAGGCTTTTCTATCAAGTCTATAGAAAAGCCTTTTAGTACATAAAGGCTTTCACATTCCTTAATTTTTTCCATGTGGGACTAATATTTAACATAAGTTCCTATATGGTTAACCACCCAATTTTAACAACATTTAATTATGGATTCCCACAATGAAAATGGCTTCTACCATAATCAAAACAATCTCTAACATATCAAGAACAACTCCCATTAATTATTTTAGACTAACTAATCATGAGTTAAAAGTTATTAACTCCTAAAGTTATCATTTTCAACACAAAGGTCATGACACTATTCCTTCGACTAACGATGTTCAGAAGCTGTGCCGCATTCTCGGTGAGTAATATGTGTGCAAATAATAGAATTGCATAGCATTAATTTCATTTCTCATTTCCATGTTACGTTCTTAATTGTTATGTTTTTTTTTAATCAGAGTAATTAGCAAAATTTTGTTTCGATTATTAGTTTCTTTGAGATTTTGGGATCTTTAAAACTGCAATGTTGGAAGGAATAGCTCATTTCTCGATGACTTTTGTTGGTGTGTTGAGCTTTGCTCAGATAAACTTATGGAAGTTTTTCTGTATTACTTCTTTGTATGTAAGTTATTTTCTACGCTATGTTTATGTTCTCTGCTTTGATATTATTGGGTTGTTTCTCTCTCTTAGGTGGTTTTATGTCAACCACAAAGGAAGTCATAAACACCATTTGGCATCATCCTTTTGTTGTCTACTAATTGTTAATATCTTTCTTGTTTGGTATGGATCTATCTAATTGGCCATTCCATTAATAGTCTATTGTACCAATCGTGAAGGAATATCATTGTTTATATAATTGTGATTCAAATGAAGTGCTTGTACATAAAAAAAAAAGAATACATTAGTCAAGTCTAAAAATTTAAAAATTCTAATTTAATTAAAAAAATTTCAATATAAATATTTTATTTTTTAAAAATTATAGTTTATTTATAAAATATTTATATTTTCTTTTTTAATCAAATTTAATTTTATATATTTTTAATTCTCTTTTCAAATTTGATTCATATCATTATAATATTTTTATATTAGCTATATTATTAAAATTTTAATTCTTTTTAATGTCATTAATAGTTTTTTTAAAAATTATGAGATTTAAATATTAAGCATACCTGAATTATTCTAATAAAATCTTTCCAAGCACATATTTGAGAACTAGAATTAACTTGTTTTATTTTATTCCTTTGTAAATTGTCAAAGAACTTTTCGTTTATGTTGGAAATTGAGATGTGAACTTGGCCAGAATATAATTTTTATTTTTTATTTTTATTCTTATTTTAAAATTTGTTTGAAAATTAAAAATTAATTATTATTTTTATTATTTTATTGAATAATATAATAATTTATTTTTTTAACTCATAGAAGTAACCCGTATAGCCAACCCAAAAGAAATAACGAAAAGAAATAGCACCTATAAGGAATACCATTAGCAGATTTCAATGTAAAAATTGGTATAGTGGGATGCCACCTATGCTAATCATTACTACTGCTTTTCGTTTGCTTTGAAACATTCTTTTCTTTCTTCTTTGATCTACAATTCTTTTTCAACATTCTTTTCTTTCTTCTTTTCATTTGCTTTTTGTTTCCCACCCTCCACCAGATCTACCATTATTCACTTATCTTTTCTTTCTTTTTTTATCTACAATTCTAATCCCAGCTATGTCACACTGTTTCTCTGCCATCTCTTGGCTAAACCTGCCAGTTCAGCAGCTTCAGGCATTCCCCATGGCCAGTAGGAATCCAAATCCAATCGGAGACAAGAAGAACAATCACGGTCTCTCTACATCAGATCTGAATAGTCACGATCGCTCTACATCACATAGAGAAGGTAAGAATTCAACACCGTACCTTGAATTTCTTGTTGAATGTAAGTTCAAATAATGTGCGTTCAATTCAAACTTTAACCTAAATTTTAATTGAGGTTTGGAACTTTAGTATTGAAGGCAACACACGTTAGATTCATCCTCTCAACTAACCTTCTTTCATACACAACAATGACTTCAAGGGAAACAACTTAGTGTTTGTAACTTCCTCCTCCTCTTTGGACGAAAAAATAGAATAAAGTAAGAAATACTTGTTAAAGGATTTTGTTTTGATTTCCCTTTGATTTTAACCAGTTGAAGGATTTTGTTTTGAACCAGTTTGGTGTGAAATGATTTTTCTTGTCCCCTTGATTCATGTTCAGTTTTTTGCTTGGTTCTTGAACCATTTATGTTAAATACAAATAATTATTACATAATAAATAAATAAAACTTATAATTTTTTTCGTTAATAATATATCATTAATATTTTGTTACCATACAAATACGTTGTTGAAGAGATATTATGCATTAAAAAATTATGGTAAGATTATGACTTGCTAGATTAGATCACATGGACAGACTCAACTTGTGGATATATGTACAGATCACTTAGTTTTTTCATCTTATAGTTGGCCTTGAAGCATGCTTGTCTCAGTCTTTTAGTTCGGTCCTCCAACTGTGTATCAGATATTTCTTCCATCAATTTCTTCTCACGTTTCAGTATCTTAATGGCTTCTCTCAAGTTCTTCTCAGCTATATGTCCTCTTTCTTCTTCATTTTGCATCTCCTGTAAATCCAAAATCGTGCTCTCAAATTATTAATTCTTTGTTATCTTTGGAGCATATAATTAATTTATTTATAAGTGTGTGTGTGTGTGTGTGAGAGAGAGAGAGAGAACTTGAACTTTCTTGATTAGGGTCTCCAAGCTCCTCAACTTCCGGTGAGGCCATCGACAAATTCCCAACTCCTTACATATTTTCTTAAAAATGGTTAGGCCAACATTTAGTTCTTTGGTCGCTTAAGTGAGTGTTATGTAAAAGCACTTCGAAATAGTTACTCTCGATAATGTCTTAGAGTTACTGCCCTTCTCCTTTCTCTGCCTCCTGATTATCTTCTTCTCTATAGAAACTTCGTCTAAAGTAATACCTTCAAGATATATTTCATGAATCATATTCTAGCTTTGTTCAAAATCTATTACGGAGTCATGCACAAGCATATCCTCCATCAGAGGAAAAGCATAAAAAAAATTTTCTTGAATGGGTAAATCAAATTGAAAATCCAAAGCAGGAGCAGTCTTTTGAACGGGCAAATCAAAAGAAAATGGTTGGATTGGAAAGGAAAACACATCGAAATCTTCTTCTTTAGAAACTAATTCAAAATTTGACCACCTCTCAAACGAATTACGACTATTCATTTCTGATAAAGGGATATATATATATATATATGTGTGTGTGTGTGTGTGTGTGTGTGTGTGTGTGTGTGTGTGTGTGTGTGTGTGTGTGTGTGTGTGTGTGTGTGTGTGTGTGTGTGTGTGTGTGTGTGTGTGTGTGTGTGAGAAGAGGGGAGGGAAGACTAAGGAGAGAAAGAGACAAGAGGAAGAGGAAGAGGTAAATGACAGGTTCTGTACGGGAGGAGAAGAGGGATGACTGAGGAGAGAAAGGGACAAAAAGGAAGGGGAATAGATGATTGATTTGCTCAATTTATATAAAATATTTTAATTGCACTACTTTGTCTTTTATTAGAGCCACATTAGTGCGTAAAATATTTTAATTGCACTGCCTTGAGATTTTTTTGTTGTTGTGACTTTAAATATAATTCAGTTTTGTTGCAGAAAGGGATTGGGAGGAAGGAAAAAAGACGATTGGTTTGCTTATTTTACATAAAATATTTTAATTTCACTGCTTTATCTTTTATTAGAGCTACAGTAGTGCGTAAAATATTTTAATTGTAGTGCCTTGAGATTTTTCTGTTGTTGTGATTTTAAATATAATTCGGTTTTATTGTCGAAAGGGACAAGGAGGAAGGGGGAAAAACGATTGGTTTGCTCATTTTACATAAAATATTTTAATTTCACTGCCTTGTCTTTTATTGGAGCCATATTAGTGCGCAAAATATTTTAATTGCACTGCCTTTGACATTTTTCTATTGTTGTGACTTTAAATATAATTGGG
Source organism: Voacanga thouarsii (assembly GCA_026120185.1). Classification (NCBI taxonomy): domain Eukaryota; kingdom Viridiplantae; phylum Streptophyta; class Magnoliopsida; order Gentianales; family Apocynaceae; genus Voacanga; species Voacanga thouarsii. Next base: position 4,175,808 of record JANUWF010001102.1, on the reverse strand, counting down.
TTTTATTGCAAAATATGCACATTAGTTTCATAGTTTAGAAAATTTATGTCGGTATATGTCTACATTTTAATATTCTAAGTTTATATTTGTACTTTATTTTTTTAAAGATGATGCGAAGGTTTTCTATTTATTAGAATCATTTCATTTTTGAGATTGATTTTTGATTTGTGTATTGTGCAGGTAAAGAGATATTCTAAAGCCCAACCCACTAACCTTGAGCTATGTTGGGTACAAACTAATATTTTGTCGAGACTGGGGAGAGGAAGAGAAAATGAGGAAGGAGAAAAGATGATACCGGAGAAGACTGACGTACTCAAATTTGTTTCTTATTTTACATGTACTATTGTTTCTAATAGATTCCTTGACATTTCCTACTTGTAATATATATAGTATTACTTCTCTTGTGGAGTTTAAGGATTATTTATGATTTTAATGTTCAAGAGATTGATTTTGATTTGTTTGGCATTAAGCAAATTGTATTTTATTGTGATTGATGTTGAATGAGTTGAACAGATTGTATTTGGTTTGAAATTGCAAGTGGATAGGCTTAAATACCAAGCAATTTATTTTTTTTTAAAAAAATTAATCGTATTTTCTTATCAAATGCAAAGGTTTGATTAAAAAAATGATTTTACGTGTGCATGATTAAATAAAAAATAATAATTTAAAAAAACTAATACAATGGCCACAGCCGTCGTATTTGGTTAAGACTTAACAGTATTTGTGGATCAAATACGACGGCCAGAAGCTGTTGTATTTGCTCTGAAGGTAGCCGTCGTATTTGCTCTGGTTGTAGTCGTCGTATTTGCTCTTCAAATACAATGGCTAGAATCCGTCATATTTTCTCAACAAATACGACAGTTTGATTAACCTAATATGACGGTATTTCAAACCGTGTCAATAAACTTTCCGGCTGATAAAAAACGACCCTTTTGTAATTAGCCTAATATGACGGTTTTGTAGCCGTTGTCATCCAAAAGTGACGAAACCAAATACGACGGCCTTATAATCGTCGTTTAGCTATCGTATTTAGCAAATACGACGGTTGTATAAGCAAATAGCCTTCGTATTTGATGCTTATTTTAGTAGTGCTTCTTTTTAGTATAGCTTTTTCAAGGATATCAATCCTTGGTCTGCTGTAATTCGAGGTCTTTTTTGCTTTCACCTTGTTCTTTTGAATTTTGTTTGCTACATTGATTGCTTTATGTACGTAAAAAGATGTTATTAGGTAATTACTATTTAAATAAAAATTTTCATCTTCAAGGGATATTCTTATTCCTACACTGAATGTGATTTTTCCACTTCAACTCCATATTGTTGTCAAAATATGTAATTTGTGAAAATGGCCTATGAATGATTATCTATATTGGAGGAATTTTGGAAAGCATACTTTATGTAATGTAATGCAATATTGTTCATCCATTTGAATTTGGTGTCACTATGCTTGTTTCAAGCTTTCTTGACAATTTGTAGATTTAATTGTCAACCTGTTCCATGAGGAGGGTCGTGATGAACATAAGGAAATAGACTGTCTAATCCATTTGAAAAATGGACTTAGATTCCCTGTAATATCAAGTGGGAAGGTTATAATAATTGTGCCATTTTGGTTATATATGTTGATTGTGTAAATAATGACATTAGATTTCAATCTTGGCCAGGACCTTAGGCTTCTGTCTTGTAGCCGACTTGTCAATGATTATTGGCACATGAAGCCCTTAGATAAGCAAATACTTCAGTATCTTATATGGATGTGCCTACTCTTCAGTATCTTCAAGATCCACCAATCCAATTATGACTCTATGATATGGATGTGCTCCAACAAATTAATATTGCAGAAGATTGAAGAGTTGGCTATTTTGTTAGCCAATTAAATTTTCAATTGTAATATTATTTTTTATGTCTAGGTTGGTGATAAAAATATTTTTATTTTATAGTTTTTACTATTTTATTTTGACTGAATTATATATTATTCATGTTAACATATCATATAATTTGCATTAACACCGCTCTAAGTATTATTTTGTTATACATAAATTTTATTTTTAAAAAAATTAAGTATGTAATGGTTAATTTTTTAAACTTTTGGCCTCCCCTATTAGCCTACTAGTAAAATTAACGTTTATTTCGTGCCATTTTAAATGGTTTCACTATAGGAAGGCTGCGTTATATTGGTTATTAGATTGGGTCCAAATAATTTTTTGGTGTTGTTTTTATAAGTTTAATTCATTCATAATTACCCTATAGGTGATGTGTTTGGATTAGAAAGTATATATATATATGGTTATACACTTCAATCAATGATATTATAAGGACTTTCTATAGAATATCAAAATAATGTCTATGATGGCCAAAATATTAGCAATACTAAAACTAATATTATATTTAGATGCAAGACATATTAATTTTAGTGGGAGGGTCTAAACCTAACTGTAAGTTACATTTGGTATCTCTTATAAAGATACATGTTACTTTGGGGTTTTAGATTGTGGATCCTAGCCTAACTGTAATTGTAAGTTACATTATTATCTCCTATAGAAATGCATATTACTTTGGAGTTTTAAATTATTGTAATTTGATAGTAATTTATATTACTACTTAAAATATTATCATATTGATCATGCATCAGGTTATAATATTTTGATCATGCAATATGGTATGATATTAGCTCATATATTTTATTTTATTTTATTTCAGAAAATTACTACCAACACCTTATTCTTAATCTTAACAAAGAACCAATTGGTTAGAAAAAATTTTATTGATTGAAAATGGAATCTTATAATCGTACTCACTGCAGAAAAACTTAAATTAATACTAATTGAACCATGTCCTCCTAAGTCTACTGATCCATCTATGTCCGAACAAAGGGCGACCTATGAGAAGTGATTGAGTTCTGATGAGATGACTCGTTAATACATTTTGGGATCTATCTCAAATGTATTGCGGTAGAAACATGAGAACATATCAACTGCTTTAGATATCATGAAAAGCCTCCAGCAAATGTTTGAGCACAAAGGACATCAGACTCGTCAAATAGCAATGAGACGCATAATGAATATGCGCATAAAACTTGGAATGCTCGTGAAAGATCATATGTTAAAATTGATAACTTAGTTTAATGTGGCAGAGATCTTAAGAGTTGAAATTAAGCTCGAAACTCAGGTTAATATGGCTCTGGAAACTCTTCTAGATATATTATTACAATTCAAAGTTAATTATAATATGAATAAGATGTAGATGTCTCTTACAAAGTTGATAAAGGAGTTTACGAGTACCGAGGCTACCTTAAAAGTGAAAAGTGGCAATGCCTTTATTGTGGCTCATGCTAGATCTTTTTCTTCTAAACCCAAAGGCAAAGGAGAAAATAAGATGAAGCAAAATAACAAAAAATGACCTAAGCAGCAGAATAAAAAGGCAAAAGTAAATAAAAAGCACAAAGGTGAATGTTTTCACTGCAAGTAACAAGGATATTAGAAGTCTCAATGTCCAAATTAGTTAACCAAACGCAAGCAGGGTAATGATAAGTTATCTTATATTGAAACTTATTTAGTAGTTGATTTTACAAATACTTGAATAGTAAATTTTGGAGCCACTAATCATGTTTACAATTGATTGCAGGGGTTTTAAGTAACCAAACATCTCAATGAATGAGAGCATACTCTAAGGGTTGGCACATGATCAATGATATCTACAAGAGTGATTGGAGATGTTACTCTTTATTTTGATAATAAACATTTGGTTTTGAAAGATTGATATTATGTTCGTGACATTATTTGAAATTTGATTTTAGTTTTTTTGTTATTTAAACAAAAATATTCTGTTAAATTTTATAAATTTTTAGTAGAGATATTTTTGAATAACTTCTTGATATGTCATGAAAATATATATAATGATATGTATATTCTAAAACCTACCAATAATTTGTTATATCATATTGAATCTAACAAACGTATTAAGTTATCTCATACTAATGAGACTCTTTTATGGCATCTTAGACTCGGCTATATTAATCTAAATAGAATTCAAAGACTCGTAAAAAAAGGTCCTTTAAGTGACTTCAAGATTAAAATTTTTCAAGTTTTCGAATCTTGTTTGAAGGGTAAAATGACTAAAAGATCCTTCCCTTCGAAAGGAAATAGAGCTAAGGAAGTATTGAAATTAATGCACTTTGATGTATGTGGACCAATAAGTATTCAAGCTAGAGGTGGGTATGAGTATTTCATTACTTTTACGGATGATTACTTAAGGTATGGATATATTTATCTAATGACTCATAAGTCTGATACCTTAGAAAAATTCAAAGAATTTAAGGTTGAGGCTGAGAAACAGTTGGGTAAGAACATTAAAATGCTCCAATCAGATCGAAGTAGAAAATATTTATCCCATGACTTTAGATCATACTTGTTAGTAAAAATAGAATTTATCACAACTAAGTGCACCAAGTACTCCTCAACAAAATAGAGTTGTAGCAAGGAGAAATAAGACCTTGTTAGATATGGTCGATCAATACTTGGCTTTTCTACACTAGATACATCTTTTTGGGGATATGCTATATAAACTGCGATATATGTATTGAATATAGTTATATCTAAATTTATCCCAAGGACTCCATTAGAATTGTGGAATAAGTCGAAGACTAATTTGACACATATTCGAATTTAGAGTTTTCCTATATATATGATAAAAGGAAAGATTGATAAAATAGAATTAAAATTAAATTAATATCTGTTGGGTATCCCAAAGGAATTAGGGAATACTACTTCTATAGTCCTCAAGATAAAAAAATATTTGTAAATACAAATGTAATTTTATTAGGGGACAAGTATATAGAAGAATGTAGATCCATGAATAAGGTTATTCTGGAAGAAACCAATGGAGATAATCCCAAAAAAATAGTTATAGAAACCCAGACTCAAGATTCGCTTAGTGGATTCGTATATATGTCACTTAACATGCCAGATTCTAGTAGGAGAGAAACGGAAGTTACATCATATATACCCGTTAACTCTTTGACACATAGAGTGGAAGAGAGTTACTTTAGAAGAAACCAACGGAGATAATCCCAAACAAATAGTTATAGAAACCTAGATTCAAGATTCTTATAGTGGATTCGTATTTATACCACTTAACATGTCAGATTCTAGTATGAGAAAAATAGAAGTTACAGCTTCTATACCCATTGACTCTTTGACACATGGAGTGGAAGAATCTTTCTCCTCTATTCAAAATCCAGTCATTGAGAAATCAACATAACATTTTCCAATCAAAGATGAGGAAGAAAATCTAATCATCTAAGAACCTCCACAGCTTAGACGTAGTGGAAGAGTCATTCGACATCCCTCTAGATACCTACTTTATGGAGAGGTTTTTCAAGCAATCTCCATTGAGAAAGAAGAGGATCACACTACTTATAAAGAAACTGTAAAGGATATAGGTGTATACCATTGGAGGAGTACAATGGATTTAGAAATAAAATCCGTATACAGTGACTCCGTCTGGGAACTTGTAGACTTACCTGATAGGAGTAAAACCTATTATGTGCAAATATGTCTATAAAAGAAAGAGAAAAGTAAACAGGAAAATGAAAATTTTTAAAGTTAGATTGGTTGCTAAGGGTTATACCTAACAAGAAGGCATTGACTATGAGGAAATCTTCTTACCTGTGGCCATACTAAAATTTATAAGGATCTTCTTATTTATTGCAACTCACTTTAATTATAAAGTATGGCAAATGGACATCAAAATAATATTCTTTTATGAAAATTTTGACAAGTGTATCTAAAGAGTATGACTAGACGATTTTATCCAAAAAAGGTCAAGAACATAAAATTTATAGGTATATTTATAGGTTTAAGCAAGAGTCTAGATCTTGAAATAATAGATTTGATCAAGCCATTCAATCCTATTATTTTAGTCAGTATCCTTATGAATCTTGTGTCTATAAAAAATTATAGATGATAAGGTAATTTTTCACATATTATATGTTGATGACATCCTTCTCATTGGCAATGATGTAGCAATATTAACTTCAGTGAAAAATTGATTGGGTAAACAATTTGATGTGAAATACTTGGGAGAAGCAAGATAAGTAGAGGTATTCAGATCCTTCGGGATAGAAAAAATAGACAAATTGCGTTATCCTAAACTTTATATATTGACAAAATACTGGCAAGATTTTCAATACAGAATTCCAAGAAAAATCTATGACCCTTCAGACATGGAATTCAATTTCACTAAAGCATAGTCCTAAAACTCCTGATAAAATTGAGTACATGAAACAAGTTCTTTATGCATCAATTGTAGGAAGTCTCATGCATGTTTTGCTTTGTACTTGTCCAAACATTTGTTATGCTATTAGAATGGCCAGTAGATATCAGTCAAACCCAGGATCGGAACACTAGACAACAGTGAAGCATATACTTAAATATCTTTGTAGAACTCGAGGATATATACTAGTTTATTCGGCTCTAGAATTAGTACCTATAAGTTACACTAATTCTGATTTTCAAATTGATAGGGATTTTTGCAAGTCCACTTTTGCCTCTATTTTCATCGTAAGTGATGGTGTAGTTATATGAAAGAGTATCAAACAATCTTGTATTATTGACTCTACTATAGAAGTTGGGTATGTAGCGGCTTGTGAGGCAACTAAAGAAGCAGTATGGTTGAAGAAGTTCTTGATAAAACTTGAGGTGATTCATTCAGCATCTTAAGCTATTAGTTTGTACTGTGACAATAGCAGTGCAGTGGCAAATGCGAAAGAACCACGCAGCTATTAGCGTGGTAAGCATATTGAACGAAAATATTACTTACTTAGGGAGATTATTCAACATGGAGATGTAAAAATATGTAAGATTTTTTCTGCTGAAAATCTTGCTAATCATTTTACTAAAAGTTCACTTGTAGCAATTTTTGGAAGCATATCGAAAGTATGGATATTTCTAACTTGTCCCATTTACTCTAGGATAAGTGGGAGAATTTTGTTAGATTTGCCCTTCAGGTAAATACAACATTTATATTTTTAAAGTAAATAAAGTATGTTATATATATATATATATATATATATATATATATATATTGAGCATGTTTGTCTATGAATTATTTAAATATTATAAACCAAGTATTTATTTATTAAATATAGAAAGACTTTATTTATAATTTAATTCAAAATAAATTATCTACGATCTAAAATAAATTTAGGCAGTTTATTTTATTGAAATCGTCTTGATTTTATAGAAGTCTGTCTTTGACTTTGGTAATAAAATTAATGATATATTTTGATATATTGGATAGGATCATCAATGTTAAGTTTGTGGATGTACTATACAAATTATACATTATATGATTGTTATACATAATATCTTAATTCTGAGCAAATAATGATCTATATTTACTAATTTGAAACTCCTAGAGTTGTCAAAAAGTGAGATTAATTGAATAATCAATATCTCGGTATTTTGAAAATTAAAGTGAAATAAATATAGAATAATTATTTTGAAATATGAAATTCATCACCTTTAACAAACAAGACCATTTTCTCATAAGTTCTTATAAGAGACAGTTAAATCTAAACTTAGTGATTCAATAGTATCTATTAAATTCAATTTGTAAGTGTGACATAATCTCATGTTACTATTAAATTGAATATGAGAATTGAGGATTTAAATGAGAGGCACTTTGGTCATATTACCTCATTCAAAGTATTATGTTGATTGACGGGGGTAATTTGTTAGATTGATCAATTATAGGATGAAATTATTGACTCTAATAATTTCAATTAGTCTAAAAGTACAGTTATGTTCTTTTAGTGGAGTGAAATATAATTAATAAATTATTTTAGGTCGACAAAATAATATATTATAACTTAGTTTAGCTATATCTGATCAGGTCCCTTCATTAACTCATAATTATAGGACAATAATAAATTATAAATATTTATAATTTATTAATGAAAAATTGCAAGAAACAAAAATTGTATTTGAGCTAGAATAAAATAAATGGAGATAGTTGTATCCAACTATACTTATCTTATTCCATCAAGATTCGTATTTGAGATAGAGTCAAATATATAGAGATAGTTAGAAATAACTAACGATATATATTAGTTTAAGACTTTATATCAAGGTTAAATTAGAAACAATATTCTCCCAGTTTTGTGTGAGTCTACCATCAACAAAGATAGAGAAAAAGTACGATAGGCAATATTCTAGTCCCAGGAGATTACACTGAAGAAGGTTTGGAGGTCTGGAGTTTTACTAAAGGCCATAAGCTTCTCGAATTATATTTTAGAAGACGATATCTACAGATGTATGATTTGTTTCTTATATGTTTATAAGGTTTAATCTAGTTAATGCACAAATATATCAATTTTATTCTAACAATAAATACAGGTTTTTACAGCGTATAGAGTATTAGACACATTCGACTAGATCATTCCCTTATAACAGCTTTGGTGGAGAGATGGAGACATGAAACACATATTTCACCTACATATTGAGGAGTACATTGCAAGATGTAGCTATGCTTTGGGGCTTTTTGTGGATGGTGATACATGATTTCATGGGATATCTCTCAGGATAGAAATGCATGGTAACCTTTGTGCATGAAACTATTTGGGTTTTCTCCATCTTTCACAGATTTGGATGGTAATCGACTTAAACTAAAGTTCCTTCATGATTCATTTAAGAATGAACCACCAGATGCAGATATAGATGATCATATGATTCTTTTACATGTAAGGAGACACATATTACTCTTGATTGGTGGTTGTTTTTCCTTGATAAGTGATCTGGGGGCATGGTGAAATTGATGTGTTTAGTTTTGTCAAAGGACTTAGAAGTCGCTAGGAAATATGGGGAAGTGATGTTTTAGCTTTGCTTATTTCATTAGATGCGCCAAGCAACAAGGCCAAAAGTTACAAAAATAGGTAGTCCCCCTATTTTACTGTAGGTGCATGTCATGATTTCAAATGTTTCTTTACGAAAATTTTGCAATTCATTTTTTTCATTTCGAAATAGATCCACTTTCTTAGCTATGGGTGTAGGAGAGACTTGTCATATGCAGCTTGAAAAAGTCCTTCCTCAAAACACAGCAGCTAAGACCTATCACGAAGGAGAGTTTTGATGGTGGGTTTGTGCTTTCTCAACAAACTGGTGCTCATATAGAAGATGGAGTAGACCAGGGTTTACCTAGAAAACTTTTGGGTTTTAGGTAAGTTATTAGCAAATAATTTGCTCAGGTTCTGAGTACAAATAATTGGTGGAGATCTAAGTTTACTCTTAAGAAAGTTCATGAATAATTTGCTAGTTTACAGGAATCAATTAGATTGACTTAAGCATGATGATGTATGCCAATTGTGTGTTGTGTAGTTTGTTATACAATGATAACCTTTTTCCCTTTTTTTTTTTGTTTCTTTTTTGGAAAATTCATTACTTACATTCATTTAGCTATTTACAGTTCATATTGCGGTCTCATACTTCTAAGATTATTGGGGAACTATCAGCATATTTTCTAGTCAGTCAAGAGATATGGCAAACTAGATCTCTTATATGCTTTGATGCTATAGAGTGGCACCTTCTTGATCGAGCCATGCATCAATTTAGGATTAAGCAAATGATTCTAGCTTCTTGTAACAATGATAGACAACTTCACAAGATTGATGGGCAAAGAGGCATAGTTCCAACTCTTAAGATCTTCATGAACATTTTATTTTACTTTGGGTTGAATGCCACTAATTTGTCTGCCACGAGGAACCATTTGTTGGTACTTGGTAGCTTAACTTGTAATGATCCTTACTTGCAGTTGTTTAGGAAAACTAGTTTCCTGTTGATTGGTAATCTGAATTGTAAACCAGATATGGGATTTGTTGGAGCTGGAAAGTTATTGGTAAGATATACAACTAGTCTAACATAAATAAATCATTCTAGATATCTTCCTTCTTACTAATATATTTCGCTCTGACCTGCCAGACATGGGTCATGAAAACTTTATATAGTGAAGCCAATGTTGCTATTGAGAAGTTTGATGTTGCATTGGGATTGCAAGTTTTTAAGCACATTCAAGATAAACTCTTAGCTGCTTCAGAGACAATAGAACAATATTATCGCCCTAGTGTGCTAGAGCTATCTACCTAAATATCAATACCAATGTCACCACCAACTCATGTGGTACCTAAATCTTCTTGTAAAAAATCTCATGCAATAGCTATTTCAGATTTCCCGACCCAAGAACCAGTATTCATGCTAGGCCTTATTGTTGTTTTTAAGCCTTTACTTGTGAAGTCTTGTGGGATGCTATCCCTAAGGTCAAGAGGCAAGAGAAATTGAAACCTACCCACATTACCACCGTGTCGATACAATTGAATTCTATTACAACTTTGACCCCTCTTAATCTGAATATTTGATCGAAGCTTCTTAAGGTAGCTTTGCTATAATCACGTTTTGCTATTTTTAGCCATCATGGTCCCCATAGGTTGAGTTATCACATCTTATGTCTTTTGAGTTGGTTCAGATAGTTGGTATTAGAGTTTCCATACTGACATCTTGGGTTTAAACTTCTCTTGGGACATAGCCATATGCGCACCTTGGATAGCGGTTGTGGGCCTTTATTAATAATAATAGAAAAAGAGTCATCATATCTTACTAGCAGGATGCTTTTGCGTCGCACGAGATATCTATATTTTATATTATATACTATTTTTTTTATATATTGATAAAAAAAATAAAAGGAAGATTTTTTTTAGGTGCCAAAAATAAAGAAATAAATTTTGAAGTAGACAAAATTACATATATCTGAAAACCCATATGAATTTTAAAAAATGAATTTTTTGATAAATTGAATTCAAATCATATGTAATTTACATATATATAATTCACGTATGTAATTTTAGGGGGTTTTTTATATCATATATAATTTGCACATATGACATTTTTTGTATATTTTGTCCATTTTATAAGGACTTTATAAAAATGACATTTTCAAGAAATATATGAAAAAGGACATTTTTTTTAAACATACTTTGCCTCCTACTGGTTCATAAAACTTATCTATTGACTCACAATATTTTAAGATCGTCTTTGTATTAATATCTCGATAACAACACTAAAAAAAGTTACCATAATCGATTATTCCTAATTCTATAATTGATGATGATTTGTATATAATATAAAAGTTACAATCTATTATGAACCAGAAAATACGTAACCACTTATGAAATAACACTTGATCGACGATGTTTTGTTGGAACTGAGAAAAACAAATATGTAATATGTACACATACACACACACACATACTCTAATTTCTCTCTTATTCTTCTTCTTTTTTTTTTTTTTTCTCTTTTGGGTAATGGCATCCAGTTCAATTAGCCACTGATTAATGTTCTTTCCAGCAAGAGGCATAATCTCTAGACAATCCCACTCTTGGAGATCAGATGTTAATGAAGCTTCTCTCCCTTCCGTATGGAGTAGCTAGAGATTAATCTCCCGATTGAAAGCCATAAATGATTCATCTTCAATACTAACATAAAACAAAGCCTACATGAATTTGAAACAACGTCACACCACAACACCAGACACATCACTAAACAATAGATAGTAAGACATCAAATAAAGAGCTCTCAAACCCAATTCTGTTAGGACCAGATTATATGCCAGCCCAGGCCTATAAAAAACTATATGATACAAACACTAATAATGCTAGCCAAATAAGTTACAGGACAGGCCAAAACTACATCATTATAAACAAAGTTAGTCCTTCCTTTTCTCCTTGTAGCAGCAGATTAGAAGGTTAACCAAATCAGTAGGAAATATCATTAAATATATTAAGTGCTAAACAAAGTGCAAGAAGAAAAAAATAATTACCTTTGCAAGGGAGATGTCTATGTCTTTCGACTAGAAAGATATCTCTAAGATAAGCTTATCCTTTGTAGCCATGAAGACTTGACAAAATTACCATAGCATCAATAATTAATCATGATTCAAAGGTTTGGAAAATACTCCCAACTTTTAATATCCCCAACAAAAATCGGTAAGAATACACAAATGGCTCCAATTAGTTAAACATATCATAATATTAAACTATTTGTACATACCAAAATCACCTACATGCAAAGAGCAACATTCAGAAAGAGCCAATCACTTTAGTAGATTAATTTGGACCTTGGCATGGATCAAATGTAACAAATAGGCAGTCATCCAATCAAATGAGCATACTTATTTTAAAGATTAAACCAACCTCTTGATAGAAATTAGCTCTAGGCAAATTTAGATTTTCTACCAAAACAGAAGAAGCTAAAGGTGAAATGCTTAACCTTTTCTTATTAGGTGCCTTTGCACTTCTTGTGGCAATCAATTCATTGCCCCTTTCTTTTCCACTCCCAATCCAAAATCCATAATGACCATCAAAATCATACCTGACTTTAAAGAATAAATAGATATTGGGGATTGCTTAGCAGTAGCACAAATGCTTTTCCAACGCATTAACAACTTTACATAAAGAAGCACAACGAAAATTGATATTCATCTAACCTTTCATCCATGACAATAGTTGAACAATTTTCATCAAAATTAAAGCAAATTCATTTGTTAAACTATAAACCTCAATTACTTGGGAAGAACTATGGAAAAAACATAGAAAATTTACATTTTCTTCATATTCTTCTTTTTTTTGTCTCTCCTCATCACTGTCAACCCTATCTTCTTCCTCCTCTTCCTATTCTTCCTCTACATATGGCTAAAGGTCAGAGTGCATTGAACCCCATAAAATGGATTTTGGCACATCTTGCATCGGAAAGTTTTCCATATCTCGAAAGCAAGCGGAAAAAAACCTTTGAGACTCAAAGAATTTTTCTATTTATTTTGTATTTATCCATAGGCATAGATGTTCAAAACACTAACTTAACAATTTGCTCTAAAAATCTATGTTTTCCTAACATACCATATCAACAGATGTAAGAAGTAGGGGAAAAATCACATATTACAACACAACCCATAAAGCATCAATAGCAACAGGCCATTAAAATTCCAAACTTTGATCACTGATAGCCCTTTTAACATCAGTAGCAACATAAAAAAACACATCATTTGTTTAATCTAAGATTATAATTAAAACAACTTTCTCATCAAATTATCAAGATGCTAGATTAGAACATATCTATGAAGGTTTTCTCCAAATCTTTCTACAAAAATAAACCTAAAATATATAAAGTAAGGTGCATATTAGTAGAACTCATATTCAAGCCACTTAAACACTTAGTTCTGCATAATGATGGATTAATATCAATATTAATAGCTAAAAAAATCATCAAATAGAAAATCAACATAATTGAAGAATAAAAATACGATCTTTAAGAACTCCACAACTCAAGATCCAAAATTGCGTCTAGTAGAAACCCTAAATTCAAAGATCCACGGTGGCTCAATCTTGTTACTGTTAAACACAACTAGTAGAAGTATAATAAAATAGAACATGTAATTGGGAGGGCATATGCAAGTGACTGATCCACTGTCTTTGAGGATGATGACCTTCAAAAGTGTTCTTTAACAAGAAGGCATCTTGGTCGTCAAGGAATCAACTAGGATCTACCTCTACATGGAATCTACATCAAGCAACCACAAAAAAAAGGAAAGAAATGCTTTTTGGAGAAAGAAAGAGACAGGAACTGAAAATACCTGCTGGAATTTGGTTTGGTAATCTCCAATACCTGCCGGTGCAATATTTATGCATTGAAAATTTTAGAAATCTAGGAATAGTAATAAACCATTGCAATTCCCAAAATTGCATATAGAAGATCGTGCACTACCAGTAGATATAGACATATGGATAGTCTCTTAACCTTTTTAGTTGTAATTATAGATGTAAGTATTTCAAACTACGTACATCTATTCAGTGCTATGATGTTTTATCTTTTGCGTATAATCATGCTGAGATGCTTCATTATTTTCTCGAGTTATCAATTATGGAATTGCATAAAGCTAGAGTTGTAAACTATACTATGGAATTGCACATAGCCAGAGTTATGGACTGTATGCATTGAAAGAAATTGGCATAGTTTTGGGCATATAGAATTCAAGAAGATAAAGAATACTAATAAAGGTTCACATAGAAAGATAACAATGCCATAGTTGTTTGCAAGAATTCAATGGATAGGTGTCAATAAAAGATGCTTTAGTAGGTAAAAAAAAAAAAACACACACACACACACACACATATATCACCTTCTATGGCTTTCAAGTAACTTTCTTAATTTTATCTCTAATCAATCTAGGAAATATAATTCCTAATTTTAGTTTAGTTTACTGAAGATCCTTTATTTAAGTGACTAACAGAGATCAAATTTACAATAGCCTCTTGTTTGACTGTACACATTGGAAACTATTAGTAGTTTTTGAAGAGTTAAAGGATTTCCTTTCAGTTCAAACCAAGTATTGAACTTTGTGATGGTGTATTTCCAGTATATCCCATCAAAACATTTTTTTTTTTTACTATTTTAATATTTCCATACTGAGAATTCCGATATGAATTTGAACATTTTCAGCCCTTGCTTCTCTCAATGTGTGCCATACAAAAAAATAAGGAAAAGTGAAGAATAAATTAGTTGAATATTATTATTGCCCTTGTGTGCATCTTTTACATTAATATTAGTACTCGATTTTCAGGTTTTTAATAAGAATGGCCACTTTTGAAGCCATTGTGCATCAACTAACCCAATTACTAAAAATTATCCCGAAGGCATGGTGAATTTGGGCAAAAATTAAGTTGATCAGATTGGATGGAAAGAAGGAACAATGGCTTTGTGAAGACATTCATACGTTTGTCGACAAAAAAAAAAAAAGAAAAAAATCTGATATTTTCTTGTGGGCTTTGTGAAGACTTCTGATTTTTTTTTTTTTAATTGGAAAAAATATATATTGTTATGTTTTAAGCTTTGTTTCCAATTTTTTTTTTTTTTGTGTTAAGCTCTGAATTGTTTTTCCTTTTTTTTTTTTTTTTTGAGAATGTGTTTGATGATGTTGTTGTGTTGGGTTGGAATGCTTTGGCTTGAACTCTATTATCTTTTTTGGCAAATGGTACTACATTTGAACTGGGTGCTTTTTTGGGGGTTAAGGTCGGTTTGTATGCCATTTTGTGGAGAATGTGTTTGATATTGTTGGGTTGAGGTCTGTTTTTTGGGATTTTCTATTTTAACCTTTTTTGTTCAAACTAAGGCATGGCATTAGAGTTGTAGAGAAGTGGATTTATCTAAATTATGTTTTCTAAAAATTTGTGGAGATGTGGAACTTTAATAGTCCGAGTGCAAACAAAAATGTCAATCAGTCCCTTTTCTTATTTTTGTTATTTTGAGAAGCCTTTTAAGTTTGAAACGTTGCCCCAAGAAAATTGAAATTTTTAGAAGAAAACGAGAAAAGGTATGTTGAAGCTGATGCTAGACTTAAAGAATCTCCCTTGCTCAAAACGTTGCTTGAGCAATCCAAAAAACTGTTTTAATTGGAAATAGACAACTAACTTTATGTTCAGACTTATGGTTTCTTCTGTTTAAAAAAGTACATGGTTTCCCTTTTATATGTGTGTGTATGTGAATTCCTTCTAAATCTCACAGTCACAGGTGTTTATTTTTGGGCAAACTATTCTAGTGACCTTTCAATTATTGATTTGTCCAATTTTTACCTTCCAATTAGAAAAAGCGTAAAATAGTTTTTTGAATTTTCTAATAGACCGGATCTGCCTTTCCATCAATTGACCAATGTCAATTGAAAATTCTGTTAACTTTTAAGAGTATTTTGGTAATTTTATATTTTTATTAAAAATATATTATTTTCTGATTTATTCATTTAAAAAAATTCTTTATTTTTTTTCTTTTTCTTCTACGATTTCACTTCTACCAGAATTGGAGAAACCTAATTCTCCAATATGCAGAATTTTATTTACTGCATCAATTCTTTTAGGCCATTCAAACACCATTGGATTGAAATCTTGAACCTAACATCTCTCATCGAGTTTAATACCATTTTCTTCCTCATTTTCATCTTTTCTAATTTTTCTCTTCTTTTCTTCTTTCCTATCGCTAGAGTGCATTTGTTGATGACACCGTACACATGCACAGGTGATAGAAGGAGAGCAAACTACAAAAGAGTTGACTTGAAACAACCCCTTTGGAAGTCAAAAAAAGGCTCAAACCCAAGATGATCAACGAAGTAGTGATTTGTTAGTGAGGCCTAACGGTCACATGAGTGGGTTGCAGTCGAAAGTAGTTGCCTACGAATTGGTCTGGTTTGAATTTTAGAGCCATGACATCTATTCCACCATTGCCGCCACTGGAACTTCATGGATCTGCAAATATCTTTCAACAACACTGTCTCAATTTTTGTTTGTGGATTTTGCTTTATTTCCATCAATTTATAGGTAGAATAGAGGTAATTTTCAACTGGGCATGCTTTGGGTTCTTAAATTAGGTATTAAATTTTCAAGTTAGAAGAGCCTATTTTGGTACTTTAGCTCGTGAATTTGGGAGTTTTTTCAAGTGGATTTTGATAGTAGAGCTCAATTGTTTGAAGATTTCTCAAAGTTTTAGTGGAAAGAGTTGATTTTTATTTCTGCAATTGAGTAATTTAGAGCTTCTAATGGAAAGATGAAGAGAAGATGAAGACAGGAAAAGATAACAAAAAAGAAACTCATATGAGACTTTTGGAAGAAACTCAAACTTTGGAAAGAAGAAGATGAACAATAAAAAGACGATTTTATCCTTCAATTTTTAACAAATTGAAAGATTAACAATCGACTAACTGATAGAAGGGTAAGATTTGAACGATTAGAAA
The DNA here is from genome assembly GCA_026120185.1 of Voacanga thouarsii. NCBI lineage: Eukaryota > Viridiplantae > Streptophyta > Magnoliopsida > Gentianales > Apocynaceae > Voacanga > Voacanga thouarsii. The sequence continues at coordinate 4,158,996 of JANUWF010001102.1, read as the reverse complement.
GTTCAAGGAACCGTTTTATGATTTTTTTTTTTTTAATTAGAGGTCAAAAGTTAGACAGATTAATAGTTAGAGGATAAAAGAATAATTTACCCTTTATTATTTTTAGGAAATTTGGTTTATTAATATGATTTCAACTTTAATTGATCTTGGTGTGGTACCTGTCTTGTAGGTTCATAGAATGATTTATGTTTTTTTCTTTTTTTTTTTTTTGTGTAGTACTTGTGCCATAGGCTGATGGCCATTACATGGATAATGACATTGGAGAATGGATTTGCTAGCTCTCATATAGGTTGTTGCCATTGTGTAGAAAAAGACATTGGAGAATAAAGATTTGCTAGCGATATAGCATTATTCTTCTTATATTCTAACTAAATTTGGAATAATTTAACCATGCCCTGCCCAACTTCTTCCGTGTGCTTTCTTTGTTTTCTAAAATGTTCGATGATTATGCCCCTAAGATATGGCTAAATGAAATGAAGCAAAATTAGCTATCAGCTCTGGTATAGGTTACCAAGCTGAATTGCTCATTTGTGTTTCATTTTAACAAGCACTTAATGTAGGCAACAACAAGATTATGGTATATTACATGAAGTAATTAGTTTTACAACATAAGTCATAAATTAGTTAATAATTCTTTTTATTGTTAATATTTTGGTAATGATTTCATTTATTTGATAATGATTACTCGATTCAACATTTCATAAAAAGAAAAAACTCACATATAATTACACCCCTGAGGAATAGTTATGGTCATTTTTGTCCCTCATTTCTTGATTGGCACAGTGGATATGGAAAACATTTGTGGCCTACTAATTGAAAAAACATAAATCAGGTACCACACAAAAAAATAATAAATAATAAATAAATAAAACCTGTTTAGGGTTTTTTTCCTCTTGGCACAAGAGCCGTTTGATGGATTGCCTAGTGATCAGTTAGATTTGAGCTATTCCTCTTTTTCTATCATAAAACACAACTAAGTTGATTTTGCACATAAGTTATTCAATGGATTGTCTTTGTAATTAATTTAATATGCGAACATTTTTTTTTCCTATCAAGTTTGTTATAGGTTCCAAAGCATCTTCAATAGCATTTTCTCAAACACTTTACATGCTTTGTAAGGAAACTATCTTGCTCCCTACTCTATAAAATACATGCTTTGGATTATTGAATTGTGAACCTATCTTTGTATCCAACGACTATAGGATATGGTGAAACTGCACTAAGCAATTCAAGACCTCATTGTCATGGTGATAGCTACGGTTTTTTGTCGTCCATAAGAAAAATACTTTGCCCCATCCTTGAAATAATTGTAATGGAAATTGTTACAGTTTATCATTTTTTTTTTCAGTTAAGGGTAAACTACATAAAATTATGTTGTTAATTTTTTTTATTATTATCTAGAACGAGATTTTTTTCAATTTTACAAAAAAAAAAAAAAAATCGAAATGCCTCAGATTAGTATCCTGGAAGTGAAGAAAAGTTTTTGATTTTATTATTGTTATTTTTTGGTTACATTATCAAAACAAGAACAGAAATGTTACAACCCATGCATTGTATGTTGACTTTGGAGAGGACAGAAATCAAAGAACTAAAGTTGAAGGCATCTTTGTATGATTTACAAAATCTAAGTGAAATGTGTTTTTACATAGAATTGTGTTGCAATTTTTTTTTAGCTTTTTGTTATTAAGGGGAAAAAAAGAGTATACAAAATTTTGTTGCTCTTTTTTAATATATATATTTTGGTGTAAAAAAACTTATGCAATAGAAATAAACATTATTGTATTTGTATTGTGTTGGTTTTCATTTACTGAATTAAGGCTAAGGCTAAAAAGGTCCTACAACATACTTAACGGATTTTGGTTTCTATAAGATGTTTGTGCGATAGTGGCAATTGTGGTTGTTTTTCTGCTTCTTCGTTTTCCCCCCTTTTGGGTTAGCTAGTTAAGCTTGATTATTTGATGTTGTTGTATTTGAAATCTGATTTTTTTTTTTTTTTTTTTTGTCCAACAAAGGGGAAAAAACTGTTATATTATCGAAAAATTAAAACCTATATTAGAAAAACCTTGCTAAGAGTTGAAGTTAATTTGTATTGATTTTTAATAGTTTTTTAATTGTCTAAATGCTTCTTCAAATAAGACCTATTTTTTTGTAATAGGATTAGGAAGATACTTTTGATGTTTTGAAATAATATAATACAATTTTAAATTTTATAAAAAAAATTATAAACTCAAACATCAATACTACGATTTACATGGACTAAATAATACAATAATCAATATTTCAGGGATAAATTTAATATACATAAATATTTGCTGAGATAGAAAATTGCAATTCACGTTTAACTTATATTTGAATTGGGTTTAAAAACATAAAGAATCAAAAAATTAAGAATTGGTTACAAAAGGACATCATCCTAGTATGGGCAAAATACCACTACATTAAGGATATATCATTCTCCTCTATTGATTTTTTTTTTTTTTTACGGCTAAATTATGCAAAATTGTATTGCTTTGGGGAGGGGGGGGAGGGGGCTATTAAGAGAAATGTGTTTTTTTAATGTGATTTTTATTATTTTCTTTTTGGTTATTTGGGAGATATTAATTGGGGAATTGATGTTGATTTTTTCTTTTTTCTTTTGGTATTTGTAATGGTGATTGCTTTGCAGGGCTTATTTTTCCCATGACATTTTGAAACAAATTGGTTCCCTTCTTTTTCTTTTTCATATATTTGGTTCGAAAAGATATAAAGGTATTTACAAAAGATGCATTGATAGAGTGCCACAACAAAACTTTCTTCTGATATAATTTCAATATAGATAAAATTTCACGTATTGAAAGCAAATTCACATTTCGTAACTTATTCTCAAACTTTCTAAAATAACCAAAAAAATACTTCCCAAAAAACCTTAGAAACCCAGAATTCAAAGATTGCTAAACTCAAAACCTTGAACACTAGAAACCCTAAACTTGTGGGACCTTAAACTTTAGAATTTTGAAACTCTTAAAACTCTAAGCTCTAAATCCTATCAACCCTAGAACTGTGAACCATAGACTATAGAAACCTTAGGTCCAAGAAAAACTAAATCATATATCTTAAATCCCAAAAACTCAATAAGTAAACTACAGAAACCTAAGTTCTAGATAATTCAAATCATACAATGTAAATAGTGAAAATTAGTTTGTCTACGTAGTACTCGGGGCGATTAGAATGTTAACAATTTTATTCTGGCACCATTTCTTTTAGGATGTACCAAGTATGCACTGATACTATTCTAGGACCTATTCTAGAGGGTCTACTATCAAGACAGGCTGAGTACCAACCATTTTTATTTGCACACGGCACTTCCAAACATACAAAGTAATATTAGTATTTAGATGGTGCGAGTTACATTTTTAGGATTTGTATTTATTTCCTCATTGAGTAATGGATTACATAGATATAGTTGGTTTTGGCGAGATATGTAGGGCTGGGCACCTGCAAGTAGATCATGCACTGGTCACTGCCCTAGTTGAGCGATAGCATCCCAAGACGCATACATTTCACCTGTAAGTGGAAGAAGTCATCGTAACATTATGGGATGTCGCCATTCTATGGGGACTTAGGATGAATGGTAAACTGGTCATAGGAGAGGTATACGAGCATTCGCGATAAGTTTGGAGTGATATGATATATAGACTTCTTGGTTTCTAGCCTTGAGACAACCACTTTAAAGGTAACCGACTTGCAGAGGGTAGCATACTCGTGTAAGCTAAAAGGTCCAATAAGACCTAAATTAATATAGTTGAAAGTTGAAGCCTCCCTCCTAGCCCCCTCCCTCCACCACCCCCCCCCCAAAAAAAAAAAAAAAAAAGAAGAAGAAGAAATAGCATACTTTTGTAAGCCATACGGACCAATATGATCCAAATTAAAATAGTTGTAAATTAAGGCCTACAAAATAAAACATAATCATAAGGTCCAATCCAAAAGGCTTAAGTCATAATAGCCCCAAATAAGAAAGTCATTTATCTCTACCTTGCAAACATTCTCCTGCCTTAAGGACTTTAGATATTCGTCCTTTGTCAAACACGTTCACACCTCTCTTACAGTAAAGAACTAACACAAGAGAGATGTCAAACATATTCATCAAAGAAAAAATAAAGGCCAATAATTGGGCAAACCATAACTGTTAAGGAACAAAATCAAGAGATGGGGGGCTTTTAAAAAGGAAAAAGGACGGATTGATTCAATGTGTTTTCTTGATAATTTGAAAATTGGACACATTGATTCAATGCACAATCTTGTAAACTTTTTAGGCTTTCCTAGATTTTTCGAGGTATGCAGGAGTAGGACGCTTTGAAGTAATGTGTCTTATAGTTTCTTTTGACTGAGGAAATATTGATTCAATGTGTTATCCTGTAAACTTTTCAAGCTTTCCTAGATTTTTAGTGTATGCAGAGGTAGGACACTTTAAAACAATACGTCTTATAGTTTTTTTTTTACTGAGGACGCATTGATTCAATACGTCATCCTTTTAGGCTTTCCCAGGTTTTCTGGAGTATGTAGGGATAGGACATTTTGAAGCAATTCATCTATAGTTTCTTTTGACTAAGGATGTATTGAATCAAGGTGTCATCTTTTTAGGCCTTTCCTGGATTTTCGAGCATTGATTCAAGGATTCTCTTAATCTTACATCAAACACGACTTTCTCAAATGTTGCAAAAAAAGAAAGTGACTTGACAGGCTTTTCAGACATGGAACACAGTTGGTGAAGCTTATAAATCCATAAGGGCTTTTGCTTTAACCCGAGAGGGTTTACTTTTCCAACAATTACTATGTACATTTTTTTAAGAAGAAAAAGAAATGAATGAGAGAAGAATTGGGGATTGAAATTATTATAGTTCCAAAAGATAAAAAATTTTATGAACAATTGCCCGATGGGTAAATGTTTAATGTGTAGAATTTAACTATTCAAATAATTTGAGAATTCTTTGAAGTGATATTCTTTCAAATTTTGCCTTCAAAACAATTATATACCACACAATGTACATGAGTCCAAAGTTAATTATCAATAAAGTAAGGTTGCTAATAAAACAGAAAGTAGCATAACTAGTGAGAAGATATCAATAAAACAGTTGGAGTCAAGTGTCTTAGATTTGACTAAGGCACATTCATGAATGTGTCCTAGTTAATTCAAACCTTTTACCTTTTTGTCTTTTTCAAAGAAGGGGTACACATATTATCAGGAGGATGCATTGATGCAATACATCTTACTATATTCGATGCCAGGCTTTCCAAGATTTTGCAGAGAAGGACGAGGCAAAGAACTAGAGGGTGCATCTAATAAATGCATTCTGGTCCCTATAAATTTTTCACATATTTCAAGATTTTTGGTCACCCAATAACCTACTGCATTCATTGTTACGAGTTTGCCTACTAAGCAAAATAATTAACATTTCATATTCTTTCTCAGTTTCGTCACTTAATATCTACATCTTGAATCACCGATAACTTTCGATTTCTTTCAAGATTGCAAAATATCATACGAAGCTGGCGATTCCGTTAGATTTATTGGCCCATGTCAAAAGAGGTTATACTTACAATAAAAAAATATCATTCCGTATATTGGTCAAGAAAATCTATTCATACATGCGAAACGATGGCACGATAGTCATACTAGAGATATCAACGAGATATCCTTGAGTATATGGTTCAATAGTTCATTGGGGTTTACTAATATTACAGGATGATAATGATAAAGATAACATCTGGATTTTGCCCTCTATTTTCAAGGAAAGTAGCTTGCATATTTATATAAAGCAAACCCCATTTTACATGTACTGAAGATAAAATTGCGAGCAAAATATAGCAAAAAACCAGCCAAGGAACAACGAAAAAAACGTAGCACATCTGTGTGAAGAAGAAAAAAAAACATAATTTTTCTCTCATTACCTCTTCTTGTCCTCAAAATCGGCTGAACTGGAATATGCAGAATTGGGGTAGGTACGCTCGTGGAAACCTCTGGTGCAATTCCTGCAAGCCTTCTACTTCTCCTTTGCATGTAGGTGAACGTCCAGCTCTCGATCTTCCAGTATATGGCCTGCCTAATATCGTTTTGGTGAAACAACCTAGGGGCCAAAAAATATTTTATGGAGAGGGAGAGAAAAAAACATCTGGTTTTTTTCACTGAGAGGAAAACCCTGAAAAAAAAATGTTGTTTTCTTTTCTCCTATTTAACCTAAATAAAACCCCCAGGTTAAATTGAATTGGGCCATTGGATTCTTAGTTTAACCTTTTGGGCTTAATTAATTATTCTAACTAAAACCAAATAAATGGCCCAATTAATACTTAATTTTTCAGCCCAAATAAACTAGTCCAATTAATTAAGTATATATTAGTTTAGTCACAAGTTAATCTTTAATTATTCAAACTGGGCCAAAACTCTGAATAATTAATTAACCCACCAAACTAATTTAATTAAATCACTCTCTCCATGAACCTTTATTTTACTCTAGCACAATAATTAAATCAGGCTACTTAAATAAAATAAATTTCATTTAATTTAAGATCAATTCTTTAGCCCGCATTTAATTAGGACTCACGATCTATATTGGGGACCAAAAGACACACCGCATTGGCTACTAAAATGACTAAAATACCCTTGCCATATAAATAGTTATATTTTACATTTTAAATATTTCCTAATATTACCATAAGAAAATATTGACCCCAAGGACAATGCTGCATTAGCAAAGTCTCCGACCTACAGGTGAAATGACTAAAATACCCCTCTACAATCACCGTACATTTAGAGAGGAAAAAGTGTACTAACACCTCTCTAAATGACATCTACCATCCTTAGGCTTCTAGTCCAATGATCCACGACTTCCTGGAGTGTTTCTGCTTTCCAATGGAGCTACCCTAAAGCAAACATCCGAGTCATGTTTCCCAAGGCTCTGGACATTTTAGACCATTCGAACAACCACAAGGGGCGATATAGTGCAGAAACTATCTTGTATAAGTCTGTCTTAACTAACTAGTTACATATACCCAATACACAAGTATATTGGTTCTACTATAGAACCTCAACTATAAAATATCAAAGCATATGCTTCCAGCTTCGTCAGACCACCAACTCATACTCAAGTCGTAGAGTACTAGTCCACGCTGTAGCGGTAGTAGTCTAGGTTTCTATCATATAGCACTTTTAGAAACCACTACTACAGGTCCTGTCCTACGTATTCGAAATACGCTTATGTCATGAAGTGAGTGGACTACTCACTGGCTAAAGATAAGCCATTCCCCATTTGGAATTCATAACATAATAACCTAAACATGATGAGATTCCCAGTCTCATCAATAGGTTAAGAACAAATGTTTATGTGTTAAATAACCCGTGATCCACACCTTACTATGAAAGACCACCATTCACATAGATCACTTATTTAAATACAATGGGTCCATTCCAAATGAAAATTGTGCACAAACAAAAAGTAAATTCACAAATAATTTCTGAAAATAAATTCTTTTATTAAAATATTCGATTTTACATCAGAAACCTAGTCTAAAAGGGCATACAATCCAATATGTACCACACAACATGCCATCAATTCCTCCCGCACAAAACTAGTACGCTTCCACTAACATTGCCACAATGTCAACATCATTCACAGGGTTATAGCCGCCTAGTGTTAGGCCCTACACAACTATACTACTCTAACAAGACGAGTTGCAAATAACAACATTCCGAAATTAGTGGCCATATAACTGAACCACCTAACTGTTGATCCTAATCAATTTACTTATCAGCCAACACCAACTATGATTGCTAACCCTGTGCTGACCCTCCTAATGTGACTGAAATAGGACCAACAGAGTTATCAATAATTAATAGAGCAGCATTCACGAACTCATTAAGACTAGATTTTGATATCGATGGACCCCATAATTCGGACAGAGATCGTAGGTTCGACGGCAAAGTCACGGACGATAGTAATGATGACAGCAATAGCGATAGTAACCATGATAATATAGACTTACAGCACATGACACTTTGGGCATCACCAGTACCAGTGCAACACATACCGGTTCTAAGGCACTGATATGCATTTTTATGGCAGTTTTCAAGACATTGACATGGGGGCATCAGAAGATGACCTTTTTTATACTGGAGATGACCTATATGTAAGTGATTAGTTAGAAGAGAATTGGGAACTAAGGTATAAAATGCGTTTTCAAGACAAGTCCAAGCAGTTTATGCCATGAGATTATGGCACATGAGAAAAGGGTGCGAGTTTACAGTTATCAAGAGTAAGAGTACAGTTTAGACAACCTCTTGTAAGAATAAAATTGAATAAAATCTATTTACTTATTATATCTAAATCATTAAGAAAGCTACTACCAGACAGTGGGAAATATAAGTTTGGAATAGTGAACACACATATCTTCAAAGAGTCATAAAAACCAAAAGAAATTTGTTCCATAAGTTTATTACGTAGCACATATTATATCTCATCAAAGACAATTCCGAGACATATGTCAACACTATAGTACGGATTATTCATGACAAATTCCAAGTTGGATGTTTGTATCAAAAGGGATGGCATGTCAGGAAAGTCGTTGTTGATTTCTTGTATGGTACATAGTCTTCTACCTTCAAAGTACTGCATAACTACATGTTAGCATTACAAGATTCAAAGCTCAGTATAATAGTATACTAGAAACACCACGACATCAGTTTCAGAGACATAAACATATTAATGTTTGTATTTTAGTTTTTCAAGCCATTGATCGAGGGATTTAAATATTATTGTTTTGTGATTTCAATTGATGACACCAGTTTAAAAGGGGCTTATAAGAGTGTTTTGTTGATTGCAAGCACTTGGAATGCTGACAACCACTTGTTTCCTCTAACTTTTGCAGTTGTCAATGCTAAATCATTATAGAGCTGGGAATGGTGTTTTAGACTAGTCCGAAGGCACGTGTTGCATGAAAGGCATGCGTGTGTTGTGTCAGACAAGCATACAGATATCTTGTCTATTATGGATGGACTAAGCCGATGGCCATTTGCAGGTTCTGTCTATATCACATCCATGGCAATTTTAATATTATATTCAAGAATACTGAGTTGGAGCGACTAATGTACAACACCGAAATAGAGAAGAAGACATAGAAGTTCGAATCTATAATGAATGAAATAAGAAAACACAATCAAAAAGTATATAACTATTAATTCAGATTGGCCTCGAAAAGTAGTCATTTTTACATAATGGTAGACATCAATACAGTTGTATGACGATGAGTTTGTCTGAATCCTTAAATAGCTTTCTTAAAAAAAACACAGGCATTACCAATTAAAGCATTGGTTAATGCAACATTAACAAAGATTGTCAAATACTTTAATCTGCATTAGTCTGAGGTTACCCACTGTAACAAACCATTTTCTCCCTTGATATAAAAGGCATTCCAGGCAGTTTCACAGAATGTTAGAGCTTTTAAGGTTGTGAGTACAATGAAACGGTTGGAATTTTCAGTGTAAGGATACCGGCAAGAGCTGGAGGGAAAGGTAACAATGTTTATATAGTAAAAATGTCTTTACAAGATTGTACTTGCATGAAATAGAATATCTTTGGATTGTCGTGTACGTATATATCCGTAGTTTGTCGACACCGTGGCTAGCAAGCTAGCTTCTAAATTTGTTTTTCCTATTTACTCAATTGAGAAGCACATGATGGCTTACAACTATGACTTCTATCCTGTTAGCAACAACAACTCCTAATATAATGCTGACTTTTTGTTGGATGGCTACACACCAGCACTTAAAGGCAACAAACCTGGGCGGAGGCGTACTGTGAGTTTTCGAGGCGAGATATGCTACTAAAATAAAAAGTCCCCTCCAAGATGTGAAAATTGTCATCAAAATGGGACATAGCAGGCAAAATTGTAACAACGCTCACTTCGAACTTGAACAATAAATTGTACTATTAGATACACTTGTACTGTAAAATTTTATTTAATGACAAATAATTCGTTTCACAATAACTTCACTCCGTTTCTGATTCATTTTCATCATTACCACAATGCCAAATGAAATATCTTTCAATTTAGTTGCATAAACATTTTTAAACTAAAGAAAATATCATTTTGTAATATAAGCAATTAAACCAAATGTAGGGACCTCGATCACTTCTACCAAAATCTTTCACTCTACTTCTTCTAAAAAGATTTCTAATTGTGGTAGTGTGTTTTTTAGGATGCATGGGATCTTTACGACGTATTTTCTTATGGCGTCCTATGCTAGCTAAAACGTTTTATTTTAAAATCTTTCACTCTACTTCTTCTAAAAAGATTTTTAATTGTGCTAGTGTGTTTTTAAGGATATATGGGATTTTTACGACGTATTTTCTTATGATGTCCTATGCTAACTAAAATGCTTTATCTTAATTAATGCTTCGTAAAAAAAATTCAAAAATGATTTAGAATTACGTAATGCGTTCTCATTTAGTTGGACGCATTCATGCCAGATGAGGACATCCTTGCACGGCTGGGCCAGGTGATGTTTTGGGGCCATTCTAATAAAAAACCCTTGGTTTTCTTTGGCAACGAGATTATATAATTGCTACATAACATTCTGAAACACTGTTTGCTTTGTCCTTCCAGGTTTGTGGACGTGGGTAGCGAAAGAATACTTGTTCTCTCCGTCACAAACATGTGAGATTGAGAATAAGAAGACAGAAATTCAATGATGAAGTTGCACCAAAAATTATGTGTTCTTCCTGCCGGCATGTTTGGTCAAATGGACATCTGGCTCATGTGCATTTCAAGAAGTTGATAACGAAATGGCACAGACATGATGTGTGAAGTTTTCTTGGATTATTAATTACATTACAGGAAGCTTCTTTTCTAACTTCAAGCAGTCCCAGTGGGTCACCCTGCAATTGCATCACTTGTATAATTCTTCCCCTTTCAAGATTTTCCGAAGTTTGTAGTAATTCTCTTCCCAGCACTGGTGATTTACTATTCCTCCTATTTGTCTTTGACAAAGAAATCTGAGGTAAGAAATTACTATCCCTTGTTTTGATATGCTATGATGTCAGAAGTTGAGCGTGGTATGGAAATTCCAGGATGCAACCAAATGATTTTAGGTCAAAACTATACAATAGGGTGGAAACTTTTTGATTTGGGAAGAAGCGCCACTGACTCACTTATCTAGGATAGAGAAGAAAGAGTGGATTCAAAAGACTGGAAATGTGAAAGTAGTTTTTTCACTTGTTTCCTTGACTTCTTTTGGAGGGTTCTTTAAGTCTGGTTCTAACATGCACGAGAAGCAAGACCAATGAAGTGGAATGATACTGAATCCCGTCGAAGTTGGGGGGACGATGTTTCAATCACACTATTAAATTTCTTTATAGCCATGCTTAATTTTTCATCACTACCCAACAAATTTCTCAGATATTCAACCGGAGCTCTAATTTGAGAGTTCATTCCTACATCTAGTAAAAAATGATTTATGCCTCATTAGAATCTTGATGAGGTCCAAGGTCTTCGAAGACCTGGATTCTGGGTTGAAGGGTTTTTTCCACATTGGATGTCAGTAAAGTGGGGTGTGCAGAAACAATGCTTTTGATCTGAACGTTGTTTAGACCCAAATTTTGAAGCAAATTGATAACCAAATCGGGGTCATTACCAGGGGACTTACGAAGAGGTACCTTCTGTATGGCGGAGAGGGCTTCCTCTTTCGACAACCCCATTGAGTCGGTTAGATAGTCCACCAAGAAATGGGATTTGTTGCCGTTGCTCAGCTGCTGCATTTGTGGAGTATCGACAGAGAGATTAGAAGAAGAAAAGCGGCCGAATGCCACTGACTTGAAGCCTAGAAATCATTGTTCTCGAAGCTATAGAAAGCTGGAGAGGAAAATCGGCGACGGCTAATGTTTTGGGTCAAATTTAGGATCGTCAGTTTTTCTCTCTCTCTCTTTTTTTTTTTTTTTTTAATATCCCTTGGCTGCTCCAACAAACCTCTAGTCAATGCCCGGATCCCTCAACCCAATTTACCCCGAATTGAACTTAAAGTTTAGTTTGCTTGGATTGTTTTGTAAAAGTAAATTAGAAGGAAAAGTAAATGTGGAACTAAATAAGATATTTACATCGTTTGGTTAGATGTAGATGTAGAAAGGAAATAAATCAGGAGGAGTATCACTCACCTTTCATAACAGTATTTTCTCCCTTTCCAATTTGGAAGGATTGGAGGAGAGAAAATAAAATAAGAGTAATAATGACAGTATTAACTATATTTTTAATATTAAAATTTTTAATAAAATAGATAATAAGGGATAAAATAATAAATTAAATTAATTATTCTCTCTCTTATTCCATCCTCTTCCCTCCCTATTTTCACTCCCACCAAACAAGATAAGGATAAATATATTAACTTCCCCGATAAAAATAAATTATGACACTCCTCCTCTCCTTTCCTCTCTCCCTCCCCTTCGCGAACCAACACAAGCCTAAGTGAACCCAAACCCCTGGACAAGATTAAAAACTTAAGCCTAAATTGTTATTTGGGCAGAGCTTCTTTAAGTCCAACCTCGTTATAAACCAGCTTATAAATATTTATTTATGTGTATAATTTTTTAAAGTTATATATTATTTATTAGTTATACATTTTTAACAAAAAGTTATCACATTTATAATGTGTATATATTGTATTTGAATGTTTTACTTCCTTTTTTAATTTAATTCAGAATGATAACTTAATTATTATGGATATTTATTATTGAAATATATGAAATTAAAATATATTGTTATTTGGAAAAAATCATCATGAGACTATTGCCAAATCTTTGAAAATACATACAAGTGTAAACAAAATTAAATATTAGCATATTAAATTAAACAATCTTATTCAATTGATTAGTCTTTATTTTTTTGTTAAATTATTTAATGACAAATTGTAATTATCTTAATAGTTTTAAAAAATACCTTAAGAGTCAATCATTTTTGCAGAAAAGCCATAAGTTTCATTTTAACCATTCTTTTATAGCAATTATAAGTATGATCAATTTTTATTTTGTAATATTAAAGATTTCAATTTTTTTTACATTTGATATTAAATTAAATTAATTGTTAATATTAAAATAATATATTTTAATAGAACTTCATCATAAAACTAATTAAAATATGTAAATATCATCACAATAATAGTTAAACTTTGATCATTTTAATCATAAGAAACAGAAAAAGATTAATTAAATAAACATATAGTATAAATTTATTACTTATCTATTAAAATTTTTTGTACCATTATCACCTCATCCACTCTAAAATATCATCGTATTAGTTTTTACATGATATTTTTAATATAAAAATATTAACAATTACATAAATGTATTATTATAATTATATAAATTTATATTTTGATTGTGGATATTTATATTACGTAAATTTATAGTTTTGCGATATCTTTGGGAATTATTTCGGAGGGACCCGAGTTGGGACTGATCACGCATGTTGCTTTTATTTATTTATTTATTTTTATTTATTTATTTAATAAGTTTAATAGCTTTTATTATACTGCGTCAAACATTGGTCAATATCGATAGTTAAGGTTAATACTAACCAAAATTTTAAAATTGAGCCCGTAGCAGTTATAGCTTTTTTTTTTTTAATTCCAATTTTTATAAAAATTACTAGCAGTTCTGCCCATAACACCCCCCCCCGCAAAAAAAAAAAAAAAAAAAGAATTTTGCACCATGCACTGCTGATGTTATCTTAAATATGATCTTTAAGGGCTGTTTTGTTATTCTTGCATAGTTCTGGCCTTTTTGTAGTCCGCAATTGTGAGTTTGATATCCAAAGATTATATTTAATGTTATTTGAGTTTTACGGGAGAAAAAGTTACTTATTTTTATTTAAAAATTTAGAAGAAAAATGAAAACAAACATTTTATAAAAATAACTTTTGATGCATGATTGATGGGACATAATAGTCATAATAAATTTTACTTTGACTTTTTATGGGTAAATTTGTCAATTTCGACAAATTTATTTGGTATACTTTGAGCCTAAGTGGATTAAGATTTTTCTTAATTTATTCCAATTTAAAATTTTATTTTTAATTTAAATAATTTTTATTTTTTAATAAATATCATGTACTCAAAACACATCATATTCTCCCTCTTTAGTTCTACTTGAATCCTTCCCTAATTCAATTATTATCCATTTACACTCTTAGGTTATAATTCTTTTGATAAATATTTGTTTAAATTAAATAAAATAAAAAATACATGAGTTTAAAAAGAAAATATGATATGTTATAAGTGAGAAGATTAATGGTGATAGATTAATAAATTATGTACACGGCATAAATTACATTTTAAGTAATAGAAATAGAATATATGGGTAGTGGATACCAACTCAATTTTAAAAAATAAATGTTAACACTTGACTTTTTATATTGAAAATTACCTACAATTCGACTTCTCATAATTTGAATTTGTTATTATTTAAGTAAATTTGTAAATTTTCGTACCAAACTCTATGCATCCTATTCATATGTGTATCCAATATTTACATTCCCTCTCCCTTCTTATGTTTATATACTCCTTACAAATTTTTACATATTGTCCTATCAATAGAATCATCCTTATCAAAAAATTTTCAAACCATATGAACCTAAGGCTAGATCTATATCATTCATATGTCCCAAAAAAAAATAATAAATCAAAATGTGTGGATAATTGTGAAGGATAATGATAATGAGTTTATATTTTTCAAATATTTATGTAAACTAAATAAGAGTAATTAATTAACTAAAAATTTAATAAATAATATTTCAAAGTGTAAATAAATTAACTAATTACAGATATTAATAATAGTAAAAATAAAACAAAGCTCAAACAAATAAAAGTTTAAATAAAATGAAATAAAAATTAACTAAGAATAAAACAATAAAAAAAATAATTTAATAACAAATTAACTCAACAATGAAATAAAAGAGAATGAAAATAACTTGTAAATTAAATTTAAAACTAGACAAATAACTAAAATAAATAAACAACTAATAATGTTAAAAATAAAAATATAAGGTTAAGGAATACTAACGAGTTGATAATAAAAAAATAATAGCACTTTAAACTTTACTACTTCAAAATTTGAATTATTCACTATTTCACCACTCAATAATTTTCTAAATTTTGAATAACTTGCTTGAAAAATTCAAAAATATATACCCAATAAATTTTTTTTTAATAATTATTCTATAGGAAATAAAGAAAATTGAGAATTATAAGAATAAAAAGAGTGAAAATAAAGTGTTGGAGAATATTTAGTGAGCTTTTTTTGTTGAATTAGCCGATAAAAAATAATGAGACAAAACTGGCAATTAGCCGATAAAAAAAATAGCCGTATTCTGACCGTGTGGGAAGCGTTGGTCAACAACTCTCTAAAGCGGGCCAGCCCACCAATTTGTGGGCTGGCTAGCTCTTGCCAGGCTAGGATTTTTATATCATAACCCGGCACGAATTGGTCCAATGCCATGGTGTGCATGACAATTGTCGGAAATCAACATTTTTTAAATTGAATTTTTTTAGTTTAATTAAAACTTTGAATTGTATTGTGTTTCAATTTAAGTATACCTTTAATACCTCTCGCAATATGCCTTTTTATTCCTAAATATGAGAAGAAATAATTTCATCAGCCCATTTCTTTTCTTTTTCCTTTCTTTCAAAACTTCCAAACAAGCCAAGCTAACAAACATTCTACCCAATCCCATTTTCCTCCCCACATCGTAACCTATAAACTAACCCTATGCTACAAACTCATAGAACTGGACAGGACGTGGCAATTGATGTCTTCACTGCTGAGCCCATTATAGCTCTTCACGCACTTTGCTTAGCTGAGGAATTCAAGGCAGAAAAGGTGATATTTGAACATTCTACTGCTAAGAATAGATTGGCAAATAAGTGATAAATGTTGTAAAATATATCCTTCATTATTGGTGGCTTTAGAAAATTATATACACTTATAGAATTTGTAATTTAGGAGCACATTATCTAGCATCATGATATAGATCTTTGAATTATTTTTTTTTTTTTTTTTTGGGGGAGATATTTCCCCCTCTAAGATCCCTCCTACTATGCTTTGTGATAGAGGAGAGACAGTTAGAGGAACATCTGATGATATTTCTGTAAGTGTTTTGGATGAATTTCAAAACTAATTACTATTATTTAGCCTCTTTCTCTCTCTCTCTCTCTCTCTAAAGCCCTCTTTCCATAATAGTGCAAAATAGTAGTAGTAATAGTAAAATAATTAAAAATAAATTCTCCTTTATTTTTACCTTTTCACTTCCCTATTTCATTTTTTTTTTCACGAGACTCTTCACCTCCTATTTGTTGCAGGCATCATATTCACAAGGATTTCAATCTAACTTTTCATCCTGCTTTCAATTATTAGATGATGATATTCTTCTCTAAACCAAAATAAAAAGATAGAGTTACAATTGAAATATCAATAATGCAATAATGTACCAAACCAAGGGTAATTTCATCATTAGTGAATTATTGAACAATCTAACATAAGAAATTAAAGTTTAGGACCATTTTGCTAGTCCTCCTATTTTACCCATTTAGAAAATGTCTTTTCTCTCTCCCCACCTCTTTTTTACCGTACTTTCTTTTCTGTATCCTTTAGATACTGCGACAATGTCTTTGTTTTTCATTCAAGTATTATTGTTCTATCTTTTCGAATATTCATTCCTAGTAATTTCATTTTTTCTTTATAGTTCTATTAGAAAGAATGAAGACTTGATATGAGATATGAAAGAAGGGAGAATTAGGAGAGCAAGTAAGACGTGGGGACAGAGTAAAAATGATGATTAGGAGAGAAGTGTTAGGGAGATGAAAAGATTAAAGTCAGTATTGAGTTTTATTTTATACTACGTTGATGTCCCGTGCGTTGCATCGGTTATTATATTGTTAAGATTTAATGAATTAATATTAAATATATATTATTAATTAATTTAATTAATGATTTAATTAGTTAAAATTTTGAAATAAATTTAAATAATATTCAAAGAATCACATATTTTAATGCATTAATATTAAATATAAATATATATAATATTTAAAGAATCACATATTTTAATATATTAATTTAGATAATATTTGAAGAATCACACATTTCAATGTATTAATATTAAATACATATATATTTTATTAGTTAATTTAATTAATTAAGATTTTAAATAAATTTAAATATAATTTTTAAATTATACATATATATTATTTCATTTAACCACGTGTCACCTTATGATACTTTCACGTGTCATAATAGCATGTTTCATCTTCGACTTATATATATATATATAATTAGTTTAGGATAAAGTGGTTTGTTGAAAAGGTATTGCTAATATATTTAGAATTAGAAAGTTACTATTATCTTATGTATATTAGAATTAACAAGTTATTCTTACTACATCTCATGTTGATTAGGAGTCCAATGAATTAGTACTTATATATAGGTAGAGTTATGAGTTTTTCAGGTGTTCTTGTTTATTCTGGTATATCTAATGTTATGGACTATATAGGTATAGGTGAAGTGAGTGTACGAGTAGTAGATAGGATTTGGAAAAATATCAAGAATACTTTGTGAAAATTTTTTAGTGGCTATTAATAAAATATTTTGTAATCTATGTTTTGTGATCTTCGTTGTGGATATACGTTTAATTAAGTAAATCAAATTATGTAAATCTTTTGTATCTTATTTTGTTTTTTATATTCATTTTTCTATTCATGTTAAGTACCCCGATTGAGATTTCCCCAACAAGTGTATCAAAGCCTACTTCTAATATTTCTAGGGTTTTGGGATTTAAGATTTTGAGATAATGAAAATCAACGAGAATAATAGTTTAGATAGTAAAAGATAAAGAAATAAATATCTTGGGCAGGACATATTGATCAATATTTTTTTATTAACGGGATTATATCTGGAGATGGGTTGTTAGACACTAGTAAAATTACTCACTCAATTGTATACTTTATGTGAATTGAACAGATTTTGGACCAAAAGTATCTGATTGTGGATTTAAGGCAGGTGGATCCAAGTTACACAATTAAAGAAAAAAATACATAGTTGTAATTGTTATGAATGACCATGTACTCATTAGAAAAGGAAAAATGAGGATATGTTGTGACAGTACGATGATACTAGCATATATAAAACTATCTTCACAATCTTTAAGTATATAGATATTTCTTCTTGAGTGGATTTTAGATTTCAGAAGTTAACTCCAATGGATTAATTGGCTTCAATTTGAAAGAAAGTATTTTTATTCTTTGTGATGGTTGTACTTATGGTGTATTGGAGTATTAGAAAAAAAAAAGTGTTCTTGGAGTAAGACACACGAGATATACGAAATCTAATTTCCTTAAATTAGTAGGATTTCAATAGCTACAATTTTTAATTAATGTAGGGTTCTAAAATCATACATGGCTAGAATCCTAGTGTAACGAGAGAAGTATAGCAATAGTATTCATCTGCAAGTAAAAAAGTACCTTGACGGCCTAAAAGGGGAGTGCACACATGAATTTTAGGGGGCAGATGTAAGTGTGAGGAGAAATCTAATAATATGAGAAAAGATCGAGGTTTTCGTACAAGTCAATAAATCAAGTTGAACTCGGAGATTTCTATGTGTTAATTGACCAAGTTAAATCAGAAATAATTAGTATTACTAATATAATGTGGATTCGAGAATATATTTGAGCACCAATGAAATTTTGATAATTGTGAAAGTCAATAGAGTCAAAAGTATTGTGACTTTAATGTTACTGCATATCTTGGAGGCTAGCGAAGGCATAATACATGCCAAAGTGGATTGTGTTTTATTTTGCATTCTTAATCAGATTAGGGCAAAGTGATTTGTCGAAAAAGTATTGTTAATGTATTTCAAATTAGGAAGTTGCTATTGTTCTATATATATTATAATTAGTAAGATACTAATAGTATATCCTATGTTGATTAGGAAACTTATGACTTAATTCCTACATATAGGTAGAGTCATTAGTTTTTCAAACATCCTGGTTTGTGCTGGTATGTCTAGTATAGGTTAAGTGAATGTATGAATGATACAAAATAAAGGTTGGAAAAATATTAAAAATACATTGTTGTTATGAATTATTGGAATCTCCATTAATTAGTGGAGGCTCCACTAATTATGGATTTATGTGAATTATTAGAAGATTTTTATGGATGTCCACCATTTAGTGGAGACACCATTAATTGAGATTAGTTGAAGATGATGAATGCCATGATGTATTCCACTAATTAGAGCTCTATAAATAGAGCTATTCTCTAAGCTTGTAATACACTATTATTTTGTGAAAGAAAGATTAGAGAAAATTGTGAGAGAAAAGAAAGAGAGAAATTCTTGTGCAAAATAGTTAGAGTTTTGTTAGTGTGTAGTGTGAAGATTTTATTCTAACACTACCCTAATTTTATAACACGTTATCAGCACGAGTCTCTACCGGTACAAAAGCCAGAAGACTAAGCACGAGTTTCTGCCGTTACCAAAGCCGGAAGACAGTACGCATTTATTGATCTCTATGGCTAATCTCGCTAAACTCGAATTTGTAGCCCTTGATATTTCCGGAAAAAATTATATGTCATGGGTTCTCGATGCGTAAATGCATCTAAATGTCGAAGGCCTTAGTGAAACTATTCAAGCAAATAATAGTGCATCTCGCACAACACAAGGCTAAAGCTTTGATTTTTATTCGTCGTCATCTCGATGAAAATTTGAAAATGGAATATCTTACCGAAAAAGATCCATATGGCTCGTGGGTAAATTTAAAAGAAAGATTTGACCACCCGAAGATGGTCGTACTACCTACCGCACGGTATGAATGGTTGCACCTGAGGTTGCAATATTTTAAAACCGTGAATGAATATAGCTCCGCAATGTATAAAATTACATCTCAATTAAAATTATGCGGAGAAAAAGTGACTGATGAAGATATGTTGGAGAAGACATTCTCCACCTTTCATGCCTCAAATATTGTCCCGCAACAACAATATCGAGAAAAGGGGTATACAAAATTTACAGATTTAATTATCGCCCTCCTCATTGCAGAGAAGAATAATGAGTTATTATTGAGAAATCATGAAGCCGGACCAATCGGCTCAACAAAGACTCCCGTAAGTGAATGCTGTTGGCTCTAGCAGAAGCCATCGTTATAGTCGTGGTCGTGGCCATGGCCGTGGCCCCATGGCCGTGGTCGTGGTTATGGTCATAGACACGCTCGATATTTCCCTTATCACAATCATAATCAAACTGTGAGAAATACTGGCCACCTGAAGTGGAACAGAAAAGATCATAAGGGAAAAGAAAAAGAAATTGAAGAAAAGCATGAGGATATATGTTATAGATGTGGCATGAAAGGTCATTGGTCACGAAACTGTCGTACGGCTAAGCATTTAGTTGAATTGTATCAAGCTTCATTGAAAAATAAAAATGTGGAAGCAAATTTTTCTCAACATCCAATAAATAATGCTGAGGATGATGATATTGATCCTGAAGATCTTAATATAAATATTACCCATATGGATGTATCGGATTTTTTTGAACACCCGCACTGGTAGGATAGACCATTTAATTGGTGATGGCAAGTGTCCGTAAGAACTAAAGCCTCACCCTGATATTTTTGTATTTTCATTTTCATTCTATTTTAATAATATTTACGTTTGCATATATATATTTATGTTCAGATGGCTGTTGTTAATAATGATGTATGCATTATTGATAGTGGAACTACACACACCATACTAAAAAATGAGAAATATTTTTCTGATCTCAAAATGGGAGAAATAAATATTTATACGATAAACGGTAGTGCAAATGTAATTGATGGCTCCGGAAGAGTTAGTATATTGTTGCCTAAAGGAACAACAATTATTATTGATAAGGCACTATTTTCCTCAAAATCCAGAAGAAATTTATTGAGTTTTAAAGATATCCGCAGAAATGGGTATCATGTTGAAACAAATGAGCAAAATGGGATTGAGCATCTTTTTATTACTCAAATGCATTTGGGTAAGAAATCGGTATTAGAAAAACTGCCGTCTTTTTCTACTGGTCTATATTTTGTAAAAATACGTATAATTGAAATTCATCATCTAGTAAACCAAAAGTTTACTGATCCTATTACTTTTAGCATTTGGCATGACCGGTTGGGTCATCCGGGATCTACCATGATGAGAAGAATCATTGAGAATACACATGGTCATCCTTTAAAAAATAAAAGGATATTAACATCAGAAAAATTCGCATGTACTGCATGTTCCCTAGGAAAATTAATTGTTAAACCATCACCAGTAAAAGTAGGAGCTGAAAGTCCTACATTTCTCGAACGGATTCACGGAGATATTTGTGGACCTATTGATCCACCATGTGGACCGTTCAAATATTTTATGGTCTTAATTGATGCATCATCCCGATGGTCACATGTATGTTTATTATCTACTCGCAACCTGGCGTTTACGAGATTACTTGCTCAAATAATTAAATTACGAGCACAATTTCCGACCATCATATTAAAAATATCCGTTTGGATAATGTCGGTGAATTTTCATCACATGCTTTTGATGCATATTGCATGTCAATTGGGATTAATGTTGAACATCCCGTAGCTCATGTTCACACACAAAATGGTCTTGTCGAATCTTTGATTAAACGATTACAATTAATTGCTAGACCATTATTAATGAAAACAAATCTCCCAACATCCGCCTGGGGACATGCTATTCTACATGCTCGCAACACTTGTACGTATAAGACCAACTTAGTTATCATAAATTCTCTCATTTGCAATTGGCTTTTGGGTCGAACCAAATATTGCTCATTTAAGAATTTTTGGGTGTGTCGTATATATTCTAATTGCACCAAACCAACGTACAAAGATGGGTCCTCAAAGAAGAAAGGGGATATACGTTGGATATGATTCTCCCTCTATTATCGTGTATGTTGAACCCCTCACAACAAGATTTGTCGATTGTCATTTTGATGAATCATTATTCCCTAAATTAGGGGAGAACCAAAACAAGATAAAAAAGGATCTTGCTTGGACAACATCATTAAATTATCTTGATCCGCGCACAAGCGCATGTGAACTTGAAGTTCAAAAGATAATTCATTTGCAAAGCATTGCAAATCAAATACCGGACGCTTTTGTTGACTCCGTAAGAGTTACAAAATCGCATATTCCAACCTATAAATGCTCCTATTCGAATTGAAGTTCCAGCAGAACAAAATATTATACCTATAGTCGCTGAGTCAAAAACACGCCGTAAGCGTGGCCGACCTCTTGGTTCTAAAGATAAAAATCCTCGAAAGAAAAGAGGATTAAATGATCCGTAAGATCATATTGAAGAAAAGAATGATAAAGACCAAGAGAGAACCGATGACAAAGAACCGTAAGTTGATGAAAGTAACACCGAAATTTCTATCAATTATACCACTTCCGGTAGAAGTTGGAATCGGATAGAAACCGTTATTGATGATATATTTGCATACAATATATCTCTTGATGTTACACAGGATAATGATGATCCCGAACTAATATCGCTTGATGAATGTCGGCATAGAAAAGATTGGCTGCAATGGAAAGATGCGATTCAATCGGAGTTAAATGCACTCGACAAAACGTGAAGTCTTCGGACTGCAGTCCGAACACCGAAGGTGTAAAACCTGTTGGCTACAAATGGATATTTGTGCGAAAGCGCAATGAAAAGAGTGAAATCATTCGATATAAAGCGCGATTAGTAGCCCAAGGTTTTTCACAAAGACCAGGTATTGACTATGATGAAACTTATTCTCCTGTTGTTGATGCTATTACACTCCGATATCTTATCAGTTTGGCAAGACATGAAAAGATAGAGATGCGCCTATTAGATGTTGTCACTCGCTTACTTGTATGGAAATTTAGAAAATGATGTTTACATGAAAATCCTCGAAGGATTTCATATGCCCGAAGCATATAAACATTATCCTCGTGAAAATTACTCCATCAAGTTGCGTAAATCATTATATGGCCTCGAAGCAATCTGGGCGCATGTGGTTCACACGTCTTAGTGAATATTTATTGAAAGCGGGATTTAAAAATGACCAGGTATGTCCATGTGTTTTTATTAAGAAATCTGGTTCTAAATTTGTGATATTAGCTATATATATGTTGATGATATTAATCTTATTGGAACTCCTGAAGAGCTCCAAGAAACAATTGATTATTTAAAAAGAGAATTCGAAATCAAGGATTTTGGTAAAACCAAATTTTGCTTTGGTTTACAAATTGAACATCTGGAGAGTGGAACATTTATTCATCAATCAACATATACAGCAAAAGTGCTAAAAAGATTTTACATGGACAAAGCACATCCATTGAGTATTCCAATGATCGTGCGATCATTAAATGTGGATAAAGATCCTTTCCGACCTCAAGAAAATGATGAAGAACTCCTTGGTCCTGAAGTACCATATCTCAGTGCAATTGGTGCATTGATGTATCTTGCTAATAATACACGACTCGATATTGCTTTTGTCGTCAATTTATTAGCAAGATTTAGTTCTTCACCAACACGACGACATTGGAATGGAATTAAACAAGTCCTTCGATATCTCCAAGGTACAATTGATCTCGGATTATTTTATTCAAATAAAACCAGCCCAACATTGATTGGTTATGTAGATGCTGGTTATTTATCTGATCCACATAAAGCACGTTCTCAAACGGGCTATCTATTTACATGTGGAAATACTGCTATATCATGGCGTTCTACGAAACAATCTATAGCAGCTACTTCTTCAAATCATGCTGAAATTATAGCCATTCATGAAACAAGTCGAGAATGTGTATGGCTAAGATCCATGATTCATTATATCCGAGAAAGTTGTGAATTATCATCAATCAAAGATATTTCAACTCCTCTTTATGAAGACAATGCAGCTTGCATAGCTCAATTACGAGGAGGATATATTAAAGGAGATCGGACAAAACATATTTCACCAAAATTCTTCTTTACTCATGAACTCCGTAAGAAATGTGAAATTGATGTGCTACAAATTCGGTCATGTGATAACCTCGCAGATATTTTCACGAAGACTTTACCGATCTGCAACATTTGAGAAGTTGAGATATAAAATCTGGTATGCGTCGGTTTAAAGATTTAAAGGAATCATCTCATCAGGGGGAGTAATAAACAGACATATAGAATAGTGTACTCTTTTTCCTTCACTAGATTTTTTTTCCCACTGGATTTTTATCTAGTAAGGTTTTAACGAGGCATATTATTTATGTATGGATGGACATCCAAGGGAGAGTGTTATGAATTATTGGAATCTCCATTAATTAGTGGAGGCTCCACTAATTATGGATTTATGTGAATTATTAGAAGATTTTTATGGATGTCCACCATTTAGTGGAGACACCATTAATTGAGATTAGTTGAAGATGATGTATGCCATGATGTATTCCACTAATTAGAGCTCTATAAATAGAGCTATTCTCTAAGCTTGTAATACACCATTATTTTGTGAAAGAAAGATTAGTGAAAGAAAGATTAGAGAAAATTGTGAGAGAAATTCTTGTGCAAAATAGTTAGAGTTTTATTAGTGTGTAGTGTGAAGATTTTATTCTAACACTATCTTAATTTTATAACAATTGTATAAATCTCCTAATAGTTATTAATAAAATGTTTCAGGATCTTCGTCATAGACGTAAACTTGATTAAGTAAGTTGAATTACGTAAATCTTTAATACTTTATTTTTTTTTATAGTTATGTTTTTGTTCTCATTAAATATCTCATTTGAGATTTTTCTAATAATTGAAAAGATTAAAAAAATTAATAAGTAAGAAATAGGAGAAAGTGAAAAGACATTTTTAATGGGTAAAAAATGGGCCGGGACCAGTGGAACGGTCCCAGCCTCTCGTTCTCGGACATGCTACCTTGTACCTAACTTTACCTCCTTCTCCTGGCCTCATGGCATCGGCCTTCAGTACTTCAAGTGCTGCTCTCTCACTCTTTATTCAGCAATGACACTTAGTGGTAAAATGGCTCTCGTCAATCTTCTATTGGTTGCAATATTTCTTCCATTAGCAAGCTCATCTGAGCCTCCCTTCTCATGTGATCCGTCAAATCCCCAATCAAAATCATTTCCATTCTGCCAAACAGCTCTACCCATTCACCAGCGAGTTCAAGACCTCGTCTCCCAGCTAACAATCGATGAAAAAATCTCCCAGCTAGTTAATACAGCACCTGGAATCCCCCGGCTCGGTATACCGGCCTATGAGTGGTGGTCGGAAGCGTTGCACGGTGTTGCTTATGCCGGATACGGCATCAACTTCCATGGTAGAATTAAATCAGCTACTAGCTTCCCTCAAGTCATTCTCACTGCTTCTTCCTTTGATAACCACCTCTGGTATCGCATTGGTGCGGTAAGTCTTGATTTGTTATGTTCATCCCCTACTTTTGTCAAAAAACTTGCTGATCTTGCAGTCCAATAATCAGATGTGGTTTTGAAATGCTGTAAAACACAGTAATCCAAGACGAAACCAATTGATATTAACTAGAGAAGCGGTGAGTTTTACGTGTTTACTAATGTGTGTGTGAACATTTGGAAGGTGATTGGAAATGAGGCTAGAGCAGTGTACAATGAAGGGCAAGCAAAGGGGATGACATTTTGGGCGCCAAACATAAACATATTTAGGGACCCAAGATGGGGAAGAGGGCAAGAAACACCTGGAGAAGATCCATTGGTGACAGGAAAATATGCAGTGTCATATGTTAGAGGAATTCAAGGAGACAGTTTCGAAGGTGGGATTCTAAAAAATGGTCATCTTCAAGCTTCGGCTTGCTGTAAACACTTCACAGCCTACGATTTGGATCGATGGAAAGGAGTCGACCGATACAGCTTTAACGCTCTAGTAAGTCTTCATTCTTGACCAATGTCCATGATTTGAGCAATTTGTGTCTACATTTAATAATTGATTCTTGCAATAATTCTTTAGTTTACTTTTTCCTTTGGAGATGGGAACCTTTATCCCTTTTGATCAGTTTAAAGGTATATTTGAGAAGAAATTTATATCAATTCAAATCAAAATTTTAATTTAAATAAAAATTTTCAAAAATTATTTAATATTCACAAATATATTATATTTTCTTTCTTATTAATTATTAAATTCTACAATTACTCTATATTTAATAATATTTTATTAAATTTTAACAAACTCATCCAAATTCATTCTTTACCCAATTACCGCAAATATGAAACGCATGTCCCTCTCTGTGCAAAGAGTGTAAAATTGGTCCGTGAATGTTGCTAATGGTTTTTTTTTTAAGGAAAATGTTGTTTAGGTGGGTACATGTTTTGTTTGGTTTACATTATGATGTCGTGAGTGGTCCCAGATAAAACTTGAATTCTCTTTATTGGCGTATTTGCCAATCCTAACGGAAATTAAAGAGCAGATTTTAGATCTCAAGTTTTGCAAGGTGCTCTAATTATGTCTAAAAAATACTATTCCCTCAGGGAGATTGAAGCTCCTCCCTTAATTTTGTCACTTAGATAAATAAGTTACCATATTTATTTTTATTAATTAAAAAAGTTAATAGTAGAACTGAAGATTTAGTAAAAATTGTATATCTTAAATTAAAGATGTTACCTATAAAAGTTTAGATATAAAATATATTTATTTTATTTTAGTGACATTTATTTTTTTTTATCACCCCAACATTGAAATGTAGACCGTTAATTTTGGCAGGGATTGTATTTCTTTATAAAATACTCCTGTTTTTTATGTGTCGTTTAAGACTTTGGTATATAAACGAACTTGGATTGCAATTTGTTTGAGTTGAAAATTTTAATTTAATTAAAAAGAAATTAATTTAAATAATTTTTATTTTTAAAAAATTATCATTTATCTACAAAATATCGTATTGCTTCTTCCTATCCTCCTATATTTTTTTTTCATAATTAATTTTTTTAATAAAAATAAATTCTTTTAAAAAATTACAATCCAAGTACACTTAAGTAAACTCTTAAATTTATGAAATTTTAAGAGCAAGACTAAATTAATCTTCTTAAAAATATAACAAAGTTAGTTTGAAAAATATTAATATCGTAGTATGTCATAATAATAATAATAATAAAAGATGAGTAAAATTAGAAAAATTAACAATAAATACATCTTTAATTTTTTAAAATAACATATAATTGTAAACAAAAATTCTTCCAAAACACAAAAAAAAACCAATGGAGATAAGAGTTCTTTTTCGGTGTGATAGAAGTAGCCAAAGCTTTTGCTTGTAAGAAGTCTTTTCTAATACCACTCTTATGAGGATAGAAGAGAACTATGGATAAGGTGCTTTGGCGAAAGAGAGAATCCTTCAAAGCACGAAAAGTCCATACTATAAGATTCTTTTGGTCTGTTGAGGTCTTGCCATTAGGGATGACAATTTTTTCATCGGAAAGCCAGCTTAGTTCATTCGAATTTCTCGATTTAAGTTGGGGAGAGGGGTGAATGGAGATGAAATCAGGCTTCATAGCTCGGCTTGTCAGTTAGAGATTGGTGATAGTGGGGATTGCGTGATCTTTGACTTGACGTCTGCCACCATTTATATATACATATGTAAGTAGAGAAGTGTTTATATAAGTGAATAATCTCAAAACGTATGTAATAATACTACAATAGAAGAGGATTGAAGCTAATATTTCATTAATAAAAAAAAAAAATCTGCATGATCAATTCTTTCTTCTCCTGGAAAGACGAAAGTTTATAATATACACAGATATATTCAAACACACATAATAGATTATACATATCTCATCCATAATACACACACACACACATATATATATCATATATCATATACACCCATATTAATTATAAAAAATTTATAATTATATATGAAATATATAATCAATATTTAAATAGATAAGTCATAAGTATGTATATAAATATAAATTACAAGTTATTTGAAATTTTTTTAGAAATTTTGTTCATTTTATGAGTAAATTGTAGAATTTATTATAATTTAAATTTGTTATAATTCATATAATTTAGTTCTTTAGTTTATATAATTTGTGGAATTCATTTTGTTGTGATTAAAATTTTAATAATAAATGTGTTTTTTTTTTCATTTTTTACTAATTTTTATTTTATTTTTAACTTTAAATCCAATAAAAAAAATTTAAACTCAATTTCTCTCAGCCCCCCATTTTCCCACCGGGCAAGGCTTCTCACCTTTTCCAGGTGGATCACGAATGGGGAAATAAGGGGGCGGAGCCGGGGTCGAAATTTATATTCCTCGACCAGACCCTACTGCCATTCATACTTGTCATATGGTTGTGTATCTACCAACCTACAAGATTTAAAAATATCCATCACTACCTAACCTCTTTTATTTCCTTTTCTCTCTCTCTCTCTACCCAATTCACTTTTTGATACATTATTTGTCGGTACAAATATATTTTAGTAATGTTTTATTATATTCTTCATATATATATCACAAAGAAAAAAATAAGAATCGAATTTAAAATTTATTTATAATATATATTTTTATTAGTAAAATAACTAATTTATTTCATAATATTTCTGACTCATTTAATTCTCTATACATGACATTATAATATGTTATTTACATGAAAATAAAGAAAATATACATTTGGATTAAAAAACTATTTAGAGTTTTTTTTTTGGGTAGATTAGATATGCAAATTTGTAGTTTTTTTTTTTTTTAAAGTAAATGTTGGAATGTGTAGGTTAGCAAGCAAGATTTGGCCGATACGTATCAGCCACCATTTAAAAGTTGCATAGAAGAAGGCAAAGCCAGTGGGATAATGTGTGCTTTCAACCGTGTGAATGGTGTCCCAAACTGTGCCGACTACAATCTTCTAACTGAAACAGCTCGTAAACAATGGGGCTTTCATGGGTAAAAATCTTGAAACTTCTGCCTCTTTTATACTTTTTCGAATCATATATTTTTCCAGTTTCATAATATTAAATACATATAATAAAGTGATATCTCAATTAATTAGATTTATTTTTAATTAAATAATAGATAAATCCTGAGTTTAATTTGGATATTTAAAAAAGGACAGAAGGAAGAGATAGAGTTAGGCCAGTAGAGGTGGCACCCTTCCTCCAAAATTTTAAAAAATTCTATATTTAACTTAATAAAATTAAAATTTTTAATTTTTTTGAAAATTTTACTTCTCATCCTATTAAATTTTTTTAAAAAATTATAATATTATTTTTTAATATATCTTTTAATATAATTTATTATCTAGAACATGTAATTTGGCTGACTTGATGGATCAGGTATATTGCATCGGACTGTGATGCAGTGTCCCTTATTCATGATAATCACAAATATGCGAACACACCAGAAGATGCAATTGCTGATGTCCTCAAAGCAGGTATTTTCCACCTCTTTATCGGGTCGAGAAAAATACCGGCCAATTTAGCAGTCCTTTTTCTTTTTTCTTTCGTAGCCACTGCCATTGATTGTACCCTTCTAACCAATCACGTGCACTACACATAATAAACTCAACATTGTGGGTAACGATTTTTCCCCCTATTTAAGAATGTCTAAACGATTACCCTTATAAAAAATATTTACATAAACCTAATATATAAAAATCACTACGTTAAAAAATTATATTATATATAATACATATTAAAGTTATGTATTTTAAAAGAGTATAACTTTTAAAATAATAATATATAAAATTAAATTTATCTAAATATTATGATTAGTCATAACATATAGTTTTTTCGCTATTAAAAATAAAAATTAAAGACAATTACTATGGAAAAAAGGGAGGGGGCGGGGGGTGTCAACGCAACCATCAACACCTTACTCCTGCTTTCATTTTTATCTCCATCCTATATCTTATATTTGGATTGGGTTTATATTTTCATATTAATAGTCGAAATAATAATGTATTTGATTGAATTTGTATTTTAAAAAGAATCTCTAAATAGAAAATGTAATATTTATAAATGAATGATATATATTAAAATATTTCCAAAATAAAAAATAATTAAAACCAACACAAAATTCCATTCCCGAATCCCCACCCATAGTCGGAAGACAATCATGCAAACGTTTGGCCAAGGTTTTTGGGATCGGGTAGGACCGGACCAGACACCGATTCGATCATAGATCGATACTTCTGTTGATCTGATTTCAATATTTCAATCGATTTTTCTCAAAATCGTATTAGTTTGTTCAAACCGTATTAAATCGATCGGTCTAATTGATAAACTGGTGGATCGGTCGGCCCAATATTAAATCGGTCAATTATAAAAAAAAATTTGAGTCAAATTTTATAAATTTTTAAAATAAATTAAATTATATAATTCAATAAATTACTTTAATATATTAGATTGTTAGTTATAAATTAAAAATAATTATTTTTAATCATGAATTTGAATATTTATATCTTTATAAACTTAAATTATATTATATTATTGATAAATTTTTTTAAAAAATAATTATATTTTAAAATTTTAAATTATAATATTATTAATTTAATTATAATTTAATTATAATCTAAATATTATTAAATTATTAAATTGTAAATTAATAATTTTTCTGATTGAATGATCGATCCGATTCTAAAAATATTGTGTTTGGCAAACAAATCTTACCGTAGAGAAACCTTTTGGGCCCAGATGTCAGGAAGTTAATGACTTTGGGCTCAAAGAAAAGTAACTAGACTCCAAAACCCAAAGTCGATGAGACGTCCATTTCCAACTGGTCCACCTTGGCGGCTAGGAAATGGACTTCCCATTTTGGATTTTTATGCAAAAAAACCAGCTCAGGCATAGGCTGTCCTTTTGTCTTTGTCGAACTGATCAGGTCGCAGATTCCGGACGACTCAATCTGCCGCGTTTCGATCGAAATGAATTTGTCATTTATTTTTTGTTTTAATTAAATAAAATAAAAATAAATTATACTTACTTTCTTTAGTAAAAATAAAATTTTCTCTCTTCTTTTTCTTTTGAAACTTATATTCAGTTGGAAAGAAAAATAAAAGTGTTTCAAAAAGAAAAGTAAATATAGAATAAAGGAAGGAAATATTTAAAAAAAAGAAAGTAAACATGGAATAAAGGAAGGAAATTTGAAGATAAAAGTAGAAGTAGAGTAAATTAAACTAGGTATTCTCAAGTCACTTATTCATTTGTCTACTTTTGTCGCTTTCTTTGTTTATTTTTTCCTTTATTTTGATTTCTTAATTGTCCTTTTTTATAAAATTATTTCAAAGTAAATTAACAGCTTCAAAATATTAATTAAGTGATGATAAAGTTCTACCTTAGCTTGAGATTCAAGTCATAAGCAAGTTTATTTGAGATAACCTTTTTTTTTTTTTTCAAACTCAATCTTTAAATTTTGAATTTCTTCTGCAAAACTTGACTTAATTCGTCTCAACTCATTCCTCAACTGTGCTTGTGAATTTGTGAGTTGGTACTAGTAGTCCAAATTCTTCAAGAGGCCAATTGGAATAAACAAAGCAGGAAATGTGCACGTAGGTGATGAATTCAACAATTAGTGATGCAGATGTTTTCCCATAAAATATATAGAATATTGAAAAACCTCAATTAGATTAAAGAATCATGTGATTATAGTTTTCTTGAACTAATGACTGCAGGCATGGATGTTGAATGTGGCTCCTACTTGAAGAACTACACGAAATCAACTCTTTTCCAGAAGAAAATTACTGAACATGATATAGACAGAGCCCTTCACAACCTCTTTGCTGTCCGAATGAGATTAGGACTGTTCAATGGAAATCCAAAGAATAATATTTACGGCAACATTGGTCCAAACCAGGTCTGTACCAAAGAGCACCAAGATCTTGCCCTTGACGCTGCGAGAAATGGCATTGTCCTCCTGAAGAACTCTGCCAGACTTCTCCCTCTTTCAAAGACAAAGGCGTCCCTTGCAGTAATCGGCCCCAATGCAGATACTGCATATTCACTTCTTGGAGACTATGAAGGTCCTCCTTGCAAATCTGTTTCAGTGCTCAAAGCACTTCAAAGCTATGTGAGAAACACGGTTTTTCGTCAAGGTTGTAATGCAGCTAATTGTACCTATGCTGCAATCAATGATGCAGTAAATACTGCAAAACGAGCAGATTATGTTGTTTTAGTAATGGGGTTGGATCAGAGCCAAGAAAGAGAAGACCTTGATCGGGAGGATTTATCGCTTCCTGGTCAACAGGAGAGTCTCATTTCAGCTGTTGCCAAGGCTGCAAAGAAACCGGTTGTGCTAGTCCTGCTTTGTGGGGGGCCAGTTGATGTTTCTTTTGCAAAATATGAGCCAAAAATAGGAAGCATTCTGTGGGCTGGTTATCCAGGTGAAGCTGGAGGAATTGCACTTGCACAAATCATTTTTGGTGATCATAATCCAGGTGAATTTCATTTTGTTTTCGTCTCTGAACGAAACTATGGATATTGCTTCTTCTACTCTTTTAAGACTTGTTTCAAATCCTTCACAGGAGGAAGATTACCGATGACATGGTACCCGAAAGATTTCATCAGAGTCCCAATGACAGACATGAGGATGAGACCTGATAGAGCATCAGGATATCCTGGCCGTACATATCGATTTTATACTGGCAGAAAAGTGTTCGAGTTTGGCTATGGTCTTAGCTACTCAACCTATAAGTACAACTTTGGCAAGACGACTCAAAAAACAGTCTACCTGAATCAATTGTCAGCTGTTCAGGCGACTGAAAGCTCTACAGGAATTCGTTATCTATCAGTTTCTGCAATGGGTACAGAGTCATGCGAGAAGGCAAAGTTCTCAGCTACCCTCGGAGTTGAAAATGACGGAGAAATGGATGGTAAGCACCCAGTTTTGTTGTTTGTTAAACAAGAAAAACTTAGAGATGGGAATCCGATGAAGCAACTGGTGGGATTCCAGAGTGTCAGGTTAAATGCAGGAGCTAGAGCTGAAATCGAACTCACAGTGAACCCGTGCGAGCACCTTAGCAGGGCCACTGAAGATGGTTTGATGGTTATAGAAGAAGGGTCATACTCCCTGGTTGTTGGGGACAAAGAGTACCCTATTGATATTGTTGTATGAGAGCTGCTATCATTGTTAGTTATATCTTTGAGTAAATCAAATGTATTTTTAATATTTATATTTTAAAACTAAATATAATATAATATATATATATATGTATATGTGTGTCTGATTAGTTTATGAATTATTTAGATATTATAAATTAAAGTATTTATTTGATAAATACAAAAATATTTGATTTCTAATTTTAATTCAAAATAAATTATCTATGAATTGAAATAAATTTGGATAATTTATTTTGATTATATCATCTTGATTTTACTGAAATCTATCTTTGACTTTAGTAATAATATTAAAGATATATTTTGATATATTAGAATATATTGTCAATGTTTAATTTGTGGAATTAACTATACAAATTAAATATTATAAGATTGTCGTATATGATACATTAATCTTGAGCGAATAATAATTTATATTTAGTAACTTGAAATTTTTAAGTTACTAAAGAGTGAGATTATTTTAATAATTAATATCTCGATATATTGAGAATTAAAATGAAAGGAATATGAAGCATTCGTTATGCAAAGCTTACAGAATTGATGATGGCTTTGGCATCATTTTCTCCTACCACAAATGCTTTTGTTGATGAAAAATGAGGATCAGAATAGGTTCAGTGACAAAATTTCACTCACAACCAATTATTTCCCTACTAAGAGATCAGCTGGACAACAGTGGAAGAATAAGGGGAGGCAAATATTTCCCTACTAACACTATAGGAATGCCATCGCTGACCCACTTTGCGACGGAATGCCGTCGCAATTTGCGATGGCCAAGAGAAATCGTCGCTATTTGCGACGGTTTTTGCGAGGGCAAGAAAAAATCGTCACTATTTGTGACAGTTTTGCGACGAATATTTTTTGTCAAACTTCGCCGAACAAGCAAATTTGCTATCGTTTTACGACGAAATACATTGGTTCATAGCAAAATCCTCGCAAATTGCGAAGGTTTTACGAGAGTCTTTGCAAAATCGTTGCCATTTGCGAGGGACATGGCCCTCGCAAAATCCTCTCAAATTGCGAGGGTTTTGCGAGGGAAGTATTAACCCCCTAAGTTGTGGCCCTTGCAAAACCCTCGCTTGCGAGGGGACTCTTCTACCCAAGCAAAGTCTCCCTTGCAAATTGCGAGGGTTTTGTAAAGGACTTTTTGTTTCCAAAATTAGCCCTTGTAAAATCGTCGCAATTTGCGAGGATTTTGCCAGAGATATAAATTCGTCGCAATTTGCAACGATTTTGCAAGGAATTTTTTGCCCTCGCAAAATCGTCGCAATTTGCGAAGGTTATCGTTGCCGTCGCAAAATCATCGTAATTTGCAATGAAATTTTCTAGCCCTCGCTAAATCGTCGCAAATTGCGAGGATTTTGCGATGATTTTTTTATTTTTCTATTATTATATTTATTTTAAATTATTAATTCCCTATAAATCAGTCCTGAAACACTACACAAACAAATGCCAAAACTATGTTCATAATCTAAAAAAATAATGTAAAAATTTGAAAATAAGCCCAAATAAATATAATTAAAATACTAAAATATAATATAATATAAATACATAATAAGTATCTAAAAAAGTAAAATAGTTCACCGAAATAAGTAATAGTGTATAAAGAGTATAGAAATAAATACAACAAAGTCTATGTAGTTAAAGAAGGAGCAGCTGCAGAAGGGGGTGGAGGAGGGGAACGAGAGCCCCTACGTGGGCCTGGGTGCTCATCATCAGCTGGATCAAATCCATCATCAACATTTGGATCTTCATCTTCAGCATTAGCAGCCGCAATGTGCACTTCTATCTCCTCTATAGATGGCATAGATGGTGTAGGAATACCCACCTTGTCCAACATAGCTGCCATCCAACCACCAAATGTAGACTGCTGTTGTCTCATAAAATCCCGGTACAAGTCTATTTATCGATTGAACCTCCGCTCGGCCTGCTGAACCCTTTGCTCTACTAGATGTTCAATATCAGCTGGTGTAGTGGAAGATGTATGCGGTCCACTTTGAGACAGTCTAGTTCAAACAGGTGTCGCTTGTGAGCCTAACCCAAAAACTCGTCCCCTTTTAAACCCACATTGTGCCTTTACAAACATGGCTTTTTCATCAAAAGGAACAACAGAGTTTACGGAGTCACTAGACTCGGACTGAGGAGTGCTCTGTATGAGATTTCACACCTCATCCTAAAAAAAAAAAAAAGAATTGTCAGTAGTATAATATCAAACTAAAATACAAATTCCACGCAATATATAGAAATTTCAACATATTTAATCTATATACTACCAAAGTTTGGCGAGATCGTTCACTGATAAACTGGCCCTTTTGTAGCCCACTCTGAAAGACATGTAATGTCTCAAACATGTTTGTGTAGCTTAAAGAACTCCCCTCCTTGGCCCACTACATTTATGTTAACAAAACACAATTATTACAATCTTATATAAATTTGTTTCAAAGCAATTTAGAATAATAAATAATTAAGTGAAAATGAACTATCAAACGGTCCTCGTGTTCTGTGAACGAAATAGACCCTCCAGTATGGGTGTAGCTATTTCCGCGATTCTTTTTGTTGGTGGATGAGAGCTTCTGATACTTCTCTGATCTCCAATACTCGCAAATATCATTCCAATACTGTGACTCTATCCAATGAGGACATACCCAACCATCCCTCTTCCTCAGCCTAGACATTATGTCCGAAAATCGCATCCGACACTTTTTTTCCCAAGGTGATCGAATTTGGAAAGTGTACTCTTCCCTCCACCGAAAATATTTCTGCATGATCACAATTAAAATTTCTAGTTAACATATAACATAGTACTTAAATATCAATAAATACTCAGAAATTGCTTACCCCAAATTCTTGAAACCATAAGTCTCGCACGATTATCGGGACGTGCGTGTGTATCGGATACGAACCAGTAAAGTACTGCTGTATTATATTTGAAATTTCTCGAACACATTTGTCTGAGCCGGCGAACCTATTTTTGGTGCAATGACAATATACAATAGAGTTATGTTAATCTCAAAAAAATAAGAATTATTAAACTAATAATTAACATCTTACAAAGTTTGAATATGTTACTTACCCGTTTCCCCGTGGAACAATCCAAGGTCGGGAGTCCGTAACTTGCCACCCAACAGAATGCGAAGCTGAAGCAGCGGATGATTGAAAAGTCAGGGATGGTACTCCCTCATCTCCAATAGAGCCATGTAAAGAACGAGGCACTGAAAGCCAAGGTAGCTGAGTAGGGGATGGAGTATAAGGCTCTTGACCCTCCTGACTCCCCTCCCTCAATGACCCTTCATTAGAAGACATTGCTAAAGGAGATGAAAAAAGAAAAATGAGTAACCAATAAAGACGGAGCCCACTTCAAAAAGAATGATATAAATAACCGTGAATAAAAATGATAAAAGAATAATAACATTGAAACGTTATATCTATTCGCTAGTTTAAAGCAATACAAATAATATGTATGATAATGATAGATATGTCAAAATAAACATTGTCCTTGTGAATTGAATTTTTTAAAAAAATTGATAGAATCTCCCCTATAATTGGATATTTCCCAGGCACAAGGCCACCTCAAGATTTGACAATCAAAACGCTGTTACAAATAACAAAGATAGATCTTTCAAATATACAAAAATCCAAAAGATAACTAGGGGTAATCACCCATTACCCAAGAGGAATGATCACCCATCACTCACGGGGTTTCAATTAAAATGTTAGATATAGTTAAAATCAAGCTAAAAATTATAAATGCCTCTATCCTTGTGAATTGTCCGTCAATACATCAACAATACACTATATAAATTACCTTGTTATTTACACCACAAAAGAATATAATAAGGAATAATAAAAATATCATACGGATATCAAAAAATTGTATATGGATACACCATATACCCAAAACAATGACGTTTGTATAACACCAGACATAGATAGAGGCACCTTATATTTTATCTATCTCTTTTCCTCCAACTTGTACAAGTCTAAACGAAAAATTCCTACAAAAATAGAAAGAGATGAAATTCTCAACAATTAGACAAAATTAGTGTAAAAAATTGTATGTGATGGAATTTAAAATAAAAAAAATTAAAAGATTTTGAAATGTGAAACAAATTAATTGTAAATGAATTTAAATCAGGTAACAAATAAATTGTAAATTAAAATTTGACATGGGATAGTAATGATGCAATAGATTTCAGGAATCCCTCACCATTAACTATATTATTTATAAATGAATTTAAATCAGGCCTATTCACTAGAATCATTCTCCGATGCAGACTCATCGTCATCTACTGATGTATCGCTATTCGTTTCCCATTCATCTTCATCTTCTTCGTCTTTATTTATAGGAGAATTTTCCCTTGCCGTTATAGCCTCATCTTGAACATCCAACATTTCATTCATACCATTCTCATGCGTCAGAATACCAAGATCAACAAATAACGATATGCTAACTTCATCAGTAGCATCTATTTCATCCTGATAAGCTCTGTCAACCATAGGTGCATCTATTATATGTCGAGCTTTGGTTTTGCAAACTGCCAACCAATCAGATATTAGCCTCTTACTCCCTGGATATGATGCATAATACACTTGGCAAGCTTGTTGAGCTAGAACAAATGGATCATAGTTGGCACAGCTCCTTTTGTGGTTAATTTTTACAAGATTATACTGCGGATGTATCATGGTACCACGATTCAGTGTTTGATCAAACCAGTGACATTTAAAAAGAACAATGCTTTGCTGTGGATTACTAGGAAATTACACTTCAATAATCTCATTTAACACTCCATAGTAATCAGGTTCTGATGCGTCATTTCCAATCCTTTTCATGCACACACCACTATTCACTGTTTTCTTTCCCTCTGCATAATCATTAGTGTGAAATCGGTAACCATTAACTATGTACCCACTATATGATTTCACTAGCCTTGACGGACCCCAAACAAAGTTTCTCAAACATTCATTTGTAACCATATTTTCTAAATCTTGTACCTAAAAAACATTAAATAAGTTAATTTTTTTATTATGAAAGTTATAGCATTACGAAACTCCATTGAATCCCCAATGGAGTTCCAAATGCAAGCTATTAACTTATATAACTTACATATCCACTAAACCATTTTGCAAATTCAAGGCTAATTCTTCTATTGATTTCTATCTCTGATATAGTCGGAGCTAATCTTCGTAAATGTGCCGTGAATGCCCTGTAATGCGTTAGAAGTATGAATATGTCAAAATCATTACGAGATCTTCATTTATTGTAGAAAATGTATAAAGCAGTAACTCGTACTCAATGTATGGCTGCACTTCACCACAATTAAGCAACATATAAATTCTTGCTGCAACGAATTCTTCAGAGGTAAGGAACCAAGTTCGAATCCGTCCTATCACCATTCCTTGAACATTGCAGATTGACAGCCCAGGTTCTTGCACCCTCTCTAATCGTTCTCCCTCTTTATTACGCGCCGTATTTGTACATTTTGTTTGTACATGTGGGTCAAAATAATAAGAGAAGAAAGTGGATGTTTCTTCAACTAGATAAGCATTGCAGATTGTGTTGGGATTCGTGGACTCCTAAACGCGGAAAATATCTACGAATCCCTCCCGAGGACCCAAGTAAACGATTAAGAAGATCTAAGCTTTAAGAATTACCTCTGATTGCTGTAATCGAAATCCTTCGATTCTGGTTGCGTTGTTGTACGTTCAACCCGAACAATCACCGAGACAGCTGCGGTATGCGAACGTCCTCTATCGGATACACACCGCGAACTCACTCGATACCCGGGGAGTGCTAGCGCCTAGGGTTTGAGAGGTTTTTTTTTCTGGTAGAGAATGGCACGAATGTTCTCAACCGAAAAATTGGACTATTGAAAAGACGGCTAGGGTTTTCTTAAAAAACCCTCGAACCTCTTAGAGTCCAACCCTAATAATATCTTATCATATTCTAATTTAAATTCAAATTAAATTAAAGCTGATATGATAAGATTACGCCATTATCTCGGTAATTTAACTAATTATTTTACAGAGTCAGATTCTTATAATCTGGATATCATCCAGATTCATCGAACTTGGTCACCGGAAAAATAACCTAACAAGTTCGCTTATTGTGTGACCCTATAGGTTCATTTAATATCGGCGATGTGCCTAAATCATATTTAAATGGCCCACAAGTTATAAGCGGTTTCTAGCAAAACATTATAACTATCCAGGTTAAATGAAGATCAGTGATCTCTTTGAACCAAACCATAATTTTATATTTAGTCCTTTTGTCACACGATATCCAGATTAAGCATAAGGCCCGGAGCATGTCATCCTTATTAAGCTTAATCAATTATTTCTTGATTTCATAGTAAAGCTGTTCAAACAAATGATATCAATATCTTAGATTGATATATTTGAGCACGGCCATGCATTTTTAACAGTCTAACTTATCAAGGGGCCCATGGATATCTCTCCCATAACTGAGAGGGACAAATTCCTTCACAATCAATCATATTCCTCTCCTTGATTTATTCTATATCCAACAATAGTCTAATTTATTATCTGGTTAAAGACAACTTTAGACAATGTCAAAATATAGAATTTATCAAGTAGGAAATTATGATGAATTTAGGTCGAATGACTTTCAATATTATTATGGTTAGAAAGTGCTTATGACATATTCCATGAAGTACTCTCACAGTGGGTCATATCCAATACAATGTTCTCTAACATTTATCTATGTCTTGACTTGATATCACAAATATCCATGGCCAGTAAAACATAGCCATCAAGTCACAAATATACTAATCTTAATTTATTATTATTCCAATAATAATAATCGATCAGGGACAGTTTTAGAATAGTCATTGTATTCATTGTAGGGTTTTACTATCAAGTCACGTACTTGATGACCAACAAAACAAAACTCACTATTCATGGAAAGGAAAGCCTCATATTATTATATAAAACATAATGACAATTGTATAAGTACAAATTGACTCTAGGGCATATCCCCAACAGATTGACCCTTCAACTCTAGCCTTATTTTTCACCTTGATTTTCAAGTGATGCAAATACCTGTCATTTGAAAAAAATTTCAACTTCAATCACACACGCTCATATCGTACCTAGTATGAAAAGAATTAGATTGAATGATTTGATTCCCGTTTAAATGGGTACATCCACCTATATTGAACAGAGCCACAAACTCTTGCTTCGTAAGGCAAGTGAATTACTAGGTGTTCCATTACATCAAAGAATGCAGGTGGAAATATCTTCTCCAACTTACATAACAATAAAGGAACGTCGGACTCTAATTTGGCCATATTAGCTACATTCAACTTAGGAGAGTATAGATCCCGATAAAAAAGACTTAACTCTGTCAAAACACCCTATACATTAGAAAGGAGAAATTCCTTCAATGCAATGGGAAGTAGTCTCTCCATGAATACGTGACAGTCATGTGATTTCATACCAGATAACTTCAACTCATTCAAATCAGCACATTTTCCAATGTTTGAAGCGTATCCATCTGGGAGTTGCAATCCCCTCAACCATTCAAGTAAAAGTTTCTTTTGTTCTAATGTCAACGAGCAAACAGCTTTAGGTATAGCCACTTTTCCTCCTCCCACATCCAAGGCATGTAGCTCGGGCATATGGCAATATATTTCTAAATCACGTCTAGCCTTTAAATTATCTTTTGATTTACCCTTTACCTCCAGAACTGTATTCATGACATTGTCAAATACATTCTTCTCATTGTGCATTACATCAATATTATGTTGGACCAAATTAGTATGCCAACATGGCAAATCCCTAAAAATACTCATTTTTGCCCAATTATAAGATATTCCTCCGCCATTACTCCTTCCAATTTCTTTGCATGTTTTTGTGATTTTTTCATAATTGGACAAACTACTCCAGATTTCTTCACCAGTAGGGTATTGCATAGGTTGCGATGTCTCAGAACCTCTATCATTCCTAAAAGATCTCGTATCCCTCCTATAAGGATGATCCGATGGTAAGAAACGACGGTAACAGTAAAACCATGATTGTTTCTCACCATTTTGTAGATGAAAAGACTTTGTATTGCTCATACAATATGGACAAGCTAGTCTCCCAGCAGTACTCTAGCCACTCAACATACCATACGCAGGAAAATCATTAATAGTCCACAAAAGTGCCGCCCGTAGTTAGAAGTTTTGTTTCTTCGATATGTCATAAGTGGTGACACATTTAAACCACAATTGGGTTAATTCGTCTATCAAGGGTTGTAAATAAACATCCACCTGATGTTTTGGATTCTTGGGGCCTGAGATAATGATTGTTAAAAATATGACCGGATCCTTCATACACATCCACAGGGGGAGATTATGCGGTGTGAGAATGACCGACTAGGATGAATATTGCTTACCCGACGTCCCAAATGGCGAGAATCCATCTGTACATAAACCAAGTTTGACATTCCGTACTTCTTTTGCAAATTTAGGATGCATCCGATCAAAGTGTTGCCATGCTTCAGTATCACGAGGGTGACTCATAGTGCCTTTCTCCGATCTGCTCTCTCCATGCCATCTCATGTGTTCAGCTGTTGTTTTAGAAGTATACAATCTTTGTAGCCTCAGTGTTATCGGGAAGTAATACATCTTCTTGAATGAAATTTCCTTCCTACTTGTGCTCTTCCCAACATTTTTCTGTGCATATCAAGGATGGCCACAAAATTTACACTCTCTACAATTCATGTCATCTTTCCAGTAAAGCATGCATCCATTGATGCATACATCTATTTTTTGTACCGGCAAACCCAACCCGCCACTAATTTTTTCATCTGATAGAAATCATCAGGAATCGTATTACTGCTAGGCACAACCTCTTTCATCAATTACACAACATCGTTAAAGGCTTTACGTAAAAGGTTATTTTCAAACATAATGTTTAATAACCTTGAAGCAAGTGAAAGATGCGAATGTGTAGTGCATCCATCCCATATAGGAGTCTCTGCAGCCTTTAACATATCGTAAAACCTTTGTACCTCCACATTAGGTGGTTCTTCAAAATTTTCTGCTGATGGAGCTTCAGGGGGAAAGTCAGGACCTGCTACGTCTAAGACCATTTCGCGAGACGGATTTTCTTGATGTGAATCAACTTCTGGGATTGAGGTAGACATGCTTGAAGTATACTTGAATGGCTCACCATGACATGTCCACCGGTAATAATTAGGCATAAATACATACTTCCACAGGTGGAGCTTAACTTGTGCTAGATTTAGATACTTTTTATTCTTACATTTTGCACACGGACATCTAATTACGCTTGATATTGTATTTGATAAGACAAATGTCAAAAAAGCTTCAACTCTTTCCTCAAATTCAATAGTGATCCCTCTTACACCTGAAGCATGCCTTTTATATATCCAACTACGATCCTCTATGACGTCTAAACCAGAAAAAAGAATAATCCACTCACTAATTAAAATCACCCCTTGAACAAAAGGAAGAGAAGTGTAATTACATTTTTCTTTCCATTATCTAACAAAAAGAGGTTCAAAACATAGAATATACACTCATATTACTCAAATAAATTGCATGGGATAATTGTTGTGGACTGTGATTGTGTGATTAGAATAGATTGTTGCACCATATGATGCAATATCGTATCCCCATTCAATTTAGGGGGTGGCCTTCCATGTTCTTGCTGACCATCAAATGACCGTGCATCATTTTGAAAGCGATGATTAGAAGACAAAAACCTACGATGCCCTATGTAGCAATGCTTGGCACCATTCTTCAACCATTGTGATTTTGTTTCCTTATGACAAATAGGATAGGCTAGTTGCCCTTTAGTACTCCACCCCGACAAATTTGCATATCCAGGAAAATCACTAATTGTTCACAACAATGCAGCACATAGCTGAAAATTCTGCTTCAAAGATGCATCAAAAGTTTGCACGCCTATGTCCCATAACTCTTTCAATTCAGCAATTAGAGGTTATAAGTAAACATCAATATTATTACCAGGAGCGGATAGACCAGGTATCAACAATGACAATATGAAATATGGTTGCTTCATCCACATCCAAGGGGTAAGTTGTAAGGCATAAGTATCACAGGCCAAGTACTATGAGCAACATTCATATTTTTAAACAAATTAAAACCATCGGACGCCAATCCTAACCTCATATTACGTGCATCTTTTGCAAAATCTGTATTGATAGCATCAAATGCTTTCCAAGCAGGTGAATCAACTGGATGCCTCATTCGACCATCATCTGTGCGCCCTTCTGCATGCCATCTCATAGAAGCCGAAGTCTTGGCTGACATGAATAGACATTGTAGTCGAGGTTTCAAAAGAAAGTGCCACAAAACTTTCTTTGCAATCTTCCTCTTCTCTCCTGTTGGGTCATTTTCAGAAATGACCCACCTAGACTCTTTACACGTTTTATAATCCTTCCATCCTTTTTTATCCCCCTAGTACAATGTACAATCATTAGGATAAGCATCTATTTTTGATAGCCTAAACCCAGTTGCTTCATCAATTTTTCAGCTTCATAAAAAGATTTAGGAAGTTTAACACCCTTGGGCAATGCTTCCCTCAGCAAATCAAGTAGCATATCAAAATGCTTATTAGAGCACTTCCCTACGCACTTGAGATGAAGTAACCGAATGATGAAAGCAAGTTTAGAGAATTTCTTACAACCTAGATACAAATCTTGTTGAGTATCATTAATCAGTTTGTAAAATTTTGCAGCATCTGCGGAATTCAAACTACTTTTTTCATCTACATTTCCACAATGTTGGACCCCAAAAGCATCATGCAACATTGCTTCCATTTCATCAGGCATAGATGCTACATTATTTGAAATAGGCTCGGAGTATGATGTACTTAAACTAGGCGTAAAGAGTTCTCCATGTGCTATCTAATGTGTATATCCCTTAATAAATCCCGTAACAATCAAATGCTTCCTGCCTCAACTTTTGTCCTCATTACTCCATTTTCACATTTTAAATAAGGACATAATATTATTCCATTTAAACTTGCGTTGTTCATTGCAAAGTCTAAAAACATTTCGACTCCATTTTCATATTCAATGCAATTCCTTGGAAGTTTCATCCAACTCTTATCCATACTTTTGAAACTAATTATCCAACTCAAATGGCAGTAGCAAATGGAAGAGAATTTACCTATGTTAGCATCACGTTAGAATACAAGTGGAGAAATCCCTAAAAAAAAGCTTGCAATACCTATTACAATAAATAGGAAGAAAGTTCTAATATGTTAAGTGGTACGTGAACTTTCTACTTTAAAATAGGAAGAGGCCCTACTTGAAGATAAGTGGATATGATACAATCCTGGAATTAATACAGAATATGACAAAACATATAAACCTATAGAAAAAGTAGCCTATTGTATTGAGCAGGATGAGCAAGAGGTAGACTT
Organism: Voacanga thouarsii; assembly: GCA_026120185.1. Lineage (NCBI taxonomy): Eukaryota > Viridiplantae > Streptophyta > Magnoliopsida > Gentianales > Apocynaceae > Voacanga > Voacanga thouarsii. Next base: position 4,114,465 of record JANUWF010001102.1, on the reverse strand, counting down.
AAGAGTTTAGTTAATCCCTTCTTTATATGCAATTGAAAGTTGTCACAGTCGTATATAAAGAAAACATAACTTGGGTCCAAATTTACGGTTGAAATCCATATACAGTTGTAACATGGTTATAAAAGTGATATAGGCCTATAGAAGAGGTGGCCAGTATTTAGAACATTACTGAATTCTCTGCTTAAGTGTTCCTTCCAAGTATAGGTTGGCTAGCTTGGCTGGTAAATTTACTTAATTAAATTCTGAATAGAGTGAGATTTGATTTTGATGGTGTGACTATGAGAATTGCTGCTGGCTACTGTCCACTGCAACTTATTCGGAGAAAATGAAGGAAATGAGATGAAAGGCATAAAAAAAATGGAGATGAAACACACAAGTCAAGGTGACTACAATAAAATAAGAACTGCGCACAGGAAGAAGAGCAGAAAACCAAAGTCTCAATCAGACAAAACTTCGGGGTTCATAACTTTCTACAGTAAAATGTAAAAACGGAAAACCAAAGTCTCAATCAAACAGCATCTATTGTTGAAACAGAAAATCCACAAGCACCCATAAATCTACACTAAGCTTCCATTACCCATGAGTCACTTCATTTTATGCCAAAACCAACACTTAAAATCACTATTGATAATTATGAATAACAAAGAATGATGGTAACAATTGCAAGAACCCATGTAGAAACACGACAAAATCAACTAAAATAGAATAACTTCATCTCAGAAACACATACACATAAAGGGAGAAAGTTGAACTGTTGAAGCACACTAGAAAACTCCAGCATGGAAGAAGAATGCTATAGGATGATGAAGAGAGACAGGCATGCTTTTTCTTGAATGCCACAATATACAATCGGGCTTTCTTGAAAACAGAAATGAAAATGCTGGCAAACCAAATATTATCAGAATGTATGACACGGAATAAATCACTAATATGCACAAACTCCATTACTCATACCCAATCATTGAGCTTATAACCATAACTAAATTAAATGAAAGTAACTAAACCATAGCTTATACTAGTAACTGAACTAAATGATCAATAAAAACTTCCAAGAATTAAAATTGTAAAAAAAAAAAAATGAATTAAGAACATTCAGGCAGCAAAATTCTAGTGGAAAGAACTATATGAAATGCAGAGGTCCCAACAACTGAAAGCAACATCTTTAAACATGCGAAGTCAGTTAATCTCCAATTTACAGCAGGTAAAACCCTTTGACTCTAAAACAGGACACCAATTTGCCTTACTCCGGAATGAATTCATAACATTTACAGAGGGGAAAAAACACGATCTACATTTCGAGGGGGAAAAGGGAGAAAATCATGATTCAAAACGCCAAAATGTTTAGGCATGGTACCCTGGAAATCTATCAACAAATGAACAAAATGAGTTCAATCTCAATACTCATAGTAGAAAGAGGTTCTCCGGCTCAATTATTTCCGGCACCTCCCATAATTCAAACATCCAACAGACGACATTTAACAAATAAAAATCAGAGGAAAAGGTCAACACAAATTCTTGAACTACAAGCAGCAGAAAATCGCCTCCGAAATCCAGAGGTAAACCGCTTCAACCGTAGCAAAATTAAACAAACAGATGCACAGAAATGCAAATCGACCTAAAAATACTTACCAGTCTAAAGAGCGGTGTACAGACCGCAGCTAAATAATGCCCCTCTGCAATGCCGATACCGCTTCACACAGTAGCAGAGCCGACAGAACCACTTCAACCAGTTGTGCAGAGAAGATGTTGCGACTAGCATAGAGGAGTTTAGGCTGAAGAAGCTGTGAATCAAGCTCTATTTCATCCGATTTCCCTCACTAATTTGAAGGAAAAATCCACCATTGTTGTTGCTCGGCACCTTCTTGAAACACAACCCTCGTTTTTTTTTCTTCTCTCTAATGACTCGCGCGAATCTAATTTTTTGTCTTGACACAAAATTATGTCATAACAATATATCACTTTAAATGAAACTAATAAAACTACGTCATATTGATTCAATATAATAACACTTAAAAAAAACTAGTGTCATTATAAGTATTACATTATTACACTTTATAAAAAGTGTCATTAAAAATATGTTAGTAAAACCTTTTTTTCTAGTAGTGTGTGCTCATTCTTTTTGCTCAATGTCTCATTTTACTTCCTATAAATGCACTTTTTTTTATAAGATTGAGTATTCAAGGACTTTTTCTCTTCGTTCAATTGAAGTGTCTGGTTCTCATCAATCATAATAATTTCCTTGATAATCAATTATTTCAATCTTTTCACTTTCTTACTCTTTAATATTTTCTTGATCACCATTCTTTTCTTGTTGTTAAATTTTCTCTACTCTTTATTCCCTTGACCCTCTTGATTTTGTAATTCAATCCATATTGCATGCATATAGAATAAGGATCGCACATGCTTCATTAAAACTTAAGTTGCATGAAGTTAATTATGCCACTCAAGATGTGGAGTTGGCAGTGATCGTATTTGCTTTGAAAAAATTAAGGTGTCAATGTTAAACATGATACGCCAACACAACATGAAAACTATATGGTTATAGCGGGTTAAAATTCGGGGTTCACAAGTTCGGGTTAAAATGGGTCGACCCGTTTAACTTTAAACATGTTCGGGTCATAAACAAGTTCAATCTGTTTCAACTCGCAAATCGATTTAATTTTTTTTAATACTTATATTTATTGCTTTAAAAAAAGTTAAATATGTAAAAGAAACACGTGACTCTCTCTCTCTCTCTCTCTCTCTCTCTCTCTCTCTCTCTCTCTCTCTCTCTCTCTCTCTCTCTCCCCCCTTTCAACTTTCATTCCATCTGTAACTTTGTTCCCAAAGAACCCTAACGCGGCTCGCAGCAATGCCTCATCCTTTCACCTCCAAAAATCCCTAACTTTTGTCTTCTCTCTATTTTGGATGCTGGTAGCCTCTCAATCATTTGAGCTTTGCCGACAAAAATGAATAAGATTTGTTTGAAAAATGAACTAAAGATGTGAAAGTCTATTTAGGGATCTCTATCGATTGAGCTTTTTAGTGAAAAGAAAGAAGATTTGTTCAAAGAATCAACCAAGGAGTGTGTTAGGGATATGCTTTAGAGTCAATTTGTACTTATACTATTGTCACTATATATTATGTAACAATACAAGACATTTCTTTTTATGAATAGTGCATTTAGTTTTGTAATCATCAAGTACATAACTTGATAGTAAAACTACAATCAATACAATGACTATTCTTAAACTGTCCTTAATCGATTATTATTAGTGGAACAATAATAAATTAAGATTAGTATGTTTGTGACTTGATGGCTATGTTTTACTAGTTATGGATATATGTGATATCAAGTCAGAATATAAATAAATGTTAGAAAATATTATATTGGACATAACTCACTGTGAGATTATTTCATGGAGCATGTCATATAAGTACTTTCTAGCCATAATGATATTAAAAGTCCTTCGACTTGAATTCATCATAATTTCCTACTTGATAAATTCTATATTTTGACGTTGTCTAAAATTGTCTTTAACCAGATAATAAATTATACTACTGTTGGATATAGAATAAATCAGGGAGAAGAATATGATTGATAGTGAAGAAATTTATCCCTCTCAATTATGGAAGAGATATTCATGAGCTCCTTGATAAGTTAGACTGTTAAAATGCATGATCGTGCTCAAATATATCAATTTGAGATATTGATATCAAGAAATAGTCTACTATGGGATCAATAAATAATTGATTAAGCTTAATAAGGATGACATGCTCCATGTCTTATACTTAATCTAGATATCGTATGACAAAATGACTAAATATAAAATTATGGTTTGGTTCAATGAAATCACTGATTTTCATTTAACCTGGATAGTTATAATATTTTGCTAGAAATCGCTTATAACTTGTGGGTCATTTAAATATGATTTGGGCACACTGTCAGTGTTAAATAAACCTATAAGGTCACACAATAAGCAAACTCGTTAGGTTATTTTTCTAGTAACCAGGTTTGCTGAATTTGGAAATTTGTCTAAATTAATCAAACTTAGAAAATTGACCAGATACAATGAATTTGAAAATATATCTACATTCGATGTATCTGGATGACATCCAGATTGTAAGAATCTAACTCGATAAATTAATTAGTTAAATTACCGAGATAATGGCGAATTTTATTATATCTATTTTAATTTAATTTAAATTTAAAATAAAATATGATAAGATATTATCATAGTTTGACTCCAAGAGGTTCGGGTGATTTTAAAAGAAAACCCTAGCCGTCTTCTCAATGGTGCACTCTGTTAATATTTTTGCCTCTATTCACCAGAAAAATTTAAGCCTCTCAAACTCTAGGCGCTAGCACTCCTAGGATAACGAGTTGGTTCGCCGTGTGTATCCAATAGAGGGCATTCGCACATTACAGTGTCTGGTGATCGTTCGAGTTGCACGTACGACAGCAAAACCAGAATCCAAGAATTTTGATTACGCCGAACAGAGGTAATTCTGTAATTCCTAAATCATCTTAATTGTTTGGCTTGGGTCTTTGGAAAGGATTCGTAGATGTTTTCTGTGTTTAGAAGTCCATGAATCCTAACAGAGTGAAACTCATTTAGATCTTGAAGGCATTACCATAGGTAGCTACCGGAAAGTGATTTCAATTTTCATGAATTTGCCGTTTGCTCTCTGTTCTTTTTTTCTTTATTTTGAATATTTATTTTCCCTATTTAAAACTCAAAGCTAAAAGTGTGAGATATTTGTTCAGATTGATAATCACTCAAAGCTACAAGCAATTTCACCCATATTTGGCTCATAAGTCCTGATTCCGTTTAAGTACCCTTTTTTTCCCATAATAATTGGGATGTGTTATTCCTTTGTAATTTTCTTCAATGTTGAAGTCTTTTATCTTTTGGTTATTTAACAATAATGTCTATTTGAACATATGGATGTGCAAGCATTACAATGCATGGTCTAGTAAGACTTAAACCTCAAATATTTACTAGTAACTTACCAGCAACTTCTTTGTATTTTTTTAATAATTAAACCAAGTTTGTGTTGGCAAATTTTCTAGTATATAAACTAGAGTTTTAAATTTTATGGGTATATTTAAAATGTAAATCACATAGAATTAAATCAGTTTGGATTTTCTTATGCAAATTTCTTGAAAATGAGATAAATCTATCATTGTGGGTCCTAAGGGTATTATTTTCTCAAGGTGTGAAAGTCAATGAAGTTTAGGTACTTTAGTTCATCCAAAAAATAAATTAAATTAGTGGATATAATGTATTCATTTTTCTCACATGGTATATCTTAGTCCAAGGGATAATCAGCCAAAAAAAGAGAAAAACTTAGTCCAGGGTATTTAAATCGCAGGTATAACATGCAATTGCCATTACTTCCTCCCTTCCAATTAAGTATCATTTTTAAGAATTTGTTTATTCCAAATTATATACCCATTTTGGATATAAGTAGTAGTAAATTACTAAATTACATTGAAATTGACTATCTAATTTTTAAGATAGTACACTATTTTCTGTGCTTACTTATTATTTTCTAGTATTACAAAAATTAGCTACCAATGTTCCTCAGATTACTAATTCTTACATTTTAAGCATGCATTAATCTATATTTTTCATATAATATGCAACTAATTATGTCTTTTTCACTAATTGTAGAGATGGATACATTGTTACCTCCACCATAAATTGATGAATTGTAGCAAGAGTTTGTTAAACTTGAATGTGACTCACATGATGAAAGTGTTGAGATGATTGGAAATGACGGAGAGAGTACAAAGTCAAATGATTCTTTTACCACTCAAACAGGCAGGAAACATAAAAGAAAGTTCACAAGTAATGTTTGACAACACTTTGACATACTTCCAATTGGTAAATATGGAAAAAAAAGATGCAAGTGTAAAAGATGTGACCAAACATATCTTTCATCTAACAAATATGGAACAGGTAACTTGATAAAACATATTAAGAAATGTCTTAGAATTGATTCAAAGGACATAGGACAAATGCTCATTGAATCTAGTAGTAGAAGCATAAATACTAGATTTGGAAGATTCTGTCAAGCAAAGTTTAGCGAGTTGTTGATTAATGCTGTGATACAACACGATTTGCATTTATCTTTTGTGGAATATGAGGGAATTAGGGCTGTATTTTCTTACTTAGAGCCTGATGTGTCTCATATTAGTAGGAATACTGCCAGACAAGATATTAAAAAGATGCATGCTGATTATATTGCCAAGATAAATTTTCAACTTAACCAGTGTCTTGATAGAATTTGCTTGACTTCTTATTGTTGGACTTCGATAGTTATAGATGGATACATGACTTTGACTGCACGTTTTATTGACAAGAATTAGGTATTGTATAAAAGGATTTTGAATTTTTCATACAAGCCTCCACCCCATTCTGGTGTTGCATTAGCTGAAAAGATTTATAATTTGATTGCTAGTTGGGGAATTGAGAAGAGTTTATTTTATATAACTTTGGATAATACTTCTATCAACAATTCATGTGTCGAGCTTTTAAAATATCAGTTGAATTTGTAAAGATATTTATTAGACTTGGTTCTTTGTTTCATGTAAGATATTGTGCCTATATTCTCAATTTAATTATAAAAGAAGGAATGAAAGAAATTGATAAATCAGTTGAGAAGGTAAGATAATTTGTGAAGTATGTAAAATGGTTACAAAAAAGAAAGCAAAAGTTTTTAGAATGTGTGGCACACACATTTCTTGAATCCAAGAAATCTTTTAAGCAAGATGTTCCTACAAGATGGAATTCTATATATGATATGCTCGCTAGTGCACTTTATTATAAGCTTGCTTTTTGTCATTTGCAATTGAGTGACTCTAATTTTAAGTATAACTCTTTTGAAGAAGAATAGAGTAAAGTGGAAAAAATATGTGGTTTCTTGAAATTGTTCTATGATGCAAAAAATGCATTTTCTAGTGTGAAGAGGCTTACTTCCAATCTCTATTTTCCTCATGTGTTTAAGATTCAGTTGAGATTGACAGAAGAAATTAAAAGTTCTAATGCCTACATAAAGAGAATTGATTGACATGTATTCAAAATTTGATAATTATTGGAAAGAGTTCAATCGACTTTTGGCCATTGTTATTGTGTTTGATCCTCAGTATAAAATGCAACTTATTGAATTTAGTTATAAGAAACTTTATGGTATTGATGGTCAAGTGGAGTGCTTAAAATTTAAATCTAAACTCTTCTCTATCTTTAAAGCATACGAGACTAATCTTTCTTCTATTTTTAGAGTATCTGGCATTATATCTCAGGGACAATCAAAATCAGCCTCAACCAAAGAGAAAGATAGTGTAGAAAGTTCAAGTGTTTGACAAGTTATTTATTTTACTTATTAATTTTTTATAAGTATAATATTTTTTTTATAATTATATTATAATGTTAACATATTATTTAATTTATGTTCTCTAATTTATTTTTAATTTTTAAAATAGAAATTTGATGATTTTGAAAGTGAAGATATCATGAAGCATATGTAGAAATCTGAGTTAGAGCTACATTTAGATGAGCCTAGGTTTGATATAACAGCTAAACTTGATATTTTATCTTATTGAAAGGATCATCAGTATAAATACCCTTTGCTAACTCAAATGATTTGAGATGTGCTTACTGTTCCTGCCTCTACAGTTGCTTCTGAGTCTGCATTCAATAATGGTGGTAGAGTTCTTGCCAATTTAGAAGTTCTTCATCACCTAATCTTGTTGAGTCTTTGATTTGTTCTAAGGATTAGATTTATGGAGGTAAAAATTTTCTTAGACTATGTTTTTATTTCAATATATATTTTTAGATAAAATCTATAATACTCAATTGTTTAAATTTATTGCAGAAGCACTTACTGAAAAGTTAAATGTAGATGAAATTGTTTAAAATATCATGGATTTGAACATCAACAAAGGGACACCTACTGAAGAGGCTTCACTTGCATCAAACATTAATGTCAATGCTGTTTAAAGTTTGCTAGATCTTCAATGTATTAAGTAAATTAGATATTTGTTTAAATTTTTAAGATTAAGTCTTATGAATTTATTGAGATATCTAAATATTTAGTTGGATGATTTGTTTTTTTATTAGCGTTTAAGACTTTATGAATTGTTTTATTGGTTGTTTTAATTTTATATTATTTGATTTGATTTTTTTTAATTTTTTTGTGTAATGGGTGGACAGGTTGGTGGGTTTATTAGGTATTCGGATTCGCGGGTTGACGGGTTTAGTATTTATCTATTTAATTTTTATATCTAATCATTTCATGTTGTGTCAGCACATTTATTTTTATGTCGTATTCGTGTTATAAAATTAGACGCATTTATTAATCGTGTCGTGTTTAGGTTGACGTGTTGTGTGTAATTATCCCAAGTTAACACGACCCGCTAACATGAATATGACAAGATAGTCACCCCTAAAAAAATAGAGACACTATTTGTATGAAGTAGATCACGAGGTACCCACATATCACAAAAGTTTGAGATATAGTTTTACTCAGAAAGATTTGAATTTAAGACAGAAAAGATAGATGAAGTTTCTTGAAGACTGTTGGTACCTGATCAATTACTATCCTGGTAAGGCAAATGTAGTAGCATACGCATTAAGTTGAAAAGTGAGAGTGGCTAGGTTACAGGTGTAAGAAATACAAGTAATTCAAGAAGTGTTTGTAGACCCAAAAAAAAAAAGGCGAAAAATAAATGTGATTTAATCAAAACTAAAAGAAAATTAAATAATTTAGCCTTGTTAATTAAAATTAATTCATGAATAAATATTATTATTTTTGGATTAATATAATTGGGCATTCATTAAAAGTCCATTAAAACCAATATATTATGGACTAAATAGAATTAGGTTAGGCCCTTAAAATTACACTTTTTGAGATTCTCTTAACCCAAATATAGTGTGGGTTAAATCAAAATTGGGCTAAATATAAATTAAGTCCAAGTCCATTAGGGTTTATTAGGAGGCTTCTTAAAAATTTCACATCGGCTGCTAAAAGTAAAGGATTTTGACCTATAAATAGGATCTTCTTTCAAAGGTTCAAGACCATCCTAAGAGTTTTAACAAATGAGAGGCATCGCCAACTTAAACGAAACTTCAATAGTATTCAAGCTCAAACTTCAATAAGCTCAAGTTTCGACATTCAAATTCAAGCTTCAACAAGTTCAAGTTTCATCATTTAAGCTCATGTTTCAACAAAATCAAGCTTTGATATTCAAGCTTCTTCAACATTCAAATGTTTGAATCTTCATTAAATTTCAAGGCATTCATCTTGTTATGCATCAAATAAGTCTCGAAGGCTTAGCAATCAAGTGTTTATCATTACATTCTATTCGATTCAAGATCAGTTCTTCAGTACTCGAATCAACGTTTAAAAAAAAAAAATTATAGGACTCATCCTCCAATTTAGGATTTCTTTGGAAATTTGTAACAACTTTTAATATTTACTAAGTATTTTATAATTTTTTATATTTTTCTTGTTTTGATTTGTATATTTGAAATTTCATCAAGCTACAGTATTATCCTTAGAAGTAGAAGTAGAGAAAGAAAATGTTCAGTTGAGGAATTTTAGTGTAGTGCCTGATTTGAAACAGGAAATCATCGACACTCTATTGAATAAATAAAAATTTTCAAACTTTCAAGGAAAAAGAAGTGGAAAGAGGGAATCAAGATTTTCAAGTGGACGGTCAATGGGTAAAGTATGTCTGAGAAAGATTATGTGTGTCGAGCGATGAGAAATTGAAGAGAAAAAATTTGAAAGAAGCACACAAGAGTTAATACACCATTCATCCCGGAGAGACAATGTATCAAGATATAAAGAAGATTACTTCAGCCTTTGCTTATGCTACAATGGAGGTATGGATATATTACTATAGATTTTATTACCGGCTTATCGATAAGTAAGAATAAGAAAGACAGTTTGAGAAATGGTAGATAGACTGACCAGATGACGCATATCGTTCTAGTGAGTATGAGATATCTATAGAGTGGTTAACTCAAGTCCATATTCACAGAGTTGTAAGACTTTAGCACATGAACTCACCCTCAAACAGGTGAACAGTCTAAAAGGGTGATATAGCTCCTCGAAGATATGCTTACGGCATGCATATTGGAAGACAAGTGGATTGACAGCATTCAATATACTAAACTAGGGTATAATAATAGTTATCAAGTATCCATTGACATGCCACCTTTCTAAGTTTAGTATGGATGAAATGTCAAATACCGTTGTACTAGGGATATAATGAACATGCGTAGATTAACAAACAAGGAAAAGTGTGTATCTAGAAAATGATCGGCAAAGTAAAATTGATACAGGAAAGATTCAAAGCCGTGAAACTTAGAAAAATTATGGTCAGATCTTTTGATTGGCTCATCATTATAGGATAAAAATAAATTATAAATATTTATAATTTATTAATAATAAATTATAAAAACCAAAAGTCGTATTTAAGATAGAGTAAGATAAGTAGAGATAGTTATATTTAACTATACTTATCTAAATTTGATACTCTATCAATTTAGTATTTCAGATAGAGTAAAATATGTAGAGATAGTTGGATATAATCAACTATACATATTGGTTTAAAACTCTATATCAACATATTAAGAAACAACACAAGTTCTCTTTTTCTTTCAAAGCATGTGTGAGTTCACTCTCAATAAAGAGAGAAAAATACAATAGGCAATTTTTTTGTATCGGAAGATTACAATAAAGAAAACTTGAGTATTGAGATCTAGACTATTACCATAATACTAAAAGCTTATCGTGTTATAGTATTGAAGACAATATTTATAAAAGTATAATTCGTTTTCATATATTTATAAATTTTAATTTGATTAATACATAAATATGATCCTTATTCCCAACAGTCAGAGCTTTAAGACAAAAGCCAATATTAATAGTTCAAAAACTATGGATAATGATTTTGGCCTTGTGGTTTTGAGGCACAAGATGCAAGAAAGCTTCAGAAGTCAATACCTTTTCTTTCTTCCCTTTTTGGTTAGTCTGAAAAGCTAAAATAAAACCACGTCTATTCTAGAACTTGTTTCTCGGTGATATCTAGCCATATTCTTTGGAATTGTATAGTCCTTGACAGAATCTCTCCTTGACGCCATGTTTAGAAATTTGAATGCCTTTAATCGAAAGTTTTAAAGAAGTCTCATCAACACAAACTCTCTAACCCTCATTTCTCTATCTGTTCTCTCTGTGGTTTCTTCGTCTTCCCAGCACCTCTATGTTTGTTGGTTAGATCCAGGCTTTGCCCTTGTTCGGAACTTGGATCTTGGTTGGCCCCTTCATTTTCTTCCTTTGTTTTGTGCCCCCACCCCTTCTTTTGCCCACAACCTCCACAATCTCCTCTATTGGTTTCCTTTTCTTTAATCTGTAAAGCCTTGGCATGTTGTCTCTGTTCCTCCTTACTCTTGGAGCTGATTTACCCAATGTTGGATTGGGCTCTTTCCCCATCTCTCCTCCTTTTCCTAGGCAAGTTTCAAGACATTTAATATACCCATGGTCTTTTGATTTGCTGCTCACGTCACTAGATAGTGCAGTAGGACCTCTTAGGAGTATATCATGAATTTTTGTGATTGGTGATTTGGCAGTTAGAGAGAAAATTGTGGTGTATTTATCTTGTTTCTATTTCTATCTTTATAATGCACTCACCTAGAGTTAGGAGTGTGATATTTTTCTATTACCCTAGACTTAGTTGTCCCTCATTGTAATTTGTTTCCTAATTCTTCAATGAATATTCTTAGTTTAAAAAAAAAAAAAAAAGAAGGAGTCTCAACGTCTTTTAGCTTTTTATTCTGTTATCATAAGGGCAAAAGGGAGACTTAGAGAGAATTATTAAAAGATCAATGAAATTGTTAAAAAAAAAAGGGGGGGGGTGATGAAGAACATATACACTATTTTTTAGGCCTTTTGCATCGTTCCTACTTCTTAATATCTAGAAATATATATTTATTTTAAAAAGTAATTATATAAAAATAAATTTTTAATTTTAATTTTTTAGAAAATAAAATAACTGTTTCTTTTAATATTTTTATATGTGGGTCTTGTTCTTTCTTTTGTTTTCTTTGAGATGATAATAATATATATTTTTTGTTATTCTATAGGTTACTAATATAATTATTTGTCTAATTACATAATTGATGATTTATCAATTAAATTTTAATTTTTCTCAAGATTAACAATTATCGAAATATTAGTTTTGAATTGTCTAATTACATAAAAATGAAAAAGGGCAAAAAAGAAGGGCTCAAAATTGAGGTGTCACAGTCCGCCTCGACGGTCAACCATCCTCTGTCTCCGACGATCGCAGTTAACAACTCCACTCTAGAACAATTACTTTGCTGCACCGACTTTTTGCTCTTTGTAGTAGTTTCAGAAGAACAATTGTTTCCAACTTGCTTCCTTTAATTGATTCACGTTCTCTAGAGTATGTTTGCTGTTTGCCTTTCCCTTTTCTTTTCTTCCTTTTTTTTTTTATTTGCTCGGGAGCAGGGTAGGAGGGGTGGCGGTGTGCCGAAGCGGGGTGCTCTTGTAGTTCATATACATTTGAAAATCATCAATTTCAGGTGAGAGCAAGTAGGTTTTCAATTTTGAAAAAATAATTTTGCATTCTCTGATTTTTGGAGCATGACAGTTTGCTATGGGAAGGTTAGCTCACACTAACACTTTCATTTTTGGTGCTGCCTTTGTTGCCGGGTTGCTCAAATTTCTCGAACTAAGAGGGTACAAGAACTTGGGAAAGCTTTCTTTCATGGGTATTAATACTTTGTCTGCTTTAATTCGAGGTCTTTTTTGCTTTCACTTTGTTCTTCTAGCAAATTTTGCCAGAAGTTGAAATCTTTTTTTTTTTTTTTTGCCATTTTCAGTTAGATATGAATCCAGTTTGACTCAGATGCATCATGCCTCCACATGTTTGCATTTTGTTTGGTGCATTGATTGCTTTATATACGCAAACATATGTTATTACGTAATTACTACTTAGATGCAAATTATCATAATCAGGGAATATTCTCATTCCTAATGTGATTTTTCTACTTCAGCTCCATACTGTTGTCAAAATGTGTAGTCTGTGAAAATGGCCTGTGAATGATTAACTGTATTGGAGGAATTTTGGAAAGCATACTTTATGTAATTTAATGCAATATTGTTCATCCATTTGTTGTCACCATGCATGTTCCAAGCTTCCTTAACAATTTGCAGATTTAATTGTAGATGTTGTTCCATATGGAGGGCTATTATGAACATGAGGAAATAGACTATCTGATCCATTTGCACAATGAACATAGATTCCATGCAATATCAACTAGAGAGGTTATAATAATTGTGTCATTTTGGATATATATGCTGGTTGTGTAAATATTGACATTGGATTTCAATCTTGGCTAGGACCTTCGGCTTCTATATTGTAGTTGAGTTGTTGGTGATTATTGACACATGAAGCCCTCAGATAAGCAAATACTTCAGTATCTTATAAAGACAGGTTTTTACGGCATATAGAGTATCGGACACATTCAACTAGATCATTCAGTATTAACAGCTTTGGTGGAGAGATGGAGACAAGAAATGCACACATTTCACCTACCTATTGGGGAGTACATTGCAAGATCTAGCTGTGCTTTTGGGGCTTCCTGTGGAGGGTGATACAGTGTTTTCATTAGCTATCCCCCGGGATGGAAATGCACGACAGTCTGTGTGCATGAACCATTTAGGGTTTTCTCCATCCTTCACAGATTTTGGTGGTAATCAACTTAAACTCAAGTGCCTTCATGATTCATTTAGGAATGAACCACCAGATGCAGATATAGATGATCATATGGTTATTTTACACGTAAGAAGACACATATTACTCTTGAATTGGTGGTTGTTATTTCTTGATAAGTCTGGGGGCATGATGAAGTTGATGGTTTAGTTTTGTTGAGGGACTTAGAAGTCACTGGGAAACATAGTTGGGGAAGTGCTGTTTTGGCTTTGCTTATACCATGAGATGTGTCGAGCAACAAGATGTAAAGTTACAGAAATAGGCGGTCCCCTTATTTTACTCCAGGCACATCCAGTGATTTCAAATGTTTCTTTAAGGAAATTTTGCAATTTGTATTTTTCATTTTGAAATAGATCCACTTTCTTAGGTATGGGCATGGGAGAGACTTGTCCTTTCTCGGGAACAACAGCTACAAACTGTCATAGAGAAGAGTTTTGACGGTGGGTTTGTGGCTTCTCAGCAAACTAGTGCTCATACCGAGAATGTAGGAGAACAGGTTTTACCTGGGAAACCTTTAGGTGTGAGGTAAGTTATTAGCACAAAAAATACTAATAATCTTGATTCTTGATTCTTGGTTTTTGGATTTTTTTTTTTTTTTAAGGCCCGGGGGAGGGAGGGGGGCTGGGGTACTAATCGCCATTATTCTTTTATTTTCATAAAATTTCTAAATAATTACCTAAGGTTCTGAGTACACATAATAGGTGGAGATCTAAGTTTGTTCTTAAGAAAGTTAACATGCATAACTAGCTAGTTTCTAGGGATCAATTGGGCCAATTTAAGGATGATGAGGTGTGCCAATTGTGTGTTGTACGACTTGTTATAACATGATAACCTTTTTCTTTCTTTCATTCATTCCCTCTTTTTTTTTTTTTTTTGGGTGGGTTGGGAGATTGGGGGGTGGAGGGGTGGGGGGGGGGGGAATTTTCGATACTTACAATTATTTAGCTGTTTATAGGTCATATGACAGTCTTATACTCTAGAGTTATGGTGCACTAGATCTAGTTGGAATATCCATTATAACAACAACAATAATAAACTAAGCCTTAATCTCAAAAATTTGAGGTCAGTTACATGAACCAATGTCAAGCAACATGTGGTCATCCACATAAATCTTCTCTCTCTACCTCTTTCTATCGACCGTCATATTCTCATCCAAATCTAATAAAGACATATATTTTCTAATCACCTCTATCCATATTGTTTTAGGTATGTCTCTACTTCTGTCTAACCTATCCTGCCTCTAGAGCTGTATTCGAACACGAACGAATCGAGTATCATATTTTCAAGCTCGAGTTCGAATATAATCGAACACTATTCGAATTCATTCATTTATTATTCGAGCTCGAGTTCATGTTCGAATTCGTTCGATTATTGTTTAATAATGTTCGAGTTCGTTTAAGTTCGAGTTCGAAAAACTGGATTAACGTTCAAGTTCGAATTGTTCGAATTCATTTATTTTAAAATTTATAAAAATAATAATTCAAATTTTAATTAAAATAATTGAATATTATAATATTAAATAAATATAAAATACTATTAATATTATAATTATAATTATAATATAAGATTTATTAAAAATAAATCTTAATATTATAAAATATAAATAAAATAATTAATATAATATAATTAATTGTAAAAAATATATAATATGTTCACAAACGTTCGAATATGTTCGTGAACATGTTCAAGTTTATTCGTTTATTATTCGAGCTCGAATTCGTATTCGAGTTAAACGAACGAGCTTTATTCGAATATGAACGAGTTCGAATAAGCTTTTGTTTGCGAACGTTCGATTCGTTTACAATTCTACCTGCCTCCCTCCCTCAATCCTCCTAATAGGAGCATCACTCAATCTTCTCCGTACATGTCCAAATCAACGCAGACGGCTTTCTCTTATCTTTTCCTCAATAGATGTCACTCCTACCTTTTCTCTAATGGTCTCATTTCTAACTCTATCATTTCTAATATATTAACACATTTATCGTAACATATGCATCTCAGGTACTTTTATTTTGTGAATATGACATCTTTATATTCCGTGTCATATAACAAAACAGGTCTTACAGCTGTTTTATAGAACTTAAAATTATTTAGCTTATTCCATTTTTGGAATTACTAGCATATTTTCTAGTTGGTCAAGAGATATGGCGCACTAGTTCTCTTATATGCTTTGATGCTCTAGAGTGGCACCTTCCTGATCGTCTAATATGTCAGTTTGGCTCAAGCAGATTATTCCTGTTTCTTGTAACGCTTAAGCAAACTTCACAAGATTGATGGCACAAGAGGCATAGTTGTAATTTTTGTGATCTCCATGCAAATTTTATTTCACTTTGGGCTGAACGCCATCAATTTGTCTGTCATGGGGAGCCATTTGTTGGCAGCTTAACCTGTAATTATTCCTACTTGCTATGGTTTAGGAAAATAGATTCCTCCTGATAGGTAATCCAGATTATAAACCAGATGTGGGATTTGTTGGAGCTGGAGGGCTGGTTGAGTTACTGGTAATATATACAGCTAGTCTAACATAAGTGATGATTCCGGATTTCTTCCTTCTTATTGATCTATTTCTCTCAATCCTGCCAGACATGGGTCATGAAGACTTCATATAATGAAGCTAATGGTGCTATTGAAAATTTTGATGCTGCATCAGGATTGCAAGTTCTTAAATGCATTCAAGATAAACTCTCTGCAGCTTCAGAGTCAATTGAACAATATTATCACCCTAGTGATCCAGAGCTACCTGCCCAAAGTCGATACCCATGCCACCACCAACTGCGGTACCTAAATCTTCATGTAAGAGATCTCATGCGGCAGATGCTTCAGATTTTCTGGCCCAAGTATCATTACTCTCCCAGACCTGGTTGTTGTATCTGAGCCTTCACTTGTGAAGTCTTGTGGGATTCTATCCCTAAGGGCAAGAGGCAAGAGAAATAGAAACCTGCCCACATCACCACCATCTTGATACAATTGAATTCTGTCACAGCTTTGAGCCCCCCTTAATCTGAATATCTGATTGATACTTGTTAAGGTAGCTTGTTAGTTTTGTTATTCTTAGCCATCTTGGTCCCCATGGCCTGTGTCATCATATCTTATTTCACCTTCCATGGCTTTCCAGTAACTTTCTTAATATTATCTGTAATCAATCTAGGAAATACAATTCCTAATTTTAGTTTAGGTTACTGAAGATCCTTTATTCAAGTGACTAACAGAGATCAAATTTACAATAGTCTCTTGTTTGACTGTACGCATGAAAACTATTAGTAGTTTTTGAACAGTTGAAGGATTTCTTTCAGTTCAAACCAAGTATTGAACTCTGTGATGGTGTATTTTCAGTATATCCCATCAAAGCATGGTTTTTTTAAGATTATTTAAATATTTCCATACTGAGAATCCCTCCATAAATTTGAAAATTTTCTGCAACTTTTTTCTCTCTGTGTGTGCCATACAAAAGAACAAGGAAAAGTGAAAAATAAATTAGTTGAATATTCATTACTGCCCTGTGTGCATCTTTTATCCTAGTACTCAGTTTTCTTTGGTAACGAGATTATATAATTGCTACATAACATTCTGGACACACCGTTTGCTTTGTCCTTGCAGGTCTGTGGACGTGGTTAGCAGAATAATACTCACTCTCCCCGTCACAAACATGTGAAGATTGAGAAGAAGACAGAAACTCAAGGATGAAGTTGCACCAAAAATTGTGCGTTCTTCCTGCCGGTACGTTTGGTCAAATGGACATGTGGCTCATATGCATTTCAAGAAGTTGATAACAAAATGGCACAGACATATTGTGCAATGTTCTCGGATTATTAATCACAGGAAGCTTCTTTTCTCACTTCAAGAAGTCCCAGTGGGTCACCCTCCAATCGCATCACTTGTATAATTCTTCCCTTTTCAAGATTTTCGGAAGTTTGTAGTGATTCTCTTCTCAACGCTGGTAAATTACGATCCCTCAAAATTGTCTTTGACAAAGAAATCTGTGAGGTAAGAAATTACTACCCCTTCTTTTGATATGATATGATATCGGAAGTGGCGTGTGGTAGGGAAATTCCAGGATGAAAGCAAATGATTTTAGGTCAAGAGCACAATAGAGTGGAAACTTTTTGATTCGTGAAGAAGCGCCACTGACTCACTGATCTATCTAGAATAGAGAAGAAAGAGTGGAGTCACAAGAATGGAAATGCGAAAGTAGCTTTTTCGCTTGTTTCCTTGACTTCTTTTGGAGGATTCTTTAAGTCTGGTTCTAACATGCACGTGCAGCAAGACTAATGCAATGGTATGAGCTGAATCGATCGCTCAGTCGTAGCGATAAGGTATCCCACAACAAAATTGTTAGGTGCACCCGGTGCACGTGAACCGAGGCTTTGGGAACTTGTACTACACGCTGATAATGTTATACACAGAATTTGATGTACAATTTCTATTGCGGGTGGTACAATTTTCCAAAAGCACTCGGTGCACGTGTACCGAGTGCACCTAAGAATTTTCATCCCATTGTATCCTCAATTGTGAAGGTTCAAATTTTTCGAAAGACACTGATAAGGAAATAGTTTTGTTGTAAAAAAGTTTTTTTTTATTAGGTGAAAAAAATTCTGAATTCAAACCACGTTTTCTTTTTTACGTCTTTTGATATATTAAAAACATAAATAATAATTTTTTCATAAGCAAGTTTATGTACAAAATTTCTTTGTTCTCTCTTGAATAATAATAATAATAATAATAATAATAATAATAATAATAATAAAGGAGGATTATCAATGGTGGTAATATCCTGAGGTGACAAGTTTGGACAAAATTATGATATAATTATTTGCTCCACAAGTAGTGATTTAATAATTAATATTCTTCAAGCAAACAATATGAAAGGTATTTTATACGAGAATATTTCTATTGTATTTATAAATAAAAAAAAAAAAGTCAAAGTCAAAGCATATTCATAGTTATAGTCTTGTGTGTAATATTGATCTCTAATTTTTTTTTTCCAAATAAATTGAGTAAATTGAAGTAGACAAAAATGTTTAGGTCGAGATTAATAAAACTTTACATTGGGTCATCCACCAAATTTTAATAGTACGTAACAAAATAGGTAAAGAATATAAATTATTTGTAGTTCGATAATTAATTAAATGATAAAAAAAATTAAGTTCTATTACTCAAATTATGAATAGATACAATCTTTGAAACTGAAGATGAGGGATTGAATTCTAATGTCTATTTGCAATTATTATTACATAATTTTAAATTTTAACCACATACTTAAAATCCAAATCTCATATTTTATCTTAATCACATATTTTAAAATTGAAAGTTAAAGATTTTGAATAGCAGATCAGCCCTATGCGGTGTAAGAAAAATAGAAAAATTGACCATAAGAAAAATATATGAGCAAAAAAAATGTAATTTACATTTTATTTACCTTTTACAATCCACAAGTGAGACAAAAACATAGATCGAAATAAGAATTTATCACTTAATAGAATATGCTTAGAATTGAACTACTATTTTTTTGACTTTCATTACTCTTACATTAAGAGGAGGCTGGGAAAGTATTAAAAAAATCATTACAAAATTTATAGAAAGATGAACACACTACAAGAAAAAACAAAATTATCAACGCAAATCATGTTTAGCGACGGATTAGCGACAGATTAAGTCCATCGCTAAAAAGGGGGTGATGGATTTGCGACGGTCAAAAACTTTTATTTTAAAAAAAATTAATCAAAAAATTTTTAAATTTTGAAAAAATTAATTAATTTTTGCGACGGTAAAAATTTTTTTATTTACAAAAATTAAAATAATTTAGCAACGGATTTGCGACGAGAAAAAAAATTATTTTTAAAAATTTAATTAATTTAATTTGCGGTAGTGAAAAAAATTATTTAAAAAATTAAATAATTTTGCGACGGAAAATTTTATTTTTAAAAAAGTAATTAATTTAATTTGCGGTAGCGAAAAAAATTATTCAAAAATTAATTAATTTTTGCGACGGATTTGCGACGGCAAAAAAATTATTTTTTAAAAAAATAATTAATTTAATTTGCGGTAGCGAAAAAAAATTATTTAAAAAATTAAATAATTTTTGCGACGGATTTGCGACGGCAAAAAATTTTTATTAAAAAAATTAATTAATTAGCTACTCGGCCCGCCCGTTCATCGGTCCGACCCGACCCGCCAAGAATATTATAAGATTATGTCGGACTTGGGGCTCAAACCCGCGTCCTTAATGTGGGTGAACACACATTCTACCACTAAGTTATTGAAGTTCTTGTGATATATTGTGCTATATATTAATTATATAGTAATTTTTTTTCTGAATTAGCGACGGATTTGTTAGGGCTTTGCAACGAATCTGCGACGACAGAATTTTCCGTCGCTTTGCGACGAATTTGCTACGGATTTTTTTTTAATTTTAAAAAAATTATTTTATTTTTTATTTTTAGAAATCCATCGCAAATCCGTAGCAAAATTGCGACGGATTTATTTCCGTCGCAATTTTGCTACGAATTTGCAACGGATTTTTTTAATTTAAAAAATAATAAATTTATTTTTTAATTTTAGATTGCCGTCGCAAATCCATCGCTAATCTAAAAAATTCACCCAAAAAAATTTAATATTTGATTATTTATATATACATATGATATAGTATGTGTGTGTGTCTTGAAATAGTAGAATACGCAAAAAAATATTAGTAAGTTGAAATATTTATATATATATATAATATAGATATGATATTATTAAGTATATATATTAAATATATATATGTATATATATATATATATATATATATATATGTAAGAATATGACATATATGCGTCTGTTGCTATTAATGTATGTATATTTAATAACAAATGTATGTATATATATATATATATATATATATATATATACAAATATATATGTATCTATAAATATGTATGTATATATATATATATATATATATATATAATATATTTTAAAATTATTATAGCATATATATAGATATATAGACATACATACTAACATAAATAAATATGTATATATGTATGTATATATATTTATTTTATATTAAAAAATATATTAACATATTTATATGTATATAAAAATGCTATATTAATATATTAATATATATCCAACACAAATCCGTTTCAAATTGTAACAAATTAATTTATTTTTTATTTTTAGAAATCCGTCGCAAATCCGTAGCAAAATTGCGACGGCTTTATTTCCGTCGCTAATCCGTCACAAAATTGCGACGGATTTTTTTTTTAATTTTAAGAAAATTAATTTATTTTTTAATTTTAAAAATTCGTCTCAAATCCGTAGCAAAATTGCTACGGATTAGCAACGGATTTTTTTGAATTTTAAGAAAATTAATTTATTTTTTAAATTTTAGAAATCGTCACAAATCCGTAGCAAAATTGCGAAGGATTTTTTTCCGTCGAAAAATTGCTACGGATTTGCGATAGATTTTTTTTTTTTAAATTTTAAGAAAATTAATTTATTTTTTAATTTTAAAAATCTATCACAAATCCGTCGCAAATTGCTACGGATTTATTTCCGTCGCAAATCCGTAGCAAAATTGCTACGGATTTGCAACGGATTTTTTTTTTTGAATTTTAAAAATATTTATTTATTTATTATTTTTAGAAATCCATCGCAAAATTGCGACGGATTTATTTCCGTCTCTAATCCGTTGCAATTACCGATGGATTAGCGACGAAAATTTTTAAAAAATAATTTATTTTCAAAATTTTTGTTTCCGTTGCTGTTCTGTCGCCAATTAGCGACGGCCTAGGCCGTTGCAAAAATCCGTCGCTAATTTGGTTTTTTCTTGTAGTGACAGGAGTGTTAAGAGCAATATTTTTTGAATCAAACGGATCCAACGTGAATTAGTACTTTTATTAGTTTGATCTTTTGCTTTAGATCGTGTTTTTTAAAAATCATGTTAGATTGTGTGAATTATTTTGAATCGATCAATTTAACTGGTAAATCGTTAATCGATCAGTTAATTATTAGTTTAACCGCTCTATTTTAAAAAATAAATTAAGAATGTAAAATTTAAATTTGTGTATTATTAATAAATTAAGAATGACTATTTTAATTGTATAATTATAAATTATTAATTTTATTAATAATTTATTATTTTAATACATTATATTAATTATAAATTTAAATATTTTTATTTTTATAAATTTAAAATATATTATATTATTAATTAATTTTATATTTATAATAATTATATTTTAAAATTTAAAATTATAATATTACTGATTTAATTACAATTCAATTATATTCAACCATTGAATTGTGAATCTGTAAATTTTCTTACTCGTTTTCTGATCGGGGTGTGAAAACATTGGTTAAAAGCTCGATAGGGAACATGACATATTACGCGGCCGAATTTATGACTTTGCACTTAAACGCGTAAATTTGGATTCAAACATATTATTGCAATTCGTTTGTTGTTGGGCTGAGTTTGGGCTGAGCACATCTTGGATTCCGACCGACAGAGTACATAGGATATTTGGTCAGTGTGGGTAGAGAGACGAAAATAAGATGATGCGTAAATTTAGAGACATAATTTTCATCGTATAATTAGAAAGGTAAGATAGAAATATAATAGATTATGGAAAGACGATCATGTTATCTAAATTTGAATAAACTGAGATGTAGCTAATATAGTATTTATTAATTATTTTGCTTCTATTTCAACTAAACAAAATAAAAATAAATTATATTTATTTCTCTTAAAATAAATAAAGATTCTTTTTCCTCCTCCTCCTCCCCATTCCTTGTGAACCAACTATAGGATTAAATCTGACCAAACACAACTGACGTTAATATACTTATAATTTAAGATCAATATAAATTACGCCGATATTTATATTATGAGATAAGTGACAAATTCGATCTTATTACTTCCAGATTAAGAAGAGTTTTTGATTGAATTAAAGATTAGATCCTAAAATTCATTTATTGACCAAGCCCAACCTATCCTTGTTAATCTAGACCTATAATCCAGCTTGTTTTCTTGGTCATGCAACAATAAAGCTGAGTCAAATGATTTCCCACCCTAATTTTATTCCCCTCACCCAAACAAAAGTAGAAGTCAAAAATAGTTTATTATAACATTTTCCCCCTCTAAAGTGGGAGACTTCTAAAGGGATTTCAAGGAAGAAATAGAATCATAGAAAGAGTTGAATGAAAAAAAAAATTAGAAAGATTTTAAATTTGCTCATTTAATTTATTACTGCACTATATGATCGAGTAGCATTAATATATTAAGTTTTAAAAATATTATCATACATTACGTAGTGCTTTATCATTAATATTATAATACAGTTATTACATATACTTATTTTATAATATAAGAGGTATAAAATATAAATTTTTCTTCTCATTTTTTTAAGAAAAATATAGTAAAACACAAATTGTTCTGTGATAAGAAATTTATTCACATTATATTAATTCTTTTAATTACTTCCATAAAATGGGTGATTAAATGGGATCAATTATTATATTGGGTTAAGCAGTTTTCAAACCATTTGGGGTGAAGACTTAGGGTGTCACGCATTAAAGCTTGTGGTTCAAAGCTAATAATTCTTACCAAACCCTATATGACAGGTACTAGTTTAGTCATTGCCCCCAATGTAATTATTTCTGGTATTGCCACAATTTGCCTCTCTTTGGGTAAGTTAATCCTCTCTTTAAATCATTGCCTCTCATATAGGTTAGCTCCAACCCAAACCAAACCATGTATGATATGCCTCGTGTTTTTATGGAACCTATGGCAAAGATGGTCCTTGTTTTATTAATTGTTCTCATGCACCATCTACAATTGGCAAATAATTAGTCCCTTTCTTTCTCTTCTAACAAACTCTTTTCTTGTGATATAGTTTGATAATTATAAAATTCTAAAGAATTTTAATTCTGAAAACAAAATGCATATTAACGTTATGATTATTTCAGTAATAATCTTAAAAGTTTTAAGATCGATCTTTTAATAATTAAAAATATTATTATTTTATAATTTAGATGACTGATTTATAATTTTAAAAAATTTTATATGTATCTCTCTATGTTGTATTCTATGGCCATACTTACCATGGCTAAATCGTTAAAATCAATGCTGCGTGAACTAAAATCGAATCTAGATTTCGAATTCATGTGTCGAGTTCAGCTTGGTCGTCTCATAGGATGGTAGTATCCTTTCGTTGCCAACCACATGTGATTGGTGGTTCTAAGTTTCCCCTCTGCTTGCGTGGATCATGTTCTGCTCATAAGCTGTACAAAAAGGACCTAAGAGTCTCCACCCTTTTCTCTGCCAGGGCACAGCCGGACCTATTGATACATGCCTTCTTGGCTTCTAGAAACTTCAGGAAAATCAAAAACCGAATCAATCTGACTGAACCAACTCAACTCAATCTAAATCGAATTTTGATTTTTTAATATATTTGATTAGTTTAGTTTGAGTTAAAAAAATTATAAATTGATAATTTGATTCGATTTTTTAAAATCTTATAACCTAATTTGAACTAACATATAAATTAATTAAATTTATTTTGATTTTAAAACATAAAAAAATATGAAAGAAGAAACTTTATTGTATTGGCTATCTACTTTTTTAATTTCTCTCCACTATACGCCACTCTCCTCATCTTTCTTTCTTCTTCTCGAGTCTCAATTGTATCACTCTCCATGATTTACTAGTCAGTAATCACCACTCATACCACCATTCCTCTAGATACTTTAACAGAAGAACTATACATGGGAAAGAAATAATTTTAACACATAATATGAAACTAATTTGTTCTATTTAGTTTATTAGTAAAGTATTATATGTATTTAATTTTATTTAGTTTATGTTATCGATATTGGGTAATGTTTTGATATTGTATGAAATTATGGATTTAACTTTGATTATTTGTATTACTCAGAAAAAAATTATTTTTTTGTAATATTTAATTAATACTTCTACATATAATATTTTATCAAATGCTAAGGAGTAATTTGTTTATATAGTAAATTATGTATAAACCAATTGACCTAAACTGAACATAACCCAAACTGACCATTTGAAATTTTAAATAATTTGGTTTGAGTTCAAAATTTTCAAATCAAAATATTTTGATTGAGTTAAAAAATAGATACGAACCAATCCAATTTGTAAAAAGCTCTACTAAAAACAAGCCCGTCTAAGTTTCAAAATATCCCTAATGTGCTTATAATTCCATGAAAATATAAATTCAATTAAAATTGTCGAGGCATTTAATTATCAGATTATTCTTAATTTGTATTAATGAGATAGTATTAATAAATATAAATTAATTGATAGTGGGTTTTTATTATCAAATTAAAATAATTTAATTTAAAATGGGATAATGTTCGCTTTTGATCATTGATCCATTTTAGTATGTACCATAATCATTCTAGTCTACATTGGCTAAAAAAAAAAGTGCAAAAATCCCATGGTATTCACATCCAATTTTCACCGCCCTCCAGCATTTAGTGAGAGAAATACAAAGTTATGAAAATGGCTTTTTTGACCATCAATTCTAACCTTAAACGCCAATTAATTATTAATACCAATATATTCCTAGCTAGGGGATTGGTTAATGGCTTATTTATTTTGTTAATTTTCACTGGCTAATTTGAAATAAAAAATTTCATTCTATGTTCCTAACGAGTACTTTCGCATTACACGTGGCTGTTAGGTTTCTTCGTGAGATGGACGCTGGGAATTCCAATTTCCATCCGCTTCTATAGCGCGTGGAAGTACGCTGCTATCCTGGTCGATCTTGTCAAATGACTTTATTACCATTATGCGAAGTGATTAGTTTACGAAGTCCGGCAAACTGTTTCGAGGTGTGATCACGTGTGGTACAAGTACCTAATAATCCTTCCTCAATCTTTACTTTTTCCAAAGGAGCACAAAATTTAGTGCTTTTGTGCTTTAAATAAAATGGTTTGCTTGGCAAATATTGAAAAAAGTTTGTCTAAAGAAACATTGGATATCAAATCTTGAGATTCTTGCCTTATTTTATAGTATATTTTTATTTGCTTAAAAAAAATAGAAAAAACAATCACGCAATAAATAAATAAATAAATTATCATGCTTGTTTGAGAAGCTGAAAAGGAAGTATTTTATCAAGTCAAATGCTTCCTTTTGGAAAGATTATTCATTGTTGCCCCAAAAGTAAACGACTACTAAATATGATAAGGAGATAAATATATTACTAAAATAAGTACCTACTATTATTTTGTAGTAAAAAATCGATAAATGATAATAATATGTTTATATGAAGTTTTTTTAAATAACTAAAAAAAATTATTGGTATTTTTCATTTTATATTTGTCAATATAGAATTATTCATGTTAGATACATATAAAGAAGCTTAGTATTTTTATTTTGATTGTATAAAAATTAATTATTTTCCACCGAACGAGTGAACAAAAAAAGAATTACTGTTTTCATTTGGTCATTTGATTTTTTCTATTATATCTGGAAGAATATGTGAAATTTAAAAAAAATTAAGCAATTAGGTACAATTAACCTAAAATATTTCCTTCTTAGATTTATACAAATTATGATTCAGGTTAAAAGTATATTTAGATTGTAATTTTTTTAAAATTTATTTAAATTATAAAATTAAAAATTTTTAAAAAATGTACTATACTTTGTGAATAAACGATATTTGATCAGAATTATTTAAATTAATTTTTTAATAGAATTTGATTGATATCAAGTACACCTTAATAAATTTCTGTCAAGGGTCCACATCGTTGTCATCACTAGACTGCAGCGTAGCCTAGCAAAGCCACGCCGCTTCCAGCGGACCTGGTACGGACGACAAAATGCCCAAAACACCACAACCATCCTCAATAATATCAACGACTCCAATACAAACTTGCGTAAAATAAACCAACAAGAAGGGTATATTCGTAAATCCAGGTAAAAATATATAAAAGAATAAAATGCGATAAAAAAATAAAAATACTCCTCCGATAAAAACTCCACCGGAAAATTACATCAACGGTGGCCGTGGATTCTTTCCGATTGGCCACATGCCCTTCTTATTTCCTATAAATACCCCTCTCCCTTGGCCACTCTAACTTGCATTCTCTCTCGCTGGTCTTCCTCTCTTTGCTCTCGCTGCTGCTCTTTCTCTGTAGACCCTCGATAAACACACACGGAAAATTGTATCTAAATATATTTTTCTTATATTTAGATTTTTTTATTCTTTTATATATAATATACATCACTTTCTCTTTCCCTCTTTCTAGATTTGCTGCTGCTTGAGGTATTTGTTTTCCTCTATCCCTCTTGTTTATATATATTTTTTTGTAATTCATAATATGGACAAAAAATACCAGAAATTCACGAGGAGAAAATAGATCTAATTAAATGAATGGAAAATAGCCGGAATGTGTTTGACCATGCGATTGAGTAATCTTGTGTTCGATCTGAGATGGATTTGAGTTGAATTTGTTGGTTTTACCTCTAGAATGTGCAATATTTTATTAGTCAGGATTGGATTGGTTAATGGAAACCCTAATAGAGTGGCTAGCTGGATTGACTATTGTTTTTGGTTTAGTTTAATTTGTTTTTAATTTCTGAGGATGTGGAAGTTTTTGTCCTAATTTTTCGGAGATTACCTGTCAATTGTGCATTCGTTGTCAGATTGAACTTTGGTTAAACTGTAATATGTTTGATTAGTTCTCTGTTTTGGTTTTCTTTGATTAGTTTTCTAGCATGTGTTCAGAGTGTTGCACTAGGGTTTGGATTTGTGGTGGGGCAATGGCGAGCAGTGGTTTGTTGGGGTGTTAAAACTGGCTTTAATGATGCTGTATACACCTGAAGTCGGAGATTGAATGTCTTGGGAACGATGAATTCAATGAATTTAAGTGTCTTGGTCTTGAGAAATATGGGGGGTTGGATCTTGTACAGCTTATATCTGGATGTTTTTGCATAGAATTTTCTGCCAATCTGTTTATGTATTGTATTACATATCAAATATACATTGGTATAATGTTTGTAATCTCGTTCCAATTGCTGATTTAAATCTTTGTGCCTTCACCTGTTGGAGAAATATAGATATTCTTTATGCCCTAATATTTACTCAAAACTTGGGATTGAACTAGTCGGTAGTTGAGACTATCTTGTATTGTTCTTTGTTTGATATTATGCAGGTATATCAGGGGTTAGTTCTCCTACATTGCGGCATGAGCCTTCAACGCTGTGTATGAATTCAAACATATAGCCTTCAGTTAATTTGGAGAGTGCTCCTTTTTTTTTTTAATATATTAATATTCTTTAATTTTTTTAATAAAAAAAATGTTTCTTGATTCTTTTGTTGTTTGGGATTGTTTTGAAGTGCATTGGCTACTGTACTTCTAATTAATTAATTAGGGGACTAAACACTTAAATGTCAATGTTGACAATTACATAGTTTATGTTCTTCCCCAATTTTTAAAAATTTCTTGTATACTATCTGACACTTATATCAGCAATATTTTAGTTCTCTCAAGAACATTCAACACAACCTGATCGGTGCAAATGATATTAATTTTACATTTGCTGAGATCTTCATGTCTTTTTTGTTCTATATGTTATTTTTCATTGTAATGCGGGGGTTGAGATAGATTTGTCAAAATTACTAGTAGTCTTGGCTTGAAAATGTTTTCCTGTTAGTTTTGACCACTTCTGATGGATTGTTTCTTAACTTCATTGCAGAAGCTCTCTTGTTAATATTTGATTTTGACAACGTGGAGGTTAACAACTTGCCAACTGTTGGTATTTAGCATCTTATG
This sequence comes from Voacanga thouarsii, assembly GCA_026120185.1. Lineage (NCBI taxonomy): Eukaryota > Viridiplantae > Streptophyta > Magnoliopsida > Gentianales > Apocynaceae > Voacanga > Voacanga thouarsii. Next base: position 4,085,886 of record JANUWF010001102.1, on the reverse strand, counting down.
TGCTTTTGTATTAGGAAGACTTGGCAGAGAGTGGAAAGTCAACATTTAGATAATCAGTTTAGTTTATATGCTATTGTCCATGAGATGGGCTCTAAGGGAAGGCCACTATTTGATCTTAATGAGCCTCCTACTGAAGACGATGAGGACCATGATGAAGCCTTCAGCTTCCAGCCTCAGAGAGCAGTTCCTTCTTCAAGTATACAGACATCTGACCTGTTTGCAGCATCTGCTGGTCCTCAAGGGATAATAAATAATCGTGCATTTTCCCATGCATCTTCTGTCTCTGGTTTTCAGCCTTTTGTACGGCCAAACAGTGCTAAAGGGCCTGCAGTTTCTGGCTGGAGAAGTATTGCAGGGACAGCAATTGTTGAATCCTCCTCCTCATCTAAATCAAATAAGGCTGAGAATGTGAAGGTTGGACAGCAGCCGGATTTGAGTAATGCTGATTCCCATGTGGTTGAGAAGGAAGAAGGGGAATGGTCTGATGCAGAGGCCTCTGGAGATGCTTATAGAAGTTCCAATATGCATGAAGAGTTAGCTAGCGTTAAAGAAGTTTTGCAGGAGAAAGGAGTAGGTGAGATGAGCAACAGTGCTGTAGATGCTGTTATGGCAGAGGAGGACGTTCCTCGGATTAGCGAGGATGTTAAGGGTGAAAATGGTGACCTTGATTCTTCAGGACTGGATCCTGATGTAAATGATAGGAAAAGCAGTAGTAGCCGTAATTCAGGAAGCAGTTCCATGAATGGTCAGGAAGATTCTGCATTGGTTCCAAAACAAAAAGAAGTCAGAGGAGTTGAAGCAAGTTATGCTCTAAAATTGGCAAATAATCCGGGGAAACGATCTAGGTTAGACCAATTTAAGGAAGTACAGCTAGGGAAAAAGCGCAGTAGGCAGACGATGTTCCTCAATTTGGATGATGTTAAGCAAGTTGGGACTTTGAAGAGTTCAACACCTAGAAGACAGAACTTTCCTGCGCCTGTTACCACCCGCACTGTGAAAGAGGGGCGCCCATCTCTTCCACTTGCTGAACGCCCTGGAGAAAAGCTGATTCAATCAATTTCCAAGGAAGTTGCACAGGTTGATTTATCAAACAATGAAGGAAATGGTAGTCTGGAACCTGCTGAGCTCAAATCTGAATGTAATGGTGAGATGAATATGGGCATTCTATCTAGGACTAGGAGGCTGAATAGTTCAACAGATCTGGCTGGAGATGCTCAGTCCACAGTCATTTCAAGACAAAGTTCATGGAAGCAGCCAATTGATTTGAGGGCTGCTAAGAATTCACAGATCCCTAGCAGGAAACCATCTTTCAGTGGTGTGAATGCTGTGGATCCAAAATTGGGAGCTAAAAAGCTTCCTTCAAAGAAACAGCCTGCCATAAATACTCAGTATCAAGATACATCAGTCGAGCGTCTTTTGCGTGAGGTGACAAATGAAAAATTTTGGCATCATCCAGGTATTGATTTTTCTTTAATCTGCAGACAGTTTTTTATTTCTTTGAATGTATCATCAGTTGTTTTTTTTACTAACTTTTATGCTTTGTCATGGGAATGATTATTTGAGATTTATGTTTGTTTAATGGGGATGAGGACTTGGATAGTATGCTGCTTTTAACTTTGCAATTTGTTGTTCTTTTTAGAGCAATCAACCAGACCTCTTTTTGGCCCCCCCCCCCAAAAAAAAAAAAAAGGCAAAATTGTGGTAGAAGACCGCATCTTATGTTTTACAATGTATAATCTGTGGCATTCTCTAATCTCAAGCTCTATTATGCACATCTATAAGTTGTCATTCTTTCCTAATTTAAGAAGCAAATATGCCTCTTTGCAAGAGGGTCAGGGATTGGGATGAGGGCTTCTTAGAGGATCTATGCATATTAGGTCGAAAAGCTCTTATTCAAATGCACTGATAATTGATCTGAGGCTTTTCTGCCGTACCTGTTAGACTTGTAGAATGGTGTTGTGTGTGGATTAGTGCTGGTTGAAATCTTCTCTCTCTTTCTGACATTGGAAGTGATGATTTATTCTTCTAAACAGTGGCAAGTTGGGGCCTCTAATTTAACTTCTGAATTCTTTTGTAGGTGTGTTTTCATTTGGAGTATTCTTTCTTCATTCAGAGTTTATATTACTTAAATTTAAACCTTTGCCTTTCCAGAGATTTAACTGCTGTCACTGACGAATTCACTGCTGGGATATTAGAATTTTGGTCACACGATTTTCTTTGCATTGTTCTTTTATTTTCCTTACAGTGAAATGATTTTTGGTCGCACAATAGGATTATGTGAGTATATTGAGTAAGTGATGATCTTTGTATGACTCAGGCTCGTGCATAGCAGTGAAGATCCTACAGCTTCATCTGGTGGGCCTTTCAACAGTCTGGAAGCTTGTGGGATGGAAGACTACTGCTGTTGTTCTGAAATGATCTTTAGTTTTTAATTGTGACAGTATTTCTCCTATGAAAATGGATGTCATTTTTGTTTACTTGGCGGGGTTTCTGTGCTATCTGCACCTTTTATTCCCCTTAAAATTTAAAAAAAAAAAAAATCCTTGGAATGTGTGAACATTTAAGGAATAATCATCCTAGTTTTATTTCTAGGAAGAATGACTTCAAAATTCTTAATCTCTTCTTTTTTCTGGGGTTTATTTATTTTGCAGAAGTCAGATTATTTTGTGGACTGCATATAACAAAGCTAAGCAGATGCTATTGTTTTGTGAACTTGCTGGTTTAAAGGCTTTTGACTTGATTGTTTGGTTGTCATAATTTTTCTGAGTGCGATGGTCTTGACATGCAGGATTAGATTTTTGCTGTTGATCTCTCTCTCTGTGTCTTTTTGTTGATAATGCTTTCTTTTGTCATGGTGGTGCGGTTTGTGCATTATTGTAAATACATTATATTGTTCTTTACATTTCAGAGGATGCGGATCTTCAATGTGTACCTGGTCACTTTGAATCCGTTGAAGAGTATGTTAGAGTGTTTGAACCTTTGCTTTTCGAGGAATGCCGGGCACAGCTGTACAGTACTTGGGAGGAAGCGACTGAAACAATTTCCAGCCATGTAAAAGTTCATGTAAGAAGCATTGAAAGACGTGAAAGAGGTATATTTGCAATTAATTGGTCTCACATTACCAGTTAGTAGTTATTTTTTTATGGTAGCAAAAATTTTTCTCCCGCGGTTTTTGCTGCCCTGGTGGGGGTGGAGGGTATGCCATTCCTCGCCACAAATAGTAGGCTTAGCACAAGTTTGTGGTGTTTCAAAATTCTGTTCTTGTTTTAGAAGTTTGCGTATGTTGTTTAGTAGTTTATTTATACAAGTGTTTGTGTAAAGCTGGTTCCCTTATGTGCTTCTTTCTGTTTACGGGAATATTGTGCTATGCACATATTTTGTTGCCTTTATAACTATTAGCATGTAATCCTTGAATGTATGCTATGTGAATATTTTTAAGTAGCTGATTTCTTATTTTTTGCTCTTGTTTCAGGATGGTATGATGTGATACTAACTCCATTCACTGAATACAAATGGACTTTCAAGGAAGGCGATGTGGCAGTTCTTTCATCACCTAAGCCTGGATCTGGTTGTGTATACTGTTGAATTCTGCTTTTTGCATCTTTTGTGACTTTTGAGTTTTTAAAACTTACCTTGAAATAAAATATTGATTGGATGTAAAGCAGTGAGATTGAAGAGGAGTAGCATGTCTGCTGTAGAAGATGATGAGGAGCCTGAGATAAATGGCCGTGTAGCTGGAACTGTGAGAAGACACATCCCTATTGATACACGTGAATATCCTGGGGCTATCCTCCACTTTTATGTTGGGGATTCATTTGATCCTAACAAGTGAGTACCAATAGTTTCTCATTTTTCTTTGGCCTCTAATTCCGAGTATCATTGAAAAATGTTTGAATTACGTGATCTCTGGTGCAAGTTATTAAACAGTTTTTCGTTTTAATTCTTTTTCCAGCAAGGCTGATGATGATCATATTCTAAAGAAACTGCAGCCAAGAGGCATTTGGTATTTGACTGTTCTGGGCTCTCTTGCCACCACTCAAAGAGAATACATTGCGCTTCATGCTTTTCGCCGCCTTAATTTACAGGTAATATCTGAAATTCAGTTTTGAAGTGCCATATGCTAAGCATCAAATAATTATGCAATGCAATTAACAAACTGTATTTCCAATCTATAGATGCAAAATGCAATTCTTCAGCCCAGTCCGGATCATTTTCCAAAATATGAAGAGCAGGCACCTGCAATGCCTGATTGCTTTACAACAAATTTTGTTGACTACTTGCATAGGACTTTCAATGGTCCCCAGCTATCAGCAATTCAGTGGGCAGCAATGCATACAGCTGCAGGTACATCTAATGGGGTGACTAAGAGACAAGATCCATGGCCTTTCACCTTAGTACAAGGCCCTCCAGGTACTGGTAAGACTCATACTGTCTGGGGAATGTTGAATGTCATTCATCTGGTTCAGTACCAGCACTACTACACCGCATTACTCAAGAAACTGGCACCTGAAAGCTATAAACAAGCTAATGAGAACAATCCAGAATCTGTGGCTGCTGGATCCATTGATGAAGTTTTGCAGAGCATGGATCAGAATCTCTTTCGAACTCTTCCAAAACTTTGCCCAAAACCTAGAATGCTTGTCTGTGCTCCTTCAAATGCTGCAACTGATGAATTACTTTCACGGGTCCTTGATAGAGGATTTATTGATGGTGAGATGAAAGTTTATCGCCCTGATGTGGCCCGGGTTGGAGTTGATTCTCAAACACGTGCTGCTCAAGCTGTATCTGTTGAGCGAAGAACTGAACAGCTTTTGGTTAAGAGTCGCGATGAAGTATATGGTTGGTTGCACCAGTTGAAAGCTCGTGAAGCCCAGCTGTCACAGCAAATAGCTTGTCTTCAAAGAGAACTCAATGTTGCTGCTGTTACAGGTCGTGCACAAGGGTCTGTTGGTGTTGACCCTGATGTTCTTATGGCAAGAGACCAAAATCGTGATACTTTGCTGCAAAATCTTGCAGCAGTGGTTGAGAGTAGAGATAAAACGTTGGTGGAGATGTCCCGCCTTCTTATCTTGGAAGGTAGGTTTCGTGCTGGCAGTAATTTCAATCTAGAGGAAGCGCGAGCTAATCTGGAGGCCAGTTTTGCCAATGAAGCTGAAATTGTTTTCACTACTGTCTCAAGCAGCGGACGTAAACTTTTTTCTCGTCTTACTCATGGTTTTGACATGGTTGTGATTGATGAAGCAGCACAAGCCAGTGAAGTAGCAGTACTTCCTCCCCTTTCTCTTGGTGCAGCACGATGTGTTCTTGTTGGGGATCCACAGCAGCTCCCTGCTACAGTAATCAGCAAAGCAGCTGGAACCTTGATGTACAGCAGAAGCCTTTTTGAGAGGTTTCAGCAAGCAGGCTGCCCAACAATGTTGTTATCTGTTCAGTATAGGATGCATCCTCAAATCAGGGACTTTCCTTCTAGGTATTTCTATCAAGGGCGCCTCACAGATAGTGAGAGTGTTTCTAATTTACCTGCCGAAGCATATTACAAGGACCCTTTGCTGCGACCATATTTATTCTATGACATAACTCATGGTAGGGAATCCCATCGGGGTGGATCTGTGTCTTATCAGAATAGGGAAGAAGCCCAATTTTGCCTTCGTTTGTACGAACATCTTCAGAAAACCTCTAAATCTTTGGGTATGAGCAAAGTGACTGTGGGAATTATTACTCCATACAAGTTACAGCTAAAATGCCTTCAAAGGGAATTTGAGGATGTACTAAACTTGGAAGAAGGTAAAGACATCTATATTAATACTGTGGATGCTTTCCAAGGCCAAGAGCGAGATGTAATCATTATGTCATGTGTTCGTGCCTCTAACCATGGAGTTGGTTTTGTTGCTGATATTCGCCGAATGAATGTAGCCTTAACGCGTGCTAGAAGAGCTCTCTGGGTATGGATGTTTATCTTACTCTTGTGATACATAACATAGTTTAAAAAACTAAGTGTCAATAGATTTTCTGAAGATGAATTTGTGCTTTTGTATTTTCATTTTTTTGGCTTAGTGCATGCAGAGTCTTGTCTTGTGATGACTGAATTTTTTGTTTTTTCAATAAACAGGTTATGGGTAATGCAAATGCATTAGTGAAATCTGATGATTGGGCTGCACTGATTGACGATGCCAAACAGCGGAAATGTTACATGGATATGGATTCTCTGCCCAAGGACTTTTTGTTACCAAAGACTCCTTACCCTTCATATCCCTCTAAGATCTCTAGCAACCGGGGGTTGAGAACTGGGCTACGACATAGACCTTATGATGCACATATGGAGTCCAGATCTAGTACACAATCTGAAGATGATGAGAAGTCAAATACATCCATTTTTAGGAATGGAAGTCACCGGTCTCTAAAGCCACCAATTGAAAACTCTCTGGATGATTTTGATCAATCTGGTGATAAATCTCGCGATGCCTGGCAATATGGCATTCAGAAAAAACAAAATCCCACTGGAGCTCTGACAAAGAGAGAACTATAGTAGGTGTTTGATGTCTGATAATGCTTTGTCCGTTCTGGGGGCATTGAGTTTTATTCACTATCTTTAGCATGCTCACCTACCTATGAGTACAAGGTCCTCGTGGTGATATGTCGTGCAGGATATGACTAAAGCTTTTGCCTTTAGAAGAATGACGCTATGATGAGAGGAAACTAAGGGGACTGGCAAGAACATGTGAGAACTGGAAAGAAAGAGGACTGGTAAAGGACTTGCTAGAGAGATGGCAGCCAACTATTAGGAGGAGCACTGGATCTGGGGAAGGTCAACCCTCTGCACCAATTGAGTGTTTCTTGCACGATGCAGATACTTGAGGGTTACCCTTCCAAGCGAGGTGAAGGACTTGTGAGAACAGGAAAATTAGACTGGTAAAGACCTGCTAGAGAGATGGCAACCAAATACTGGAATGAGCTTTCGATTTCAGGAATTTTAACTCTTCATCAATTGACCATTTATTGCATAAGTCAAACACTTGAGGTTTAGCTCTTCCAAGTGATGCCTTTAGTTCATGGATGGGAAGATCCAGAGTTTTTGAACTTATTATGATCTATATGCCGAAAATTACTACTGGAAATTCTTGAATTCAAGAGGAGATTCATGAGTTCACTACATTTTCAAATAGCTGGCATTGGTATTGTGGGTTTTAGTATCTCTAAAGCCCATTTTGGGGGGGAAAGAAGAATCTTCCAAGTGAAATCGTATACAGTGCCTCTAATTGCAGCCAATATACATATGTCCAACTATTCGGATCTCGTGCAAGACTGGAAATGCGTGACCAAGCTAAACTCCAGTGTGCTTACTGAAAGAAGCTTTGAAGGAGTCAAGTAAACGCGGATACTGTTCGATACAAGATTTTTGGAAGCTAATGTGGTTCTTCCATTTGTGATTGGAGCACATTTAGAGTTTCACAGGTTTGCTAGTAGTAGTAGAAGATGCTGTACAGAGGGTTGGCACGGGATTTATACTGGAATGATATAGTTGAAGCGCTTCAGGAATGTTGGACAAGTTCTGTAAATATATTCGGTTGGTCAACAATAGGATTCTTTTAGAGTTTAGACGCATTTCAATTGGTGAAATATGTCTGTAAAAAACTGTGTTTTGCTTAGAATTCTGAAATCAATCAAAAGGTTAGCTCTTTTTCTAACAGGAAGTGTTTCGAAGGATATCAGGTGCTTCTTTCGGTTTTCACCGTTTATTTTCATTATTTGTACCGGGCAAATGTTTAGCCTGGTTGTACTTTTTGAATATGCAGCTAAAAATTAGTGAAGAGAGTAGAATTTTGACGTATGCGGAAAAGCATGTGGCAGTGTCAAACAAGGCTTGTAATGAACATTCGGATTTGATTTAGAAGAATGCCAAAATGTAGAAGAAAATCATAAGCAACTGGCTACTGCCACGAGAGAAATTCAGGTGCCCAACAACTGTGATCATTGGTTGAAGACTTTTGTGCCCAATGTCCCGAAGTCAAAATAAAGACAAACCATGTGGAGGTTCTTCTATCTAAACGGCAGGTTATTTGTCTTTTTTGGCTTGCAATATAACAGTTTACAAGAAATAATACGGTTTCTGTTCTTCGTTGGCATTTTGTGATATGTTTTTAAAATCGGATCAGATATTAAGTCAGAAAAATTATTAATTTACAGTTTAATCGAAATTGGATTACAATTAAATTAAATTATAATTGAATCGATAATATTAAAATTTAAAATTTTAAAATATAATTATTTTAAAGATTAAAAATTAAAAATATAATTATTTTAAAGAATCAAATTGATCAATAATATAATATAATTTAAGTTTATAAAAACATAAATAATGAAATTTAAAAAATTGTGATATTTTCTGTATTATTATGGACGGTTTAGTCCTTCTATGAAAAAAAAAGAGAACGATTTAATCTTTTTAAATCAGCCGATTCAATACGATTTGAATAAAATAAAATAATTTTGAAAAAAAAATAATTTAAAGTAAAGGATCAAACCAATTTGGGATTGGTCTACTGTCCGATTCGATCCAAAAAACAGTAATAGAAATTAAGAATTTTTCCCCAATATCACCTTCTGTTGTTGTCAAAGATGGCTGAGATTATGCATTATAGATGCTTTTCAATCCGATGACTCTTTACTCGTCCTAAAGAGCCTATAGGCTAATTAGTTGGTCTTTTCCTACTCAACACTGATGGTTAAGGTGTTTACAATTCAACTTGATTTGATTTAAACTATTGTCAAAATAAATTAATAATTACAATTTAAAAAATTTCAAATTAAATCATTTGAAAATATTTTAATTCGTCTGATTTGATTTGAATAGTTTATTATTACAAAAATTATTATTAAATAAAATAAATAATAAATCATATTATATTAAACAAAAAAAAATTAATAATAGTGCAAATAAAAGAAAGAATATTTGAGAATATTTAATAACAAAACTTAAAAAAATTAATCAAACAATAAAATAGAAATTGTACTAAAATTAAATATAAATAAAGAATTTCGTAATAAAATAGAGAAGTAAAAGAAAAGACGAAACGAAAAAGTAGAGATACAAAAAGAGAGACAATTTTGGCACGAATGAATGGATTGGGAGCGAATGACATGAATGAAAGGAAGAAGGAAAGAATGTCTTAATGTTAGCGCGAGAAGAGTTAAAGACATAAAATATTTATAAATTGTAAATATATATTTTTAAAATTTTAAAATAAAATTTTAATTATTAATTGTATATATGTGTATAAATAATATTTTTTAATAATCTATTAGTTCGATTTGATTTAATCCAGTTTGAAAAATCAAATTTAACAATTCGAAAACTTTTCAAATCAAAACTAAATTAAATCAAATCAAAGCACAGTAATTTTAATTTGATTTGGCCTGATTTAGATTGGTTTGCGCGGGTTGACCGTTTTTGAACGCCCCCCATTGTGGGGGCGAAGGGCAATCCGGTATTTAGCCGTTCGTTGTTTAGAGATTCAAATGGATGCGCGGTTTCTTTGGCTACATTGGAAAGACAACTCTAGTCTTCAGGCCGCGATATCATGTGGTGTCTGAAGCAGAGGTCTCGACTCTCAAGATTGCTGAAGACAAGGGCTGTCCCCAAGCCTTGCTTGGAATGGGACTTCTTTGTTGTTTATATTCATTCTTGCCTGCTTCATAACTTTTGATCTATAATTGTTTGACCCTTGTGAATGAGAAGAAACTCATTGTTAACTACTTCGCAAGTGAACGAAACTATTTTATTTATATTCATAATTAAAATAGTAAAAGAAAAAATTAATTCCACTTAATCTGAGTAATGATATAAAAATAAAAATAACACTAATTAATATTTAATTTTAAAACGGAAGATATATATATATATATATTATATTATAAATATATCTTTTTATAATTATTATATTCAAATTGTTTGAATATTTATATTTAAATTTGATAGTCTTCTGCAATTTAAATATTTAAAATTAAAGATTTAAAAAACGTGAATTAAAAAAAATTGTTGAATAAAATTGGTATATTTGACCACTATAGGAGAAAGAAAAATGATGGCCTTCTAGAGACTACATAATGCATGGGTTGAACATTGATAGAAATTGATGAGAAGCCATTGAATATATTGCTTGACAACAACGGGGACTTGACTTTTATATGCTTGTTAATTGTTACAACTCTATTTCCACGGACCATATCGATTTAACTTCCATCCATTAATGCCTTGTAATACTTGAGATTTGGCATATTCCTATTGTCTTTATCACTGTACCCTCTTTGTTCTTTCTATCAGATTTGTAGCTGTCAGTTTCTGGTTATTTTGTACAATTCAAATTCAAAAACTTGAAATGGAGGAACAGAAACAGAAACAGATGTCCATTTCAACTCCTTGGAATGTTGACAGCCAACTAAGGGATCACTGCCTTACCTGACATAATAATACTGTTCTCTGCAACATATTTCACAAGGCTAAGGGATGACTTTATGAATTGAATTAGCCCGGGCTCTGTTTTCATTGTCAAATCTGGTCACTTCCAAGGTGAAGGAAAAATCTGTCAAATTCCATTTTTAACTATTTTTTGAATTGCCATTTCTATCCCCCATACATTCTTTTGTTTTAAGATTGAAGCTTATTACAAGGCAAATTGTCAAATTTAGTCTATGAACTTTTTATTTTTTATAACATTGATCCCTCTTCTTTATTTTTAACTTATTAGATTCCCTATCAATTTTTTTTTTAAAAGATTGGTCCCTATTTTTTTTTTTGGGTAAATATAGTCCTTCCGATCAATTTTTTGCTAGTCAATGGTCGGTCAAAAAAGTCAACTCCGACTTTGATTTTTTGAAGGGCAATTTGGTCATTTTACTATACAATTGACTTTTTGACCAATCGTTGACTAGCTAAAAAATTGATCGAAGGAACTACATTTGCCTAAAAAAAAAGAAGAGGGACCAGTGTTTTAAAAAAAATAAATAGGGGACCTAATAAATTGAAAATAAAGAAGAAGGACCAATGTTATAAAAAATAAAAAGTTTAGGGACTAAATTTGACAATTTGCCTAAAAACAAGTAGAAAGAATTTATACAAGTTGCAGTTGGGTCAGCTCCATAGCAACGCACACGACGCAGAAAAATATGAATAGCCAAGAGAGTGTCTCAGCATAACAACATAAAAAGTAAGAAATCATTGGACAAATCGTCATCTTGGTTGGCTCCACAGATTTAGATCCATTACTATACCCTGCTTTAGAGACCTTGAACTTCGTGTTCATTCAAGCCACCGATGGATAGTGATGACGATTATCAGTCATTTTCACCTTTTCGAGAACCATGCATCACTAGAGGCTCAAATAATTGAGGAAGAAGGCAATCCCAACTTCGAGTAATCTGCTACTTAATTCAATAGACGATGGACTTTTGATTCCCAAAGTTGATTTCGCTACAGTGGAAGCTTTAGAGGCTTCCGAAACCAAAACCCTAAATTCTCACTATGATGATTCCAATGAATCCAATAGTCCCCTGCCCGATTCAATAGATGATTAATTGCTTCCTATCCCAGAGTTGATTTTGCCAAATTGGAAGCTCAAGAGGCTTCTGGAACCAAAACCCTAGATTCGCAGTTTGATGACTTTGATGAACCTGATAACTTCCAGCCTGAATCAGTAAACGATTTGCTTTCGATTCCCATAGTTGATTTTGCAAAGCTGGAAGCTTTAGAGGCTTCTCTAACCAAAACTTTAGATTATTCAAATGGGCCTATGCTGTATCAGAGTTCTTCTGGCCCTGAGAATGAAATGGAGTCTGGATATGGTGAAGACCCGGAGGTAGCGAAAAATACTTCTCAATTTGGTCACAGTTTGGCATTTGGAGAAGATCGCAGGGAGACTAAAAGGGCCTTGGAATTTGATGGCGTTGATCTAAGGAAGGGGGAGTTGAGGATGGAGACATCAAAGAAGAAACGAGTAATTGAAGGTTCATATCACGGGGGAGATGATGAGGAAGAAAACGCAAAGAAAAAGAAAAACAAGAGAATTAAGAGCGATAATGGTGATGAGTTGGAATCCAAAGTACGAGCTCCAAACAAGAGGACACAAGAGAAGGAAAGAAAAGCTTATCTTCAGCAACTTTATGCTGAATCTCAGAGACTCTTGCGAGAAACTAGGGACGCTTCATTTAAGCCTGTATCAATAGTTAATAAACTTATATCCTCAATCTTGGAAAAGATCCAGAAGAGGAAGCTTGAAGTGTCAAAAAGCAATTCTTCTATTTTTGAGAACAATTATGATCTAAGAGATGATGTGCTGGCCACTGAATTTGAGAATGCATCAGTAGAAGTGAAAGAAGGTGACTCAATAAAAGTAGTTGAAGAAGATAGTGCTTTGAATTCAGTGGATGCACAAATTGCAAATCCTATGGACATGGATAATTCAAATGTATATGCATCACCTTCAAGCTATGGAAAGTTTCCTACCCAAAAGGATTGTGATGAAAAATCCCCACCTATGTTTCGACCTCCTATTGATGATACACAGGATCTTTTTGGGGATTCCCAAACAAGAGAGAGGGAAGGTGAGCTACCTGTTGATGATTTGGATAATCCTGTGGAAGAAGTTTTCGCACCATCACTACTTGCTATGAACTTAAAATTTGATTCTGTCCCTTCTAATGATAGTTCTTCAGAAGAGGACAATGATAAGGAGAATGTAGATCCCGCCTCACATGGGTGTGAAGATGATTACACTTCTCCGAAAGGTGATCCAATTAAGGCTTTTGTTGATGAGGAGGCCAAGGAAGAGGATGATAGTGACAATGATTAATTGCTCTTTAAAGAAACTGAAGAAGATGAGGATATGGAAGCTTCTGAGGAACTTAATGACATAATAGCAACTGAATATGAAGAAAAACCAATTGATAATGAAAGGCCGAAAAAAGCAAATGGGTTGCCATTTTAACACTTGAAAAAAGATTTTGTATATAGTAAAATGACTAAATTACCCTTCAAAAAAACAAAGACGGAATTGACTTTTTTAACCGACCATTGATTGGCCAAAAATTGATCGGAAGGGCTATATTTGTCCAAAAAAAAAAAAAGAGGGACCAATGTTTAAAAAAAAAAATAGATAAAGGACCTAATAAGTTGAAAATAAAAAAGGACTAATGTTATAAAAAATAAAAAGTTCAAAGATCAAATTTGACAATTTGCCCTTATTACAATTGTAAGGTATGCAATTTGAATAGGTCCAAGCAATTTAGGAGAGTCACTTCCCCTGCCAACCACCAAATGTATTACTTTGCATTAACTGTATTTGTTGTGTACCTCGGCCAGGGAAGGCAAGCGTAGGGTGTAAGGCAAAGCCAGATGAAAAAGGCGGGCTACCATTATTTGCATGTGTTTTTTCACATGGTACATGTAATTGATGTTAAATGCAATTATTTGATGATGTTCTTTTTCTTTATTTTTTTTTCTTGTGCAGAAAGTGGACAAGCAATAAAGTTTTCATTTATAAATTATTGTATATTTAAATATTTAATTTGTAGTCTTAGTTTCTAGTTACGTAATAAATATTAATACTTTAATTAAATTGAACGTATTTATAAATTTTAGCATATGATATTTAATAATTTCTTTATTTAAAAAGCTTTTTGAGGTTGTTGTATCAATCGGAGGAGATTTAATTTAGATTTCATATTTTCTAATAGAAGAATCGTACGTCAAATTTTAATAAGTACTTTTTCTATTCTATAAATATAGGCTCACATCCCTTTTTTTGTGGCCTAAAGTAAAGAATTTAGTTTTGCAATATAGCTTGACTTTTGCTATAAATTTTTCCAAAAATTGAAGAATTATTAATTCCAAACATAAACTTATTAACAAGAGCCATCTATTTTTTATAAAATAATATAAGTCATCAAGTATAAATAGAAAAGATATATGAAGAAAAATATTAAGTAAAAATGATTATGATAACTATATTAATTATATTCTAAAGTCTATAAAAAGTAATTTTTACCAATTAAATTATTATTCACTTCATCTCCTTTTATATATCTATTTTAACTTATTCACAAGTTTTAAGAAAAATAATATTTTTTGATTAATTAATTAACATTTTCTATTTTATCCTAAAAAAATTTCTCTCTATATTAAAAATTAATCAAATTTCAAAGTTTTATATGTGGTAAGTATATTTAATTTATTTTAATTTTTCACTATAAGTGTACAATACTTATTATATTAAAGAGGAATATTTGTAAAAAAATAATAATTAATATCGTTTTGATTTACTAATAAAACAGATATATTAGAATAAAAATTTTACTTAAAATAGATAAATAAAATGAGACGAGAGAATACCTTAAATCTCTTTTTTTTCCCCTAACTTATAGACTTATAGTCTTAGATTGTTGGTTGAAACAATGGCATTCAATTCACATGGAGCACAAAAACTTTGAGGGACCAAATTGAATTTTCACAAAAATGCAAAATCTTGTAACCCTGGGATTTCTAGGACATATATCTTCAGCAGTGGACAAAATCTGACCTCGTCTTAAAAGAAAATTCATTCTTCTACATTTCTACTCAGCATTTGTAGCTTTCACCTCACATGGCGTGCGCCACACATGACAGCAGGACATCCAAATTTATATTCGTCAAATACAATGCAAGCCTAGCTCATATCTCTGTTATCTAAGCATCCAGTCTTGCAGTTGACCTCTTTCCATGCTTCTTGGGCCGTTGAGATCTTCTTAAACCATCATCATCAGTCTTGGTTTTCAAAAGAGGTAATGTTTCGCATAATCGTTTAGTTCTTGATTCAATGTTCAATCTTGTCGTTTTTTGTTCTTTTAGTGTATCCATCATCTTTATCTTGCCAATGGGTTCCAAGTCCTTGTCTATCCTCTTGATGGTGTATGCTTGGTTGTGAAGGGAAATCCAATGTTGAAAGTTCTAAATCTTTTTCCAATTGCTGGGCAGATATTTGTTGTCGGCCTGGTTGAACTATGTTGGCATTAAACCTGGGGTTGAATTGATAGTGTTTCTTGTGGGTTGAAAATCTTTATTTTCAAAAAAATAAATTTTGTTATTATTTTTCACTTCTTGATCGTGTTTGATGCTAAAAGTGTATATTTTATAATAAGATTCTTTGAAGTGGACATGAAGCATGTAATTATCAATTTGGTGAATCTGGGGCGCAAATGTGTAATCCCCTTGTTAGTACTCGTGATTCTTCCCTGAAACTTGTTAGAATAAACTCTCTATCTACGCCAAGCTTGATCAAACCTTGAAGGACGATCCTTTTGAGTCTTTGACATCAAAACTTCTACATCTGGTCTTTGTATAGGAAAGGGCCAAGTACCTTTGTTTTGGATAGGATTTTGGACGATTGGTCTTTCTTTCGTTGCCAGTTAGGTGGACTTTCTTTTAGTTCTTTTTTCTTTGGTGCTCGTTGTAGTCTTGGTTAATAGTTGCTCCTATATGGGTAATTGGAATCTAAGGATTAAAGAATCAATTAGCATTTCCAATATTTTGGTTGTTTCATGGGCTTTTACAAAATTTCCATTCTAAATTTTTCTGTATCATTGTTATTACATCTACTTGTACTTGCGTAATTGGAAGCAGCATGATAGATAAATTACATTGTTCAATCACAGAAATGGGTCCATTAAATTGCAATTATATAGCCATCATTGTGTCCCTTGAACTTTAACCCACTGTTGGGTGAAGATGGATTTTATTACATGCAATAGTTAAAAAAGAATGGTCATTTATTGTTGACTCCTGTTTAGCTTTTGGAAGCATGAGCCAATTTCTACTGAGATTGTCTAGGTTTTGGAAATTACAGTATAATAGTTCCATCCAATATGAATTGTGATAAGCTACTGATGGAGTGTTTTTTAGATAGCTGGAACTTGCAGCTAAAAGGCTTTTGAATAGAGAATCAGCAACCCCCAACTATCTATTTTGCCCTTTTCGAAATAGTAGTTAGGTCATTTTGAAATAACATATCTATTTCTTTCTTTCTTTTGCTCTGCATATGTGAGATCCAATAGATTTGATCTGAATTGTCTTCCTTTAATTGAAGCAAGGGCATTCTTGTGGTTTTGCTTTGATTAATCCCATTTAATGTAACATGGTTCATGTAGCAGATCTGAATTAAACTGGTCTGTTTATATTTATGGGCAGTCTATTATTCTGCAGTGGAAGAGTTGTTGAGGGAAATCCATTTCAAGCAAGCACACTTCTTTTCAGACTATGAACTCAGGAACAAAGAAGTCCCCTTCAAAAGGCTCTGAAACTCCTGATACACCCGAAACACAGCAGGAAAAGGTATGTATACTTTATGCTGTCGTAGCTCCTGCATATGTAGGCTACTTGTATTGCTGTTAGAGGGGCAACAGAAAAAAAAAAGGAATGTAAAGAAATAAATGGATGCAAAGTTTGCATAACCTTCTCTATTGCAGATTAATGAGGTGAGAAAACTCATTGGGCCACTCTCAGGCAAGTTGGCTATTTACTGTTCTGACGCATGCATATCAAGATATCTAAGGGCACGAAATTGGAATGTCAAGAAGGCAACTAAAATGGTTAAAGCATCCCTGAAGTGGAGACAAGAATTCAAGCCAGAAGAAATTCGATGGGTAAAACCTGCTTTACCCTATCAATGTTTCACTGTAAGACAAGAATGATGGCTGTTGGTTAGCAATATTTTGATTTATGCTGCTTACCAAACGTACACTCTCAGAATCCATGGCTAAAGCTGGTTCGAAGTCTTTATATACTACCCTTACCTCTGTTACAAACAAAATTCCTGCTACGCTATGGCACTAACTTTCAATAAAGTTAGTTAACATTTATTGTTCATTCATATATTTCACACCACAGCAATGTGGGATAAATGCAGGATGCAAGATATCTTGAGATGCCAGGCATAATGATGATCACTTTGTTTTCTTTCTTTGAAATGTCAGCATACTTTTTTCTAAATGATGTACTATAATGATGAGAAATATTAAAAGCAAAGAATAATTCTAGCAGTGCTTAATTGCAGAAAGTGGATATTGTATTTTAGAAACTCAAATTGCATTTTATACGTACATCCATTGACACTGATTTATCATGGTTAAATTGTTGGCTAGCTTCTTCTTATGGTATTTTATGGCTAGAGTTTGTTTTTCCCAAATTTAAGTGTAAAAAGAAATCTAGTATTGAGCTTTTTGCTTTTGCTTTGTAATGTAGGAGGATGTTGCTAGTGAAGCAGAAACAGGAAAAATATACAGGACGAACTATAAAGACAAGCTTGGGAGGACAGTTCTTGTGATGAGACCAAGATGCCAGGTTAGTCCATCATTCTTCTGTCATTTGTGCATCATTTTTTCCTTTCTGATGAATAATTCCTTATTAGCATTTTCTGATATAACAGAAAATTCATCAAAGAGAACCCTTTATGAAATCTTTTTTGTCTCAAGGGCTCTCAGCAATGTAGTTTGTGAAGCTATAATTGATTAGTTAGCATTATATTAGCTAGTAATTAATCTATGTTAGTTAATTACGATTTACACTTCCACCTGTAATGTCAAGTGTTAGGCACCGTGCAAGAACACATATAGGATGAGTGATAGGTGAGCTGTGAAGTGGTGGACTACAGCAATATTCCAAAATTTTGCACGTATGGGTTTTTTTTTGTTTCTAGTTTCACAAGAATAGTGGCTCATGCTGAATCAAAATCAAGATTTAAGCTTGTCCACTATAAGTCTGATAGGATTCCCATTATCTATCTATTTAGATTTCCGAAAGCTCCTGAGCCTTGATCCCAACTACAGGGGTTTGCAGTTCAGAAACTACATTTTTGAAGTGCCAAATTGTTTAAATGAAAAGGTCAAAGATGTTTCACTGGAGCTACAGTTTGAAATATCTTTTAGATTCCAGAACTGATGCATAGAATTATAGTTGGCTCCTTTTGTTAGTAGAATGAGCTTGATTCAATTGACATTTATTGAGGCTCACAATGGCTCAAATGTAAATAGAATTTCCTATTTGTTTTCCATGCTCAACTTGCTCACTATCATTTCGAGCTCAAGCCCTTAGACTCGCAAGCCAAAGGTTGGTTGTGAGACCCCACTCTCACCACTTTTACTTGGTGCAATTTCTTTGAAATGATTTTGTTTTCTTTTGTTCCAACTGCACAACCGAATTTATGCTTAGATGTCTGACATAATTACATCTAATACACATGCTGATTTTGTATTTAAGATTTTTTTGCCGGTTTTCCTAACTTAGTGCAGTTGTATCTCTGCAGAACTCAAAGTCAATTAAAGGCCAAATCAAGTATTTAGTGTATTGCATGGAGAATGCTATATTGAATCTTCCACAAGACCAAGAACAGATGGTTTGGTTGATCGATTTCCATGGTTTTAATTTGTCTAATATCTCGGTCAAGGTAACAAAGGAAACTGCTCATGTCTTGCAAGAACAATATCCAGAGAGACTGGGTGTAGCAGTTCTTTTTGATGCTCCCAAGATATTTGAACCATTTTGGAAGGTATATTATGGCAGATTTTATTCCACTTTTTGGTGACTTTTTTATTTTCTTGTTTTTTAGCTTCTAATCATCACTTAACCAACCATTATATTGCACCTGAACAAAGGATCATATCAATCAAGTACAATTGAGCTTTTTGCCAAAGTTGTTTTGCTCTTTTTCCTGATTTGTGGTAGGATAGCAATATATTTGTGGAAAAATTCATGCATTAAACCAGTTCAAGAATTCTAGAAAGATGGAATTTATTACCAAATTTAGCTTCAAAGATGTAGAGTCCAACTGGTCCCATTTCCCTTACAATTGATATATTGTGACAATTTTGTGCATCCACAGGCATTCAACTTCCTAATTGGGGTACTCGGTGATACAATAAGATGAGAGTAGCTTTTATCTTGTCCGAGTTATACATCTGAGATACTGATTTGAGAATCTTCAAAACCAATTATAGTCCATCACTCCCCAGGAAAAGGAATAAATTCTAACTTCCCGAATCCCCAGATATATGCAACTACTTGGAACAAAAGGTGTATGTATTCTTTCTGAAGTTGGTTTTTTGGCCATCAAGGTAATATGGCTTCTACATTATGCAAAGGAGTTACTTGAGAGTTTTGATATTCATCCCTGTCCATCCTCCGGGAGAAAATGGGTGGAGGAAGAAAGAGAAGGGGGGGGGGGGACAACACCATACCTGTCCACCCACTCTCCAGATGCATAAAACTATTTATTAACTAAAAGGTATTCTGTCTGGAGTTGCTTCATGTTCACATAGAGTCTCACCTAGGTATTGGTGTCCTGTAAGGAGTGGGTCTAAACAAACAGCAGCATAATGTTCTGACAAATTGGTGTGGACTCTGGAGTCTGGACTGAAAATTATTTCAGTGGTCTTGCGATTTTGATGTATTCCTGCTTTTGACTCTTCAAATTCTTCAAACTTCCGGTTGCTGCAATAATTAAATTGTGTTTGACATGTCTGTATCTGCCAGTTTGGTTTAACAGTAAGGAGTCCTACTGTGCAGGTCGTAAAGCCTTTTTTGGAGCCTAAGACAGCCAACAAAGTGAAATTTGCTTACTCGGATGATCCCAATACCAAGAAGATCCTGGAGGACTTGTTTGACATGGATGAGGTGGAGCCTGCATTTGGTGGAAAAAGTAAGGAAGATTTTGACATCAACAAGTATGCCGAGAGGATGAAGGAGGATGACAAAAAGGTGCCTGCCTTTTGGAAGACTGAAGGTGATCCAGCAAAAGCCTCCCAGCCAGTAACACTGGCTGACTCAGGTAATCTAGAGTCAGATTCTGATAATTCAGATGAGAAAGCAGACGGATCATCATCCCATGACGCTGATATAGAAGAATTATCCATTGATGATTCTTCTTCACCTACTAAAACTAGCAGTGATGTTGCAAAAAAGGACATGAAATGATAGAAAGATTAGCGGTATGTTCCTACTGCCTGAAAGCAGCTTCATTAACTTGTGGGGTAGCAATTTAGATTTGTCTACAAGTATTAGTTCTTACTGCAGATTTCAGTCTTCTCAATGAAGAACATAACTTCTATACTGAAACATTGGTAGGTAGAAGACAAAGCATGAATCATTCTTGCAAGCTGATGACGGCTTGTACCTGAGTGATTCTTGGCTGTTGGAATAGGTCTTCAGAGTTTTGGGGGAATGATCCATTTCTCTAGCCTCCTGGCTTTGACAAATGAATCTTGATTCTCTTTACTTGGCCGCAATGGTTCTTCCACTGTTTGCTGCTATATTTGTTTATAATTTTAGTATAAGTTTTGGAGCTTAGGAAAAGTTATTAGGATAATTTTCTACATGCCAATTCCAGCAAATTGTCTCTATGCCTAAGGGAATTTTGTAAATAAATTTGAAACTCAAAATCACTTGGAAGATTTTTTTTTTTTTTAAATTTGGAAAAAAATAACTACATTTTGAGATGGTATATCTTGTACTCTTTTGAACTTCATAGAAAATCTTTCATTTGAAAATCTAACTAGTGCTGAAATAATAGTCAAGGACTAAAATATCTACGTAGTATTAGGAGAAAGGAAAACAATGGTATATTTAGCTCCAAGTTCAAGAGGTTTAGTATATAATTGTGCACATCAATCGTTCTGAAGCTGAATCTGGTGCATCTACAAATGAAAACAAATCAAGCCTTTTATGGTGAAGGGTTGAGTTAATAGTAATAGTTGAATAGGTAAGGCTATGTTTGGATTGAGGAAAAGAAAAGAAGAGGAAAGGAGAGTAGTTAAGAGGGAAAGGAAAATAAGAGGAGAGGGAAGGAGAAGATTAAATATTTATTGCATTTGTTTAAGTGAATAAAGAAGAAAGATGAGAGATAAGATATTAATTTATATATTCACTTATGTTTTGATATGAGTATAAGTATATTATTTTCGTTTTCGTCCAAAGGTCGAAATTATATTTATATATTTATCTATATTTTAACTAAAATTAACCTCTTCAATTACTTCCGTTTTCCTTCCTGTTTCCAATAAAAAAATTCATCTACATGCAACAAAAATACTAAATTGTTATGAATTATTGGAATCTCCATTAATTAGTGGAGGCTCTACTAATTATGGATTTATGTGAATTATTAGAGAAGATTTTCATGGATGTCCACTATTTAGTGGAGACACCACTAATTGAGATTAGTGGAAGATGATGTATGCCATGATATATTCCACTAATTAGAGCTCTATAAATAGAATTATTCTCTAAACTTGTAATACACCATTATTTTGTGAAAGAAAGATTAGTGAAAGAAAGATTAGAGAAAGAATTGTGAGAGAAAGAAAGAGAGAAGTTTGAAAAGAAATTCTTGTGCAAAGAATAGTTAGAATTTTATTAGTGTGTAGTGTGTAGATTTTATTCTAACACTACCCAAATTTTATAACACGTTATCAGCACAAGTCTCTATCGTTACAAAAGCCAGAAAACTAAGCACGAGTTTCGCCGTTACCAAAGTCAGAAGACAGGTACGCATTTATTGATCTCTATAGCTAACATCGCTAAACTCGAATTTGTAGCATTTGATATTTCTGGAAAAAATTATATGTCATGGGTTCTCGATGCAGAAATGCATCTAAATGCTGAAGGCCTTAGTGAAACTATTCAAGCAAATAATAGTGCATCTGTACAACACAAGGCTAAAGTTTTGATTTTTATTCGTCGTCATCTCGATGAAAATTTGAAAATGGAATATCTTACCGAAAAAGATCCATATGTCCTGTGGGTAAATTTAAAAGAAAAATTTGACCACCTGAAGATGGTCGTATTACCCACTGCACGGTATGAATGGTTGCACCTGAGGTTGCAAGATTTTAAAACCGTGAATGAATATAGTTCCGCAATGTATAAAATTACATCTCAGTTAAAATTATGTGGAGAAAAAGTAACTGATGAAGATATGTTGGAGAAGACATTCTCCACCTTTCATGCCTCGAATATTGTCCTGCAGTAACAATATCGAGAAAAATGGTATACAAAATTTACAGATTTAATTACTGTCCTCCTCATTGCAAAGAAAAATAATAAGTTATTATTGAGAAATCATAAAGTCAGACCAACTGGCTCAACAGCACTCCAAGAAGTGAATGTTGTTGGCTCCAACAGAAGCCATCGTTATAGTCGTGGTCGTGGTCATGGTCATGGCCGTGGCCGTGGTCGTAGTTATGGTCATAAACACGCTCGATATTTCCCTTATCACAATCATAATCAAACTGTGAGAAATATTGGCCACCTGAAGTGGAACAGAGAAGATCATAAGGGAAAAGAAAAAGAAATTGAAGAAAAGCATGAGGATATATGTTATAGATGTGGCATGAAAGGTCATTGGTCACGAAACTGTCGTACGACTAAGCATTTAGTTGAATTGTATCAAGCTTCATTGAAAAATAAAAATGTGGAAGCAAATTTTTCTCAACATCCAATAAATAATACTGAGGATGATGATATTGATCCTGAAGATCTTAATATCAATATTACCCATATGGATGTATCGGATTTTTTTTGAACACCCAGACGGTAAGATAGACCATTTAATTGGTGATGACAGTGTCCAGAAGAACTAAAGTCTCACCCTGATATTTTTGTATTTTCATTTTCATTCTATTCTAATAATATTTACGTTTGCATATATATATATATATATATATATATATATATATTTGTGTTTAGATGGCTGTTGTTAATGATGATGTATGCATTATTGATAGTGGAACTACACACACCATACTAAAAAATGAGAAATATTTTTCTGATCTCAAAATGGGAGAAATAAATATTTATACGATAAACGGTAGTTCAAATGTGATTGAGGGCTCCGGAAGAGCTAGTATATTGTTGCCTAAAGGAACAACAATTATTATTGATAAGGCACTATTTTCTTCAAAATTCAGAAGAAATTTATTGAGTTTTAAATATATCTGCAGAAATAGGTATCATGTTGAAACAAATGAGAAAAATGGGATTGCGCATCTTTATATTACTCAAATGCATTTGGGTAAGAAATCTGTATTAGAAAAACTGCCGTCTTTTTCTACTGGCCTATATTTTGTAAAAATACGTACAATTGAAATTTATCATTTAGTAAATCAAAAGTTTACTGATCTTATTACTTTTAGCATTTGGCATGACCGGTTGGGTCATTCGGGATCTACCATGATGAGAAGAATCATTGACAATACACATGGTCATCCTTTAAAAAATAAAAGGATATTAACATCAGAAAAATTCGCATGTACTGCATGTTTCCTACGAAAATTAATTGTTAAACCATCACCAGTAAAAGTAGGAGCTGAAAGTCCTACATTTCTCGAACGAATTCACGGAGATATTTGTGGACCTATTGATCCACCATGTGGACCGTTCAAATATTTTATGGTCTTAATTGATGCATCATCCCGATGGTCACATGTATGTTTATTATCTACTCGCAACCTGGCGTTTGCGAGATTACTTGCTCAAATAATTAAATTACGAGCACAATTTCCTGACCATCACATTAAAAATATCCGTTTGGATAATGCTGGTGAATTTTCATCACATGCTTTTGATGCATATTGCATGTCAATTGGGATTAATGTTGAACATCATGTAGCTTATGTTCACACACAAAATGGTCTTGCTGAATTTTTGATTAAACGATTACAATTAATTGCTATACCATTATTAATGAAAACAAATCTCTTAACATCTGCCTGGGGACATGCTATTCTACATGCTGCAACACTTGTACGTATAAGACCAGTTAGTTATCATAAATTCTCTCCTTTGCAATTGGCTTTTGGGTCAGAACCAAATATTGCTCATTTAAGAATTTTTGGGTGTACTGTATATATTTCAATTGCACCAAACCAACGTACAAAGATAGGTCCTCAAAAAAGAAAGGGGATATACGTTGGATATGATTCTCCCTTTATTATCAGGTATGTTGAACCCCTGACAGGAGATGTATTCACAGCAAGATTTGCTGATTGTCATTTTGATGAATCATTATTCCCTAAATTAGGGAGAGAACCAAAACAGCATAAAAAGGATCTTGCTTGGACAACATCATTAAATTATCTTGATCCGCGTACAAGCGCATGTGAACTTGAAGTTCAAAAGATAATTCATTTGCAAAGCATTGCAAATCAAATGCCAGACGCTTTTGTTGACTCCAGAAGAGTTACAAAATCGCATATTCTAGCTATAAATACTCCTATTCGAATTGAAGTTCCAGCAGAACAAAATATTATACCTATAGCTGCTGAGTCAAAAATACGCCAGAAGCGTGGCCGACCTCTTGGTTCTAAAGATAAAAATCCTCAAAAGAAAAGAGAATTAAATGATCCAGAAGATCATATTGAAGAAAAGAATGATAAATATCAAGAGAGAACTGATGACAAAGAACCGTAAGTTGATGAAAGTAACACCGAAATTTCTATCAATTATACCACTTTCGTGAGAAGTTGGAATCGGATAGAAACTGTTATTGATAATATATTTGCATACAATATATCTCTTGATGTTACACAAGATAATGATGATCCTGAACCAATATCAGTTGATGAATGTCGGCATAGAAAAGATTGGCTGCAATGAAAAGATGCGATTCAATCGGAGTTAAATGCACTAATAAAACGTGAAGTCTTCGGACCTGCCGTCCGAACACCAGAAGGTGTAAAACCTGTTGGCTACAAATGGATATTTGTGCGAAAGCGCAATGAAAAGAGTGAAATCGTTCGATATAAAGCGCGATTAGTAGCCCAAGGTTTTTCACAAAGACCAGGTATTGATTATGATGAAACTTATTCTCCTGTTGTTGATGCTATTACACTCCAATATATTATCAGTTTGATAGTACATGAAAAGATAGATATGCGTCTATTAGATGTTGTCACTGTTTACTTGTATGGAAATTTAGAAAATAATGTTTACATGAAAATCCCTGAAGGATTTCATATGCCTGAAGCATATAAATATTATTCTCGTGAAAATTACTTCATCAAGTTGCAGAAATCATTATATGGCCTGAAGCAATTTGGGCGCATGTGGTTCACACGTCTTAGTGAATATTTATTGAAAGCGGGATTTAAAAATAACCAGGTATATCCATGTGTTTTTATTAAGAAATCTGGTTCTAAATTTGTGATATTAGCTATATATGTTGATGATATTAATCTTATTGGAACTCCTGAAGAGCTCCAAGAAATAATTAATTATTTAAAAAGAGAATTCGAAATCAAGGATTTTGGTAAAACCAAATTTTGCCTTGGTTTACAAATTGAACATCTGGAAAGTGGAACATTTATTCATCAATCAACATATACAGCAAAAGTGCTAAAAAGATTTTATATGGACAAAGCACATCCATTAAGTATTCCAATGATCGTCCGATCATTAAATGTGGATAAAGATCCTTTCCGACCTCAAGAAAATGATGAAGAACTCCTTGGTCCCGAAGCACCATATCTCAGTGCAATTGGTGCATTGATGTATCTTGCTAATAATACACGACTTGATATTGCTTTTGCTGTCAATTTATTAGCAAGATTTAGTTCTTCACCAACACGACGATATTGGAATAGAATTAAACAAGTCCTTCGATATCTCCAAGGTACAATTGATCTCGAATTATTTTATTGAAATAAAACCAGTCTAACATTGATAGGTTATGCAGATGCTGGTTATTTATCTGATCCACATAAAGCACGTTCTCAAACGGACTATCTATTTACATGTGAAAATACTGTTATATCATGGCGTTCTACGAAACAATCTATAGCAGCTACTTCTTCAAATCATGCTGAAATTATAGCCATTCATAAAGCAAGTCGAGAATGTGTATGGCTAAGATCCATGATTCATTATATTCGAGAAAGTTGTGGATTATCATCAATCAAAGATATTCCAACTTCTCTTTATGAAGACAATGCAGCTTGCATAACTCAATTACGAGGAGGATATATTAAAGGAGATCGGACAAAACATATTTCACCAAAATTCTTCTTTACTCATGAACTCTAGAAGAAAGGTGAAATTGATGTGTTACAAATTCGGTCATGTGATAACCTCGCAAATATTTTCACGAAGACTTTACCGACTGCAACATTTGAGAAGTTGAGATATAAAATCGGTATGCGTCGGTTTAAAGATTTAAAGGAATCATCTCATCAGGGGGAGTAGTAAACAGACATATAGAATAGTGTACTCTTTTTTCTTCACTAGATTTTTTTCCCACTGGGTTTTTATCTAGTAAGGTTTTAACGAGGTATATTCTTTATGTAATGGATGGACATCCAAGGGAGAGTGTTATAAATTATTGGAATCTCCATTAATTAGTGGAGTCTCCACTAATTATGGATTTATGTGAATTATTAAAGAAGATTTTTATAGATGTCCACCATTTAGTGGAGACACCACTAATTGAGATTAGTGGAAGATGATGTATGCCATGATGTATTCCACTAATTAGAGCTCTATAAATAGAGTTATTATCTAAACTTGTAATACACTATTATTTTGTGAAAGAAAGATTAGTGAAAGAAAGATTAGAGAAAGAATTGTGAGAGAAAGAAAGAGAGAAGTTTGAAAAGAAATTCTTGTGCAAAATAGTTAAAGTTTTATTAGTGTGTAGTGTGAAAATTTTATTCTAACACTACCCTAATTTTATAACATAAATCTTATTCTCAAGAAATTTAAGGGCTGCTAATAAAAATTAATCCAAATGTTTAAATTTATTTTGCCTCCTTTCTTTTCCTTCCAAATCCTTCGATCCAAATATACTCGTCCAACCCTTAATTTAGTTTCAAATAATAAAGAAATATTCCCTTAAATAAATAAATATCAATTAGGCCGTTTTGGTAGTAATATGCTGGTAAAGTATTTGACTCTTTGTTTTGGAGATCATGAACTAAACCGAAGAATCCTTGGTTTATTCACTTATTGTATTAAAGATGGAAGTTGAAGAATCATTATTATTAATGGATAAATTTTTATTTAGTTAAAAAAAAAAAAGATATTGAGTATATCCGGGATAAGTGAGTTGGCCTCACTTTCAAGTTTAATCGGGCAATTTTCTGCCATTCGTTTGGGCCTGAGGCCTCCGAGGCAAAAGTCTCAAGGGCCCATAAAAAGGCTTTACACGTGGGCTATCGGGCCTAAGGAATCCAACCCAAAAAAGAAAAGAAAAAAAAAGAAAAGAAAAAGGTCACCGTCCCATGAGTCGCATGCAGAAATAGTGGAAAACGGGGGAAGCGAGGGGGAAACGAAAGAAACAGAAATGCATGGTCATGACTCTCGTGCTGATTAAATAAATCTTTACCTTCCTGCAAACGTGATTCAAGCTCTCTTGAAACCATTCTTACAACCCTTACACATAATTACTTAATTCTCATGTTAAAAAAAAATCACGTGTTATAAAATAAAAAGAATTATAAAACTATAATTATAATAAAATCATAATCACATGATTCTTGCAAAACTAGAATCTCAATATTATAATTCGCCGAAATTTTAAACATGAAAGATTATTGGAGATGACAATTTCTCTGTCCGCCGGGCAGGCCCCCCTACCCCTGCTATAGGCCGGCAACCCAGCCGGGTCGGGCCAAGGCCTGGTTTATCATTTGAACCATCAATAACTAGCATCTTTTATGTAACTATTTATTGGGTAAATAACTAACATCTAAACTTCCATTAATTTTGTGGAATTGGTTGCTCTCCCAGGATTTCAAAAGACAGAGGAAAAAGACTTTGGTATCTCATCATAATAAATCTTCATATACAAATACATCCTTCGCTTAGAAATACAATGTTTAGCATCCCCTGTATAGGTATAGTAAATAACATAAAAGAAGAAATCAAACTCAAAATTATTGTCCTTAAGAGTTCTTTAAAAGGTGACATCACAAAGTGTATTGTACATTACTATATAGAAGCATTGCTCGACACATCCAAAAAAGGTACATAAAACAGTGCTTGCTCCTTGCACTATGCAAAACTACAACATTTGGTTCTTGAAAAAGTGTACGGAAACGAAATCCCATTCAGTTAGAATGGAATGCTGCGAAGTGTGAAAACTCCTCTGTATCTGATAGAAGGCAAAGCCCTGCAAAAAGGGCAAATCAGTTGGAGATTGAAGAATATATTCAGTTTCAGTATAAGGTAAAATGTGCACTACAGTATTGCCAGAAAGAAAGAACCATACCTTGTTCTAACACATCATTGAAACATCTCGTCTAACTTTTGCCTGTATTGAGCCAAAGTCTGCAATAGTGAATCCAAGATAGCAGAAACAGTTAAAGACAGGCAATATACCCTATAAGGCCACAAGTTGTGTAGTGTAAATTTTTAAATTTTGAAAGGGAAAAGAAAAGGATATACAATAACTCTCAATTTTATTATTCTTTTGAACAGGCAGATAGTAACTGGTCAATTAACTCCTTTACATTAGTGCCTTTTCTTTCCAATGATTGAGATTAGAAAGGTAAAAAAGAGCAGAAATTCTGGCTGCATTGGCAAAGGCAACTAATTTCTCAAGAAACTCTATACAACTAAGTTGAAAGGGGAAAATGCCCATCATTAAACAACTTTATTTGCCAAATTTGAGAATGAACAATCAAGAATGAAACACGGCAGTATAAACTTATTACTTTGTGCAACTGGTTTTCTCTCATATTTTCTACACTTTTTTTTCTCTTTCACCCCACATGCTAATTACATATAAATTTTATGCTAAAATTACATAGAGGGACTGAAAGGATGCGCATTAAATTCATTGGGGTAAAATATGAACCATCAAATTCTAAGTTTCACTTTTGCCATATTCAAACAGAAAGCACTACCCAAATGCTATTTAAAATGCACTGAAAGTTGGCCGGAAATTTTAGTTTGCTTCTTATCATTCCCCCCCCTATTTTACTTCTCAATTTCAATGGCTGAATATGAAAACCTTAAATGATTTAACAAGTGAAGGCCCTAGAACAGAATAACATTAAGTTCTTTGTTGTCTTTGTTTTTGGAGAAGCATGAACTTCATGGCTAGGAATATATATCCATTTTCTTGAAATGCCAATGTTTTAACTCCAAAGATTGGATGGCTATAAAGCTTACATTCTTAAAATGCTAGAGTAATCTTAGTCAACTGATAGATTAATTCCTTCTGAAGAACCCAAAAAATAGAACAGAAAGTGGGAAAATGATCCCCCTAGCAAAACATGTGGATTGGCTTTGCCTACAGTGGCACATAAATTATATCTTTCTACTTCATCAGAGAAAGATAAGTAGAAAGATATGAATAAAACATGAAATCTAATTTTCAAAAAAAAAAAAAAAATAATAATAATAATAAATCTGTTCCTAGTTTACTCCCCTCATAGACCACCAGATCCCAAATACATTTTCTTCCTCTTTCAAAAGATGCAATATCCAATGGCCAAAATATGAGGGATGCATGATTTAGGAGTTTTTGAGTGTAATCTCCTCAGTGTTTAAAATTTCCTAAATTTTGATCAACTTGATTTGTGTCCTGTGCACACAAAACAGTAGACATTTAATAGGGACTTAGATCTGGATGCATGCTCAAGAATCTGTTATAAAGAGCATCAGAGTAACTTTGAATATAGGACCTTGGATATAATGCATACCTTAGTATAAGCATATACCCCTGCTTCAGTTGGTGCAACTGGACTTCCCCTTCGAATAAATCTTCCCTCCTTGAATATGTAAAGCATCGGTATCCCAGTAGACAGTTCCAGACTTATAACCTAAAAATGTTAGACAACCAAATTAGCTGTTTAATGAAAAGAAAGAAAAGGGAAGTGGCTCAGAAATCTAACTATTTTGATTCTTCACCTCTTGGGAAGTAAGCTTGTCGAGATACATAATGATTGACCTCAACGAGTTGCCATGGGCAGCAATCATCACATTTTTCCCACTGAGAAGTTGGGGTTCAATCTGCAAAATTATACTTTGGACTTTAGATGATGATGAACACTTAAGTTATATGACACATTCAAGGCAAATAGTTATATCTTACATGTTCTCTGAAGTAGGCAACAGCTCTCTCGGCACACATCTCTAAGCTCTCGCCATTTGGCGGAGGTATATTATAACTACGACGCCATTCATGAACTTTCTCCTTGCCATATCTATCTGCTGTTTCCTGCTTATTAAGACCTTGCAATTCCCCATACCTGCAGAGAAGCGCAACTTCAATGTCATAAGCAGGAAAGGGCATAGTGTGGATAGCAGGTATTGGTCTTTGCATAGATGAAAAGAAACATAGTTACATTCGTTCATTCAATTGCCAAGCCGTTATAACTGGAATACATTGCTTTTTTGTCTCTTCACTGAAAATTTGACTCCATGCTCTTGCTTGCTCATTCTCATCATGCTGGATAATTGGCACCTAAACATACAAGTGGAAAAATGAGAATGTGTTTCTAAGGCAAAACATGCAAATATATAGCCCATTTTGATGGCCTCTACATCAAATATCAAGTTACTAAGTGAAGCCAATACAAAAATAGGGATCCATATTCTGAAATAACTTCGACTAAATCTTCTACATATAACATACATAGAGGTCATCAGGAGATTTGCATGCGATGTGAAGGTTCATCAAAGGAGGACAAAAGAAAGGTAAGCTAAATTTTGATGCCTCTAATATATCACCTTCTTGCGCCGGTGCTGGGTCATGGCAAGCATGGCAGTCATCTGTGCACGAATCAGAGCAGATGTATAGATCATATCCACAGGTATATTGCTAATTCTTCTGCCAGCTTCAATTGCCTCTTCCACACCCTTTTTTGTCAGTGGCACATCAACACAACCGGTGAACAAGTTTTTCTCATTCCACATGGACTCGCCGTGCCTAATCAGGATCAAAGCAGCTTCCTCTGGACAAGAAAATAAATAATTAGACATATTAAAAGAAGAAAAACCAACGGACAAGAAAATAAATAATTAGACATATTAAAAGAAGAAAAACCAACGGTAACATTATCAATTAAGTGGTTTGATGGGCTAAAATCTCATTTCAATTCCTACACTAATCACTACAAGGACGGATCAGAAAATTTTTACTGTTTTCTGAGATCAAATTTTGCAGAATAGCATCATACTTGTTTTCTTGTATGAGTCACTTGTGGTGTTATTTGATGGGGTTGAAACAGGGTCAACAACTGTTGATTGAGAAGCTGATGCTTGAATTACGCTAAAACTCCTCTTTTTTGAGCAATAACTTCCTAGTCTCATCAGTGACATGTCAACCTGAAATCCCCTTGAGATCAACTTCAATGAAGCAATTCCGTACTCCTGGTTAAAGCCAGAACTACCAAAATGACAATGAGATTGAAGAGTTCCAAGTCCTTGCTGAAACACCATAGTGGCCATTCTGAAGTCAGATGACAGGAGCCGAAGTTAGTTCACAGGAACTCAAATCATAGTTACTTCCCAATTCACATATGATGCAACAAGAAAGAAGACAAATCAAGAGGTATTAACATAAAAGGAAAACCAAAACATTTCTGGCTCTAGTGCTAAAATATTCTCTGGGTAATTGATGAAACTATCTATTATCCAAAAGAACAAGTAAAATTAACAGCTGGTGCATCAACAAACAGATATATTTCCACTACACAGACGAGTGGATCAAGGGATTAAAAAAAAGGAATCAAGAATCCAAGAGAGAGGCAGAAATGATCAACTTAATTACATGCCACTGAAAATGCAAAATAAGTCTTCTAAATGCTAATTGCTAAAAGTCTAGTGTTTACCAATATCCCAACACAGGCTAACAGCAAATACTCAAGATTTAGCTTTTACTAATTAATAGACATCACCAGTACAGATATTTGAAGCTTTCCATAAGGAACCGACCGGGGTAAAAGAAAGACGAAACATGTGCAAGAAGTCATCTATGGAAATTGTAAATTACAGGAAAACGGAAGAAAGACACTCAGATCTAACAAATGCCACAACGACGCACTTGGAATCACATGTAATGAAACCTTAAATGTATGCTCAAAAAGTACATCAAAACAGCAATAAATTGAACCCAAATAACAATAACAGAAAACCATTCAAAAAGACTAGATTGAGCAAAACTCACATGATCAAGAAGATTTAGCAAGAACAAACCCCAATAGATACAAAAGAAATGAGTGATGTAAACTGTATCACAAAATGAAATGATTGAAGAAAAGAGAGAAAGATCTTTACCTTTATGTGTAAGGGGCAGAGAGAATGAATCAAATGCCTGATGACCGGTAAAGGGTCCGTGAAGAAACCGAGGCAGAGAAGAAATCAAGAAAACAAAAACTGCCCAAGACCAGAAGAAAAAAGCAACTAACGTTTTCCTTTCTTTTTCTTGGGTTTTCTTGGGGGGAAAGAAGAGTTTACAAGAAAAGTTAGGCGGAGAAGAAGAAGGAAAATGATTCCCACTTACATTTGCATTCTAAGATACTACTACAAATTTTTTTAATTTTTCATAGCAATTTTCAACTCTCTGCTTCCAAACAACTATGGAATGGTATAATACTCGAGGAAGAAATAAAAGGGAACCCAATCGTGACAAAATCATACGTTTATTCCCAGCCCTTTTCTCAGAGTTGTCAATTTGCTGTTGCTTAAAACTCAGAAGCAGACGCAGGTATCAGTATCTGCTTATCTAGTCCCTTTGTGAGCAATTTTACATGTGTTCTCTTCAGCTTTTGGTAGGTATGAATGGCTTTTTGTGACTTTTCTACACATTGCCATATAGCTTCTGGGCCTGGATTTGGAGCACTAATCTTTCCTAATTTTAGCTTTTGACCCTTTCGGTTAGCTGAGATTTCTTCTTATGGTCATATGGGAAAATTCCATAAAGTGGTAAGTTTAGACGAAAAATGCAAATTATAAACTACGTATTTTAGACAATTATATTTTATGAAAAAGTTGTGCATTTGTAAAATATACTAGTATATATTAACATATGTAATTCACAAAGATTACATTTGTAAGTTGCATGGCTTAAGATCTTTTCATTGGACTACATATTTCCTTTATTCATATATTAGAAAAATACCCAACTCAATTATTTGTTTCGTCTGATTTATATACTAATACAACTTATGCTTGGAATCATTCTATCCCATCTGATGTATTATCCACGACGTTGATGTACTTGCTTTAATATAAATTTTTCTTTCTTCAAAAAAAAAAAAAAAAAGAAAGAAGATTGGATTGGTCTAAGTTTTTTCTCATTTAAAAATCTAATCATCTCTAAAAATAGGCTCCGGAAATAATAGATGTAAGAAAAGAAAAAGTAAATTGGTGAATATATATATATATGTATGTATATATGTATGTACTATAACTACTTGGTTTATTCTTATTCTAAACAAAGTTTTACTCTACATAAAATATTATGCAAATTGTACAGCGAGTTGAAGGTCACTTCTTTTTTTTTTAAACATCATACAAAGAGAAAATTCGATTTTTCTCCCACTATTAAAGACATTTGATATGGTGAATTATGATATATATACAATCATTCTAATTTCGTGAGCTAAAGGTACTAAAATTTTTTGAGCTTTTTGGTTATTGTAAAATGTCGAAATAATAATTTAATGATTGAATATTTAACTTATATAGAAATTCTCTTCTTTATGATATTATATACCATTTATTATTGGTTTATTATTTACGAATTATTCTTTGTATTGTGAGAATTTAAATTATTCACTAATAAAGATAAAATTGATTGTGATTAAACTGTTAAAATTACACCAAATGCATAACATGTTTATGTATATATTAAGTAATATGATGTAGATCAAATTTAAAATTTTTCTATAATAATATTTATATTTTACTAATTAACCTTAGACAAAAAATAAATTTCATTATCTGCGATCTTTTTCTCTTATTATACCTCGAAAACAAGAAAAGGAAAATAAAGAAGAAATTGGAATTTTATAGATAAAATGTTCGATAAAAGAAGTACCAGTTCCAAGCTCATAGTCAATTCATTCTCAAGCAAATAAAATTTCAAAAGTATTTAACGTAAAAAAATTGAAGTAGAAGGAATGAGCTTTGTTTACTAATAGTATAGAAATTGACTTGAGAAAACAGCCATTCACGTTGTCCTAGAGACCTAACTCCTCCATCAAGTACTCGTACCCTCAACCATCTACCAGCTAAGCTCGATTGTATACGAAACATTTGCAGCCCTTCGGAGTGCCAAAAAACACACCTAACACTTTGTCCCTAACGCCAACCCTAACCGACTTCGAATAATACATTTTTGCACTGTAAAATTATATTGGTCATAAAAAATAATATTCCCTCTATCCTAATTAAATTAATATATTTATTATTTTGAATTATTTTAAAATAAAAATTTTTAATATATAATATATTATAAAATAATTAATATATTTCATGTGTATTATTTTTATATATTTAAATTTAATATTAAATATTATAAAACTTATATATTTTTATTTTTATATTATATTATACTCTATTCTTATATTTTAATTTTTATTTTTATATAAAATATCGTATCAAGATAATTATTGTCAACTTATTTATGATAGAGGAAGTATTTATTTTGAAAATTTTGTTAAAATAAAAATAAATAAAATACTAAATCATTTTTTATAAGTTTAGTAATTTTATTGGTGATTTGACGTCGGGTGGTGGTGGTCCGCATCACGTCTTGGTTGATGCTGCAGCTTTGTAGAACATCACAGGATCTCAACTGCCCCTCACAGCGACATGCACGGAAGAAAATTCTAACATTTCCGTGGTCATGACTCAAGAGTCAAGACTTGCGAGGGCTTCAACCCGAATATACCTTCCAATTCCCATCTTACATTCATATTTGCATCGACTTCGTATCGTTGTCAAATGCCCACAATCTCTCTCTCTTTCTCTGCACGTATATTTGGTGATAACTTGATAAGTGTTTGGCCCGATCATTATAGTTTACTTCTGGTTAAAAAAATTTATAAGTGTAAAAAAAATACTTTAACAATCCATAATCACATAATGTGATGTTAATTTGGTATTTAAAATGTTATACTTCTATATTCATGTCAAGAAAATGCTTTAGTGGTTAAGAGATTGTTTTCACTAATTCTATTTTTGGCTCACAACGGAGGTGAGAAATGGGAAAGGAAAAGGGAGAGAATATTTTTATTTTATTTTATTAAAATAAAAGATAAGTAAATGATAAATATTATTTTATTTAATTCCCAATACGTCTAGATTTGGATAGATTGTTTGTCTAATATAGAGAAAAAAATTTCATATTCTAATTTACTTTTCTTCTATGCTCAATGAAATGACCAATTAAAGAACTTAACTAAGAATAATAGACAAATTTGCACAAATAATCCTCAATCTATTTTACTTGATGCACAATAGTCCCAATTTTTCTTTTTTTTTTAAAAAAAATTCTGAGATCCCCAATATATATATTTCATTTTTACAAAGTTCCATTTACTTAATGTGTGGTGGAATCCGACAGAATCTTTCCCGCAACTTACACGGTGGCATATTGATGAAGGGCAAATTTCGCATAACGCTTAAGGGAATCTGAACCAAATGATGACTCGATAGAATACGAGTTGATTAACCCTTAAAAACTCTCCCAAAACATTCCTTCATCCATTCACAATTAGAAGAACAAAGCCAAGGCTATCCACATTGCCACCCAACTCGAATTCGTCCTCAATTCACACCAAGAAAATGTATTTGCGATGTGAGTTGGAGTTGGATATTGGTGAACCGATGTATAATAAGTAATTATATAGTTTTTTTTGCAAATTTTGAAGATTTATTGGGGAGTGTTGTTGTTGGCTCTGTAACAGTATAATTGTGAGCCCCCAACCTAACTTAGTATTAGGCCTTTCTTTTTATAGATGTGTTGGTAGGCTTAGCCCATATGTGTAGGGGTTATTTTAATATAGAGGGATAGTTTTGGGGTTATTTAGCAATTAGATTTGTAAGAGGGTCTTTAGTTTAATAAGAAGGATCAGTTACGTTCTGGGGCTAACGTATATTATTTTTTGACAAACAAGAACCCTCTACAAGAGATAGCTTTGGAGAGAAGTAAAATCAGCAAGAGAGAAGAACTCGGTGAAGAGATTGTGTTGGAGGTTTCGAATCTAGGTAAGTCTTCCGATATTCGTGCTTTAGTTCGGGTTAATTTATGCCTAGGGCTTGATTACTGTTGAATTGGGCGTAAGGATTTTGATTTGGGGATTAGTTATGAGTATGGCAATTGATTATATTTTTAGGTTTTTGTAGGCAGTTAAATACTCTGATTGTGGATTGATTTGGTCTCTGAATTGTCTGGTAAGGGACTTATGGCTTTTCTGTATTTTCTGACTTACTGTGATTTTGGTAAAATTGTGAATGTTTTGCTAATAGTAGTATTTTTGTTATGAAAAGTGGATTGACATGATGTATTTCTAATGCTTTGAGTATGTTGATTATTGAAAAGAATAGTATAAATGAAGCTCAGTTTCAGTTGTGTTTGTGTTATAGAAATTGATTGATGCTTGAGTTAATTTTGAGAGAATTCCTAATCTCTATTATAAGACCCTTGGCTAGAGGGATATAATACATAATTTTCAGTTATAAGGCCCTTGCTAGGGGGATACAGTATCTAATTTCAGTTCAGGCCATTTTCCTAACGGGATATAATAGTTAAGAGTTGATATTAGTAAACCAAAACCTTACACGCAAACATGTCTTAGATTCTACAATATGTATGATTTAGTTACATTTTGGATGTGTGTGAGTTCAATTATATTTTGTTAAAATATGGTGGTTGGTTGTGTTCTCCTTTCCTGTTTTCTGATTGGGGTATTGTGAACCTTGAAAAACCTAAAAACTGACCAAATTATACTCTGTTTTGCTCTGAATTTCGGAACAGCTTCACCTTTCTCGAGCAGACCCGGCGCCAACTCCATCACTCTCACCTGGGGCCAGCCCAGCATTGGAAAACGTCGATTTTCTTTTTCTGCTTTAACCCGGCGCTGTCCTTTCTCCTTGACCCAACGCCGTCTACCTCCTGTACACTGTAATTTCATTGCTTTTGCACCCCTTATCTCTATTTGAAGCCTATAAGCGCTTTGTTTGATCCTTGAGAGCTCCCCTTACATTGTTCAATGTTCCCTCTTGGTCCTTAAAATGCAAACCAACACACTATAAAGAGTTTCCTTGCATGATGATGAATTTTGTTAACGATTTGCAAAGGATAAGTATTAGTAACATGTTCAATCCCAGAAAAGCTATAATTTCCTTACTGAGCTAGTGAGTTCATCCATTTTTTATTACTATTTTTGCAGGATATCAGTTAGAAAAAGAGGAGTTAGACGAGTAGTTTGAGGAATATTTGGTGTAATAGTTATTTGAAGGTTTCTAAACCTCCTATTTTATTTTCAACTTTTCGATAGTAGAATTATAATAGATTTTGTTAATGTTAAAGTGAGAATATTTCTCGAATTATATTGTAATTTGAATTTGAGGAATTTTTATTTTAAGGTTTGATTATAATTTGGATTAATTTAGCAATTTTGGGAGTTATCTATTGTGTTTTGTTATGGGTTTGGTACTCTATTTTTAGGGTGCTGCCAAGTCATTCTTGGACTCGGGGTGTGACATTTAGTGGTATCAAAGTAATAGGTTTTTTATTCTCTAAGTTCGAATTTTCAGTGAATTAATTAAGTTAGGAATTAAAAATTGCATTTAAGTCTGAATTAGGTAATGGATAGAAGTAAGAGTAGTACTTCTTGTTATTTTGACTATTTGGAGTTGTAATGATTCTTTTGTGTTCTTTTCTTTATTTTTATTATGCTAGCATGGGAGTCTTGAGGAGGGGTTAGATGCTAATCTGATACAGATTAGCATGGTGGATTTTGACGTCATCTTGGGTATGGATTGGTTAGCTAAGAATCATACTTTGGTAGATTGTCGAGAGAAGAGGGTGCAATTTGCGATTCCAGGTAGAAGGGCTTTTCATTTTTAGAATTAGGGAAGAGAGCAGGGTAAGAAGTCTATTCCAGTGATTTCTACAATCAGGGCTCGTAAAATCTTGTAGAAGGGGTGTAAAGCGTATCTGGCCTATGTGGTTGATGTGGAGAAATAGGAACCACGGATAGAAGATATACCTGTTGTGAACGAGTTTTTGGATGTGTTTCCAGGGGATTTGCCAGGGGTGCCACCAGAAAGGGAAGTTGACTTTGAAATCAACCTTATACCAGAAGCAGAACTGATCTCTAAGGCTCCATATAGAATGGCTCCAGCAGAACTGTGAGAATTGGATACTCAACTTCAAGAGTTGTTGGATAAGAAATTCATCTGACCAAGTGTATCACCGTAGGACGCGCCTTTCTTATTTATGAAGAAGAAGAATAGTAGCATGGGGATGTGTATTGACTACTAGGAATTGAACAAGATAATCGTGAAGAATAAGTACCCGTTACAGAGGATTGATGACTTGTTTGATCAGCTGAAGGACGCTAATGTATTCTCCAAGATAGATTTGCGTTCGGGATATTATCAGTTATGTATTAAACTAAAGGATGTACCGAAGAGTGCATTCAGGACTCGTTATAGGCATTATGAGTTCTTGGTTATGCCTTTTGGCCTACCTAACTAATGCACCGACAACATTCATGGAGTTGATGAATAGAGTGTTTAAGGATAAGTTGAATAAATTTGTGGTGGTATTCATAGACGACATCTTGGAATATTCACCATCGGAGGAGGTTCATCGAGAATATCTAAGGGTAGCTTTGCAAAGACTCTAGGAACATAAGTTATATGCTAAGTTCAACAAGTGTAAGTTTTGGTTGAGGAGTATCACTTTTTTAGGTCACATCATTTTTGAGAAAGGTGTGTCGTAGACCCTAAGAAGGTTGAAGCGATAGTGGATTGGC
Source organism: Voacanga thouarsii (assembly GCA_026120185.1). Classification (NCBI taxonomy): domain Eukaryota; kingdom Viridiplantae; phylum Streptophyta; class Magnoliopsida; order Gentianales; family Apocynaceae; genus Voacanga; species Voacanga thouarsii. The sequence goes on along the minus strand of JANUWF010001102.1, from coordinate 4,046,877 downwards.
CGAGACCAACTTCAGCCTGTAAGATTAGAAGCTTTTTGGGATTTGCTGGTTACTGCTGGAAGTTTGTGGAGGACTTCTCGAAGATTGCCATGCCGTTGACCCAACTGATGCAGAAGAGAGTCCAATTCAAGTGGAGTGAAGCCTGTGCGAAGAGTTTTCAAAAGTTGAAGGAGCTTTTGACTTCAGCACCGATGTTAGCATTACCCGCAGAGTCAAGAGGATTCACCATCTATAATGACCTCTCAAAGAATAGATTGGGTTGTGTACTGATGCAAAACGATAAAGTAATAGCTTATACTTCTCATCAATTGAAGCCGTATGAACAGAATTACCTTATGCACGATTTGGAGTTGGAAATAGTGGTCTTTTTTTTGAAAATTTGGAGGCATTATTTGTATGGGGAGGCATGTGAGGTTTACATGGATCATCAGAGTCCGAAGTATTTATTCATCTAGAAGGACCTCAACATGAGACAATGTCACTGGTTGGAACTACTCAAGGACTATGATTTGAGGATTCATTATCACCCAGAGAAGTCTAATCGGGTTGCAGATGCTTTGAGTATGAAGAAGTAAAAAATTTTGGCAGCTATGCTTATGGACCAAGATTAGTTGATTAAAGACTTTGAGAGATTGGAATTGGAGGTGGTTCAACCAACTACAGGTATTATGACCACCCTAACAGCTAGTTCATCACTAGTGGAGCGCATTAAGGAAGCTCAGTTGTTGGATGCCGAATTGAAGAACTTGAGGGCAGCAACTTTTGGAGGGGAACAACCAGATTTTCAAATTCATAAAAATGGTAGTCTACGCTTTTGTGGTAAATTATGTGTTCCTAAAAATGAGGTATTGAGGGTTGAAATACTCAAGGAAGCGCACAACACAAAACTCTCGATTCACCCAAGAGGAATCAAGATGTACAGAGATCTCAAGAGGAACTTTTGATGGAATGGCTTGAAGTGGATCATAGCTGAGTATGTGTCTAGGTGTTTGGTGTGTTAGCAAGTCAAAGTGGAACATCAAAGGCCGGTAGGGTTATTGAAACTTGTGGAGGTTCCTGTGTGAAAGTGGGAGCATATCACGATGAATTTTGTGGTTGGGTTACCCAAGTCCAAGATTGGGAAGGACATTATCTAGGTTATAGTTGACCGATTGACAAAGTCTGCTCACTTCTTACCTATGAAAGTGACTGCTTCTATGGAGGAATTGGTCCAGATGTATATGGATGAGATTGTCCGGTTGCACGGAGTGTCAGTGAGTACTGTCTCAAACAAGGACACCAGGTTTGTATCGTGATTTTGGAATAATTTTTGCAAGGCAATGGGAACGAATATCACTCTCAGCACTACGTTTCATCCTCAGACTGATGGGCAATCGGAGTGGACGATTCAGACTCTAGAGGATAAGCTTCGAGCATGTGTTTTGGATTTTAAAGGTAATTGGAAGGATAACTTAATGTTGGTGAAATTTTTGTATTATAACAGTTATCAGGCTAGTATCGGGATGACTCCGTATGAGGCACTCTATGGTCGAAAGTGTAGGTCACCGGTATGTTGGGATGATGTGGGTGAAAAAGTTATAATTGGTCTGAAATTGGTGCAATTAGTATATGAGAAGGTGCAAGTGATCTGAGAGAAATTAAAGCAGCTTAGGATCGTCAGAAAAGTTGGGTTGATAGAAAATGGAGGCCTTTAGAGTTTCAGTGTGGAGACAATGTGTACTTAAAGGTCTCTCCTACCAAAGGTGTGATGAGGTTTGGCGAAAGTGGAAAGTTAAGTCCGCAATACATGGGACCATATGAGATACTTGAGAGAATTGGTGAATTGGCTTACCAGTTAGCATTACCATTGGCATTGTTGAGAATTAATAGCGTATTTCGCAGTTAAGGAAGTATGTGTCGGATCCGAGTCATGTGTCGGAGGTATCGCCTTTACAAGTGTGAGAAGATTTGACTTATAATGAGGTACCAGTAAGGATTATGGATAAGAGGTTGTAGGTTCTAAGTCGAAGAACCATCCCGTATGTTAATGTGCAATGGTCTAATCACTCAAAACGTGAAGCAATTAGAGAATTAGAAGAAACAACTTATCAGAAGTACTAGTATCTATTCGATGGCTCAGGCGCATAAGTTTCAAAGACGAAACTTTTCGTAAAAGGGGGTGGAATGTGAGCCCCCAACCCAACTCAATATTGGGCCTTTCTTTTTATGGATATATTGGTGGGCTTATCCCATGTGTATAGGGGTTATTTTAATATAGAGGGATAGTTTTTGAGTTATTTAACAATTAGATTTGCAAGAGGGTGTTTAGTCTAATAAGAAGGATTAGTTACGTTATGGGGCTAACATACGTTGTTTTTTTGCAAACAAGAACTCTGTGTAAGACATAACTTTAGAGTGAGGAAAAATCGGCGAGAGAGAAGAACCCGGTGAAGAGATTGTGTCGAAAGTTTCGAATCTAGATAAGTCTTCTGACATTCGTGCTTTGGTTCGGGTTAATTTGCGCCTAGGGCTTGATTACTGTTGAATTGGATGTAAGGGTTTTAATTTGGGGATTAGTTAGGAGTGTGACAATTAATTATATTTTTGGGTTCTTGTAGGCGGTTAAATACTCTGCTTGTGGATTGATTTGGTCTCTGAATTGTCTGGTAAGGGACTTATGGCTTATCTAGATTTTCTGACTTATTGTGATTTTGGTAAAATTGTGAATATTTTGCTAATAATAGTATTTTTGTTATGAAAAGTAGATTGAGCATGATGTATTTGCAATGCTTTGAATATGTTGATTATTAAATAGAATAGTGTAAGTGAAGCTCAATTTCAGTTGTATTTGTGTTATGGAAATTGATTGATGTTTGAGTTGGTTTTGGGAGAATTCCTAATCTCTGTTATAAGGCCCTTGGTTAAGGGAATATAATATTTATTTTTCAGTTATAAGGCCCTTGCTAGAAGGATACAGTACCTAGTTTCAGTTCAGACCCTTTTCCTAATGTGATATAATAGTTAGGAGCTAATATCAGTAAACTAAAACCTTATACTTAAGCATGTCTCAGATTTTGTAATATGTATGATTCAGTTATGTTTTGAGTGTGTGAGAGTTCAATTATCTGTTGTTAAAATATGATGGTTGGTTGTTTTCTCTTTTCCTGCTTTATGATTGGGGTATTGTGAACCTTGAAAAACTTGAAAATTGGCCAAATTATACCCTGTTTTGCTCTGAATTTCGGAATAGCTTTGTTTTTCTTGAGCAGACCCGGCGCCAGCCCAGCACTGGAAAACTCCGGGTTTCTTTTTCTGCTTTGTCCCGGCGCCGTCCTCTCTCCTTGGCCCGGCGCCAGCTACCCCATATACATTGCGATTTCATTGCTTTTGCACCCCTTATATCTATGTGAAGCCTAAGAGCGCTTTGTTTGATCCTTGAGAGCTCCCCTTGCACTGTTCAATGTTCCCTCTTGGTCCTTAGAACGCAAACTAACACACCATAAAGAGTTTCCTTGCATGATGATGAATTCTGTTAACGATTTGCAAATGATAAGTATTAGTAACATGCTTCATCTCAGAAAATGTATAATTTTCTTACTGAGCTAGTGAGTTTACCTTTTTTTTATTACTATTTTTGCAGAATATCAGTTAGAAGAAGTAGAGTTAGACGAGTGGTTCGAGAAATGCTTGGTGTAATAGTTATTTGAAGGTTTTTGAACTTCCTATTTTATTTTCAGTTTTTTTATAGTAAAATGATGATAAATTTTGTTAATGTTAAAGTGAGAATGTTTCTCGGATTATATTTTAATTTGAATTTGAGGAATTTCTATTTTGAGGTTTGATTATAATTTAGATTGATTAAGCAATTTTTGGGAGTTATCCGTTGTGTTCTATTATGGGTTTGGTACTCTATTTTTAGAGTACTACCAGGTCATCCCTGGACTCGGGGCGTGACAATAACATTGTGTAATGTATCTTTTCATGTATTGTTTTTGTTTAAATAGTTTGTTTTCCCTCTAGTATAGTCCCAGATAGTGGTTTTTTAGGTGTTGTGCTTGTCTCATTCTAAATTTTTAACTTGGTGTTTTACCATTTTCCACAAGAATGTCCATTTTAATAATTACCTTGGGTGGTTCAAGAATGGTATTCTTGATAGGTTGCATACCCGTTAGTATATTTGTGTTTATTATTTTTTACATGACCCCATTTGGTTTTTTTCCCCTCTGGTTCTCTTTACTATATCATTGTATGTCTTTGGTGTCTTTATTTAGTAACATGGTTGAACTTCACGGCTTTCATAGTCTTTTTCCTTCTTTTCAATGACTTTTGCCTCTTTTTTTTATATTATTAGCTCCAAACTCTGGAGACTTCATTGCAATACTTTGTCATGGTAGTGTATTTGTTAGTACTGGTATGAAGATATACATTGGATGTATTGTAGACTATTATGACAAATAAAATATAGATTGTTGGTCTCTACAAAAACTAAATACCATGGCAAAAGATTTAGAATACCCAAAGGAGTGTCAATTTTTTTACAAAAATTCGGGGTTAAAGTACATACCGGAGCTGTTGAGGTTTAATTTATTTACAATGAGGTAGTACAGGTGCTATCCCTAAATGGTGAACCTATAGTCAGTCAGGTGATGTCCACCAATAATAATAATAATAATAATAATAATAATAATAATAATAATAATAATAATAATAATAATAATAATAATAATAATAATAATAATAATAATAATAATAATAATAATAATAATAGTTATCAAGTAGTGTAGTTGTAGAAGATGAGTTCATAACTAAAAAGGATAGTGCTAAAATTGTAAAGCCAAGTAGTATTATGGAGGCACAATAGTCTCAAGTATTATCTTCAATAAAAGGTAGTTCATTAAGGGGTTGAGAAAGCTAAAAATCAGTGGTGGTGCAACACCTTTCCCTGTAAAAGTCTTTATAATTAATTTTCGCACTATCGAGAAAGATTAAGTACAAGACACCAGAACAAGAAATATTCGGTTTAATAAGAGGAAGTTTTCGTGAAATAAAATTTTAAAAAAAGAATAAGGGGCAACTTTGGCCTTGATTTGCGCAAAATCTGCAATAATTAAACTCGAGGCAAGAGACACATAAATGCACCATATAATGTGCAGATCACATTTTTGGAATAATAAAATTTCAAAATTAGAGTGGTTAATAAAGTTAATCGTGATTAATTTAAGGTTAACCATGATTAGGAGTCATAATAAGGGTTGCTTATTTCTTTGTAATGTGATTAACCTTAAGACAAGTTTAGAAAATCTTAATCATTTGTTAAATAATAGAAGAATAAAAAATTAAAACTAACTAAGGTTAATTAGAAGTGACTAAAGGTGTTAAAAAGTTAAGTTAGCTTAAACCCTAATTAAGTGTAGTTAGTGTTGAATATTAAGTTAGCTCACATACTTTGTGTTAATCAAGCCCTAAGACACTTATTTAAGATTAAGATTGCTTAAGTTATGTATTAAACGAGGTTAGTTAATAATGATTTATACATTAATCTTAGTTGAGTTAAGTGAGTTAATTAGCAACAATTAGGGCTAATTAACCCTTAAGACTTGAATAGATTAAAAAGGCACTCGCTAAGGTAAGTACAAGGATTGAAATATCTTCTCTTAATCCTTTGAAGTTTAGAGAATTCCTATACTTATCAAGTTATAATGGATTAGCAAATAAAACAAAAATAAAAAGAAAAAAAGAAGAAGAGAGAATAGGAGAGCTAGACGAGATTGAGAGAGTGAGGAAGAACTTAAAGGAAATTTAAGACTTTCTGTCTTGATTTTGTTCATTTAAGTAGGTAAGATCATAATCCTTAGAACAAAAAAGATTTGTATTATGTTGGAGAGTATTTTGATATCAATTTTATTGGTTGAAAGTGAAGAAATATACAAAACTATTGTACTAAAATTTTGCTTTGCTTGCTGTATTGTATTGGAATGAATCTTAATTTTTAGTAGGTTATTTTGGGAGTTTGAATTCTTTTCTTGTTGTGTGAAAGAGTGAAGAAAATGTTGAGTAAATGGACAAAGTCAGGTTATGTACAATAAATGGAAGAAAGAAAGACAAAGCTAGATAATAGGTGTGTAGTTTATATATTGAAATTGTTTTCATTAACTACTTTGTAGAATTTTATTTGGTCTGTTTGTAGAGTGTTGAGTTGAAGACCTCTGAACATGAATATTTTTTGGTCTATTAAGAGACATTAAAAATGAGTTTAGTAGGATTCAATATGGAAGAAAACATATAAACCATACAAATAATGAGAATGCTTATTGCTGCTAAAATCCTAGTTGATCATTTAATTATTTGATTAATAAACTGTATCAAACGGAAACCTTTTATGAAGGACCATGAATTGAATTTTGTAAAAACATATCTTAGGAACACTTTGAGATAAATTTTACATGATTTGGATAAGTAATTAGAGAGTTATGAATTAAACATTGAAGGCTGGTCAGAATATGGGAAGTATTGGTAGCCTACTATTTTGATGATGAAACATGGATTTGGCAACGTTCTTTTTCAGGTTTAAATGTTTTAATTATAATTTGGGATGTAAGAAAAGTGTTCGCGTGCAAGGTTGTAGATTTTGAAATGCGTAAGGTGGTGAAATAGCTTCTAAAACAAAAATAGTTAATTAGTAAAGTGAAATTAGAAACCATACATGGGCAGTCTGTTAAATACACCTTTATATGAAATTATGCAACTAAACTAAGATCATTTGATATTTAGATGTTAGTTCATGATATGTAATTGTGAATAGGATCATCACTTGTTAAAAAGGAATATGTGTGGCAAGAGTTATAGAACTTTAAAGTGTCTTGTGCAAAATTGGATAACACAGTAATAAGAATGTTATAGAGCTAATTTGATAAGTATATATCTCCCTACTTGTTGTCCATTTGGATTGATTTTTTACATTAAAATTAAGTTCAAAATCAGTACATAGTGATGGTATCCTCATTTATTGAAATTTGACATAAATACTAGTAGATTTAAGCATTTGAAGTTCATTACCAGTTTCAGTACTTCTTTGATTTGTTTATAGAAGATCTTATATAATACCTTGAAGAATGAAGATCAATATACTTAAGGTTTATGAAATATTCAATATAAAATTTCTGATTTACTTCCTTAAACTGGTTTAGCTATATTAAAAAGTTGTATAAGAGTTATGAATTAGATTAAGTGGAAACATATGTATACTAGACCAAAGAAGTTATAAAACTAATTACGGTATGAGTTTAAAAGTTAGGAATATAGTTGAATTTAATTTTTAGTTCGTTGCACATCCATCAAGAAAATAATCAAAGGATTTTATTGTAGGTAAACCCATAGGAGGGAAATTTAGAATAAAGAGGTCAATATGAGTTTCATTATTTTACAAAATAACATTTTGACAACTAATTTTTTTATATGCTTGGATTTAAGCATTTTTCCTAAAATTAAATATTGTTGAAAGGATTGTGGGAGTTTAAATCTCTCACAATGTGTTATGTACTATGGGAAATTCTTATATGCACCCGGTGCATGTGTACCAGTGCATTAATGTATTGTACCACCCGCAGATAAAGTTGTACATAGAATTTGGTGTACAATAAGTGTTGTAGGTGGTATAACACATCAATGCATCCAGTGCACGTGCACGGGGTGCATATAAGAATTTTCCATGTACTATAGGATATTTTTATACGTGAATATTTTGAAAGTTCCAATAACTAATTTCTCGAAAAGTGCATCAAAATTCTTAACTATTTGAGAAATACATTGAAACCATGTTAAGAAATTTACCTTGCCAAATTGATTGAAGTCAATTATATACATCAAATTGTACAATGCAACATTCACAAAATGCATTGATTATCATATACATGATTCTTAAAAATGTTTTACATGTTTTCACAAGGTGTTTGATAAGAATGCATATGCCTGATTTTTTTTTTCTTTATCTACTTTAGAGAAGCTTGATATCCGAATTGATTATGTAAATCATTGAAAACATTGGGTACTCAGTGGGAGCTTTCATCATTATATTCGCTCACATTAGAGATAGATGATCCTAAATAACATGATCAATTTTAGGATTTTGTTTGTTTCACTACATATGCTTGAATTGCTTTGTATGAGCTAATTGATCACCTTTGAGCATGTTGGGTGGGGATAACAGGTATGGTGAACCCTTACCCACTCCGATAGTGATTGAAGTTAGGATTGGGGACCTAGGGCTTAAGGTAGTAAATACAATACAAAATCCCTAAAAGAGAGGTAAGGTACATTAATGCATTTATCGGTTTGGCAAGATACAGTCGAGTGCTAAAGCTTTGGACTTTGGCATAAAAGTACTGTTGATAGTCTAAGACAAAGCTTTTTTTTTTTAGGACTTTGCATGTAGGTCAACCTTTTATTAAGGGAAGTGTCTGCTTCCCTACACTTATAGGGTGTCTGCTTTCCTACACTTATAGGGTGTCAATGATAAATATATCTCAAATTTAAAAATTTATGAATGGTTATCAAACATGGTCATGTATTTTACATTGTACACTATTTACTTACTTTTTATGAAAAACACTATCACACACGGGATTCACTGAGTATCAACTCACATGTTTTGTTTCAATTTCATGCTTTAGAATTTAACTACACATCTTAGACTTTAAAAGAAGTTGCTCCTATTGCTTAATGACAACGTAAATAATGTGTAAATATAGGCAATCTTATATATTATATATTTTATTTTAAATTTGAGTTTGGAATGATGTATACAGACTTCAGGCTTCTGTACTTATAGATTTTCTTTATGAATATATATTACATGTACATTAAGTTTAACCTTTGTATAGCATGCATAAGGACATGAAATATATGTACTTTCCTTCTGTTTTACTTCGAAAATGAATGTAATTTTAAGATATGAATTATTATAAAGGCCCTTTATCTGAAGAACAGATAGGACAACATCCCATGATAGAGATTGTATAGGGCTCACCCTAATTGGAAAATTAGAGATGTTATAATTGATATCAGAGCCTTAGGTTAATGGTTTTGGGGGATATCTTATGGTTGTGGGAATAGTATTAGGAGACGATAGAGACAAAAAGTTAGTGACTTGTCAGATAATAATTTAAGATTGTTTATGCTTAAATGATATGTGAAGATATATAGAGAGATAAGAAAGTGTGAACAATTGTAAAGCGATGTGCTATTCATTATTATGGACTTTGTTCTTTAGGATACGTAGTAACTTGTTATACTTTCATAGTTGCATATACTTTAGAGAATGTGGTATACGTTTACTTTTAGATTTGTGTTTCATATTGATGCTAGAAATAAGGATGTAAAATAACTTATATATTGGATTTCAAGGAGAATCAAAGATGTCGCAAAAATATACTGATGGAAATACTGAGGATCAAATTGAAGGAAGTTCAATTGATACTATAGGGAATAATACTCAAAGAATAGAGACACAACCTCCAGAGAACGTGGTGATGCAAACATTGTAGAAAATAAATGAAGTACTCCAACAAATAGTAGGGGTTCCAAATCGCGAGGAACGATACCCAGAGATAGAAAAGGACCGAGCTTTGGAATGTTTTCTAAAATTTCATCATCCTCAATTTTATGAAAAAATGAATAAAAAATTGGAAGCTGAACAAATGGAAGACATATTTATGACATTGGATTATTCGAAGTCAAGGAAGGTCCAATTTGCTATGTTTAGACTTCATGGAACAGCCTAAGATTTGTGGCTTAGAAAGAAAAAAGCATGAAACTGGGAGCAAAAAGATTGGATTTGGGCTCAATTGTTAAAAGAATTCAAAAGAAAATTTATGCCTTATTGGATGGTAGAAAAAAAAGGAAGATAAATTCCAAAAGTTCAGGTAAGAAGAAAAAATCATTGGAAAATATGCTGCTAAGTTCATTTGGCTTTCTAAATATTGTCCCCCTATTGGTGCAAACGAAATCAGTTGAACCTGATGATTTATAAAAGGATTACAACCTAAACTTAAAATAACATTAATTGTCATGATCCTAACTTATTATAGTACCACCATAGAAATAGCCTTTTGACTAGAAGGAAAAGATCAAGAGTAGGCCAAACAGGATCGCAAAAGGTCAGCGGAACTTAGTAGGTGAGCCAAGGAAAAATTCCCTAGAAAAAGAGGGATATGTTTCGAAAAGGATGGAAGATAAACAATGTATATTTTGAAATGTGAGGGGACACACTACTGTAGAATATAGAAGAAGGCTTAGAAGATATTACGCTTGTGAAAAGAAGGGACATAGCATTTAAGAAAACAAGAAGATTTGATTAATGTACGAGAAGTTATACATGAACAAGACCTGGGACTAGTAAAGGAATATCAAGGCCAACCATCGATACCTAAAGCTGGATGGATAAAGCCTCAAATTAAAACTTGTGTAGCAGCACTAAATCAAGAAGACTCGGATACAACCATAAAATATTAGCAGATAGGTGATAAAAGTCTAAATGAAGGTAATTGCAATTTTCAGGGTGAAATTCTTTAAAGGAGAGGAGAATTGTAATACCATTCTCTATGAAAATCTTTATGATTAATTTCCTCACTATCGAAAAGGGTTATGCATGAGATGCTAAAACAAAAAATATTTAGTTTGACAAGAGGAATATTTTCGTGAAACAAAAATTTTAAAGGGGAATAAGGGACAACTTTGACCTTGACTTGCGCAAAATCTGTAATAGCTAAACTCGAGATGAAAGATACATGAATGCACCAGATAATGTATAGACCATATTTCTAGAATAAATTTTTTTTCAACATTGCAATGGTTAATAAGTTTAATCGTGGTTAATTTAAGATTAACAGTGATTAAGAGTCCTAATAAGGTTGCTTATTTCATTGTAATATCATTAACCTTACGACAATTTTAGATAAGTTTAATCATGCTTTAATCGTGTGTTAAAGAATAGAAAAATGAAGAATTAGAACTAACTAAGGTTAATTGAAGTGATTGGAGATATTAAGTTAAGTTAGCTTAAACATTAATAAAGTGTAGTTAATGTGAATTAATGTTAAATATTAAGTTAGCTCACAAACTTTGTGTTAATCAAGTTCTAAGACTTTTATTTAAGATTGCTTAAGTTATGTATTAAATAAGATTAGTTAAGTTAAATGATAATTTATACATTAATTGATCTTAGTTGAGTTCAATGGTGATTAAGTGAGATAATTAGCAACCAATTAGTACTAATTAACCCTTAAGACCTAAATAGACTAAAAAGCACTTATTAAGGGTAAGTAAAAGGACTGAAATACCCTCCTTTAATCCTTTGAATTCTAGAGAATTCCTATACTTATCAAGTTATAATGGATTAGCAAAATAAATAAATAAATAAATAAATAAAAGGAAAAAAAGAAGAAGAGAGAATAGAAGAGTTGGATGAGATTAAGAGAAGGAGAAAGAAGTTGAAGGAAACATGAGACTTTGAGCCTTGATTTTTCTTAGCTAAGTAGGTAAGATTATAACCCTTAGAAAAAAAAAATAAAAGATTTCTAGCATGTTGTGGAGTTTTTTTATATCAATTTTATTGGTTGAAAACGAAGAAACATGCAAAACTATCCTGCTGAAATTCTATTTTGCTTGTTGTTTTATATTGAAATGAATCCTAAGTTTTACCAGGCTATTCTGGGAGCTTGAATTTTTTACTTGCTATGTGAAGGAGTGAAGAAAATACTAAATAACAAACAAAGTTAGTTTATGTATAATAAATGGAGGAAAGAAAGACAAAGTTGGACAATATGTGTAATTTATATGCCGAAATTATTTTTGTTAACTAATTTGTAGAATTTTATTTAGTCTGTTTGCAAGGTGCTGAGTTGAAGACATCTGAGTGTTAGGAGGGATTTAAGATAGGTTTGGTAGGATTCAACATGGAGGAAAATATGTAGAATATACAAGTTATGAGACTACTCACTATTACTGAAATTCTAGTTGATCATTTAATTGTTTGATGAATAAACTATATTAAATGGTAACTTTCTATGAAGGTTCATGAACTAAATTTTATAAAAACATGCCTTAGGAACATTTTGGGATAAATTTGATATGATTTGGAACAATAAATAGGAAGAAATGAATTAAAAAATAAAGGTTGGTCAGAACAGGAGAAGTGTTGGTAGCATATATTTTGATGATAAAACATGGATTTGGTGATGTTCTTTTTGAGATTTAAACTTTTGTAATCACAATTCGAAATGTAAAGAAGGTATTCATGTGCAAGGTTGTGGGTTTTGAAATGTATAAAGTGGTGAAATAATATATGAAGCACAAATGTTCAATCAACAAAGTAAAACTAGAAACTATGTATAGGCAGTCTATTAAACACACTTTTCTCTTGAATTATGCAACCAAATTGAGATAATTATACCTTTAAAAGTTAATTCATGATATGCATTATGAATAGGATAATCATTTGTTAAAAATGAATGTGTGTGGCAAGAGTTATAGGATTTTGAAATTTGTTGTGCAAATTTGGACAGTGCAGTAATGAGATTGTTGAAGTGTTAAATTGATAGGTTTATATCTCACTTATTTGTTGTCCACTTGAATTTATTTTTAATATTATATTAAGTTCAGAATCTATACATAGTGATAGTATTCTCATTTGTTGAAATCCAATATAATCACTAGTAGATCTAAACATTCAAAGTTCCTTACTAGTTTTAGTATCTCCTTAACTTATTTGTAAAAGACTTTATATAATACTTTGAAGAATAAAGATCAATATACTTAAGGTTTATCAAATATTCAATATAAGAATTCTGATTTACTTTCTTAAATTGACCTATCTATCTTAAGAAGTTGTATACGAGTTATAAATTAGAATAAGTGAAAACATGTGTATACTAGACTAAAGAAATTATAGAACTAATTACTACATGAGTTTAAAAGTTCAAAATATAGTTAAATTTAATTTTTAGTTAGTCACACATTCATTAAGGAAATAATCAAATATTTTATTGTAGGTGAACCCAAAGGGGAAAAATTCAGAACACAGAGGTCGAGATGAATTTCATTATTTTACAAAATAATATTTTGACAACTAATTTTCTTATATACATAGATTTAAACATTTTTCTTAAAATTGTAGATTGTTGAAAGAATTGTGGGATTTTAAACCTCTCACAATGTTTTATGAACTATAGAGCATTTTTATACATAAATATTTTGAAAGTACCAATAACTAGTTTCTTAAAAAGTGCATCAAAATTCTTGACTATTTGAGACATATATTGAAGCTATGTTAAGAAATTCACCTTACCAAATTAATTGAATTCTATTATGGTACATCAAATTATATAATGCAACATTTACAAAATGTATTGCTTATTATGTATATGATTCTTAGACAATATTTTAATTGTTTCCGCAAGGTGTTTGATAAGAATGCATACACCTTGAAAACTATATATATATATTTTCTTGATCTTGCTCAGGGAAGCTTGATATTAGAATTGATTACATGAATTATTAAAAGCGTTGGATACTCAGCATAGGACTTTGACCATTGTATTAGCTCACGTTAGACCCTAAGTAACTTGATCAATTTTAAGATTCATGTTACTTCAAACGGGGTGATAGGACTTTGGAATTAGCCGTCCCTAACTAGCTATATATTTCATTGTATATGTTTAAATTGCTTTGTATAAACCAGTTGATAACCTTTGTACATGATAGGTGAGGACACCCAGTTATGGTGAACCCTTAGCACTTTGATGATGATTGAAGCCAGGATTGGAGACCACAGGCTTAAGGTGGTAAGTAAAAATCCCTAACGGTGAGGTAAGGTGTATTAATACACTTATTGGTTCGGCAAGATATGAGACTTTAGCACAAATATACTGTTGATAGTCGCTAAGCCATTTTTTAGGATTTTGCAAGTAGATCAACTGTCTATTGAGAGAAGAGCCTACTTTCCTCCATTTTTGGGGTACCAATGATAAATGTATCTTAAATTTAAAAGTGTATAAATGATTATTAAACAAAGTCATTCATCTTACTTTGTATGCTATTTTATTTGTGGGAAATCTTCTACTTACTTTGTATATAATATACTAACACACACGAGACTCACTGATTATCAACTTATATGTTTTGTTTCAATTTCATAGATTAAGATTTGGCTATACTTCTTAGACTATAAAGGAAACTACTATTGTTGCTTGATGACAACGTGAAGGAGGTGTAGAGATAAACGATATGATATATTGTTTATATTTTAAGTTTAAGTTTGGAATAATGTATATAAACCTCAAGTTTTTGCACTCCTTGTATATTTTCTTTATGAATGTATATTGCATGTACGTTAAGTTTGATCTTGATTATAGTATGCATAAGGATATGAAATTTATGTATTTTCCTTCTGTATTAATTTGAGAATAAATGTAATTTTAGGCTGTGAAAAGTTATAAAGACCCATTGTCTAAAGAATAAATTGGGCAATACCCTATGATATAGTTTGTACAGGGCTCATTTAATTGAAAAATTAGGGTATTACGTGTGATGACAAAACAATCCCAAAATAGACAGAAAGAAACTCAGTTGTTGTTGTAAAGATATCTGCAAGAAGAAGCATGAGATTGAGGAACAAATTTTTAATTTTCAAGAAAGATAAGAAGGCAAAAATGATAATTCTAGACAGAGAAGTATGTAAAAAGAAGACAATTCTAGCAAGTAATCCTGTGAAGGGTGCTAATAAAAATGCAATGCCTTGATTGATATCGAGGCATTCAAACGTTAAGAAAGATGAAAAGCTAAAGCTCATAGTGTTAGAGTCAGATGAAATGAATTAAATGGTGATGAGAGTAAAAATGAAGATATGGATGCTGACTTGAAAGCTGAGACTGATGAGAGAGATAACGCTGACATGGATGCTAAACTAGAAGCCGAGAATGGTGATAAAGTTGACATGGATGCTTACTTGGAAACTAAGAATAATGATGAGAATGAAGATGAAAATAATGGTGACCTGGAAGTTGAGAATGAATATAAAAACAATGTTAACATGGATGCTGATTTGAAATTGAGAAGGATAAAGAAAATGATGTTAATAAGGATAATGTTTTAGCTAACAAGGGTGATGAAAATAATGTTGTCATTACTACTGAAAAATGTGATGTTTTACCTAAGAGTGAGGAGGATGATTTTTCTAAAAATAAATGTTTTGAATTTATTGACTCTGAATTTGATAAAGACAATAATAATGATGAGGGGATTTGGAAACAAGTAAACATCAATGATATATCATTTTGGGGTGCCAAAATGGAGAAACACTACAAATGAAGGGTGCTATTTCAGAGCATATATTTGAAAAAACAATAAATGCAAATATGGTTAGGCAAGAGAATGGACCAAATGAAATGCAACACAGTAAAGAAAAGACACAACTAAGTACACAATGTGAGAGTTCAAGAAAAGGTACGCAACCGACAAAGATGAGAAATGTAGCTATTGATATTAAGGAGGTTGAGATCTTTGTTAGGAAAAACATATCTGTTTCAGAAGAGCTCACTTATTATCAATTAGGTGAATTTAGTTTCTTCTCATAAGGCTACTCAAAAGAAATTATAGGAGAGGAGTGTAGGTCAAGAAATAAAACGTTTAGAGTTGACATTGATGGAGAATATCTAAAATTTAAATTGGGACAAATATTTAGTTATAGAGAGGAATTAAGGGAAGCAGTTAGAAGGAACCGTAGGAGATGGGGTAAAAGAATCATTTTTAAGAAAAATGACAAGCGAATAGTGAATGCAAAATGTGAAGAGAAGAACTTATCACAGATGATATATGTAGCAAAACAGAATGGGACAGATACATTTCAGATAAGACATATTCAACAAAGTACAATTGTAGGAGGATGTTTAATACTAGGAATGTCCTATCTAGTTGGTTGGCTAAGAGATAGTTAGAAGAATTCAGATTAGCAAAATTCGTAGTTGGATGAGTTTACTGAGAAGGTGAATAGAGAGATTAATTATAATATTTCTAAGAACAAGATGTATTGGGTTAGACAAAGGGCAAGAGACATTATTGAGGGCAAATATAAATTTAGTATGTGAAAATATAGGATTATACAGAGGAGTTGAGAAGATCGGATCTTGATAACACAATTATTTTGATGACTAGCCTAGATAGCAAGAACGATAAGAGATTTCAAATGATGTATATATCTTTAGTTGCCTTGAGAAATGGTTTCTTTGGATGTTGCAAGAAAGTTATCTGTTTAGATGGCTGCCATCTAAGAGGCCCTCATCTATGAATTCTATTAAGGACTGTAGGTGTTGATCCCAACAATTTAATGTTTTTGTTTATATGGGCAGTAGTGGAAGTGGAGAATAAAGAAATATGGAAGTGGTTCTTAGAAATATTTTTTAAGATTTTAATATTTATTATCAAAGGAAGTAGACTATTATGTCAAATAAGAAAAATGTATGAGTTTAGATTTCTCACATGTTCAGTTTATTAGGTATATTTCATACCAATTGATTGTGATTCATTTTGTTGTAAGAGCTTATACCATCTATTGGTGAGCTTCTTCTGAGAATTGAACATTGACATTGCATGAGACATTTTGATGAAAACTTCGAGCAATTATATGGTGGTGACCCATTGAATGACAAGCTTTGGCTATGTGCAAGATCCACAAATGTTAATCAATTTGTAGACAAAATGTTAGAGATGAAAGACGTTGATGAAGTGGCTTATGAATGAATTAGATAGAACAACCATCCATGACATTTGTATAGGGCATTTTTTAGACAAAATACCAAATATGACATCTTACTAAATAGCATGTCCGAGTGTTTCAATTCAAAGATCCTACAAGTAAGGTTTAGACTATTACTAGGAATGTTGGAATCTATACGGCTTTATATGATGCTGAGGATGGAGTTTAGGAGGGAATGGATAAAAAGACAAGAGGGTTTATTGTATTCTAAAATTCATAAGATTGTTAGTAAATGTAAAAAAGATTCAGCCTATTTCATACCTAAAGGGGTAGGGAATATGAAGTTGGTAGTGGTAATAGGAAGCGGTTTGTTGTTGATCTAAAGGAGAAACTTTGCACATATAGAGATGTGATCTATCTGGGATCCAATGTTTGCATGCTATTAATGCAATTAGCTTTAGCAGGAGAAGAGGTAGAAGATTATGTGCATCTGCAGTATAAAAGATCAATATATAAGGCTATGCATGAACCTATTGTCAACCTAATCAATAAACCAAACTTGCAGCCCAGATTGGATAAGAATCCACCTCTACCTCTAAAGAAATTAAGGCTCCTTAGCAGACCTAAGAAAGCAAGAAAAAAAAAGTACTAGATGAAGGTAGAGTGAAGAAGATAAAAAATAATGGCACCAAACTATCAAAAGTAGGATGTGGCTTTCTGATATGCACAAAATATGGGGTTAGAGGTTAAAATATCAGACGATGTCCAATTATAGGATTAATGAATGATAATTGGGAGATTGTAATAAGTGTAAAAATAACAAGTGTAAAAAGTGTAGTTTGCTAGATCACACAAAGGTCATGCAATGCCATGCAGCTAGAAAGAGATACAAAGAAACGAAGACACTTTGAGGTTAATAACTAGCAAACTAATGCATCGCAAGTTTCAGAAGCCATTCCCATGTATCTAGGTTGTTTTGATTTGCAAGATGATCTATTCAATCAAATTGCTACATCTGTGGTTCTTGAAAATTAATATGTGAGCTTTTTTTATTCCTTTGATTTCCAGTACTTATTATTGAAGGCATCATATGATAACTCATTTCTGACTAAGGTACTACTGATGATCCTTGATGGTGGGGTTAAGTTCTAATTGCTTGAATGATGTTGATGTTGCTATTTAAACAATGTAGCAATCTTTGATTGCTCAAAATTAATTAGGGAATGAGGCTTCTTTGGTTTGTTGTCAATACATTCCATGTGTTCCCTGCAAGAATAGGATTGGTTATTAACTTTTTTCCAATGCCATTCAAAAGCTATCGACAATGAATGTCCTCATTTGGAGTCCTAAAACAAGGTTTAAGAAGAGAAGATGTTAATTAGGAAGAGAAAGAGATGCTATTTTTACCTCCAACTTGGCCATAATAGGGAAACTTGTCCTACTAAGGATGCAAGAGAATAGTGTGAGAAGTGGGCTTGGAGAGGTGTGCATTAGGTGTTGGGAATATGTCCTCTAAGACTAGTTTTCTGATGATAATATCAAATATGTTAATAATAAAATTTATTTGTCGGAAATCGTTTGTGAAATAATTTTTCTTTATTTGTGTACATTTTTGTTTGGAACAGAGCCATTGTATGTAAATAAGTGATCCATGTGAATGGAGGTTTTTCACAGTAAGGTATGGATCATGGGTTATTTAAACACATAAACAGTCGTTCTTAACCGATTGATGAAAATGTGAATCTCATCATATTTAGGTTATTATATTATGAATTCCAAGTGAGGAATGGCTTACCTTTAACCAATGAGCAGTCCACTCAGTTCATCACATAAGCGTGTTTCGAATACATAGAACAGGACCTGTAGTAGTGGTTTCTAAAAGTACTATATGGTAGAAACCTAGTTTACTATCGCTACAGCGTGGACTAGTACTTTATGACTTGAGTATGAGTTGATGGTCTGACGAAGCTGGAAGCATATGCTTTGATATACTATAGTTGAGGTTCTATCGGAGGGCCAATATACTTGTATGTTGGGTATGTGTGACTAGTTAATTAAGACATACTTGTACAAGATAGTTTCTACACTATATTACCCCTTGTGGTTGTCCGGATGATCTAAATATCTAGGACCCTGGGAAACGTGACTTGGATATTTGCTTTAGGGTCACTCCCTTGGAAAGTGGAAACACTCCAGGAAGTCATGGATAATTGGATTAAACGCCTAAGGATGGTAGATGTCTTTAGAGAGGGGTTAGTACACTTCTTCTTCTCTAAATGTACGACGATGTGTAGAGGGGTATTTTAGTCATTTCACTTGTAGGTCGAAGACTCTGTTAATGCAGCATTATCCTTAGGGTCAATTTTTTCTTATGGTGATATTAGAAAATATTTAAAATGCAAAATACATCTATTTATATAATATGGGTATTTTGGTCATTTTAATAGCCAAGGCGATGTGTTTTTTTGGTCCTCGAAATAGCCTGTAAGTCCTAATTAATTTTTGGGTTAAGAAAATGATCTCAGTTGAGAGAGTTTTATTTTATTCGGGAAGTCTAATTTATTATTGGATTGGAATAAAATAAATGGAGAAAAATTTATTATTTGGTTTAATAGGTTAATTAATTATTCAGGACCTGGGTCCAGTTTAGATAATTAGAAAATTAATCGGGATTTAAATTAGAGGAAAATAATTATTACTTAATTATTTATTGGGTTATTGATTTATTTAAATTCCAAGAAATAAATAATTAAAGTTTAATTATTTTTTTGTTCATTTGGGTTCATTAATTATTTATTGGGTTATTTATTTAATCCCAAAAAAAATAATTAATATTTATTAATTTGGATTTTTCGGGTCCAAGGAAAATAATAAATATTATTTTGGCCCAATAGCCTGGACTATAAGATTTTTTCGGACACAGTTTAAAAGAGTTTAGGGTGAAGCCAAAATTTATTTTGTTAATAATATTCAGGTATTAAATCTCGAAAATATTATTTTTATCAAAATAATTATTTTTGGTTTCATGACTCTTGACTTTCTGTGTAAAAAAAATAAAATAAATGAAAAAGAAAAAAAATGAAAGGTTCTCTGTCTCTCTCGTGCCTTTTCTCCTTCTGGCTTATGGTTTTCTGTTTATTAGCTTTTGGTATTATTAACCATAAGAAGCCATATGATGAAAAAAACAGAGAGTTGGAGAGGAGAGCCAGTGAGCAAAAACAACCGATCATCTTCTCCATCCCATTATGTGCTCACCAATTAGGCAGTGGAATATTCCGTGAATTGGAAAGCAAGCATTCTACCAGAGGAAGAAAACCGGAGGAAGAACTGGACTGTGATGGCACTGGAGCTTCATCTCACGTTGAGGGAAGGAAGCTGTTCTTGAGCTTCAAGCTATTTAACCATGTTCTTCAAGTTTTTAAAGCTCCAAGAGGTATATTTCAAGCCCACCATGCTGCTCCAATACTGATATAATGTTTGTTTCTCCATTACTGTCCACGGTTGAAGCATGCTCTGTAAGTTTTCAATTCCTTCATTAGGATGATTAATTGAATGTTGGCTATATAAATTACTGTGACACAATTATGTAGAGGAGTCTAGAAATGATTAGCAACAACATATTTGATGCATTTTATGTATATTTGGCTTGTGGGATGGTAAGAACTTATCTTGTAATATGGATGTCGATGTGTAAAACCTACTATTCGGCATCTATTCTTTTTAAGTTTGAGACTTCATCATGCTGCTATATATAGCAACATTTTTTTGTCTATTTGAGTCTAAATTTTGTCTATTGTGTTTTTCATTATAGTTCACACAACATAAGGAAACATAATTTATTTCACAGGGCAACTTTTTTTTTTTTATGGTTCTAAAACTAATTTTTTATTGAAAAATGAATAGCATTGCATGAAATTTAAGCTCAATATCCAACAAAATACAAGTAACACTGTGCAATCCATACATTCTGCTATTTCAAACGCAGGCAAATACAACAACCTAAATGATGCATACATAGTGAACAAACCAAAAGTTCTTATATGTACCACCAACATTGACAAAACTAACTTTCAATACCAACAATAACAACATAACTGAACAAGAATAACTTCTTATCTACTAGCAATAGAAAGTAACATTACAAACAAACCCACAACAACAATGATCTAGTAACTACAAAAAATAACTTAGACATTTCCTAAGTTGTTTATTCAAAATTTGATTTTCAACTTCAATGCTTTTCATCTTCCTTAGCAGTCCAGGGATAATATTCATACTTCTCCACACATAAGAAGGTCAAACCATTGGAAAAACCTATATGCTCCTCCTTTTTGCATTGAGTACACATTCTCATTCCTATAAATCTACAGAAAAAGATAGAATTTAGGGAGAAGAATAATTTGCTAACCTTGTAATTTGTGCAACACATAAATCTTCTTACCGAGTTTGTATCGATCGAAAAAGTTCAAATGTTGCCTGCTTTCCACAAAGCAAACACATCTAGTTGTTGGCATTACCTCAGTGAAAGACACTTCAATTAACCCTTGCTCCAACTTTGTTCTTCTAATCGTGTATAGATGAAAGAATGTTTTGGGAGAGTTTGTTGGGGTTAATCAACCCACAGTCCATTGGATCCCCATTTGGTTTAGGTACCCTTAAGCGTTGTACTAAATTTGTCCTTCATTAGTATATCCACATGCAAGCCAAGTGAAGGATTCTGTTGGATTTCGCCACATGATGGATGGATGGGACTTTGTAAAAAGAAAATATATAAATAGGAGATCTCAAAAAAAAAAAAAAAAGGACTATCAGGCATTAAGTAAAATAGATTGAGGATTATTTATGTAAATTTACCAAAATAATATTTGTTTGTGTACATGTACAAGTTGGATGTTTCTAATTGGAGGATAATATAGATGTTGTTAATATGATTTACAAAACACAAAAAGATACTTTTCTCCTTTTATTATGTATATCTCTGTGAGATGACAGATTACCTTTTTATGTTTACTAGGTTGGTGCTCGTGCGTTGCACGGGATAGTTTCAGTAATGTTCTCAATTTTCTTATATTCAAAAATAATTCAGATAAGGAGATAACTCTAATATTTAAAAAAATAAAAAATTCATATAACTTTGATTTTAAAAAAAAAAACTAATTCAAATAACCATGATATTAAAAAAAAAAACCTTAAAATTTTTGGAAGGATGAAATGTATAACTATAGAATAATACTTTAGGAGTTCTCAAAAAAATAAAAAATGAGAAATTAAAAAGAACAGAATTCTAAGAGGTTTAAAAAAGCTAGCATAATGATTACTTCTATCTATTTGAATGTAGTGATATTAAAGAAAAAAATCCTTTAAATTTTTTTACTAGGAAAAAAAAACCTCTTTTAAATTCAATAATTCCAAATGTCAACACAAAATAGTGCCACTTGTCTCATGAGGAAGAAAAAATTGAAAAGACTTCCATGATCACATAATGGTCACAAAAAACATCAAGAGAAATGCAAAGAATAAAAGAATTAAAAAATTTTAAAAAAAAGGCAATTATTTTACTATTACTCCCAGAAATATCGAAAGCAACAAATTTTGAACTTCATATAAAAGAAAATTGTGTGTGTAAAAAAGGCAATTCTTTGATGATTGACTGATTATCACAATAGGTAGCTAAACTACTATTGAAGAAACATAATCTCCAACTTCATATAAAAAAAAAGAAAATTAATACCAGATATAAATACAAATAGTCCAAATCACGTGTACCATCAATCTACAAAATGCTAACCCAATTCCATACGAATAAGAAAAAAAAAAGTAAGAGAAATTCTTTTCCTTTTTTCTACTGTCAATTCAAAATGTCAATGGAATTTCTTGTTCTCCCTCCATTTTGATAATCACATAGATAATGGAATTTAAAAGCGTTGTATGCCTAAAACACTCTTTATCTACATTTGCCAAGCTGCCTACATTTCTCTAGCAGAATCTAAGTAACCAAAAAATGACTAATATCTCTCCAGATCAATAGAGTCGCACACATATATGTATAGTAAAGCCTGAGAAAAAGGAGTTTGGAAACTCACATAACGGTTGAATTTCTCCACAGCCGTCTGAGCTTCCTCCACAGTACTCATCGTGTCAAATCCAAATCCACGACTTTGATTAGTCTCCCTATTGTAAATAACTTGCAAACTCACCATAAATTACTTATCAGAATCCCCAAAGATTCAAAACCTTCACCACATGCAATAATTTAATTTATTTCTAATTATTGACCAAAAAATTGAAATGTTTTCCTAGATAAATTATTCATACCTTTGCAATTTCAACAACACCTGTCTGTTCAAAAAGTTGAGCAAGCTTTTGACAGTCCACATCATATGGCAAGTTTCCAACAAACAATTTTGTACCCTCAGATAGCTCTTGATATTCCTCCTCTTCCTCAGCCTCAACAAAACCATCACTTTCCCCAACATCTCCAACAGCCTCAATAACATCCCCTCCTTCATATTCACCTTCAGATTGCTCACTCCCTCCAAAATCAAACTCTCCTTGAAACCCATCTTCTTCTCCTTCTTCCTGTTCAAGAACTATGGTGTTGTCCTCTTCTTGCTAAGCAGCAATGACAGACACCACACCAGAAAATTGGGAAGCCCTTTTCTTCTTGAGGTACAACAAAGAGGTCAACAATGGTGAAAAAGAGTAAGAATAACAGCAAGAAAGATGAAGCTTTAAGGGTTTTGCTGGGAAAGAAAGATAAGAGTGAGAAATTAAACTTTTGTTACTGTGAGTGAGCTGGCAAGGATTCAATAACCATGGCGATGGATGTAGAATAGATCTGAGCAGTGGGAGATTCATGATATATTATTATGTATACTATATAAAATATATGAATTTGATTAAATTTTCTCAAAAAGATAAAAGGGTACTCCAATATCACCAAAAACCATAGAATGCATCACATACATATCAAATATCACACAATATGCAGATACATATGTACAGAGAGAGGTACCCTCGACAGTCATGGCAGAAAACAATGAAGTTGTTGTGTTTTCTCTGTTTCTAGTTCCAAATTGAGAGTTTTTGAGTAAAGCTAAGTCGAAGACTTCCAAAGAATTCAGAAGTGAGAGTGCGACCTCGAGTGGTACTGCTCTTACCACCACGTCATAGCGAGTTCATAAGCAAAGGCCTTTTTGAAGAGCCTAAAAAAGTGAATGTCAAGAGTGCAATTTGCATCAAACACATCTAATCTACTAGAACCCAAGGTGGCTAAACTGATTTTCTGGGCACTAACTTCTTTGAGTCCTCTTCTTGGGAAGAGTGGTCTTCTTCTCTTAGGTTACCTTCCCCAATCAGTCCCTTACTCTTAGATTACCCTGCTTCGCAGCTACATGGAATGGATCATAACCATCATTGGCCAGTATTGAGGCAATTTCAACATCTATATAATCAAGAACTCTCCAACAACTGAGGCATGGCCATTCTCAGCAGCAATATATAGAGCAGTCTTAGCTTCCTGATTCTGCTTGGATAGCAGCTCTTTTATGACACTCTCATCAAGCTTCTGAAATATTTCCCTCACCTTCGTCAAGTTCCCAGCTCGTTCAGCAAGATGAAGTAGGGAGTCCCCTCTTTTTCCAGGTGAATCTTTGCTCTGTTTCTTCTCACCAACAAAACTTAGTTGCCTCTCCATTGCCAACCTAAAGCTCTTCTGCTTTTCCATTAATCCCCGAAAACTCTTCTGCTTTTCTATTGCTCCACCTCGAAAACTCCGCTGTTTTTCTATCACTCCATTAAAGCTTGGATGCTTTTCCAGTTTTATAGTCCAGGAACTACTATGATTGTCCATGATCCTCGAGAAATCTCAAAGGTTTCAAGAGGGGAGAACTATCAAACTGAAATATAAATATTGTAACTTTCTTGCTTCAAGAGCTTAAGATGCAAAATTTGTCATCATCATCAAATGGAATTTTGAAGAAAAATCTAAACCAAATAATATCAATGAACTTCTTAGCTTAAATTCCAAAGATTCCAATCTTTTCCACGTTTCTCCGCCTTTAACCCCATAAAATAAGAAATAAAATTTGGTAGTGCCACCCGAAAGTAAGAATTATCTACTGAAAATCTATATTAGAATGTCTGTAGGCTGTGTTGTGTGTAGTCATTGTAGGGGACTATTTAATATGTGATTGAAGATGAACGGTCCATTGAATCTTCATCTGTTTAGATGCATTGAACATAATGCAAAGAACAATGAACCTTCGTCTGATCAGTTACATTATTTAATAGGGAGTGAATTTGAAGAGGTTTGAAGGGATTAGGAGTATGGATTAATCGAAGAGATTCGAAGAGATTAGGCGTTTCATGGTTTTTCGAGATTAGGAGTTTGATAAGGTTTCAAAGTGCTAGGTAACTGCGCAGGACAATGCCAGGTAGCTCTCTTAGGGGCTTCTGCAGCTTCTATATATATATATATATATATATATATATATATATTATAGTTTTTTAAAAATGTTATTAATTTTCTATTTTTCAGTTCTTAAAAAAATGTTTCCAGTATCTATAAAACAGAAGGAATTAAATATTTGTTTGGATTAAATGTGAGAGAAATTTTTTCGTCAATTCTGCCCCAACAGCCAATATGTATCCTTCATTGGCCAGTTGGACGACCTAGTGTTGGGCTTGTATGTGATCCAAATAACAAAATTTGACTATAAGTATAAATTAAATTGATGCATGTTTTTCAAGATTTAAGAGTGTTGTAGAAAATTCATATTTTAGCAAATTAATAATGTATAAAGTTGAGGGGTAAAGTCATGTGGGTTTGACACTTCAGTAGATTTAGTTTAATTGGTAGTTTTTTCGTTGACTTCTTGATGGCTTTACCAAAGAAGTATCTGTGAAGTATTTTTTAGTATTCCTTTAGGTTTTTTCTTAGGTCTATTAACTAGGTATGGATCTTGGTTTTAGGATTTGGGTTTACTTCATAGGTTTCGTTTGATTCTTTTAGGATCTTGGGTTCCTCGGTTTCATTTCTTCATATTTAATGCTATATTTATAGCAGATACTTCGAATTCCTTGCATTGTTTGGGATTCATCACTGAACTTTGTTTGTTTTGTTGCTTTGAATTCATTGCCGAATTATTGAAATCGACCCACAACTACAATAGTTAGGGATTCAATTTGTGTCTTTTTTATTTCTGGGTTTCATGTGATTGAATATGCAATTTAATTGTTGGGCTCTGATGTACAAGTTTTGCTCACTGTCCGCCTAAAGAAGGTTAGTTTTGTTGGTTCCGATGCAGCGGTGAAGGATGTTGGTTTTGGTGCCTCGAAATCATTGCCCAATTTCATTTCCGCGTTATTGAAATTGACTTGCAGCTACAATAGTTAGGGATTCATTTCGTGTCTTTTTGTTTTCTGGGTTTCATGTTACCGAACTATCATCATTTCTCAGTGTCCGCCTAAAGAGGGTTAGTTTTGTTGGTTTCGATGCAACAATGAAGCCTCTTGGTTTTTGTGCTTGGAAATCATTGGCCAACATTAGATTTGATTTGGTTCCTCTTGGTTTCTTGCCCAATTTGCTTCTTTTTGCATTTAAAGAACAAGAATATTTTTTCCCCTGTATGTTTAAAATCGTCATGTGTGAAAATTAAGAAAGTTTCTTCGTATTCTAGAACGGATTGATTGTAGCATATCAAAGGTTTTCCCCTGCATGTTATATATAATGGTTCTTTCTTTGAGTTGTGAAGTAGTTTCTTCTTTCCGCTTTGGAGTTATATAACAAGATGAGTGGTAATAAGGTGAACTTTGTGATGTTCAAGGATATTGGTCGGCAACATCAAAAGAATCGAATTCGATTTCGTGTAGATAGGATATGTGAAGCCTTTAATGCACAAAAGGGTGGTGAATTCATGAGCATAGAATTTCTTGCAATTGACGAGCAGGTAATGTTTGATCTATTAATTGTGTTGTTGAATTCTTTTTTCTTTCTCCTATCTGTATCAGTATGGACTAATGAGTTCCCTGTGCAGGAAACTGTCATGCATATGATCATCAGGAGTAAGATTGCAGATGAATTTTGTGGTGCAATTGAAGAAGGAAAGTATTATGTCTTAAAAAATTTCTGTGTCTTGGAATATAAAGCAAAATATAAAATGTGTGAGCAAATTTTTTTTATACAATTCCATTCTAGAAGCACTTTGGATGAAATGATTGATAAATTACCTAGAATTCTAAGGCATAAATTTATGCTCATTCCTTTTGAACAACATGAAAAACGTGCTGATCAAGGTGGATTTTTAATTGGTAAGTGTTCCTTTATGTCAAGTTTGAAATTTGTAATGTACAGGAATGGTTGAATATTATTTTTTGCTATGTAGATATAGCAGGCCATCTATGTGGATTATCTGAGAAAATTGAAAAACAAGGACAGACATAAAGAATTGCAATGCAGTATGTTGATTTAGAAGATCTACAGTTAAGTTTTGAATATGCTTTTGTACATGATCCAGTAATGCCTATCAATTGAACATGAGATATTTTATTGTTCGATATGTTTTTATTTAAGGCAACGAAAAGTCCGTGTTACCCTGTAGGAATCATTTGTTAAGATGTTGAACCATGCTGAATTGGACGTAACAAAGGAACTATATGTTGTCATTATCACATCCACAATCATGTGACGTTTCCAGGGTAATAGAATATTGAGTTGCTCTGATTTATTGAATAGTACCCAAATTTGACACTGAATCGTTTCTGCAGGTCGTATTTCAGTAACATCAAGTAGTGCAACAAAGATGTTTGTTAATCTCGATTATCCTGATGTGAAGCTGATGCGCCAAAAATATGTACTGTTAAAATTTGATGCTAGACAACTTGAAGATTAGGTTATTAACTAAGCTCTTATATTGATAGACGAGAGTCTTGCTCATATACATCTATTACATATCTGTACACATGTTTCGCTCATATACACTTGAAGAAACGAAAAAAAGAGAGTTATTTCATTTGCCTAAACAAGTAGATGTTTTTGCAGTTCCCAATTTCTATTAATATATCAAAAAGAAGGGGTTCCAGGGCACTTTATCATGACTTTACTGACAATCTCTATGGGAAAAAAAATATATAGGCTAACAATTCTGATGTTGTTCTCTCAGCATTTATATTGAAAATGCCTTTTTTAATACTGTTCTGTGAGCATTTTTATTAAAACTGCCTTTTATTGGTGCAGCTTTAGTCGTAGAAATGTGATTCCTATGGAGCATATCCAAGTGATGAACAATGTCATAAGTAGTGAAGAGATAGAGTCCAACAAGAAGAGTATCAGTGATATGAAGCTCCTACTGGAACAACCTGAAGATATGGTAACAATTATATATTTTTCCTTCTTCGAGAAAAAAAAAATGGGTGAGAGGGATGGACTGGGAGTCTGGATTCTGGACTGCTACAACTGCAGGCAAAAATGGCTTCTTGAAAGATTCAAATGATTAGTTCTTTTGTTATTTTTAAATAGAAATATGATCATTATATATGTTTTGTATACAGGAAAAGCCTTTTTTATTGCTATGGAACAATTTCTTCAATTGATGAAACATGTGGATGGCGCTTTAATTCTTGCTCGAAATGCCATCGTAAGCTGAAATTAGTGGATGACGAGTTTTTTTGTGATATCTGTCATTGAGTGGAGAAATCACCTTTAATAAGGTACCAAGAATTTTGATCAAGATACAATATATTTAAAAATTAGTTTGCTTTAAATTTGTTTGAAGTTTTGAATATTATTGTATTTGGTGAAGGTATCGTGTGGAAATGGAAGTTATTGACCATACCGGAAAGGCAAGATTCACTATGTTTGATAAAGATGTTGAAAAATTAACTAATATTACTGCATCAGATCTTGCTGAAAAAGAAATAGATGTAAGTTAATAGTGTCGTTTTCAAAAATTATTATGGCAATAATTTGAAGATTTTTTTATAATTTAACATTGTTGTGATTTGGACATAGGATGATACGGGAGAACCTCTTCCTCAAGTGATTGAACGCATTATTGGTGGTTCATATGTTTTCCAAGCAAAAGTGAATATGTTCAACTTGGGAACACAGAAGGAGGATTTTACAGTCATAAGATTGTACTTACCAAGTGAAATGAAGAGTGCAACAAAAAAAAAAGGTAAAGGACTCTACTTCAACATAAATTATTCAACTTTATACCTTACTCTTTTGATATATATTCTGAACTCTTCAAATGGCATAATTACAAGAAGGAATTGAACAAGACAATGGTATCAATACTGGACTTGATATTGCAACTGTAACACCACAAATGAAAGACAAACTAAGATAGAAAAATCCAAATTCTGAAGGTGATGGAGAAGGAAATTCTATTGATAAGAGAAGTACTTCAAAAAAAAAAAAAAAGAATTGACTGATCTTGATTTGCTAAATTAATGTTAGTTGAACAAACAGACCTTATATGTTCCTGCTTTTGATAATTCCAGATTTTGTTTTTTCCCATCCAGTTGTTTTAGAATCAATTTTTCATTAGAATTGCATTTTATAATATTACAGAAAATATATTTGTATGACAATGGCATTTTACAGATAGTGTTAGCATTAATTTTGAAGCATTTTAGATTGACACAAGCATTTGGTGTTTGATCAACTGTTGTTTGATAGATAGTTAGATATACTCCTCTAATAATATTGTTCCTAAAAAGCTATATTGGCATTCTGCATATCCATATGAATGGTGATTAACAACATGAGGGTGATTAGTAGACGCTTTCTACTGCTGATTTTGAAACTGTAACATCACCGTGTTAGTATTAATTTTGAAGCATTTCAGATTGACACAAGCATTTGGCATTTGATCAACTATTGTTTAATAGATAGTTACATAAACTGCTCTAATAATATTGTTGCTGAAAAGCTATATTAGCGTTATGCATATCCATATGGATGGTGATTAACAACATGAGGGTGATTAGTATAAGATTTCTACTGCTGATGTTGAAATTGTAATATCACCAATGAAGGAAATGCTAAGACAGAAGAAAGCAAATTCTCAGAATAATTATTCATGCTGTGCTCATATGCTATGGAACTGTAATAATATAGGTCATATGGTGTCGTCAAACATGATGTTGTGATTGTTGATGCTCATGGTACAAATTGTCATTTGTTATAGTTTGTTAAGTTTTGGTAGGCTTTTAGAACATATTTGTTATACTTTGTTCAGTTTTGATGGTCTGGTAGATTTTTATTGGCACTGGATATTAGTATGCTTTGTCATTTTAGTTCTTTTTATTTCTAATTGGTAGTTTAGTTTTAACTCATAATGTTTCTTCCTTCCATGCTACTTCATTTATTATGCGTACTTCTGTAGCTGATATTAAAGAGTAGAGAGTATTTGATTAATAAACTCTATTTAAGTTTATAATTTTACACAGAAAAAACTTAAAATACAAAAAAATATCTCTAAAAAGAAAAAATTTACAGTCGAATATGGAAAGACAGACGGAAGAATACAGAAGATAAATTTGTGCATGTTCATTTTTATGAGCAGCTCTTTTTTTTTATCTTTTTCATAGTTAAAAACAACTACCATCTTCTTTTATCTTTTTCTAAGTATCTAAGTGAATTTCTTCTTCAGTCGATTAATAAGACCTCCTATTTGAAATAGCAAAAGAAAAGGCCTAGACCTAGGTTCCTAAAAACATCTGCAAATCAGAGTCGTTCAACAGTAAGAAAGTCAAGCAGCAAACCAAATGAAAGGAGATTGAATGACTTTGCCAGTTATTAACTACTAAAAGAAAAATTACATCACCTAGCTTCAAACCAAATAAAAGGAGCAGAAAGAAAGGTACGCTTAAAGTTCAACCCTGTCGGTAAGATACACAAGGACCTATTGGATCTCATAGAATAAGAAATACAGTTAGTGGAGAGAGCAAAGGAGAGATATGACACTTATCATAAAGGTCCATTAATCTACATTCAACAACTGCTAGGTCCATTAATCTACTTCTAGTGCAAACTCGGTGTTGGACTCCTATCATTGGAAGATAGCAAACTCAATGTTGTACTCATATCACTAGAAGTAGTGACAGCTAAAAATGCAATTTAACTACGCTGGAAAGGAAAATTAGAATGTTTAGACGTTGCTCTCTCTCTCTCTCTCTCTAATTTTACTCCCTGGAAGACTAGTGACAATTCATATTTTATTGACAAAAAAATAAAGGCACAAAAAAGGGAGAAAGTCATATGAAATTGTTGCAACGTACAACAAAATTCTTAGCAACATGGAAAAAGGAAAGGTTGCAAGAAAGATTGGTAGCTTTAGGGGCGTTAAATTATGTACAAAGTATTCAAAAAATCTTTCATAAAGAGGCAAGAACACCAAAATGAACATTATCATTGCTGGGAAGTAGACATAGAAACACGGACGGGTGATATTTTGTAAAATGAATATCAATCCCAATTTGGTGTTTTCTCAGTTCCATTAAACCAAAATAAATCATTCCTTCTTATTTTATTAGCAATGATTCGTATAGATGTCTACCAGATCTTTTAT
Organism: Voacanga thouarsii; assembly: GCA_026120185.1. Lineage (NCBI taxonomy): Eukaryota > Viridiplantae > Streptophyta > Magnoliopsida > Gentianales > Apocynaceae > Voacanga > Voacanga thouarsii. The sequence continues at coordinate 4,015,575 of JANUWF010001102.1, read as the reverse complement.
TGTTAGGCTATTAATTTTGACAATTCAATAAAGTAAAATCCACCCCTTACCATCAAAACAATTCAACTTTATAGCACCAATCTCTATACCAAAGTAAAATTACTGTTTAAAAAACTAAAAACACCTTTACATATTCAATACCCAAGACCATTAACAACATTTAAATTTAACAACACTTTAAACTTTAAGTGAAAAATAAAGTTTTAACTATCTATTATAGATATAAACACCTCTTACATTCTCCAATACATTTCAAAAAATTTTAAATGTTCTATTTATTAAAGCTAAACAACTTTTCAGATCTTTAAAAAAATTCTTTTAAATACATAAGAAATTGCTTCATAAATTGAAAGAAACCTTTCAACTCATTGTACAGTACACCAATATAGTACTGGCAGATGAATTGACCTTATAGATGAAGCTGAAATACATACACATCAATTTTACAAAAAACTCCCAGAATACATCAAGAACATCTTGGCGAAAGATGAATCCAGGTACAAACAGATATTAGTCTCTAATTGTATTTACTGTTTTAATAACTATTTGTTAAACTAAATATTTTTTCTTTGAAATTGTTTAGTAGTAGAATTTAGTGCTTCAAAACAAGCCCAGTTACACAGAAGAAATATTCTCAGATATCAAAGACAATTGAAATTCCAGACTGCTTCAAAACAAGCACGGTTACGCAGGAGAAACATTCTGAAACAACAAAGAGAATTGAAGTTACAAACATTTGCACCACATTCAGAACAATAGAACTGTGTAGGCCACCTGAATATCACATAAAAAATAAATCAGAATAAGAAAAGAAAAACAAAGAAGATGTCAATTCAATTTCTCGAAGTCATAAAAAGCAAAAGACAAAGCTTCTTGCAGAAGGTAATTTTAAACTCTTTCTTAATTCATTAAATTCTTAATTAACATATAAATTTACTATTTTTGTAGAAGATACAATGTTTATGATGTCACAGTATGAGGAACTAAATTACACCTGTAAACATTGTGGTGCTATTTTCTCTATGAGGAAAGACTCAAAAGCCAAAAAGATTACCTATATTCAAAGTTTACAATATGTTGTAGGCACGGTAAAGTTAAATTCCCAGTCAACAAGGAATGGCCTGAACCACTGAAAAGTCTGCTTCTTTGCAATAATAACAACACCAATCAGAAGTTCTTTGAGAATATTCGAGCTTATAACTCCATATTTGCCATGACTTCAATCAGAAGTTATATTGATCAAAGCAGCAATACAAAATCCACTCCATATATATTTCGAATTTGTGGTCACAACCATCATCGAATTAGCATGCTTCTTCCTGAGATAGGGAAAAAACCAATTTTTTATCAATTATATGTCCATGACATTGATAATGAGGTTCAAAATCGCTTAGATGCTATCAATTAGAAATAGTGTAATGATGCATTGGACAAGCAAATTATTCAGTCTTTCATTCAGATGTTTGATCTTAATAACAGCTTGACACAAGCATTTCAGATGGCAAGAGAACGATTCAAGGATTCTGATATTGAAAACTTGACACTAAAAATAAAAGGTCAATTTTCAAAGAAGAAAACAGAATGTAATGAGGTACAATGCAATGAAGTTGCAGGTTTGATAATAGGAGATTTTGAACATAAGTCATTGGATCGAGATATTATTGTTCAAGGAAGAAATGGTTGATTGAAAAGAATCAGCTATTTGCACCCTTCATTTATGGCATTGCAGTATCCATTGCTATTTCCATATGGAGAAGATGGTTTCCATACGAAAATCAAATATGCAGAAAATAGACAGAAGAATCGAACAAAAAGGAAGTTTGTAACAATGAATGAGTTTTATTCTTATGTTATCCAAGACAGAGTGGATATACAATGTAATGTTACACTGGCAGGTCGACTTTTCCAACAATTTGTAGTGGATTGTTATACTGCGATTGAGAAACAAAGATTGGATTGGATCAGAAGAAATCAAGGAAAATTGAGAAGTGATCTCAATTAGAATATACAAGATGCAGTAGACAAAGGTGATACTGATTCAAAAAAAATTGGAAAGCGAATAATTTTTCCATCAGCATTTACAAGGAGTCCACGCTACATAATTCAAAATTACCAAGATGTAATGGCAATTTGCAGAACATATGGAAACCCAGATTTGTTTATTACATTTACAGCTAACCTAAATTGGCATGAAGTTCAATTTTACTTGAGCAAAAAGGAGCTCAAAAGGCTGAAAATAGTCCAGATATTGAAACACGGATTTTCAAGATGAAACTAGATGAAATAATCAAGGATATCATGAAGAAGAAAATTTTTGGGCTAGTTCAAGTAGGTTTGTAGTATTTCTAAACTTCATTCAAATTTAATCAATTTTGTTACATTTTTAATCAATCTATTTTAACTAAGAACTTTTTTTTTTTTATACCAATATAGTTGTATACACAATTAAATTCCAAAAGCGAGGATTACCACACTCTTATATGCTGCTTTGGTTAGACGACACGGTGAAGAGAAATAACACAAAGACAAAATCATCAGTGCAGAAATACCTGATCCAATTAGTGATCCTCATTGTTATGAAGTAGTGTCAAATTTCATGATGCATGGCCCATATGGTTTAGCAAATCCAAATTTACCATGCATGAGTAATGGTATGTTTTATTTGTCTCCTGATTATCAAATAAATACAACATTTTGTTAAATATCAAATATTGTTTGATGAAACAGAAATAATTTTACAGATACATATTCAAAGCACTTTCCAGAAGATTTCCAGTGTGAAACAAACATTGACAGTAATGGTTATTGCTTATACAAACGAAGATGCAATAACAGGTTTGTGAAAAAGTAAGGAATCAAATTGGACAATAGGTATGTTATCCCTTATAACATATTTTTATTGCTTAAGTATCAAAGCCATATCAATGTTGAAGCTTGCAATCAATCAAAAACAATTAAGTATCTGTTCAAGTACATTACAAAAGGGTTTGATCGAATTGAAGCTGTGATTGTAACTACTCCATCAAATCCCACAGTAATTGAAAATAATTCAGAAGTACCAAAGGATGAAATCAGAGCATTTTTAGACTGTCGATATTTATCTCCATGTGAAGCTTGCTGGCAAAGTTTTTATTTTGACATACATTTTAGAATACCAGCAGTAGAAAGACTGTGTGTACATCTTGATGGTGAACAACTCCTCATATTCAAAGATGATGATCTATTTCCATATATTGTTAATAGAGAAAATGCTGGGAAAACTATGCTGACTGAATGGTTTGGAAAAAATGCTACTGATGTAGAAGCAAGACAGTTAGCTTATGTAGAATTCCCAAGCAAATACACATGGAATAGACAAAAAAAATCATGGAAAAAAAGAAAAACAAATAGATGTATTGGAAGAATTACGCATGTGCCTCCAAGCTGTGGCGAGAGGTATTTTCTACGGATGTTACTGAATGTTGTAAAAGGTCCTACATCATTTGAAAACATCCACACAATAAATGGTGTCACATATTCATCATTTAAGGATACCTGTTATTGTCTAGGTCTACTACAAAATGACAAAGAGTGGAACGATGCAATTGAAGAAGCAGCACATTGGGCTACAGGAAATAAGCTCAGAGAATTGTTTGTTTTGATTCTTATATTCTATGAAGTTTTAAATATAGAACAATTCTGGGAAAAGAATTGGTCAAAAATAGGTGATGATATACTACACAAGCAACGAAAGATGTTAAAGTCACTAACATTGACGCTAAGTGAAGAACAGCTGAAAATTTTCACTTTTTGCCACATCCAAAAAATGCTACTTGGATATGGCAAATCATTGAGTGACTTTCAAGGGTTACCAATGATCGATGAAGGAATGGTGCATGATTTTAACGAGAAATTACTGAGGAAAGAGATTTCATTTGATATAAATGAACTACAAGAAGAACATCACAGTATGTTTCATCAGCTTAATGTCGAACAAAGAAGTATTTATGAAAAAGTAGTGAATGCAGTGATAAAGAATGCGTCTAAGGTGTTTTTTCTTTATTGATATAGGGGAACAGGCAAAACATTTGTTTACAAAACAATCATTACAAGGCTAAGGTCAGAATAAAAAATTGTCTTAGCTGTTGCATCAGGTAAAACAAAAGAACATACTATTCTCTTAAATTTATATTGCTACTAGATAATAATTTTTTCTTTCTTGACAAATAGCAGGAATAGCAGCTCTTTTGTTACCTGGTGGAAGAACAGCTCATAGCATATTCAAAATCCGATTAAAGTGCAACGGAGATACTATATGTTTAATAAAACAAGGAACTCAGTTGGCAGAATTGATACAGAGATGCTCATTAATTATATGGGATGAAGCACCAATGAATGATAAAAATATTTTTGAAACAATAGACAGAACAATGAAGGATATACTTAGGGGATCCCCAGGTTTCAAAGAAGAACATTCTTTTGGTGGCAAAGTAGTTTTACTTGGAGGTGATTTTAGACAAATACTCCCAGTAATACCGAAAGGTACAAGGTCAGAAATTGTTAACTCGACAGTAAAAAATTCAGAGATTTGGAGTAACTGTGAGGTAAATTTAGCATTACAAATTACATAACAACATATATTTACTTCATTACACTTAATGTTTTCTTATTTTTCATATGTTGATAGGCGTTAACATTAAACACAAATATGCGTCTCCAAAATTCTTCATCAGAAGCTGAACAAGAACGTACACTCAAAGATTTCTTAGATTGGATTCTAAGAATTGGAAATGGTACTGAGCATTCAATTTCAAGAACAATTGATGAAGAAACATGTTGGATCAAAATACCATAGAAAAATACAGTGCAGAAAACAGAAAATCTAGTTAAAGTAATTTTTAATGCAGTTTATAAGGGATTCGATGCTCTAAGATGTGATAAGAAATATCTAATGAACAAAGCAATACTAACACCAAGAAATGAAATAGTTGATCATATCAATGCTTTGATAATGCAAATGATTCCTGAGGAGTTGCAACAGTACAAGAGCTCAGATGTCATTAATAAATCAACTGGACATGTTGCAGGAGAAGATGTTTTGTATCCAACGAAATTCTTAAACAGCTTACAATTTCGAGGAATTCCAGATCATAACCTTGAACTCAAAGTAGGAGTTCCAATCATGCTGTTGCAAAATCTAAATCAAAGTGAAGGAATGTGTAATGGAACAACGCTCATTATAACACAAACAGGTAAATTTGTAATTGAGGCAGAAATCATTTTGGGATCACATATTGGGCTACGCAAATTCATCTCGCGAATTGATATGTCTCCAACATAAAGAAAATTGCCATTTGTAATGCGATGAAGACAATTCCCAATAAAAATATGCTATGCAATGACAATCAATAAAAGTCAAGGACAAACTTTGGAACATGTTGGATTGTACTTACCAAAGCCTGTTTTCAGTCATGGCCAATTTTATGTTGCTGTTTCAAGAGTAAAGAATCCAAATGGATTGAAGATCCTAGCATTAGAAGATGATGTAGAATTCAAAACATACACAAAAAATATTGTGTATCCAGAAGTATTTCACAATCTACCATCATGTGAGTATTTTTCAATTTCACATTCATATGTTCAATTTTCACAATCTAACTCTTTCTTTTTCCATTGATTCTTATTATACAAGAAAGTTTACTTTTGGAAAATAATGCGAACTACAGAGGATTGTCAATACTAGCGTTTAATACATTCGATTCTTCATCTATTGTGTATTTTTAATACATCAGTATTGTACCTATTCTGTATTTTCAGGTTGTCTTTTGAAAACAATATTGTACATTTTGTTGTGCATCATATGTGGATTTCTAATACTATTAGAAAACACCTATTGGTTTGCTATTCATGTATGTATAAACACCTAAGCAAATCCATAAGAACATTCTGTTTTCTTCAAAAAAAAGTTTTGATAACTTGGTAAAAACCAAAAATAGAAAATAAATTCAATTTTAAAACTATATTTTTCATTAAAAATGCTATATTGTGTTGTGCATCATACGTGGGCCTTTCATCGTTAACCATCATCGCAAAAACAACTAACGTAAAAGATGATATTTTTATAGTAATTTATATACAGTTATTTTACTGTGCATCATACGTGGGCTTCTGATGGTTAACCATTGTCGCAAAACACCGATTGGTTTCCCAATCATGTTTATATAGACACCCAATATACTTAGCACTTTATTAAAACAACTAACCTAAAATATAATATTTTTATAATAAAATAAAAGGCTTGAAAAATGCTTTTTCAATAATTTATATACACTTAATTTATTGTGCATCATATGTGGGCTTCTAATGGTGAACTATCATCACAAAACACCGATTGGTTTCCAAATCATGTTTATATAGACACGCAATATACTTAGCACAGAATTCAAATAATTAATCTCATTTATACATTATGTTTGCAGTGATTCAATTTATATAAAATGCAAAAATGCAGTACTTTCAGTGCAAATGTTTGTCTAATTAGATACTACTATCAAAGCTAAAGATTGAAAATATCAGAATGCTAGAAGGAATTCCAATGCATGGTAGAAACAATAACTACATACTACAAACAATTTCAGACTGCAACTATTTTGTGCAGAATTTCAAACTATCATTATTCTATGCATAGACTTTTTAAAACTCATAGACTTTGCAATTTCAGAATGAAATTATTCTGTGAAAAATTTCAAAGTACCATTATTCTGTGCATAAACTTTTTTAAATTCATAGATTTTGTCAAACTCATCACAATTTCAAATTATCATTATTCTCTCCACACTTGATATGAATTAGCTATTTCACTATACTCTGACAAGCATTATAATGAATCAAAGACAATTAGCATAAACCATGAACGTACTCACCAATAAACCAAGAATGAAAATTATATAAAACAAACAACCACAAACACATCGAGAAGTACATTCTGTTTTTTTCAAAACAAAGTTTTCATAACTTAGTAAAAACTAAAAATAGGAAATAAATTGAATTTTTATATTATGTATTTCATAAAACATAGAAGATTGTATTCTAGATCATATATGAGCATCTTACAGTAAACCCACAAATCAATGATTACATTGTTGAATGTACAAGCACCAGTACATTCAGGGCATATTTTTCTATTTTCTTATATAATCCACAGAGAAATGTTGAATAATGCTAGATTTGTTTACTGCCAAATACTCTCCAATCTTCAATATCAACTAAAATATAGAAGAAACAAAAAAATTGGGATGCTTCTTATCAAGACCATTTTCTAAAAACAAAAAATAGCACATAAATTCATTTTCTCTGTATTTTTGATAGAAAATGCTAGATTATATTGTGCATCATACGTGGGCCTCTGATGGTAAACCATCGTCGTAAAATACCGATTAGTTTCCCAATCATGTCTACGTAGACACCCAATATACTTAGCACATTATTAAAAGAATTAAGCTAAAAGATGATATTTTTATAAGAAAATAAAAAGTTTGAGAAAACGGTTTTTCAGTAATTTATATACAGTTATTTTACTGTGCATCATACGTGGGCTTCTGATGGTGAACCATCGTCGCAAAACACCGATTGGTTTCTCAATCATGTTTATATAGACACCCAATATACTTAGCACATTATTAAAACAATTAACCTAAAAGACAATATTTTTATAACAAAATAAAAGGCTTGAAAAAATGCTTTTTCAATAATTTATATACACTTAATTTATTGTCCATCATACGTGGGCTTCTGATGGTAAACCATCGTCGCAAAACACCAATTGGTTTCCCAATCATATTTATATAGACACCCAATATACTTAGCACAGAATTCAAATAATTAATATCATTAATACATTATGTTTTCACTGATTCAGTTTATATAAAATGCAAAGATGCACTACTTTCAGTCCAAATATTTGTCTAATTAGATACTACTGTCAAAGCTGAAGATTGAAAATGTCAGCATGCTAGAAACAATTCCAATGCATGGTAGAAACAATAATTACATACTACAAACAATTTCAAATTGCAATTATTGTGTGCAGAATTTCAAACTATCATTATTCTGTGCATAGACTTTTTAAAACTCATAGACTTTGTCAAACTCATATCACAATTTCAAATTGTTATTATCCTCTACGCAGTTCATATGAATTAGCTATCTTCACTTTATTATGACATGCATTATAATGAATCAAAAACAATCACCATGACCCATCAACATAGTCACCAAAAAACCAAGAATGAAAATTATATAAAACCAACAACCACAAACACATCCACAACTATATTTTGTTTTCTTCAAAATAACATTTCATAATTTGTTAAAAACTAAAAATAGCAAATACATTATGTTTTTAGTGATTCAATTTATATAAAATGCAACGATGCACTACTTTCAGTTCAAATGTTTTTGTATTTAGATACTACTGTCAAAGATGAAATACTCTTCCACTCATTATTTGATCATCTATAAAGGTTATCTATTAAAACATACTCTCTCATGGTCTACACAAGCTAAAGATTAAAAATCTGAGCATGCTAGCAACAATTCCAATGCATTGTAAAAACAATAAGTACATCCTACAAACAATTTCAGAATGCAATTATTCTGTGCAAAATTTCAAACTACCATTATTTACTCCATAAAGTTTTTAAAACCCATAGATTTTGTCAAACTTATCACAATTTTAAATTGTCATTATTCTCTCCACACTTCATATGAATTTGCTATGTTCACTATACTCTAACAAGCATTATAATGAATGAAAGACAATCACCATGAACCATCAATGTACTCACCAACAAACAAAGAATGAAAATTATATAAAACTAACAACTACAAACACATCGATAAGTACATTCTATTTTCGTCAAAACAAGGTTTTCATAATTTGGCAAAAACTGAAAATAGGAAATAAATTGAATTTTTATATTATGTATTGCATAGAAAATGGAAGATTGTATTCTAGATCATATGTCAGCATCTTACAGTAAACCCAGAAATCACACAAGTACATTCAGTCCATATTTTTCTATTTTCTTATATAATGCACAGTGAAATGCTGAATGATGCTTGATTTGTTTACTACGAAATACTCTCTAATCTTCAATATCAACTAAAATATAGAAGATACAAAAAAATTGGGACGCTTCTTATCAAGACCATTTTCTAAAAACAAAAAATAGAACATAAACTCATTTTCTCTGTATTTTTCATAGAAAATGCTAGATTGTATTGTACATACGTAGGTATCTGATGGTAAACCATCGTCGCAAAACACCGATTAGTTTTCCAATCATGTCTATATAGACACCCAATATACTTAGCATATTATTAAAAAAACTAAGCTAAAAGATGATATTTTTATAAGAAAATAAAAAATTTGAGAAAATAATTTTTCAGTAATTTATATACAATTATTTCACTGTGCATCATACGTAGGCTTCTGATGGTGAACCATCATCGCAAAACACCGATTAGTTTCCTAATCATATTTATATAGACACCCAATATACTTAGCACACTATTAAAACAACTAACCTAAAAGACAATATTTTTATAACAAAATAAAAGGCTCTTGAAAAAAAAAATGCTTTTTCAATAATTTATAAACACTTAATTTATTATGCCTCATACGTGGGCTTCTGATGGTGAATTATCATTTCAAAACATCGATTGGTTTCCCAATCATGTTTATATAGACACCCAATGTACTTAGCACATAATTCAAATAATTAATCTCATTAATACATTATGTTTTCACTGATTCAGTTTATATAAAATGCAAAGATGAACTACTTTCAGTCCAAATATTTGTCTAATTAGATACTATTGTCAAAGCTGAAGATTCAAAATGTCAGCATACTAGAAAGAATTCTAATGCATGGTAGAAACAATAATTACATACTACAAATAATTTCAGACTGCAATTATTCTATGCAGAATTTCAAACTATCATTATTTTGTGCATAGACTTGTTAAAACTCATAGACTTTGTCAAACTCATATCATAATTTGAGATTGTCATTATCCTCTGCACAGTTCATCTGAATTAGCAACCTTAATTGTACTATGACAAGCATTATAATGAATCAAAAACAATCACCATGAACCATCAACATACTCACTAACAAACCAAGAATGAAAAATATATAAAACCAACAACCACAAACACATCCATAACTATATTCTGTTTTCTTCAAAATAACATTTCATAATTTGTTAAAAACTAAAAATAGCAAATACATTATGTTTTCAGTGATTCAGTTTATATAAAATGCAAAGATGCACTACTTTCAGTCCAAATGTTTCTGTATTTAGATACTACTGTCAAAGCTGAAATACTCTTCCACTTATTATTTGATAATCTATAAATGTTATCTATTAAAACTTACTCTCTCATGGTCTACACAAGCTGAAGATTAAAAATTTGAGCATGCTAGAAACAATTCCAATGCATTCTAAAAACAATAAGTACATCCTACAAACAATTTCAGAACGCAATTATTTTGTCCAGAATTTCAAACTACCATTATTCTCTGCATAAACTTTTTAAAACTCATAGCTTTTGTCAAACTCATCACAATTTTAAATTGTCATTATTCTCTCCACACTTCATATGAATTAGCTATGTTCACTATACTCTGACAAGCATTATAATGAATGAAAAACAATCACCATGAACCATCAACGTATTCACCAACAAACCAAGAATGAAAATTATATAAAACCAACAACCACAAACACTTCGATAAGTACATTCTATTTTTTTCAAAATAAGGTTTTCATAATTTGGCAAAAAGTGAAAATAGGAAATAAATTGAATTTTTATATTATGTATTTCATAGAAAATGGAAGATTGTATTCTACATCATATGTGAGCATCTTACAGTAAACTTGGCAAGCTGGGAGAAAGCTTAGTGTACCAACAACTGAGGAAGGCAATCCAGGTGGCATAAAAGATACAAAATCTAATGAATGCTCAGATGGTATGCCACTTGATTAAGGGGGGGTGTAGCATTACACGACTATTGTATGAGGATTCGATTACAGTCCCTGTGTAAAGGCAATCTAATTTTCAACTTCCTAACTCGGTTGGAAGCCATCTGGTTTTTCTAAGCACCAGTACATTCAGTCCATATTTTTCTAACAAAATAAAAGGCTTTGAAAAAAAAATGCTTTTTCAATAATTAATGTACACTTAATTTATTATGCATCATACATGGGCTTCTAATGGTGAACCATCGTCGCAAAACATCGATTGGTTTCCCAATCATATTTATATAGACACCCAATATACTTAGCACAGAATTCAAATAATTAAGCTCATTTATACATTATGTTTTCAGTGATTCAGTTTATATAAAATACAAAGATGCGGTACTTTCAGTCCAAATGTTTGTCTAATTAGATACTACTGTCAAAGCTGAAGATTGAAAATATCAGAATGCTACAAGCAATTCCAATGCATGGTAGAAATAATAACTACATACTATAAACAATTTCAGACTGCAATTATTTTGTGCAGAATTTCAAAGTATCATTATTCTGTGTATAGACTTTTTAAAACTCATAGACTTTGCAATTTCAGAATGCAATTATTCTGTGCAGAATTTCAAACTACCATTATTCTGTGCATAAACTTTTTAAAGCTCATAGATTTTGTCAAACTCATCACAATTTCAAATTGTCATTATTCTCTCCACACTTGATATGAATTAGCTATTTCACTATACTCTGACAAGCATTATAATGAATCAAAGACAATCAGCATGAACCATCAACATACACACCAACAAACCAAGAATGAAAATTATATAAAACAAACAACCACAAACACATCGATAAGTACATTCTGTTTTTTTCAAAACAAGGTTTTCATAACTTAGTAAAAACTAAAAATAGGAAATAAATTCAATTTTTATATTATGTATTTCATCAAAAATGGAACATTGTATTCTAGATCATATATGAGCATCTTACAGTAAACGCACAAATCAATGATTACATTGTTGCATGTACAAGCAGCAGTACATTCAGTGCATATTTTTCTATTTTCTTATATAATCCACAGAGAAATGCTGAATGATGCAACAAAATGTGGTAACAATTATATATTTCTCTTCAGTATGTCATAAATATGGTAACAAAATATGGTAACAATTCACTGCATATTTCTCTTCAGTATGTCATAAATATTGAAGAGATAGAGTCCAACAAAAAGAGTATCATTTATATGAAGCTCCTACTAGATCAACCTGAAAATATGGTAACAATTATATATTTCTCCTTCTTCAAGGAAAAAAAAATGAGTGAGAGAGATGGATTGGGAGTCTGGATTCTGGAGTGCTGCAACTGCAAGTAGAAATGGCCTCTTGAAGGATTCAAATCATAAGTGCTTCTGTTATTTTGAAATAGAAATATGATCATTATATGTGTTTTATATACAACAAAAGCCTTTTTATTGCTATGGAACAATTTCTTCAATTGATGAAACATGTGGATGGCATTTTAATTCTTGCTAATTAGAAACTCCTGTAAAACCTGAAATACTCTTTCAGTCATTATTTCATCAACTCTTGTCAAATCTATTAATGGCATTTTACAGAGCATGATCGAAACAATTCCCATGCATGGTAGAAACAATAAGTACATAGTACAAACAATTTCGGCTGCAATTATTCTCAGTAATTTATATATACTTCTTTTATTGTGCATCATACGTGGGCTTCTGATAGTAAACCATCGTTGCAAAACACCCATTGGTTTTCCAATCGTGTTTATATAGACACCCGATATACTCAGCACATTATTAAAACAGTTAACATAATAGCATATCTAAATAACCAGTTAGGTCATTTAACATTGACTCATTTTTATGAAACAACAAAGAGCTTGAGAAAATGCTATTTGAGTATTTTATATAAACTTCCTTTATTGTGCATCAAACATGGATTTCTGATGGTGAACCATTGTCGCAAAACACCGATTGGTTTCCCAATCATGTTTATATAGACACCCAATATACTTAGCACAAAATCACCACAAAGAATCAACCCACTCAGTCACAAATAAACAATAAAAATTATATAAAATGAACAACGACAAACACATCCATGACTACACTCAGTAATATACACTTATTGTATTTTCTGATAAAATCACAAACACATGCTAGAATATCTACATGACAAAAACAATTTTGAAATATTCCTCTTCAATTCAACATTCACACAAAGAAGCACTTACAAATTAAAAACCCACTCAAATGAGAACATCTTTCATCATCCTCAAAACAAAGCAGCACGAAATTTATACCTTGCAATTCAAAATAACAAAAAAAAGCACATTATCAAACTACCATAATAACAATACAAAACCAATAACAAATTGATCAACTGATATGAAAAATTCTATTAAAAATTCAAGCAGAAAATACATTTAACAAATACAAAAAATAATTAAAATAGAAAACAGATGAATTTACCATGATGTTCCCATATCAATTGACCAACAAAATCAATAATCATTGTGCATTTCACCACCAATTCAATCACCTGATTCCAATAAAACCAACAAAATTCCAATACAAAAGTCAAATTAGCAACATAACACAAAAATATGAAAATTGTATAGAAACCAAGAGCATAAAAAAATTAATTTTCTGCCAACATATCAACAAACAAAAAAACACATAAAGAATGAACAAAGCTAAAACCAAAATTAATTTTTTCGTTACCAATTCACAAAAAAAGGAAATCAATTCTCAACTGGAACAGTAGACTAAAAAGTTCTTATACAAATAAAAAAACCTGGACCATTTTTTCAAATCAGATTCATTTTTCTTACTTTCTAATTGTTCTGCACCAACTTTCCTTTCCAAGTCTTCTCCATCATAATGATACACAATCATATAAATTACTCTTTTTGTTACTAAACTTTCCGTTCCTGTTCAATAATCATACAAGCAAATATCATTTCCTATAAATCAACAACATCAATCCTCATATTTTTAATTCTCTCACTTTAACCAAACAACATTATATAAATTACACGTCTATCTCATTCACAAAATTACCAACATTAAAATATGTTATATTTGATAACTACAACTTCATCAAATTTCACACTATCGCACTTCCATTTAATATACAGCTATGACAATTCCATTTTCCTTTGAAACTCATAATAACCCCAAATTAGTTTTGGATATAAATCAAATTTCATATAAAACTGCACCAATAAAAGGCACTTTAAATATAAATGCTCACAGAACAGCATAAGAAAAGGCACTTTCAATAAAAATGCTCAGAGAACAACATCAGAATTGTTGACCTATTTGTTTTTTTTTTTTCATACAGATAGTCAGTAAAGTCACCATAAAGTGCCCTGAAACACCATTTTTATTATAATATTTATGATAAATATTATGATAAATATGTATCAAAATAATAACTTTGACAATCACCTTTACAAAAGTGAACATTTAAAAAAAGCCATTGTACCAATAATTCCATTTATTGTTTAATCAACCAACCATACAAAAACAATTTCTATTTTTTTAATTGACCAATCACATTAAAAAAATAAAACATAAACAGCAGCCATAGTAATCATTAACGAAATTCAAATTTCATATTCATACTAACTATTACATATCAGTCCTGATATACTGAAACTTCACTACACCATAACTAAAAAAACATCATAACATAACACTACTATGAGAAAAACCAAATGCATTTCTTTGCTCTGAAACAACTTCAATTTATACATGAACATTCACCTTCTTCCAAATGAAGCCTCTTCTTCACATTTGCCTTATCCTTATGCAACACACTGCCACTAGATAAACGCATAACATCAACAATGATTTTCTTTTCAATAAAACGAATATGCAGCAAAACTTTATTTGTATCATAATACAAATATATCACATTCTGACAATCCGCTCCAACTTGAAGTTTATAAAACCCAGAATTTTTTTAAAAAGATCCACATGTAACCCTAACTTAACAGCAGATTCAACTACACCAACAACAAATGGCTCATAAAAGTCAACAAAAGACGACATCTTCCTCTCAGTATCACCAATAGCTAAATAATGTTCACTTAAGAACATGATACTCAAAGGAAATTCCATCAAACCACGTCTCTCAACCCAATCATGTGTCTCAACCCACAAATTCCCATATAAAGCAACACCACAACCACTAACAGTAGATGCAGGTAACAGTATCTCCAAATACGCAGAAATATCACTTGAAGATTCATTCAAAATTAAACGAATAGAATTAGCTCTTTTATTTGGGATAGCATAGTGGACTTTTGCAGTATGTAAATCTTCACTGCTCAACACAACAGATTCGGCCATAAAAGGATAAAAGATAGGCTTTCCAACTAATTGGTATTTGGCTAAAGAATTATTCTATAATTCCATCGAAACACAAAGAGACTGAAAATTATCAAGATACGAAACGAATAATACAAAGGACAAATTAATAACAAAAACCAAACCCATATATATAACAAAAAAAAAACTTGAAAATTTTCAAATAATTTAATTCCAAAATCCATCGAACAACACAAAAATTAAAACACACTAACATCCAAATAAAACCGTTGTTCAAAAAAACATCTTAAAAAACCAAACGACAAACACAGAAACTAAAAAGAGAAAACGCTCATGCACTTCAATCGACTGTTTGCTTTGTGGATTTACAGTGATCTGAAGAGACTTTCTCCATTTAACATCCTATTTAATGCTTCAGCGAAACTAACACAACTTCATTTGCATTCAAACAACCTAAGTCGAGACGAAAACCCTAATGAACCCTAAAGCTCCTTAAACAAAACATGGTGGCACAAAGATCTATTCTCGAAAGACACACAGACAAATAATAAGAAACCCTAATAACAAACAAAACTTTGGTCAAACAAACCAAATGGAAAAGAAATCTACGGGCTTTTCTTTTGACTATATAAAATGCCCTTCTATTGTCCATGGGCTTTGTATCAAATATATACCTGGGCTTTTGTTATTCAATCATTTGAATTGAATAAATATACGGGCTTTTCTTATTCAATCATTTGAATTGAATAAATATACGGGCTTTATTCCTATTTTTTTTATCAAATTTAGTTTGTAATTTTTAATGCAAACCATTTTTTTAAATAGATTTCATGGAAAAACAATTTATAATAAAACATAAATTTCTTTTAAAAAAAATTCTTAAATTTTTTTAAAAAATCATAACAAAATTTTCATATACAAAATTTATTGAAATCTAATAATATAAAACTTCAAATTAAATCAACAATTTATAAAATCTTTCACAAAAATATACAATAAAAAAATTCCTTACCAACTCCATTTATACAATAAAAATTTTCATAAAAATTAAACTAATTTTTCCATACCAAATTTAAAAAATAAACTCATAAATAAAAATAAACAAAAATTCTAAAATTTCAAACCATGCAGAGAGCACGGCATCCAAACTAGTTTCTTGTAAAGTGATTTGACTAACTAGTTTTGTTTTCTCTAGTTCTATGGTGTCGGTTTTGTATTACTGCCAATCTGTCAAGCAGGCCGACCACAGACTTTCTACACTCTCCCTGCGGTTTGCTGGATTGGCCTGGTCTAGTTGTAGAAGTGCTCAATTTCACAGCCCACCTTCTATTTGCCTTTGAACGAAAAGGAAAAAATGATTATCAGTTGTCAATGAGGCCTAACCCAAAAAAGAGTGAAAACTGAAAAGTCTCTAGACTTGATTCAATTATAGAACTGTTAGATGAATTTATCAAGTTAGGAGTTCAAATATTATAGAATTTTTATTAGTTTTTTCGGATATACATTTCAATCAAAATTTATTTAAATTAGTTTATGTCTTCGTAATTATTTATCGATTATGATTATAATGTTGACTTCATTCAGTGCGTCATAAAGAGTGGTGGTGGCAGGTTTCTTCCTTACCCACATATGAACTTATCTAATATCCTAGTTAGAAAAAAGTTTATTTGTCCATAATTATGACCAAGTTTCTTATTACTATCTGAATTTTTATTTATTCTTTCTCAATATTTTGACTTTTATTTTTTCCTAATTTATCGGTTAACTTATTAAAAATTTAATCAAAATGTCAAAATTTAAAAAAATTCACCAAACATTGGAAGAAGTTTCTGATGAAAATGACAAAATGAAAAAAAAATTTAAGTTGAGATATAAATTAGTATTTGAGTTAAAACTATAAAATTCAACCACAGGCTCTTAAACTATGTATACTGTCCTCAAAAGAGAAGATGGCAATTAGAATAACAAAATTCCCTATAAAATTAACCAGTGAATATTTCAGTGTATAAAGACTGAAAAGACTATCTACGCCCCCCCCTCCCCAGACCAAAAAAAAACCTGAAAAGACATATTTTTACGCAAAGACATCTACTGCCTTGTAGATTCAAAGGTACCTGTATGATAACAATCAATTTCAGCTGCAAAGTTAGACATGTTTCATTTTATGTGTTTTTTATTAAATTTTTAATACTCTAATGTTCGAATTATTCTTAAATTTTCTAACATTGCAACTCAAATGTAATCACTAAATTATTTTCTCAATTCTCACTTTTAATTTTTTTTATAATATATAACATTTTATAAAATTAAAAATACATTTATTATTTTTTAATTATACTATTATTATTTGTAATACATTAAAATTAAAATTTTATTTTTCAACTAACTTCACAATTTCTTAAGTACTTCAATATTTTCCTCTTAAAACTTTAAAATCGTTATAACTTTCTCAATTTATATAGAATTTTCAAAAGTGAAACTTAGTTGAAATTGAAACAAACAAATACACCTTAAGTGTTTGAAACATGAGCTTGAACTTTGAATCATGGAAATAAACATAGTTAAACAACGTCACCTACTGCCTGTGCTATATATGGTTGGATATTTAATTGTATTTGTAATTAGCAGTGATCAAAATTAGTTGCCCAACAAGCGCACCCAATATGAGTAGTTAAAGAATCACTCTACTCCCATTTCCATGCTTTGTTTCATATATTACTTGCGAAATAAAAAATGTTAAATCAAATTTTATTTCATTTTTCTCCAGTTTCCTCTCCTTGTTATATATATATATATAAAGATAATATCCTGTGGAGGATATAATGCAAATCGCGGAATATAAAATGTAAAGACATAAATTAAACTCGTGATTTTATGGAAATATTGCTTATTTCAGATTTATTATTTGTCGTTGTACTATATGTTTTAAAGATAATAAAAAATACCAACTACGCAGTACAACATAATTTTTTTATTGGAATATGGATAAGTGCTTTAAACTTAAAAAAAAAAAAACTCATATTTTTCTCTATTATATTTGGTCACATTTGATATGATAGAAGTACGAATGACGTTGTAAATCAAAAACTTGTATTTTATTCAATTATTGAGTAATATCACCAAACTAACATTAAAAAAATACTAATTAAAAAAAGCTAATGTATATAGTGAATAATTATTCGTCAATATCCCATGACTATACAGCGGTGATTAAAAGCGGCGTGGTGGATTAGTCTACTTTCTGGAAGAGTATTTATGGTCAACCATATTGCAAAGGGAATTACCGTTGTTTTCGTTAGTGCTGTTAAGGTTGGCCATCAATGCACATGATTCATGGTATAAGCGTCTTTTTACTAGAAGGATATAAGCGTTAAATGTATCTACTGCTCAATTTCTCCCGTAATTATAAGGCTGGCGATATTGTCAGAGCAATATCCCTCCTGCCAACACAATTTTTATTTTATAGATAAATTTACTTTTTTTTTGGTCAATTATAAATATTTTTTAAATTTATATCTTATTTAAATTTATCTCACTCCTCACCCCTTACTCCTCTCTCTTTTCTATTTCTACTCTTATGTAATATTTTCTTTTCTCTCCTCTCTCCTATATAATATTTTCTCCTCTCTTCCCTATTTCTTCACTCTCCTCTCACGGTTTCCTCCTCTCTCTCTCCTCTTTCTCTTCTCTTTTCTCAACTCATAGGCCCTCTTTTTCTCCCCCCTTCTCTCTCCAATCTCCTCTCTCACCCTACCTCCTAATTTTCTTTCTCTGGTTTCTCACCCTACTTTCCCTCTAGTCATCTTTTGTCTCCCATTCTCTCTCATATTCCTCTTTTGTCCCCACCTCCAACTTTTTCATCTTTCATTCTCACGGTTTGGTCTCACGGTTTGGTGTGCACTACCTGGTTTACTTTTTTATGCACAGAAAAAAACTCCATGTTCACTCTTAAGGTGAAATTTACTTTTTCTTATAAATTTTAATTTTTGTGTTTTAATTTTTAATTCACTAAATTATTTACTAAATCTAATGTATGTCAATTATCAATTATTTTACTGAATCTAATTCTATTGGGAGTATAATTTAAAACTATGGGATTATTATGGTTGTGCCACTGATAATTATGCAAAGCTGCCTCTCCCTAGACCAGATTTGTAGGCTATTAGTGATTCGATCCTCGAAACAAAAAGCACCAAGTATCAATATGACATGTAAAAATGGTTTGTACACCTATTTCGATAAGTTCTTTTGTTTTCCATGTCTGAGAGAGCAAAAAGTATTCATATCAAGGGCTAACCTTTTGTATCTTGCCTTTTTCTTTTTATCGAGGATGTACTAGCCGGCTATAAAAGTAAGCAAGTTGACGTCTAAGTCCATTTTGGACATTGCCTAGCATAATGTGAAACGGTGAAGCTATATCCAATCAAGTAGAAGATCCTCAAGATCAAACTTCATCATTGACAAAGAAGAGTAAATTTATCTATAAAATGAAAATTGCGCTGACAGGAGGGATATTGCTCTGACAATATCGCCAGCCTTTTTATAATCCTCAAAGAGATTCTCTCAATTACTCTGGCACCTGTTTTTGAATTAAGATAGTACAGCATTTGAAAATAGTTTTTACTAGTTGGTAACTCCGTTTATTGGGTTTACCGTTCATAGAGAGAGAGTAGTGACAATATGAATATTTATTTAAATTGAAATATAATTAAATGAAATTTAATTCATTTACATCCATCTATTAAATAGACTAAATAAATAAATATAAATAGATTTTGAATATTCATTTATGAATTTATTTTTCATCATATAAATAAATATTTTTTAAAATTAAAAATATTAGTAGTTAGACCATATATTAGTGGAAGTCATAACTCAAATCAAATAAATAAAAATTTTATTTTATCACTCTACTCTTGTTGATTAAAAATATTAACAGTGAGACCATAGGGATAAAAATATACGTTAAATTAACTTTTTAACATATAATTAGATATTTTGGAATCCAATTGAATATCTATTTAAATTTGTTAAATTAATTAGATTTAAATAGACATCTATTTATATCCATTAATTTAATTTTAACTATTCATATTCGTTTATGAAATTAGACTAATTTGCATACTCATTAATTATAAACACAAATATATATATATATATATATATATATAATTTATCTACAATATTTGATGGATTTGGTCTTTACAAGGACCTTATTTTCATGTTTTTAAGATCCATACTGAATACGTGATTTTTTAAATATTATTTAAATTCATTTAAAATTTTAATTAATTAAATAATTAAATAAATAAATTAATAAAAATATATATGTATTTACTATTAATATATTGAATCTGAAGAACTTAACAACTAGTGCAATGCAAGAGACATTAAATCAGTACAATTTATAATGATACCGGATAGAAAATGACTGGAAAAATGATAATGAAAGAAAAGTGTGAAGATTTAGATTTCAACCTTAATATACTCGCTTTTGTATCTTTTTGGAAGCAACACATTTTCTTCTTATGGTAACTAGTACTCATGGTTTTGAGTGCTCACCCAAGGAATGAAGTTAAAGAAATTTAAAGCATTTTTTTTTCGAAAAATATAAATATATTTTAATATTTTAAAATAAAATCTATAAGATAAAATAAAATTTATGATACCAAAATTTCAAAAATTAATTGGTTAAAATAATGCACCTTTGAGAATCTTCTTTTCTTTTTATTCTTTTTCCTTTTAAGGTAAATGCAATATTTTTCTCTAATAGGGAGAGAGAGGTGTAGAAAAATAATTATAAGTATCGTGAAGATAAAGGGAGACCATCAATTAGATGGAGAGCGAAAGGGCGCTAAATATACTTGGAATCTTAGAGATACAAAGTGTAAACTCTTGAATTTTATGTGTATGTCTATAAAAAATGAATATGGAAAAACTAATATTCTGTGAGATTTCACAATTTTGGAACAAAGAAATAACTTTAAAAAAAAAACAAATATTGTTTGGGGGAGAAAAGTGCTCCGTCAATATCGCTAGCCTTAGTGGTATTCAAAATCAAGATGAATGCATTAAACAACTTAATAATTTATCTTGCAATGTGTTTACTATGATGCTCTGTCTATAGACATCGGATCTGGTGTCGTGTAATTTTAATACGAAAATTATGTAAAAATTTATGTAAATAATCACAATTACAAAACAATATTATTTCATTAAAATTAAATTAATATACTTAGTTTATTTTAAACTATTAGATTTTCTTTAAAAATAAATTTTATCGCCAGATAACCACACAATTTTAGTGGAACATTCATTGTTCTATTCTGTAGCCTTTTGAGACATAACCAGTGGGTAAGTGGTAAAGCATTGTTACGACGGTTAAGCCTCTATTCACATGATAGGGTACATTGTGCTTTTAGTATGAATGTGACCTCTTATACTGTGGTAGTTAGAGGTGGTAATCGTGTCGTGTTCGGGTTGACAGGTCCTTTCAATTTAAGATAATTACACTCGATAGGTTAATTCGAATACGACCCGATTAATAAACGTGTCGTGTCGTGTCGTGTCAACCCATTTATTTTCGTATCGTGTTCGTGTTATAAAACGGATTGACACGATTAGACACAAAAATTAAATAGATAATTACTAAATCTGTCAATCACGAATACCTACTAAACCTGCCAATCTGTGCATCATTACATAAAAAATCAAATCATATTATATAAAATTAAAAAACTAATAAAATAGTCCATAAAGTCATAAATAATCAATAAAATAACAAACCATCCCACTAAATATCTAGATATCTTAATAAATTCATAAGATTTAATTTTAAAAATCTAAACAAATGTAATTTTGCAATAAAATTTGATTGTTCAAAAAATTATTTTCTTTAGATATTTAAAACAACAATTTTGTCGTAGCATGTTAGAAATTTTAAAGAGCAAATGGAGAGTCGAAAACGAGCATGAAAGGAGGCTTGTCCTTGTAGGGTGTAATTCAAATTGTCTTTGTCTCAATGTCAGAAATAGCATAGTATACGAACTGATCAATCAATGCTAAGTGAACCTTACTCTCTGGTGAATGCACTCACACGAACTTCTTTTCATTCTATATTCGATTCGGCCTGATAAGCATATTACATACGCTATTTCCTAAAGGTCTAACCTTTCCCTTTAGACTCGCGTAAAGTCGTTGCTTACCAACTCGTAATGATATTATTATTATAGATATTAAATAATAATTAATTAAAAATAATTTATTTACTATATATCAAGTAAATAACCACATTAACATCATTTATTTTCTTTAAGAGGTTTCATATAATTAAACCAAATAAATACACAAACAATTTAATTAATTCATAGAATAAAATTTAATTTAATTAATTCATATAAAAAATTAAATTATCTAATTTTTATAGTAAAATTTGTAAGGTATTACAAAAAGTATTAAATATAAATATTAAAAAAAGTTTAAAGGGTTCACGGGTTGGAATATGTTGAACCTGTTTATGAAGTTAAATAAGTCGACATGTTTCAATTTGAACCAGCGAAACTCTAATCTTAACTCGTTATAATTGTGTCGCGTTTAATATTATCGACTCTAATGGTAGTAAAAGATTACTTTTATTTACTGCTTAATGAGATATATATCATAATTTACTCAATTTCAGTCACGGTCGGAAAAAACTACTTTAATCTATGATCGTAGTGGCTGGACGGTGCGTCCTCATGATAGGGTGCCGTCTTTTTTTTTTTTTTCAATGTCCCATTCTGTCAACACAGGCGCATTTTCAACGAGTGCAAGTCATGATTGTCCTGTACGCAATTTCAGTTTGACTTTTCCATCTCAAGAATGTCGCTACCTTCAGTCAAACTTTCCAGAGGTTGACAATTAACTGATTTAGCAATAATCATTTTTTTACTTGATAAGAAAACTCAAAATTATTATCTAAAAATACACTTTTAAATAAATTCTATTTTTGAGTAATAATTCGTAAACTATATAGAAAAAATAAATTATATTAAACAAGTTGCGTGCAATAAATTTATATATAAAATTTTTTTTGATTTTAATAAAGAATATAAAATTTACTCACACTAACTAACTAAACTAATTCAAAAAATATTTTTGCACTCATTGAAGCAATATATATAAGTGTGGGTGTATATGTACATTTTGGCAAGCCATTCTTGTCTCGTGCTGGAAAATAAAACAAAAACAAACGAGCACAGCATCGAAGAACCATCAAATGGCTATACTTTCAGGGCAAAGAATTATCTTCTTTATCCTTTCTTTCTGCTTGTTTTCAGTTTCTCATGGAAGGAAGAGTAAGCATGACAACAACTTTCGAGTTCGAGCAGTTAATCTCGGTGGCTGGCTGGTTACAGAAGGCTGGATTAAACCTTCTCTTTTCGACGGCATCCCTAACAAAGATTTCTTGGTTTGTGCATGAATCACCCGTTGTATACAGCTTTCTTTAGAAACCTTTTGCACTTATTGTTCATTTTTAAGTCATTATCTATCCCGATATAAGTTCTTTCAAATGTCATTTTTCCGTGCCATGCCATTATCTTACGTTTTACATTTGTGGTTCTTTTCAGGATGGAACTGAGTTGCAGCTTCAATCAGTCACGGTCGGAAAATATCTCTCTGCTGAATTAGGAGGAGGGTCGATCATCGTTGCAAATAGAACATCTGCTTCTGGTTGGGAATCATTCAAAGTATGCGAAACCTTAGCACAGATCGCTACAGTTTCAGTAGCTTAGTTAACAAGTTTTACTAGGTACAACTTTGATTTGAGTATATTCTTGGTGTTGTATGTTACAGTTGTGGAGGATAAATGAGGCAAGCTTCAACTTCAGGGTTTTCAACAAACAGTTTATCGGACTAAACAAGGCCGGTAATGGGACTGAAGTTGAAGCCGTAGAAAACGTACCTGGGATTTCAGAGACATTCGAGATTGTCAGAAGTCCCAATGATACGAACCGGATTCGAATTAAAGCAGCAAATGGATATTTTCTACAGGTTGGCATCAATTGATTGACATTTTCACGTCTCACATGTTCATAAGGCTGGAAGCTAATGCTAGCAGTTGACCACATTTTCTTGGAAAGTGGCCTGTAAACGGGGTTCCTTTCACGTAAGGAATGGCCAAAGAAAAGAATGCTAGAGGCGTGCGCTACAAAGGCTCTCATTCGACTACGATGGGAGCTTTTGGGACCATGCTAAAGTCCAAAAGAAAGCACAAGTTACAGAAGCTGTTCTTGCCTCGGACAAAATACTCATCTATGTTTTTGGACTCATAGCTTAATCTTATCAAGACACGGAGAATAATAATTCAAGTTTTAAATAGTTGAAACTGTTCCACAGAAATTACTTTTACTGAGTGGTAGTAAGGTATATCTTATTTTGGTTTTTCTTTTCCAGAAATTAATTAGATTTTTTCACTGAATTCAGGTGAAAACAGAGGAACTTGTGACAGCTGATTTCAAAGGAAACAGTAATGGATGGGGAGACGATGATCCTTCAGTTTTCATCATAAGAATAAGCGCAAGATTGCAAGGGGAATTCCAAGTCACCAACGGCTATGGCCCTGTCAAGGCACCACAAGTGATGAGGGTAATACATATATATTTTTTGCATATATTGACTTTGCATGAGCTTCTTTGTAAGATAGCATTCTAATAATTATATACTTTTTAATGTTAAAATATTTTTTAAGTATATTAAGAGTTTAGGAGAATAACATCATTATCCAGATATAAAATTTGTATAGAGACAATTGCATTGCATAAAACTCCTCATTTTTATTTTTTTTGCTAGAGAAAAGCCTCATTCCTTAAGAGAATTAATCCTACTGAGTTTGAATGAATTTTATTAGTTAGAATTCAAAAATTTATCATAAAATTGGATCGTCAAATAGTATCGAGTTTGAGAGGGGTCCCAAATGCAAATGTGGATTGTCTTCTTTTCAATCCTCTTCTAAAATTGGGTTCCGCATCCTCAATCTAGTCATCAAGTCAACTCTGCCACCAAAAAAATAATTGAACACTTTTTCATTTTCAATTAATAAATTGACTTTCCCATCAATAATTTATAAAAACATAAAAACATAAATTGAACTCAACACTTATAATTGGATAAGAAGTGTTTTTAATGAATTAAATTACCACCTTATTATTGTAATATCAAGACTTGCATGAATTTAAAGTAATAAAAGGGAGAGAGTGATAAACTACTTTTTTTTCTTATGTTTCTTCCAAAATGGTAGGGAATCCTGTTGAACAGTCTATATTAAACCAAATCCCACTCTTCCATCCCTACCCCTCTAAAAAACTCAATTTCAGATTAATGAATCCATTTCCTCTCTTTTCCTTTACTTCGAGCACCTTTAATCCAAATATGTTTAAGAAACAGAGAATTTCACAAATTATTTTTTTATCTTAAATTAAATGTTGAACTAATTTGACTTAACCTACAAATTTAGAACAATATTTGGTCAAATTTTATCTTATTTGAACGACAGGAACATTGGAGCACGTTTATAGCGGAAGGTGACTTTAAATTCCTATCAAACAACGGACTAAATGCAGTGAGAATTCCAGTTGGATGGTGGATTGCCAGCGACCCATCTCCTCCAAAGCCTTTTGTTGGCGGATCTTTGAAAGCTTTAGACAAGGCCTTCCTTTGGGCTCGGTTTGTATTTCTTTCCTTCTTCTTCTTTACTCCTCCATGCCAATGACGTCACAAACAAAAGACTACAACTCATTCGATGACATATGTACATTAATTAGAGCACATGTATGCCTCTGAATTAGCAAGATTGGGGTCAGGAAAGTGTACCTTTTGTTTACCTATCTTTTCAAGAACAGTAGCAGTAACATTTTACAGCAAGATTGACAAGCCAGCGAGACTCGGCTTGCAGGAAATATGGAATTAAGGTCATTATTGATCTACATGCGGCACCAGGTTCTCAGAATGGTTGGGAACACAGCGGTTCCAGAGATGGTTTTCAAGAATGGGGGCAGACTGATGAGAACATCCAGCAGACTGTAGCAGTAACAGAGTTCCTTACTGCCAGGTATATCCTGTGTCGTGGCCGGTTCTCAATTATTTATAACAAGTTGATTATACTTCTCATTCCGTACGATCGAAAATCTTTAAAAGTACTAAGAGTATGCTTGTGAAAATAATATAGGTATGCAAAGAATCCAGCTCTAATAGCAGTGGAACTACTGAATGAGCCTCTTGCACCGGGAGTTTCATTAAAAAATGTAACCACATACTACAAGGCAGCTTATGATGCCATCCGCAGACACTCTCCGACTGCTTTTGTAGTTTTGTGCAACAGATTGGGAAATGCTAATCCAAGAGAGCTCTTCCCTCTTGCCAGTGGCTTCACCAAACCGGTTATTGATGTGCATTACTACAACCTTTTCTCTGATGTCTTTAACACCATGACTATTCAGCAGAACATTGAGTTTGTCCAAACCAATCGGTCCGAGCAATTGACTCATGTCACCACATCCAATGGCCCTCTCACCCTAGTCGGTACGTGCTCGAAAGTTTCCTTCAAGCTGTTACTAATCTTTGTAAAGATCTTCCATAATTACAGTATGATATACTTCGAAAACATATACAATCATAGTGGGTGTGCATAACAAAATGTTCACAGAATGACGACATGATTTTGATATAATATGGTTTGTAACTTTCAGGTGAATGGGTGGCGGAATGGCAAATTCGAAATGCAACTAAAGAGGATTACCAGCAATTTGCAAAGGCTCAACTGGAAGTGTATGGGAAAGCAACATTTGGATGGGCATATTGGACTCTAAAGAATGTGAACAAGCACTGGAGCTTGCAATGGATGATCCAGAATGGCTACATCTCACTTAAAGCCTCTTAGATGGCAATTCAAATATTCATCATCCTTCTTCTCCATTTTTTTTTCTAGTTTGCCATGCTTTTGGCATCATATTTTATCATGCTTATTCGTTTTACTTCAAGGCATTTGAGGATTCTTGCCCAAGAGAGTACTCATTAATGTGTCTGCTTGGAAATTTCTTGCTAACTAGTACATTTAAATAAAATATGAATGTTTGAGTTTCAAATTCCAAATTATGGTATTTGAAATTTGAAATCGAATATTAAACTACAATGTCGTTGACCAAAGCCACTTCCATTTGTAGTTCAAGTAAGGGCTTGTTTGATCAAATTAAATTTGGCACACTACAGAGTAAATATTTAAGGTCCAAATTTTAAAATTTGATATTTGAAGGTTGAATCAACAAATATCTCATGATTATTATCATTGAATTCTGAAAATAAAAAATTTTATAGTTTAATTCTTTTACTTAAAAAAAATATTGAACATATACATTAATTTTCACTCCTCTTTATTATTAACTTTATAAGTATGACATTGGTAAAAATAAAATTTTAGAAATATTTTTTTTAATCGTTTCATAAAAATCTATACTGACTTTATTCATCCTTTGTTTTGGACCCAAAACATTAAAGTTTGATAACTTTCTCATTAGCTAATTATTTTAATTCATAAAATTTAATTAAATTAAAATTTCAAGAAGTTTATGAAATGTTTAATAATTTTCAATTTCTAAAAAAAAAATTGCTCTATAGTATCCGTTTAATAATCATTGATAAGGCGAATAGCATCTTTAGGTTGCAAACATAAGTTATTTTGTTTTATTTAAATTTATAACATAATCCAATGAAATTTTAAATAATTAAATAATAGTAAAACTTTATTATCAAACAAATTAACATAATATCTATTCAATAACATCTTTTATTAAATACATTTAATTTAATAAATACTTGATCATTTAATTTAAAAAATTTAATTGAATTATCAAATATACTTTAAATGTACGTTGCAACTTGAAGAATTTTTAAAACATAGATAGAGGGTTTAAGCAAGGTGCCATTGTTCCTTTTACGAGGATATGGAGGGCCTTGATTTTTCTATATATGTTTCTTGCAATCGAAAGGGATCACATGCGAAAATTACATAATTAGTTAATGGTCAAAATTAAAAAAGACAAAAATTTTAACTGTGTACAGGGATCAGTTGAGTTGAAGGTTGAAAATTACCATCTTGACAAGCACGAATGGAAAAGAATGAACCCTGCAGTTGTCTCAACATCTCATGGCTTTTCACTATAGCTATTACTCTAATTGTTGGCCAAAATTTCGAGTTTACTTTGGAGGTTAGATTGTAGCAGAGGAATGGATGACACCCGACCTTTTCTGTAGCATTTCCAACCATGACTTTCTCTCTGGTAAAATATTTTTAGGTTTCTAAAGAAAGAAATAAAATCTTCATTTCATTTCCGTAGCATCCTCTGCGGAGGGCTGAGAAGTGGCCAAGGAGGGACGGATCTACATGCAGCAATGCGGGGGCAATTGTCCCTGTGAAGAATTCCTTCAAAATCACTTCATTAATTGCCCACATATAATTATTATTTACCCCTTTAGCATTGTTCCACAATAACTTCATTAATATCTCCTAATGGTTATCTAATTAATCACGATTATCCGTTTTCTTTTTTCAAATTAGAGTTAAAAAAGCAAATTCTTTTAAAAAAAAGGTCAAAAATCAATATTTTTTAACTCTTTTTACATGACTTTTAAATATCTCCTCCCTCCCATCTTTTTGCTTTCAACGTACACAAATTGGCTTTCAAGGCAAAAATAATACATGTTCTAAACGAAGCAAGATTTTTCTTCCTACGGTTCCTTAAAAATAAAAAGTAAGGATTTAGATAAAGTAAGAATCACTATTTATAAATTCTTATATATTTGTTTAAAGAATTATTTTCTTTTGTTATATATCCAGAATATATTTTGCTTTATTAATAAAAAATTTTGTATTGCCCTGTTACCATTTACTTTTCATCCCACTAGAGTAATATTTGTTTAAAGACGAAGTTGCTTCTCTGCTTAAAGTTGTGAAATCTCATTAAATATAAGCTATCTAATTTTCCCTTTTGGCAGGCCAACCCATAACATTCAAGACTAATGAATTCTTCTCTCTCCCACATACTTTTTTTTTTTGGGCCAGCGATATTACAAGTAGAGTTGTATTCGAACACGAACGAACCAAGCATCACATTTTCGAGCTCGAGTTCGAATATAATCGAACGCTGTTCGAGTTCGTTCGTTTATTATTCGAGCTTGAGTTCGTGTTCGAGTTCGTTCGATTATTGTTTGATAATGTTCGAGTTCGTTTAAGTTCGAGTTCGAAAAACTCGATTAACGTTCGAGTTCGAATTGTTCGAGTTCGTTTATTTTATATTTTATATTTTAAAATTTATAAAAATAATAATTCAAATTTTAATTAAAAATAATTGAATATTATAATATTAAATAAATATATAATAATATTATTAATATTAATATTAATATTATAATTATAATATAAGATTTATTCTTAATAAATCTTAATATTATAAAATATAAATAAAATAATTAATAAAATATAATTAATTTAAAAATATATATAATATGTTCGCGAACGTTCGAATATGTTCGTGAACATATTCGAGTTCGTTCGTTTATTATTCGAGCTCGAGTTCGTGTTCGAGTTCGTTCGTTTATTAAACAAACGAGCCTTATTCGAACACGAACGAACTCGAACGAGCTTTTGTTCGCGAACATTCGGTTCGTTTACAACTCTGATTACAAGAGCAATTTTCCTCTTGTCAGAATAATTTTTACTCAAATAATATATTTAACCTTCATGCCGACTCAATAATATTCTCTAAATATTTCTTTTTGGCCTACGATATTGCCAAGCAATTTCTCTCTTGTCTGAGCAATTTTTGCTTGAATAACAAATTTAACTTTCTTTGTTCAATTCAAAATATTCTCCAAATATCTTTTATCTTTAATTTATCTCACTCATTTCTTCTCTCTTTCCTACATCTACATAATGTTTTCTTCTCTCTCTCACGATTACCTCCTCTCTTTTCTCTTTCTTCTCTCTCCTCATGACTCCCTTTTTTCTCTCCTGTCTTCTTTCTCCTCACTATAATAAAACAGGCTCCTACCAAAGTTAAATGATAACAAATCAACTACCCATTTTCGACTAAAGAAGTAACCGGTAAGGGATTTCCGACCACACTCATATTGGTAAGAAATGGGGTTGAAAATTTAAAAAATTAGATGATTCAATTCTTTAACTTTTATATTTTGGAGGTTTGAATTCATTTTCTTTTTTTTTTTCAAATTTTCAGGTCCTCTAACTATTATTTTTGTGCAATTTTGGTCATTTTTTTAGGGTTTCGTTAGTCAAACTGTCATCTAACTAACGAAACCCTAATAAAAGCACCAAAACGGTACAAAAATAATAGTTAAGGGACCTAACAAATTGAAAAAAAAAAAAGAAACCTAAACCTTCAAAATATAAAAGTTAAGAGACTAAATCAGATAATTTTTCTTTAAATAATAAAGAAATTAAAAAATCTACCTCTAATTTGGAAGGATTTTAGATGGATTTAAGATGAATTCTTGAAATTTTATTTTTAAAAATAATAAAGTAATAAAAGTATTTGTTGCAAATTTATCCAAAATTTAATTAAAATTTGGAGCAAATTTGGAATAAAATTCTTTAAAATATATTACTTAATAAAAATTAAAAATAAATTAATAAAAAATCTATTCCAACTCCATCCCAAATTTGGGATGGATTTAGCATGAAAAATTCTTATAGAGGAATCCATTCCAAATTAAAGGTGGTTAGTTAATAAAAAATTCAAAAAACAATAACAAAGAAATTATTCCCAACTTTGAATGGAATCGGGGATAGATTCTTTAGAAAAATTTATTATTTAATGAAAAAATAAAAGAAAAGAAAATTAATAAAAAAATCCAACGCAAATCTATCTCAAATTTAGGAGAAATTTTGGAACAGAATCTTAAGAAAAATTTATTATTTAATGAAAAATAAAAATTAATAATTTAATCAAGGAATATTACCAAAATTTAATTAATCTGCATTGTTGATGTTCTAATTTTGCTTTTAATTGATCCAATAAAATGATTAGTATAATCATTTTATTAATATATATATATATATATATATATATATATATTTAAATCTTTGATATGATACAAGTTAAATGAATAGATATGTTATTAATTTGATAGTCACATATTTGAAATTAAACAAATATCAAAATGTAATATTATTTAAATATTATGATAAAATGACAAATTATATCTGATATGACTAAAATTTAATATATTTTTTAATTTTTATAGAAAATCTAACAATTAAATTATTAATTTGTAAAACTTATATATATTTTACAAGTATACTTGGAAAATTAGTCGATTTAATTCTTTAACTTTTATTTTTGACGATTTTGATTTTTTTCTTTTTTCTCAACTTTTTAGGTCCTCTAATTATTATTTTTGTACCATTTTGATCCTTTTATTAGGGTTCTGTTAGTCAAATGACGATTTGACTAACATCATTTAACGTCATTTGACTAACGAAACCCTAAAAAAAAGGACCAGAATTGTATAAAAATAATAGTTAAGAAACCTAAAAAGTTGAAAAAAAAAGAAAAGTGACCTAAACCTCTATAACATAAAAGGTAAGGGACTGAATCGGCTAATTTTCTTTAGAAATTTTCATCAAACATATATTTTGGTAAGAAAATATAGTTACATTTCCATCCAACAATCCTTTTTTTAGGAAAATATAGATACATTTCTAGATACATTTCTGCCCAACATTTATTTTGGTAGGAAATATAACTATATTTATGTCCAACATATATTTTGGTAGGAAAAATAGCTACATTTCCGTCCAACTTATATTTTGGTAAGAAAATATAGTTACATTTCCAACCAAAAGTTTATGGGTAAGAATAGTAGCAAAAGCTTTACTACCAAATTGAGATGTCATAGGAAAATAATAAAATATTTCCAATCAATGTTGTTCTGGTAGGAAAGTAAAAATGCATTTCCGACTATATAATTATTTGGAAGGAAATGAAAATAAAAAATTTAAATTATTCATCTTTTTTCTTCACATAAATATTTGTTTCCAACCAAAATTAATATTGGTTGGAGTTTAAAATATGTTTTTTCGACCATTCTAAAATTTAGTAGGAAATATGAATTAATTCTCTAACAAATTATTTTATTTCTCAGAGGTGGAAATTAAATTTATAATTGAAACATTTTTTTTTTTTGCTTGAAGAAAATGTAATTTTTGACCAAGACTAATTTTGGTAGGACTTTAAAATCTGTTTTTCCGACTATTTTGAAATATGCTAGGAAATATGATTTACGTCTCCAAAAAATTATTTTTCTTCTCGGAGATGGAAATTAAATTTATAATTTTAATTTTTTCTTGAAGAAAGTGTAATTTCCGACCAAATGTAATTTTTGGGTCGGAAATGGATAGTTATTTTCTAACTACTTTTAGTTGAATATTTAATTAATTTTTAAATTTTTGGCTAAAAATTTAATTTAATATATTATTTAACTTAAAGTATATGTTCCAACCAATTTGTATTTGGGAGGAAACTTAAAAATAAAAAAATAAAAATTAACCACATTAGTATTGGTATAAAATTAAATTTTCAAAATTCATTCTTAATTTTTAATTCAATTGAAAAAATATAGTTAAAAAATGAACATAGCAAAATAATTTTTGAAGAATTTTCCTAAAATATTAACATGTTGTTGGAAACTAATTAGTATTATTGGATAAAGTATATGTTGTATTTTTGTCATTTTGTGCTATTTACATTTGACTACAAAAAGAATTTTATCAAATGATCTAATGAAAAAATAGTTGGTATATATCTAGACTTTACTTTTTAAGAAATAAATAAAATATGAAATGAGGTATCATTTTGAATTTAAAAAATTGAAAGAGGTACATCCTCCGTTCGAGTTTGAATTTCATTTTCGACTTGATCAGAAAATTATTCAATTATTCTTATTTAGTTGTGATTAGTGGCGGGACTGTATGAGTTGGTGAGATGTAATTCTTTTAAATTAAGAAGATTGTTAGAAGAATTTTGGATGAAAAATATGTGTATTTTAGGGAAGTGAACATTCAATTCTAGACATCCCAAATTAGAAATATGGATATGCAATTCTCGATAGAGGGAGTTTTACTTTTTCTTTTTGAGTTAAATAATTCATATATTCATTTAGTCATTCCGCCAAAATCGAATGTTTAAAAAGTTAAGGTACGATGTAAGTCTCATAAAAAAGAATCTACAAGTGCAACTTTTGTGCGAACTTACTTCAAGAAATGATTGTAAGGCCACAACAACATAGAGGTTTGCTAGAGAATATTCAGGAATCTAGCAAGCCATGCCCACTCATGAAATTCCATGCAAGTTTTGGATTCTCTCAACTTCTGTCTGCCAAAATCCACAACAAGGGCGTTATGTTAATAGAGAGATATAAATGGCACAAAATTTTTTGGTCACGAACAAAAGTTAAAAAGATGTCACCCTTTCCACGTTAAATTTCTAGGGTAGTAAATACAAGATAAATAAACTTATACCAAGGCTGCACAAAATTTCACGTATGAACCTTATTGCTCTACAAAACTCTTGGTAGTACTTTCAATCATTCCATATATTTCTTGGTAACCAATTGCCTTGTAGTATGCTTCAGTGGACTTAAATGCTGTCCGAAGCCATAAAATGGTTCAAATTGAATGAGGAAATCATTGCCAGCAGTGCTATGACAAAGAAACTAAACAAGATTCATTGCGAGGAAACAAAAAAAAAAAAAAAAACATCAACAGACTAACTAAGTTTGGACTTCCTAAATTTTTTAACTTCGGGGCTTTCCAACGATTGAAAAGATTAAGTAGAAAAAAAATTCAATTATAGAAAGAGAAAACAAGAAAAGAAAAAAGTTCTTTTAACATTCTATAGTATAGGCAATATCATTAGAATAAGATCCTTGAAACCAATGCATTAAGTAGGTCCTAGCAAAATTATCATTCACAATAATCTGAAAAGATAAATCACAATTATCTTTGAGTAATTATGTGTTTGGGTACAATATAAATGCAAACTCTATTCAATTGGGCAACAAAGATATCCATGGCAAGTGGCACTTGCACTTGAAACAAATAAATACTACCGTAAGGTGTAGATATACACATGCCCTTAATATTTTTGCTAATCTCCCATTTAAATATGGTTCTATAATAATGTGCTAAAAAGCGTAAAAAATAGTGGTTATGATTTTAGAACAAATAGAATGGTTTTACAATAATACAATTGAAATATAATTGAAGATAATTTTGAAAAGCCATGTGGAGAAGCATGGAAGAAAATGCTCTGATAAAGCGACATAAGAATGCATGTGGCAGAAATTAGCTAACCTACTTGAGCAAACTTATATGAAGCTACTTTATTGGACAGATTACTTAACACTAGCTCCAAATGTACTCATTCACGTAAAAGAAGGAGGATGGCATCTCTAAAACATTTCTTGAAATCAAATCATGCATAGATATTACTGTTGTACATTTGCAATAATAGGGTACAACAGGCACAACATGCTTTGGGAAGGATCAATTTGTTGTGAATGATTGCTCAAACTCAAATAGGCATTTCACGAGTTAAATCTTGATTGTGGATAGATTCAACTTGGGAAGGTATGGATCTCCATGTGCAATAGAAAAGTAGAATTGGGCATCAATGATTATTCAGTTGTGAGAGACAAGATCTAATATTTCTAAACAGTGAATAAAATCAATTCATACAATTCAACAGATTGAGTTTTTAGGTAAAATAGTGACTTATGATTTCTTTTTATTTTTTAAGAAATATAATGATAAATTATTATGATAAACTAACATGTAGTGCCAACACTCATCTAGAATTCTTCAAGCAGCAGTGATTGAAGAGAAGAATGCTGAAATGTAAAATTTGTTGAATTCCAATAAAATATTTGTAGAAAATTACTAAAACTTGTCCATATGCTATGGTATAGAAAATTTTATAATACCAATACCTAACTAAGAAAGGAAACTAGATTAATTATAGCAGTCAATAGAAATGACAATACAAAAGTAAGAACATTCATGAAATGTAGCATGAAAACTAATCAGAAATAGTGTTTTTATTTTGTCTTTTTTTTCTAGATTGGTATTGCAACATGGATTAGGATAATATTGCAATGGCCTAGGGAAACAGGAGAAATCAAGCTAACCTAGTCAAAATTTGACTAGTGATACAAAACCATCACAATTACATTTTTGGACAAGCAACCAAGATGAAAACTTTCAGATTGCCAAGTAATGAAACTCCATAAAACATTACATATTAGAGAGATTCTACATAAAATATAGAAATTACTTTGTTTGAAATACCCACGTATGAGAAGCAATAGCATCATTCTAGTGAAGCAACAAACTGAAACTTTCCATCCCAACCACTCGAAAATAGTTTAAGAATTAAAAGGAGAAAGAAAAAGAAAGTTTCTGGTAATACTTTGCAAGGCCTATTCTTTTTGTTTTGTCCTTTTGTTTTCGATAAGCTAATAGCTAGTAGTTTTTCACTA
This sequence comes from Voacanga thouarsii, assembly GCA_026120185.1. Classification (NCBI taxonomy): domain Eukaryota; kingdom Viridiplantae; phylum Streptophyta; class Magnoliopsida; order Gentianales; family Apocynaceae; genus Voacanga; species Voacanga thouarsii. The sequence goes on along the minus strand of JANUWF010001102.1, from coordinate 3,979,607 downwards.
TTTCTTTTGAGTACAAGATCGGATATCTTGGACTTACTACTTACTATAATGTACCTCTAATGCAACAAAAAAAAAAAAAAAAGAAAAAAAGAGTAAAGAAATACTCATCTGCCAAAAAATTTCTGTGGAAGAAAGGAGAGAAGAGATAGGAAATCAACTTTCTGATCAGTTGAACACATACAAAATTCTATTAAAAATGTTGTACAAAAATACAACTTGTTGAGATACACAAAAAAGTGGATACAAATTCAAGGCTTCACTAACCAATTCAATCTAAAGAAGAAGAGGAATTAGGAAAAGCATATTGCAATTTCAAGAATAAAACAATGTGAAAATGATAGATTTAAGGAAGAGTTAAATGGAAAATAGTTATATTGAGCTTATGGATTTAGAAGTAGTAAAGTTCAAAATGTCAAAGGTAACTAGCAAGACTTCGAGGGCAAAGAAGTGCAAAACAGTGACTCTATGCAATAAAAATCTATTCACTGTAGAATTCAACTGTTCTTAGTTTAGTCATAAGTGACATTTTCCTGATTTTCTCCTCCAAAAGTTGCAAATGCATGAGCCTTTCTCTATTGTCGATTATGAACTCAAATATAGGTGTAATAAATGTAAACTTCCATCATACTAAGCAACTGAGAGAAATTGCCCTAAGAATCAATCTAGTTTTGGTGAAAGGCTCCTTAAGTTGGTTAAAGCTTTTCAGGCTTTTGCTTTTATTGATTCAGCTCTGAATATCTTCCTTCCTCCAACCTAGAACATTCCTAGTTTTATAAAAGTTGGTGTACTAAGATAATATAAATATGAATACTTGATCTTCAATATGTAATTATATATAAAAAATGTTCATCATAAAATGGTTTTTTTTTTTATATTGGGTATGTTCTTAAATTATATGAGACGAGACTCATTAATTTTGATCTAAGATTCATATTTCCACTATAAAAGACGGATGCATTTGCTACAATTAATATGTGGGTTGGAGGATGTTCATACCTACTCAATTCCAACTATTGATATCTGCAACATCAATTTCTTCAATTTGATTGCTTAAGCTGAACTTTATATTTATTTGTTTGTTTTTGCCTATTATTTATATTATGTCTTTGTTTTTGAACTTTTTTATTTTTATCCTTTTCAACTAAATTTTTGGTTCTTGAATCAGTGTTCAAGTTGAATATACCTGCTAGGAAGAGGAGTAAATAAAACCTAGAATGAATATACCTCTTTGACTCCACAGTGCAGAGCCATTCTCTAGAAATTAAAACATGAAATTCTAAACTAAGGGATTGTTGCTTACGTCTTCCTCATGTGAGTCCTCATTTGTGTTAGAATGTATGTCCTTTTAGACTAAATTTCTAATATATTTTTAACTTGTATTAATAAAATTATTTTTCTTAGAATTTTTTTGTGATTTTTTTTTTTATATTTGTGTACAATTATATTGAAAAAAACACATTATGTTTAAGTAAATGGTTTATGTGAATGAAAGTCTTTCACAGTAAGGTATAAACCATGAGATACTTAACACATAAACTATTGTTCTTAATTGGATAATGAGAATGGGAATCTCATTATGGCATGATTATTATGTTATGAATTCCAAATAAGGAATGTCTTACATTTAGCCAATGAGTAGTCTACTCATTTCATAACACAAGCGTATTTTGAATACATAGAACTGAACTTGTAGTGGTAATTTCTAAAGTATTATTTGATAAAAATTCAGACTACTACTGCTACAACGTGGACTTGTACTCTACAACTTAAGTATAAGTTGGTGGTAAAACGAAATTGAAAGTGTATGCTTTGATATACTGTAGTTGATATTCTTGAGAAGGACCAATATACTTGTATGTTGGATATATGTGACTAATTAGTCATGACAGACTTGTACAAGATAGTGTCTACATTATATTGCCCCTTGTGATTGTCCGAGTGATCTAATTTTCCAAGGCCTTAGGGAACATGACTCGGATATTGGTTTTAGAGTAACTCCTTTGGAAAGCTGAAATATTTTAAGAAGTCGTAGATCATTGGATTGGAAGCCTAAGAATGGTAGGTGCCGTTTGGAGAGGTGTTAGTACACTCTTTCCTCTCTAAATGAACAGCGATGTGTAGAGGAGTATGTTAGTCATTTTACCTGTGAGTCGAAGACATAGCTAACGCAGCATTATCCTTGAAGTCAATATTTTCTTACGGTGATATTAGGAAATATTTAAAATACAAAATACAATTATTTATATAGTAATGGTATTTTATTTATTTTAGTAGCCAAGACGATGTGTCTTTTTGGTCCTTAGAATAGCTCGTAAGTCCTAATTATTTTAGGTTAAGGAAATGGTCATAATGGAAAAAAGATTTTATTTTATTCAGAGAGTCTAATTTATTTTTTGGACTAGAATATAATAAAAGGAATGAGTGAAATTAAATTTATTATCTAATTTGATTGGTTAATTAATTATTCAGGGCCTAAGCCTAGATCGAATAATTAAAAAAATTAATTTGGGCTTAAACTAGTTAATAAAAGGCTTAATAATTATTTTAATTTATTTGAGTTTATTAATTATTTATTGAGTTATTTTAATAGGTTTAGAAAATAAATAATTAATGGTTATTATTTTTGGACTCATTGGGTCCAAAGAAAAACAATAAATTATTTTAACCCAATAGTCTGGACTAAAGGGTTTTTATTATTCATGGTACAGAAGAGTTGGGGATTATCCAAATCTCTTATGTTGATAACCTTCAGATGTTTAAAATATCAAAACAACGAGGTTGGGTTATCTGAGATGTGAATAGGAGCCGTTGTGTAAAAAAAAAAAAAAAAAAAACACACGACACTGAAGAAAAAAAAAACCCAGAGTTGGTCTTTGTTCTCTCTCTCTCTCTCTCTTTCTCATTGTGCTCTTTTTCTCTCTTTTCCATCTTCTTGTTTTTGCTAACTAATAGTAAAGGATCAAGAAGGGCTTGCCCTTGCCTAGGTTGTTTCACCAACATAAATAGGAGGAGGAATATTCTAAGAAGCAAAAAGTTTCGTGTACATACTAAGAAGAAGCCAACGGATCGCTGGTTTTTCGTTGAAATTGTCGTCGAGACATGTAGCTGCTTCCGTGGTTGGTGCCTCATTTTTTTAGCCAAACCAGAAAAGGACACATAAAGGTTTTAATTTTGACCTTTCGCTGTGCTGTGTCCTTGTTTTTCTAAGTCTTGTTTCTTGCGTGCATGTCGTCTTTGTTTTTCGTTCCTGCAATTTGCCTTTTCCTCTCCTTTATCATGTTCTTCATATCCTGGCTTTAGATATTTGTTCCTATCATTAGAGGAGAAAGGAAAGAGAAAATATATAGAGAAGGAGATTTCTGTGTGAGAGAAGAGAGGAGAGAGAGAAGAAAGAAAGAAGAGAGGAGAGAGAAGAAAATATTAGGAGGGGAAGGAATGAGGAGAGAGGAGTAAGATAAAATTAAAAAGGAAAGAGATTTGGAGAATATTTTGAGTAAACAAAAAAAGGTTAAATTTGTCATTGGGACAAAAATTGATTTGGTTGGAGGGAAATTGCTTTGGCAATATCTCTAGCCTTTCTTTCCTTCCTAATTTTATCTTATTCCTCTCTCTTCTTTCCTTCTCTCTCCTCTCTCCTTTCACCTCTCCTGGTTCCTCATTTCTCTTCTCTTTTTCTTCTTTATTCTCGCTTCTTTGGTATCATAGACATATTTCAAGACTATTATATCACTAAAAAGCTTGAGCATGCATACAAATCCCTCCAATATGATCCAAACTCAATATCAGTTGTTGATCTAAGACATTACTCCAGATGATTTTGTGATCACATATTTAAAGCTTTTGTTGAAGACACGAGAACTAGAAGGATCATATGTTTTAAGGTTCCAATTTCTTCCTATCACATATTGCAAGGTTCAATTTCTTCATTTTGCCTTGGAGCAACAATTTGTTAAGATGCCATAGATGGAGCTTGCCACAAGACAAGGCTGCAAAGGAATCTGCGTTGTTTGGAAATAACTTTTTTGGGGGATCACTGGTGTTACCATGGCCATACTTCAAAGAAGAGAGAAGAGAGAGAGATTAGAAGGGAGAGAAAAAAAGGGAGGGGGAGAGAAAAGAGGGGATCGTGAAGAGAGAGAGACGAGAGAAGAGAGAAGAAAGAGAGAAAAGAGAAGAGAAATGAGTGAATCGTGAGAGGAAAAAGAAGAGAGAAAAAAAAGAGGAGAGAGGAGAGAGAAAGAAAGATTCCCTAGGAAAGATGTGAGAGGCGAAGTGAGATTAAATTAAAAAAGAAAGAGATATTTGAAGAATATTATTGAATTGATTAAGAAAATTAAATACGTTATTCGTGTAAAAATTACTCTGGTAGGAGGAAATTGTTCTGACAATATCGTTGGCCTATCCCCCCCCCCCCCTAATTATCACCTTATTAATTTCACTCCCTAAATGATGTGTTAATTGATCATAATTAACTTGATTATTTAAAGTTAAGGAAAATGATCATAAAAATGCCAAGTGTAAAAATGGGAGGAGATTTTCTCCCCTTTCCCAACTCCTCTTGTTCCAAGAGAAAAAAAAAAAATTAAAGAAAGAAGAAGAAATAATCTTTTAGAGTTTGGATTTTGAGTGTGCGTCGATTCTTTTTATCTTTTATAATAGTGCATAATTATCTCAAAAATGAAGAAAAAATATACGAGAGAGAGAGAGAGATAGGCATTGTTGAAATTTGGGGTGGAGGGGAGAGGGGGAGGAGTGAAGAGAGACAAAATACAAGGAGAGAGTCGGGGAGATAAATACGGTTGGACTGTTAGAGATAGAATAGTGTAAGCTCTTGAATTTTATGTGTATGTCCATGCAAAAAGAATATTAAAAAAAAAAAAATCCATCTTTTGATAAGATTTCACACCTTTGAACAAAAAACAACTTTAATCTTTTAAACAAATATTGCGCTCTTAGGAAGAAAAATAAAAAAAAAGGAGTGTGGAGTCTTGTAATTTATAGGTTCAAGTTATGCAGCAAATTATGAACACACCTTATAATGTTATGCACAGTAGTCATACTTTAGCGCACAACTTTTTTCTATATAAAATTTTGATATGCAACTATTTTATATATAAGAGAATTAAAAATTTAGAATCAAGATACTAGTTATATAAAAGATGTGTTAGATAATAATATTATAATTTTTAAAAAAGTTTGTAAAATATAAAGTTTAAAAGAATATTATTAAAAATTTTAATTTTTCTATGAAACAAAAATTTAAAAAGAAAAAATCTCCATATTCCATCTCCCCCACACACCATTAGGGATGGAAATGGGTCAAGCCAAGCCAAACTTTGACTAAATAGGCTTAGGCCTGTATTGTAGGTTTAAAGTTTGAGCCTGTTCTGTTAATTTATATAAGGGTTTTTTTTTTTTAGACTTAGGGTGAGTTTGGTTGGAGTGAAAGTGGGAAGAAAAAGGGGAGGGGAAGTAAAATAAGAAGTAAATGTGTGATTTACTTAGTTTAGTTGGAGTGATTAGAGGGGGGGAAGCATATGTGGAAGGGAATTAGATCCCTTCCATGTCAGATTTTTCTTCCTCTCCATTTTGGAGGGTTTGGGAAGTAAATGAGGGTTAAAAAACCCTCTTGTCCTAGGGTATTTATCTTATTACAATTCTACCCTCTATCTACTATCTGAGAATCAGCCACCTCAAACTTCCCCATTATTGGAGTTTGGTCGACAGAGAAGATCGAAGTTGTGGTTCAAGCTCGCTTCATCGCCGATTCACCTTCGCTGCTTCAAATTTGGTTTGTAATCACATTCTTCTTCTCTTTGCTTTTTCTTATTCACCTTCGCCGTTTGCTGCAGGGTACCATTTCTTTTTTTCCATTTCACCGATGCTCATTTGAACCTCCACTGCCACTGTGATTTTTTGGTGCATATGTCTGCTGGAAATTGCCTAATGTGCCAGTGGAAATCGCCCAATCTTTAGATATCTTTTCCCCTCTCTGTTGTCCATCTCAGATGTCCATCTCTTAAAGCCTGTCTAAATTGAGTAAATTGGTATGCTGCTGGTAAATTGTCTAAATTGTCACACAACACCCTCTCAGTGGCAGAATGTTTCAATGCTTTTAGGATACTAATGATCTGCAAATAAAATCATCATTTTTCTTTAATCTCTTATACCACCGGAGATAGAATCCTAAAAGAAGTGACATCACCATAACTGCTATTCCTTCTCCGGTGAGCCCAAAAATCAGAGCATAATGTTTCTTGCCCAAAGAACTCTTCTTGGTATAAGTTTGAAGATCAAGAATACATGGGATGGCAGCATCACTTTGAGGCCCAAAATGATTGATGATATCAGCAGCATACCATCTTAATCACAACAGTTGACTGGTTAATTGATTATTTTTTGAGTTCTTTAGCCTATATTGAGGGTTTTGTTAGAGTTTTTTTGGGTTTTATTTTGGAAGGTAGAGGCATTTTTCTGCCTCTGTCTCTGCCATTTTTCTGTTTGGCCCTTGCATATTGATATATTCGCTTCTACTAATAGGTTAATGTACTATTAAAAAGTTCATCTATTATTTTATTTTTCAATATGTTTCTACATGTTATAAGGTTTTCTTGGTTTTTTATTATTACTTGAGGATGCAGTCTTTTGCTACATGTTTGCACAAGGTTATCCAGTCAATTGAGTATACCTACATTGATTTTTTTTTTCTTCCTTTTTTTTGGGTTGGGATTGGGGGATTAGCTCTGTGGATATAAGCCTCATTTTTTCAGCTCTGTGGAAATTCTATAATATAGTAAGAGGTTTATGGTGTAATGAGTCGTAATCATGGCTCTAACTCCAGTCATTAAAGTGATTCTTGGCTCAATTGCCTTTGCAATTTTTTGGGTGATGGCGGTTTTCCCTGCAGTCCCATTTCTACCAATTGGTAGGACTACAGGGTCTCTTCTTGGGGCTATGCTTATGGTCATTTTTCGAGTCATAACTCTTGAACAAGCAAATGCTGCTATTGATCTTCCAATTCTTGGCCTTCTGTTTGGGACAATGGTAGTTAGTGTCTATCTTGAAAGAGCAGACATGTTTAAATACCTATGGAAGTTACTTGCATGGAAAAGTAAGGGAGCCAAGGACTTCCTTTGTCGAATTTGTTTGATATCTACAGTTTCCAGTTCTCTTTTCACCAACGATGCATCTTGTGTTGTTTTGACTGAATTTCTATTGAAAATTGCTAGGCAACATAATCTTCCACCTCATCATTTCCTATTAGCCCTTACTTCAAGTGCAAATATTGGGTCTTCAGCAACCCCAATTGCTAATCCTCAAAACTTAGTTATAGCTGTCCAGAGCAATATCTCTTTTAGGAAATTTATGTTTGGAATTCTCCCTGCCATGCTTGTGGGAGTTGTTGTCAATGCTGTAATCCTACTTGCAATGTATTTGCTATACTTTCTGCAAATACTTTTTTAGTTGCAAGACAAAACTAAATATAGAAACGGACAATGATATGCGGCCTATATTTTGAAAAGAGGAACTGAAATGCCATTATAGTAGCTAAATGACATCATTTTTCTGCTGTTTGCTGCAGTTGATAGTTAGTTGGAATGATCTTGAAAAACACTTCCATGGAAATTTGCTGAAATTAAGCAGTGATATAGAAGCAAATTTCAATTTCAGCAAATTTGAAGAGTGCATGTGTTTTGGTGAATTATTTGGAATGGGTTTTTGCTTTGCAAATTTGAATAAGCATGTCTTTTTTTGTTTTTTATGTTGAAGTTTGCTTTGAATGCTTATATGTATGCTGTCCATGTATATTGTTTATTTTATATCTCTTATGTTGACTTTTTTTTTTCCTATTGGTGGAATTTCATTATTTATGAATTAGATGGATATGCCAAATAATGGGACTGGATTAGATGCTTCAATAGAGGATTATGATTGGCAAGGTGATGAAGATAATAATAGTTTGATCATTTTAGGTGATTGTGAACGAAGATATCGAATAGCTGTGGTTCAAGTTCTATGCTTTGCTGTCCAAGCTATTCATTTGTTTGGAATAACCACTGAATTAATGTCTATAGAGCGAGATCCCAATCTAGAATCACAAGAAGTAAGTATAAAAAGAGCAAGGATTCACAATGAATTGATATATGATCTTAGCACTAGTAACTATGCAAAGGATATAATTAGAATGAGGCCTCATGCTTTTCTAAGATTGTGTGAGATACTTCGAGGTACTGGGCAGTTACAGGATAACAGGAATTCAATAGTGGAAGAACAAGTAGCTAAATTCTTGTGGACGCTAAGCCATGCTACTAAGCAGAAAAGTATCCGGTTTTTCTTTCGTCGATCTACTGAAACAGTTAGTCGTCATTTTCATGCTATCTTAAGGGCAATTGTTTCACTTGAAGATAATTTTTTTAGACAACCTATAGGGAGAGATGTGGCACTTCACATACAAAATAGTGGCATATTTTATCCATTTTTCGAGGTATAGAGAAAATTATACTTATTAATCTACTAAAATTTTTGTATACATTATATAAAAATGGTATAAGAAATCAATAATTCCTTTGAAATTTTGTTTAACTTGCAGAATTGCATAGGTGCAATTGATGGGACTCATATTCGTGTAAAAGTGTCTAAGTATGATGCACCAAGATATCGTGGGAGAAATGAATGACCAACTACTAATGTTTTGGTAGCTTGAGACTTTAATATGAATTTTACTTATGTTTTGCCTGAGTGGGAGGGGACTGCATCCGATTTAAGGATTTTGAAGAATGTTTTAAATAGAGAAGATAGTCTTAAAATACCCCGAGGTAAATGCATATGAATCTTTAGTAGTTTATTGTTAACAAAATAATAAATTGAGAATCTTATTAGGTGGTCTAACTTTTCTATAAATTAAAGTCGTAGGTAAATTTTACTTAGTCGATGCTAGATTTATGTTAAGGAGTGGACTTATTATACTGTACAAAGGAGTTCGATATCACTTGAAAGAATATTCTGCACATCCACCAGAAAATGTAGAAGAGTTGTTTAACCTTCGCCATGCTTCACTTCGCAACGTTATTGAGAGAGCATTTGGAGTTCTTAAAAAACGTTTTCCAATCATTGGTGGTGGCCAAGCTGCTACTTATCGTGTGGATACACTCACAGATATCATATTAGCATGTGCTATCTTACATAATTTTTTATTAGGAATTGATCCTGATCCCCAAATTTTGGATGAAGTAGATCGTGAATTAATGGAGCAAGAAATTGATATGGAGTATAATACTGAAGCTACTCAGGATGCTGACTATAACCAAGGTGCAAAGTTAATGGATGAAATTAAAAATCAGATGTGGGCAGATTATTTAGAGAATTGTTAATGCAATTTTTATGTTCATTTCCAAGTTTTTGTTGTATTTCTAATTTATTGGACCTTTCATATTTGTTATTGTGGCATTTTTATATTCTAAGTATATTTTCACTTGTCTTATTTATTTCATTTCCATTTCTTTATTGTATAATTGATGTTTCTCAAATACACCATATTGAATTGTTGACTAAATTGTATGTCTGGATGGGGAGGCCCAAAAAACAAAATGTTGAAGGAGAATGTTCTAAAGGTACAAAATTGACTTGGAAGGATGAGATGGATTCTATTCTTCTTGATGCATTTATAGAGGAGCAAGAGAAAGGAAATAGGGTTGATGGAACATGGACCACACATGCTTATGGTAACATAGTGAAGACTTGTAGCGAAAAATTTGGGTTTCTTATTGAAAAAGAGCATGTTAAGAATCGTCCAAGGATCTTGAAATCCAATTTTGAAATTTGTCATGATCTATTTTATGGGAGTAGTGGATTTGGTTGGAATCCTGAAACCAAATTATTGGAAGCCGATGCACAAGTGTGGAAAGATAGAATTGAGGTAATTTTCTTATATATTAATATGCGCTTCAATTTTTTGCCAATTCTCTACTATAAATCTTATCAAGTTGATATGTACATGTTTAATATGTACAGGCAAACCCAACAATTGGAAAATGGAGGTATCATCCAAATTCCCATTATGATAAAATGGAGCTGCTTTTCTCCAAGGACCATGCAACTGGAAAAGGAGCTAGAAGTGCTAAGGAGAGGCTTCGTCAATGGGAAAGAGAAGAAAATGTTACTCAGAATGATGAGTCTATTGGTGGTAGTGATTCTTATGAATCTTTTTTAGATGCTATGAGTCCAAGTGATACTCCTAGCCCACGGGATGCACCATGAGGTACTAAAAGGAAGGCTGCCATGATGGAATTGCTTGAGAAACAACTTGAAGTAATCAATTCTGGAATGAGCGGAGTTGCTGAATCTTTGAAAGAAGGCAACGCAATTGCAGAAAGGCAGGTAATAATGGCTGAAAAATTGCGTCCAAAAGTTCATTTTGAAGAGGAGATATATGAGGAGTTAAGTATTATTGGTATCTCATGAGGTTTAATGGTTGATACTCTTTGTTATCTTCTAAGAAATGCCGTTGAGGCAAGAGCATTTTTTGCGGTGCCTAGAGATATGCGTTTGGAATTACTATACAAGATGATGAATGTGTAACTTGAGTTAAAATGCTAGTGTTTATGTTTTTAGGATTCCAATTTTTATAAGCTTACAAGGTTCTTCTCTTATTTTGGACTTTTTTTGTATCAACCTAGCATTCAGAGTTCCCTAGATGTAAACTCACTATTTTGGATGCTACTTAAACTTTAATTTTGTTATAACACAGGTTCCTAATTACATTTTGCATTGAAGATAATATTAGTTTGGTGTGCTTGTTTCAATGGTGCAAATTCATATGATTTTGCAGGTTTATTGAATGTTTCATTTGTCCATTGGTTCATTGGCAGGTTTTTATGAATTGCTAGGTTTATTCAATGTTTCATTTGTCCATTGGTCCTGCTTCTTTTGGGTGCCAATATGCTCATAAATAGGCAGTGCCATTTGATCTCTGTCTTGATGGCTCTAAACTTCCAGTACAAAGAATCCAAACAATAGCAAGTATTTTGAAAGAGATTTGGGTGTGTTTTGGAAACTCATTAACAAGAAATGGTTAAATTTGTGTTAGATCTTTAAAACATATGACATATAAACTTTCAGATGGTTCAAACGTACCAGGGAGTCATTCATCAAAGTACCTTTATTTGAAGCAATCTCATATCTTACCTTGGCTGTATTACCATTCTGCGTAACATTTGCAGTCCTTTGGGTAGTGTACAGAAATCGCTCTTTTGCCTGGATTGGCCAAGATGTACAATTAGACTTGTAGTTAAAGGTGATTATTTTAGATAATTAGATTTCTAATTTATGAAATTTATTTGATTTATTTTATTCTCAAAAAAATTGATAATAGTAGAAAAATATTCTTGTTGATAATTTATGAAAGTTTGACATGATATTATTCATTCTCAGTGATGATGATGCATTATATATATATATATATATATATATATATATATATAACATTTAAAAAAAAAAGAAGAAGAATGCCTACTTTGCAATTTTTTTATGAATTAGCCTTATAGGTATAATAGTAATTCAATAATTTTTTCCTCTCTATATACCTTACAATCAAACAATGAGAGGTAAATCATATTTACTTCCTTTCCACTCCAACCAAACAGGATGAAAGTAATTATATTTACTTCCCCTGATGGAAGTAAAATATTCCAGTCCTCCTCCCATTTCCCCTTCTCCTTCCTTTTGCGAACCCAACTCACCCTTAGGTCTGACCTGTTTAAAAGTTTGTTTTAAATTCTTTTTTTACTCTTATTTTAGTTTAAGTATTTTATAATTAAAATATATATGTTAAAGTGAATAAATTATATATATATATATTATATTTTGTAAGTATTAACTAATTATTATATAAGATATATATATATAAATATAATTAATATATGATATAAAAAAATTATATAATATATAATATATAAGTAGGTCAGACTTTAACTAAATATGTATAGTCTATTTAGTTAAATAGGCTTGATTTTAAATTCAAAATTGACTTATTTTCTAAATATGTCTAGATCAAATCAAACCTAAATCAAAATAAATTGTAAACTCTTATTAATAAAGGCTTGACCTATTTCCATCCTTACACACCGCAGCTTTCCTCCACTTATTATTCTCCTAACAGTAACTGCAGGAGCGAGGTCAACCCTCAACTTCTTGGGTCTCACTTCCAGAAAAAAGTGCTGTCTCAACTTGTTTACAAGGTCAACCCTCAGTATTCTTCGAAGGTGCTCCGACAACATCGCTAGCCTTCGCAGTTTGACTTTTCCTTCACCAGAACGTCCCAATCTTCGGTCAAACTTTGCAAAGCTTGACAATTAACAAACCTTGGACTAATTGTTGCACTATATATTCGTGGTGGGGGTGCATACATACATTTTGACAAGCCACGGATGCTGCATCGCGCTGGCAAACAAAATAAGTCCAGCGTCGAAAGACTATCAAATGGTTATGTCGTCACGGCAAATAATAACCTTCCTTTTCCTTTCTTTCTGCTTACTTACAGTTTCTTACGGAAAGGAAAGTAAAGTCCACCAAGACTTTAGAGTTCGAGCAGTTAATCTCGGAGGCTGGCTGATTGCAGAAGGCTGGATTAAACCTTCTCTTTTTGATGGCATCCCCAACAAAGATTTCTTGGTTTGTACATAAATCAAACATTCTATACAGGCGCTTTCTTTAGAACCCTCCTGCATTCCTATTCATTGTTCATTTATGAAGTCGTTATTTGTCCTAGTAATTTCTTTCGATGTCATTAATTATCATACGTTTTATTATCTTCGTGGTTCTTTACTTCTTTTCAGGATGGAACTGAATTGCAGCTTCAGTCAGTCACGGTCGGAAAATATCTCTCTGCTGAATCAGGTGGAGGTTCAATTATTGTTGCCAATAGAACATCTGCTTCTGGTTGGGAATCCTTCAAAGTATGATAAACCTTTACCGTTGATTCACAAACACTTCAGTTAACGGCTTTCCTCTTTGATAGTATATCCTTGGTGGTGTGTGTTACAGTTATGGAGGATAAATGAAACAACCTTCAACTTCAGGGTTTTCAATACACAGTTCGTGGGACTAGACAGGTCCGGGGATGGGATTGGCGTTGTAGCCGTCGAGAACACACCCGGGATTTCAGAGACATTTGAGATTGTCAGAAGTCCCAATGATACAAACCGGATTCGGATTAAAGCAGCGAATGGATATTTTCTACAGGTTAGCATCAATTGATTAACATTCTTATGTCATATAGAGCAATATACATGGGTCATAACGCTGGAAACTTTTGCTTTAATTGTTGTCCCCATTTTCTTGGAGAGTAGCATGTTGGCATCATGAAGAGGTACATAAGTCCAGGAAATTCCATATTAGTTGTAGAGAGAAATTCCATGTTAAACTTACTACATCAGTTTCACAATATAAATCGTTTTAGATTTGAAAAGTTTTTCCAATAAGTCGTTTTACAAAATTTTATAAAAATTTATTAATTCTTCCTTTCAATCTTTCCATTTCTACTTATGACTCAACCCTCCCCAATTACCAAAGTAAATAAAGATTTAATTAGAAGTGTTTTTAGAAGTTTAGTTTTAAAATTATCTAAAATTTATGAATTTTTAATTCTTGTGCATAAATTTAAAACGATTTATATTGTAAAATAGAGGTAGTATATTTTATGAGATGTAACAAAGATCGAAAGAATTTATGTTTTTGAGCTCGTTGAATTTGAGAATTGCATTGCCAAATTTTTATCAAGAGACGATCCACAATCATTCGACGCAAAATTAAATGAGGTTCAATATAAATTTGCAGTTTCAATGTAAAATACAGTACCATCTGAGTTTTTAAGATTGCTCCATTGAGTATTTGCAGGCAAAAACAGAAGAACTTGTGACTGCTGATTTCCAAGGAAACAGCAGTGGATGGGGAGACGATGATCCTTCAGTTTTCATCATGAGAATCAGCGGAAGAATGCAAGGGGAATATCAACTTACTAACGGCTATGGCCCGGTCAAGGCTCCACAAGTGATGAGGGTAAGCTTCTAGATATATATTTGCATATACAAATTCTCCACGAAATTTTACTTTTTTTAATTAAAATAAGATCATAACTTAAATAATAAAAACACTTTTTAACGTGAAAAGTTTTTTATGTGTACCATGAAAACACTTCTGGCACTGCCGATTAGAGCTGTATTCGAACACGAACGAACTGAGCATCATATTTTCGAGCTCGAGTTCGAATATAATCGAACGCTGTTCGAGTTCGTTCGTTTATTATTCGAGTTCGAGTTCGTGTTCGAGTTCGTTCGATTATTGTTTGATAATGTTCGAGTTCGTTTAAGTTCGAGTTCGAAAAACTCGATTAACGTTCGAGTTCGTTTATTTTATATTTTTATTTTAAAATTTATAAAAATAATAATTCAAATTTTAATTAAAAATAATTGAATATTATAATATTAAATAAATATATAATAATATTATTAATATTAATATTAATATTATAATTATAATATAAAATTTATTCTTAATAAATCTTAATATTATAAAATATAAATAAAATAATTAATAAAATATAATTAATTTAAAAATATATATAATATGTTCGCGAACGTTCGAATATGTTCGTGAACATGTTCGAGTTCGTTCGTTTATTATTCGAGCTCGAGTTCGTGTTCAAGTTCATTCGTTTATTAAATAAACGAGCCTTATTCGAACACGAACGAGCTCGAACGAGCTTTTGTTCGCGAACGTTCGGTTCGTTTACAGCTCTACTGCCGATTGACAAAATTTTATAGGGTCATAATGGGAACTTATCCCCATCTTCTCCTCTCATCCAACTTGTGGAGTTGAGACAAGTGATTTTGACTCCATGGTAGAGATTCACTCTCTGTGTCAAAAAATTTTAGTTTAAGAAATCATTATAATATATTTTAGCAGAAGACGAGAAAAGATGAAAAGAATTACCAAACTATTAAATTGGTGGAGGGACCTAATTCTGAACCACCATAGGATTGGACTATCAAATAATGTGGAGTATGAGAGTGTTCCAAATGCAAGCATGTATCGTCTGCTTTTCAATTCCCTTTTAAAAAGTCAGTACCACATTCCCAACCTAATTATCATGCCAACCACGTTACTTCAATCAATTAAACTATTTTTATTTCTTTTCCATCACGTAAGAGTTTGGATCTGGTACATTAGTGTTTTCTTTTCTATTACGTAAGTCGACTTCCAAATTAAATAAAAAATTTTAATTTAATTAGTTAAAAATATCTCTTACAAAATAATAAATCTAAAATTTAATTTACATTTTGAATCTATTTTATGTCTTTAGATAATTGATATGAATATTTATCAACCTTCCTAGATCCTAAGTGAGTATGCATATCAAAATAAAGGTATTTTAGTCCGTAAAAAAAAAAAAAAAGGTTTAGTAAAGTTAGTTTCTTTTCTGTTAGTACAAAAACTAAGTTGTAACTTTTTTTTTTTAACTAAATCTAATTCTACTATTCCAGGGGTATTTCATTTTTCCACTCTTCAAAAATCAATTCAAAACAATAAATTAATTCATCTCCTCTCCTTTCCTTACTTTATGTTATCTCCATTCTCTTTTATCTTCAACTTTTTAAGGTTTTTTTCTTTTTAATTGTATAAGTTTTTTGTCATTTTGCAAAATTAAGAATGTATGTATTTCTTTTTCTAATTGTACACCTTATAATTTTTTATTTAACTAAATTATAACATTAATTGATTTTCAATTTTCAAACAAATTTTATAATTTTTGATAAGGATAATTCAATCAGTTTCTTGTAAAATTCTATGTTATTAATACTCTTTCTATCCAAAATTAAATATTCTCATTTTTATATTGAGATGTCCAAAAATGAATGTTCACTTTTTTAAAATAAACATATTTTCCTTCATAATTACTCTCTCCATGTTAAAATACTTATTCATGAAACATTTTACACACAAATTAAATGTGTTGAAAATAATAATTTATGTGAATTCTCGAAAAGTGATATATATTAAATTTTATTTTTTTTAAAAAATAGATAATTTAATACAAAGATTAAATTAAAAAATAAACTGATAATTTGAGACACAAAAAGTAAATAAAGAAAACAATCTAAAGGTAAGAAAGATAAATAATTTCATAATTATATGTCGTCCCGTTGAATTAATGTCCAACGTTTGACTTGACAGTCAAAAAGGATTTGAAAGAGTAGAGAGGGTCATCTTTTCTTTATTTTATTTGAATGACAGGAACATTGGGGCACGTATATAGTGGAAGATGACTTTAAATTCCTATCAGACAACGGGCTAAATGCAGTGAGAATTCCAGTTGGATGGTGGATTGCCAGCGACCCATCACCTCCAAAGCCTTTTGTTGGCGGATCTTTACAAGCTTTAGACAACTCTTTCCTTTGGGCTCAGTATGCTTTCTTTCCTACTTTACTTCTTCATGCCCATGAAATCACCAACAAAAGACTACAACTCGTTCATCCTGCAACTTCTGACAATAAATATCTCCATCTCTCTCTCCCAATTAGTATATATATGTTCATCAGAAATGATCGATCGCCGACTAAATTTCTGATTATATATGTCCGATTCTCGTATACAATAGCATCTAACATGCCTTTGAATTATCACGGTTGAGGTCAAGAAAGTGTGCATTGTGTTTAATTATCTTTTCAAGAACAGTAGCAGTGCCATTTTGGAGCAAGATTGACAAGCCAGCTAGCTCAACTTGCAGGAAATATGGAATTAAGGTCATTATTGATCTACATGCAGCACCGGGTTCTCAGAGCGGTTGGGAGCACAGCGGCGCCAGAGATGGTTTTCAAGAATGGGGACAGACTGATGAGAATATCCAGCAGACTGTAGAGGTAATAGAGTTCCTAACTGCCAGGTATATCCCGTCATTGCTGTGTTATCAATTTATTAAACACAAGTTAAGTTTCATTGAAACTTTTTTTATAATATTAGTTGTTTTACAAAATTTTATAAATATTTATTATTTTTTTCTACCTTTATCTCTTCTTACAAACTCTTTTTCCACTAATTATTATTCAATTCTCTTTAATTATTAAAGTAGATAAAGATTTAATTAGAAGTATTTTTAAAAATTTAGTTTTAAAATTATTTAGAATTTAGAATTTTTATTTTTATACATAAATCTAAAACGATTTATATTATGAAATAGAAATAGTAATTTTAATCTCGAAAAATTGATAATCTTCATAAAGATGTAACTGTACTCGTGAAAATATAGGTATGCAAAGAATCCGGCTCTAATAGCAGTGGAGCTACTGAATGAGCCTCGTGCACCGGGAGTTTCATTAAAGAATGTGACCACATACTACAAGGCAGCTTATGACGCAATCCGCAGACATTCTTCGACAGCTTATGTTGTTATGTGCAACAGATTGGGAGGGGCCGATCCGAAAGAGCTCTTCCCTCTTGCCAGTGGCTTCACCAAACCAGTTATTGATTTCCATTACTACAACCTCTTCTCTGATGAGTTTGACAACATGACTATTCAGCAGAACTTAGAGTTCGTCCGAATCAACCGGACTGCGCAGTTGACTAATGTCACTACATCCAATGGCCCTGGCATTCTTATTGGTATGTGATTTTGCACCAAAGTTTCCTTCAAGCTGTTACTCGATATTGTACCTAATCTTTTTACAAGGTCATGCGTTATTATACAATATGCGATAAAAACCTATACATCGGACGATTTCTAGATGATACAGTTGGTTTCCAACTTTCAGGCGAATGGGTGGCGGAATGGCAAATTCGAAATGCAACAAAAGAGGATTACCAGCAGTTTGCAAAGGCTCAACTGGAAGTGTATGGGAGAGCAACATTTGGATGGACATATTGGACTCTAAAGAATGTGAACCAGCATTGGAGTTTGCAGTGGATGATCCAGAATGGCTATATATCACTCGAAGCCTCTTAGATGGCAATTCATTATCCTTCTTCATTTCTTCAGTTTACCGTGTTTTCCTCATTATATTTCATCAAGCTTAACCGATATATAATCTATGTGCAATGATAAGAATATCTCTTCCACCCGTGAAACAAAGTGGGGAAATACTAAATAGCGGATCAGTTAGGGCGGTCTTTGTTGTGATCAAATTTCTAAAGATATCAGTAGTTTGAGGACAGGGCGCTCTTTGGTTGCTTATCCTTGTATCCCATTGTTTGTAAAGAATACATATCAGTCAGGAGAGAGAAGTAAAAATGGTAGAGATGTATTTGGCAATGTTTTCAGAATCACATTGGACATTGAATTGAAAAATTTACTAATTTACGATTCAATAATCCAATCGTAATTGGATCGGAATTAAATTGTAATTAAATCGATAATATTATAATTTAAAATTTAAAAATATAATTATTTTTAAGCATAAAATTGATCATAATATAATATAATTCAAATTCATAAAAATATAAATAACGAAATTAGAAGAAAATATGATATTTTCTCTATTATTATAGACTATTTAGTCTATTTGTATAACTTATTTCTTTTCTATAAATATATTATTTTATTTAGTAAAAAAAAAAAGTTTAATTCGGTTAGACCGATTGATTCAAATCGATTTGAACAAAATAAGATAGTTTTTAAAAAAATATAATTCAAAAGAGAGAATCGGACCGATTTGAAGATTGGTTCACTGTCCGACCAATCTGACCGGTCAGTCTGATCCGATTCAAAAATCAATAGTATTTGGATTGAGACTTAATCTAGTCTAAAATTTTAATTTAATTAAAAATAATTATAATATAAATAACTTTTATTTTTTAAAAATGTTATCAAATTATAACATATCATTTTTTTTTAATTTTTTGCCTCACATATTTTATAATTTTTTTATTCAATTCCAATAATTTCTTTTAAAAAACTTACTATCTAATTACATACAATATTATCTATTTTTCATACCCAAACCCATTCCGAAATTTATTGTCTAAGTATACTAAAACTGTATCATTTTTTTTTTCCTTCTTATACATTAAAGAACAAGCGGTGTGAATCAAACCCGATATATTACTTGATAATGAGTGCTTCTAACATATCACTTGGTCACAAGTACTTAGTAAATTACTACTTTACTATATGGTTTGATTCTTTCATTTGACAGGTTGTTACTGTAAATGTATATTCTAAAAAACTTTTAAAACAAAAATAAGATGACAAAAGTTAGACTAAATTTTTTGGGTAAAACCATAACAGATTCCGTATACAGTTGTGATCAAATTATTGGGCAATTGCCAATCGCAGCACTGGATCCCACGCACCCTTTCATCAGATAACAGGTGGTAGGAGACTGAGAGCTGAATGGATTGACTGAGAGGCTGAGAGAAAAAAAAATAAAAAAAAATCCATGACTTGACTTCGATTTGGATCCCAATCGTGACTAATGCGGATTCGGGGCTCTTTTGCGGCCGCGATTCAGGAACCCAGCAATCGTCCTGTTAGAAAACATCTACGTTGTTGGTCCCAAAAAAGGGCAAAACAACGTCGTTTTGCCCTCAGCCGATCAAAAATCACGGCTTGCATCGTTAGCCAACTTCCACAAGCCTCTGTAAGTTTACTGTAGATGTACTTTGAACTATTCATCAAAAAATGAAAAATCCCGCTTAAATCACCTGCTTTGTAAACATAAACAAAAGCTTTTGTCAAATGTTAATATTTCCATTCACTTTCTTCTCTCATTCCTTCAAATACTGAGATTAATTCGAATGGTGTTGCTAGGGTTAGTGTAATTCGACGAAATTGAAGAGCTCCTGATACACAAACGAGGCAATGGGCATGCAATGCTAAAGGGGATTTTTCTCCTTCAGTCACCCAAGTTGTCTTCCGACAGCTAAGTATGTGCATTTGAAAAATTGCATTCAATGTAATCTGGGTTTTTAGGTTAATATTTGTGTTCATATCTCTGTGAGAATGAGTTAGTAATGGACACATCCATGTTCATGTGATTACTTCACTTGTTAATACATGTTTCTTTGGCAGCATTGATTGTATACAGAACATAGCATAGCATAGCACAGCATGTGACCACACGTTTACTTATTTATAACATTCTCTCTGATTATGTCGTGGTTAAATTAAGAATTTTCCCCGCAATATATTCGCTTGCCTATACATTTACATGTTCCACCTGAACATCCTACGAATTTTACTTGTAAGCATACTCAAGTATTTGAATATATTTCTTTGTTCCTTTTTTTTTTTTAAATGATGTGCATAGGTTCCTTTTAATGGAGAACCGTACAAGTGCGAATGTTTGTTTTTTACCTGCTGTTGGACAGTTACTTGATTCTGAAGAAGAAGCGTACAGCTTTTACAATTATTATGGTGCAACTATGGGCTTCGGTATACGTAGAGAGTATGGGAACAAGAATGCCTCTGGTGTGTTGACATCTAGGAGGTTTACATGCTGTAAAGCAGGGTTTCGAAGGATCGATAAACGTGATAGAGAAATTAAATGTCCTCGTGCAGAAACTAAAATCAGTTGTGTTGCTTGGATGGTCATTGTTCTAGATAGGGAAAAAAAAAAAAATACAAGGTGACCGAGTTTGAATCAAGCCACAACCATGACCTTCATACTGCTGCTTGTGTTCATCTCATGCCGTCATAGAGGAATGTGAGAAATGCGCAAGGCATCGACGCTTCCTTAGCTGAAGCTGCAGGATTATCTTTAAAGCAATCTCATGAGCTAATGTCAGCACAAGTAGGTGGCAAAGAAAATTTAGGGTGCACCAAAGAAGACTTGAAGCGATACCTCCGCAGTAGAAGACAAAGAAACTTACAGTATGGTGAGGCCGCGACAATAATGAGATATTTTGAAGAGCAAGCTTCTATGAATCCTTCTTTCTTCCATGCAGTACAACTTGATTGTGATGAGCTAATCACAAATATTTTTTGGGCTGATGCACGCATGATCATGGAATACTCCTACTTTGGGGATGTTGTCACATTTGACACCACATACAAGACAAACAAACAGTGCCAGCCTCTTGGAGTATTTGTTGGATTCAACCAATATAGGCAATTAGTAGTTTTTAGGGCTGCTTTGCTTTACGATGAAACAATTAATTCTTTTAATTGGCTATTCACGACGTTCATCAAAGCTATGGGAGGCAAGCATCCTAGAACAATCTTCACTGACCAAGATGCAGCAATGGCTGCAGCAATTTCTACAGTTCTCTCACAGACATTTCATGGTTTATGTACTTTTCATATTTAGAGAAATTTTATAAAACACTTGGGATATCTTTGTAGGAAGGGATTGTCACTCTCGGAGATGTTTCGAAATTGTATGTTCCATATTGAAGACGAGAAGGAGTTTTTTGAGACTTGGCAGGAACTCATGCTAGTTCATGAGCTAGAGACAAATGAATGGATCAAAAGCATATTTGCAGCTAGAGTGAAGTGGGCACGATGCTACCTGATGGGTACCTGGATGGCTGGGATGCGTAGTACACAATTGAGTGAAAGCTTTAATGCAGATTTAAAGGACCATCTGAAGTTAGATCATGATATTCTACAATTCTTCACACATTTTGGTAGTGTTGTTGCCTTGAAGCGATACAAAGAGGTGATCTCATAATACGAAAGTAAGCAAAAATTACCAATAATGGCGTTGAGAAACTCACCAATGCTAAATTGCGTAGTGAAGGTATATACTCCCCTATTGTTCAATGAGTTTCATGCCCAGTTCGATGAATCCTTGGGGCTACTCATACAGAGAACAAGTGTCGCACCTAATTCTCTAGTTGAGTACATTGTTGGACAGCATGATGGATTATCAAAACAGCGTACCATTACATTTGATGCATCGACGAAAACCATAACATGCAGTTGTTTGCTTTTCCAGAGTGTTGGAATGTTATGTTCGCATTCTCTGAAAGTGTTAGATCACTTTAATGTAAAAATAGTTCCAGATCAATACATCATCAGGCGATGGACATACAAGTCTATGGATGCCTCAGTTATTCAGGTTGACAGAGGTGCTGTATCTATCGATCCCAATCTTGACATTGCAGAGAGGTACAAGATGATGGCTACATTGTTGATACGCTTAGCTGCCCGAGCTGCCGAGTCTCAAAGTGCAACCGAAGATGTCATTTCTATGGCAACCAAAATGAGTCGCAAGATTAGAGACAAATGTGATGTATTGTCAACACGTGAGATGAGAGAGGGGAAGTCGTTTGAAAGAGATTTGGGCCAAGATGATGTGGCAACCATGAAACCTTCATCTCGAGTAGCTGAATCACAGTTTCCAAACCCAAAAGGTATAAAGAAGCGTGAGACCAACAAAACAAGAAAACGATTGAAGAGTTTTCTTGACAAATGGAGACTAGGAAAGGCACGCAAAATGAAAGGCACACCAATGCACCAGGTATGTGGTGTACAGTAATGTTATTGCAGCGCTGTTGTATTCCCTATTTGTTAGCATGAATTTTATTTACATCCGTACTATTAAGTGAAAAAATTTACTTGTTGAAATAGCCAGGGGAGCAGCAGGGCCAGCAATGTACTCGACACACAGAAAAGGCCATTGAGGAAAATAATTACTGCACAACTGAAACTTGTCAAGCCTCACAGCAATCGGTGAGTAACATCCTTGTATATCCCTTAAATATGATATAAATTCGAAAGGCACCTAGCAAATATATTTAGGTAAGATTTTTTTTCTTCTCGTGTAGTAAACATCGTTAAGCAATGTGACATTTGTACTTATACAGTGTAGCACGACTAGCATTCCACCAGCTTCTCTAACAAATTTTCCGCTCATGGAAATGGTACATTTCGCAACTTGAATTTACTTCTTGATTTTCTTTAAGCTATAATGGCCATAATTACGAGATACCCTAACATACAGCGGTGTTTTGGACAGACGCCGCACCTCTCTGTTCCCCATTTCATACAGCAGAACGGTCCTCTTTTGATGAACCAAGTCGAAGACTTGCAGCTATCGATAAGAGAAGGTGGTACGTAAACAGACTTTGTGCGCACCTCTTTGTTCCAATTTTCTCATAGGTACTCTGTATGACTTTTGATACTCACCAAACGAAGGCTTTAATTTGTACCAGATCATGATGTCTTAAATCCTTCTATTTTTTTGGAGTTTTCGATAAAGAAGCTACTTCTTGAAGTTTTTAGGAGTCTTCTTATGTTTTCTTTCTTATTTTATTTTTCTGGAAAAAAAAGAATAACCTCCTATGTGTATATCTATGGATGACAATCCGGAGATCAATGTGCTTAGATAAATGCCTGTATAAATCAATAGAGATCGCAATCTATATTCTATATATTCACATATTTCAGGTTAGTTTGCCGCTTGATGGGCACTTGCTTGACTTATGTGGTTGTGCTTTAGAAGTATTAATGAGTAATTCTCCTCTTGAATACCATGCTTGTAGATACTAATTTAGGCTTGACATACCATGAAGTTGGGATTTCCAAGTGTGTTTTAGCAGATGCCGTTACAAGGAGAATTTTGAGTAGAGCCGTGCCTATGCTGAAGCTATCGTTTAAGATCTTGCTAAACAATGTGGCATTTTCAAGCCTGCTACCCAAAAATTAGAAGACTCCTAAAAGAAAAGTGTATATCTTGTGATGGAAATGGATACTAACTACTGCAGTTTAGATGAACTTTGTGGAGTTACTTTCATTAGCTTTCATGTTAATAACACCTGAATGGAGTGCATTATTGCGAACACAAATTGATCGAAATTGTCTAATATTTCTCTTATCTCTATCTTCTTATTCCAGATAATAATATGATTTTCAAGTTAAATAAACACATTTGAAGGTAATATATCTTATAATAGTAGTAGCACTTTGAAATGTAACTGTGGTATTGATAGTAGTAGCACTTTGAAATGTAATTGTGGCATTGATTTTTCTCGTATTCCATACAGACTTGTATTGGCTCCTCTCACAAGGAAACATTTGACATTGACATGCGGTATTAGACTAGCACGCTAGAGAACCTCCAATCCAGCTTTTGCTTAGAGTAGTAGCTAGTGCAGGTTTATGTGGATGACATGCTTGGGGATTGTATTCATGTGTTTGTGTAACATGTTCATGTATTTGTGCAATCTGATCATATATGATCATATATCTGCGTGACATATTCAAGAAGAAATTAGTGCAGGTTGACCACATTGCAGAACATTACTGTTGATGTGGTTGTGCAACGTGTTCATGTATTTGTTTCAGGTGGTTATGTCTTTGTGTAGCTTGTCCATGTGTGTGGAGTTCATTCTTATGATAGTTTGGAGTTACAGGGTTTAATATGATGCTAATTGTCACATTTTCGATGTTAGAGACATTTTATAAAGTTTGTTTTCTCTGTAGGAGCAAACTAAATTTTGTAAAGCAGTTTGAATGAACTGGATCTCCCATGTCGTGAGCGAAGTGTATGGTGCAGTTTATGATCATGTAGAGGGAACGAGTCTCGAATAGGTACTAGTCTCAATGGAAAAAATGAAAGCCGGTACACTGGTACTTATGTTGAAATGCCAACTCTTGTGACATGTTGGAGTTAATGAGTGGATGTTAACATATCCCTGGAATTATGTTCAAGTGATTGTCTAATATGTTCCTGTGTTTGTGGGGCATGTTCATGTAGTAACTTTCTACATGTTGATATTAGTCCAAATCCTCAAGTCTTGTGTTCTTGTTGGATTGGTTATATTTAAGTCAGATATAATGCTTACTCCATGTTTTTTTCTTTAACAAGTAGCGATGAAAAATTTTGAAAAATAGCATATGATATAATTACTGCAACCAGTCTAGACAAACAGTGATGAAACACAAGTGAACACATGATTAAAAAACAGACTTTCATCACACAACAACAAAACGTTGATCCAACAACTGAAAATGATGTGACAACAGAAAACATTGAAAGTAACATACTGCCTAAAAACATGAAGTTTCAAAATATAGAAGCAAAAAAAAAAAAAAAAAAAAATCCCATTCATCCACTTTGTCTTGCACCCACTGCATACTATTCTTTCACCTGCCACAAATTCGCTGAATTAGTCGCTTTCGCCCCCACTGCTGTCCTCTTCTGAAACCCACGCATTGGAGTGAAGCTGGTCTTCCCGGCATATGTGGGTGAGCATATCAGAGATGTGGATTTGCTCAACAGTGGATCGTCCATGCACAGCTGTAGACTGCGTACACTCCAGGCATATCATGTGCTCCCATATGAGAATGTGCTTTGCCATTACGTTATTCTCCTCGCGAATCCTGTTCAGGGCCTTAGACAATAACTTGAAGTCACCACACTGTAGTTGTTCTGCTTTTTTCTTTGGAGCACGAAAGTCCATTAACGCTAATCGACGACGAAGATTGATGGATTCGTCCACATGGTATTGCCACTCCAGTTGCATTGTAGAATAATTTTTCTGGCTCTGGAATGAGGACGGCTGCATGTCATACCAAAATTCTCCAATTGTCTCCAATGCCCAGCGCCTTCCTATCCATTGGAATATCATACGGGGTGTATATTGTGGCAGAAAGGCTGGCGGATTTTCACAGGAAAAGGAGCTTGAGGAAGCCATGAACCTGAGAGCTAAGTGAACAACCAGTTACTACATGAACCGCCATCTAATAATGCAATGAACACACACAACAAGTACATTAACAAAATATGCAACCAGATGAATTGATTATTTTTACTAAATACCTGAACACGGGATTTTAGTAAGAACTCCTTTGGCGACCAATGGAGTATGTGCCAAACTCAATTCCTTAGATTTCTTCAACCCACCGATACATATATAGAGGTTTTAGCACTTAGTTGCCCACTCACAACTATCAAAACCAGAGGTTAATCTTGAAGTGACCGGGAGTTGAATTTGAAACAACTCTTCTTGGCGGCAGAAATAAATCATGAATATAGCCGTGAAAAACGTTAAACTGCTGGCAATATATGCTCGAACACCCTACAGTGACGGCTACCGGCACTACGGTTGCCAAGCCTTCTTCTTATCATGCCGCCAAATCCAGAGCAAATCTAAATGCAGTTCTGATTCATACTGCCTGGCACTCCATCAACGATCAAGCAGTAAGTAAATATTTGGTGGTTGGGAGATTTGTTGTACCGCCAAATATTTGGTGGTTAATACTTGGTAGTTGAATTGAATATCATACTCATAGCATTAACATTTGGTTGTTGGCAAATGATCTTCGACTGCTATAAGAATTGCTGTATTTCTCGAATAAAAAATGCCATAAATGTTATTGGAGAACATTGATTATCTGTAGAATCGATCACTTAGATCCAATGGAGCCTGTGACAAGTCTTGAGAGTGCCAGTATCTATTATCCCGGGTCTGTGACCCGACTTATGCTCATGCATCCCTGTAATGACCATGAACGTGCACGGCGTGCCAATCCTACATTGTACCTTAGCTTCCTACGCCAAGACATCGAACTGAAGATTGTTGAACAGAAGCAACTCCTAACTGAAATTGAGTTGATGTGGGAAGTCATCCCATATCTAACCGCTCCTTTGTTGCCCCTCCACAGTCTTGTCGATCATGAGTTGCACTTGGTCGATATCGAGAAGAGAATAACCTCTTGGCAAAAAGGCTACAATGCCGTGAGATGCTAAATATATGTGCTAATTTCTGTGATGACAATGGATGGACTCTTATTGCAAAACAAAGAGAGTCCATTTTTGCTTTTCCAACTTATGCGGGACCAGAGGAGCCTCTCCCCTCTGAGAAGATAGGCACACAGATGAACATGTTTGGATGATAGGTGTCCATTCCTTAGATGGGTGGTTTCCTTGACGGAATCTTCCTCTTGAAGGCCGCTTATTACCCTTTTTATTTTCTCTGTTCTCATGCTTGGCCTGTTTAGTTTTATCATAATCCTTCTGTCCTTGTTTTTCTTTTTCCAATACATTCCTTATCTGGAATGGTCCTCGGTATTGGCTATGTAATGACAAACTTTATGATTTGAATATTAATGGTAATCCCAAGTTTTACAGCCTGGTGAACTAACAAAAAGTTATAAATATATTGTTACTAGCAGCATGCAAACCAATAGCCGAACACCTTACACAACCACCGTTCTAAGAATTCTCGGCTTCTAGCAATCTGTACTCGTTAGTGCATAAACATGCCACACAAACACATGAACAACTGCTACAAATATATGAACATCATACATGACCACATGAACATCATACAGCCCGGGATGACGCGGGTTCCATCTTTCAATACCGGCGCCGGTTCGGCTCTGGCCTCACTCCCCTGTTTTGAAGCATTTCAGTCCTGCTCATTTGTAAAGTTTTATACTCACTGATCTTTACTAATGTTAATTGCCTCCCATTCCTCTTTGTGATGCCATTGAGAAGATGAAAGCCGGCCCTCATGCATGAAGGAATTCATAGTTAGCAAGAGTGGGAGATTAGCCTTGCTGTTATTATTTTTTCTTAAAAATTTTTTTTGCACCCTCAAATCCATTTGCCTGATATAAATTCATTTCCCAATTTGGCCAATTTAAGATTGAGATATATCAACCACATTTTTAACTTGGCAATGAATTTTATAGTTACTTTCTAAATATTTATTTTTGAATATTTATTTCTCTCCATTTGATACACAAGAAGTGCTCGTTATAGCATGCAGGATTGTTTTGGTAGTTGACTAAATGGGATAAATCCAAATTTTTTATCCCTTAGCATTTGCTTAGGGTGTTTTCTTCTGCCGTTGTATACGCAATTTCTTTTACGCCCCAACCTTATAATTCTAACAATTGATTTTGCCCTCCAAGGTTAGAACAGATGTAGCCCTCTATATTGAGCATGGTTTGAATCCTTTTATGTTTTTTAACCTCTGGTTTTCATACTGCTTATCTTTTAATGAAAACTAAAATCAATCACATGAACACAGATGTAGCCCTCTGTATTGAGTATCAAGTTTCACAATCACATGAACACAGCCACATAAACACATGAACACCTGTCACAAATACATGAACATCCTATATAACTACATGCACACCTGCCAACCATATAGCACCTTTCACAACCACACCAACACAGCCACACTCACACATGAACACCTATCACAAACACGTGAACATCCTATATAACCACATGAACACCTGCCACAAATGCATGAACATCCTATATAACTAAATATTCTACCAAAAGTTTCACAGTCACATGAATACAGCCACACCCCACAAACACATGAACACCTATCACAAATACATGAACATCTTATACAACTACATGAAAACCTGCTAACCATATAGCACCTTTCACAACCATCGTTGCAGCCACACTCACACATGAAAACCTACCACAAACACATGAACATCCTACATAACCACATGAACACCTGCCACAAATGCATGAACATCCTATGTAACTACATGAGCCATCTTACCCAATCACATGAATACAGCCACACAAACACATGAACACCTGTCACAAATACATGAACATCCTATACAACTACATGAACACCTGCCAACCATATAGCACCTTTCATAACCATCGTCGTAGCCACACTCACACATGAACACCTACCACAAACACATGAACATCCTACATAACCACATGAACACCTGCCACAAATGCATGAACATCATATGTAACTACATGAGCCACCTTACTCAATCACATGAACACAGCCACACAAACACATGAACATCCTATATAACTACATGAACACCTGTCACAAATACATGTAACCTTTCATAACCACATGAATACAGCCACACAAACACATAAACACGTGCCACAAATACATAAACATCCTATATAACACCTTGCATACTATATAGCCACACAAACACCTGCCTACCATATAGCCAACCTTGCACAACCACATGAACACATCCACACAAACACCTGCCAACATCCTACATAACCACATAAACACCAGTCAACCATACAGCACCATTCACAACCACACTAACACTACCACACAAACACATTCACACATCCACACAAACACATGAACATCCTATATAACCACGTGAACACCTGCCACAAATACATGAACATCCTATATAACTACATGAGCATAAGTTTCACAATCACATGAACACAGCCACACAAACACATAAACACCTGTCACAAATACATGAACATCCTATATAACTACATGAACACCTGCCAACCATACAGGCAACCTTTCACATATACTTGAACACAGCCACACAAACACATAAACACATGCCACAAATACATAAACACGGGCCACAAATACATAAACATCCTATACAACACCTGCCTACCATATAGCCACACAAACACCTGCCAACATCCTACATAACCACATGAACACCAGTAAACCATATAGCACATTTCACAACCACATGAACACAACCACACTAGCACATGAACAATTGTTGTGCATCTACATGAACATCCTATATAACAACATGAACACAATCCTCAACATAACCAGCCTTTCACAATCATTTTAACGCAGCCACAAAAAACATAAACATTATCATCATATACATGAACAACCTAAGATGAAATACATGAACACCTGCCAAACATATAGCCAAGCTTTCACAACCACACTGACACCCCACATAAACACATGAACAACCTCCTGGCAAAAAACATGATCTTCAACTACATAACCACAATCCTCAATATATTCTAGACCTTTCACAACAACCACGGCTGCACAGACAAACCTGCACTACGTTATCTCGTGAACTAACCATTGAAACATAAAATCTTAAATCTCACAATTTATATATCATACATTAAGGTTGAAGCACAAACACCACAAGTTTGATGAAGATCATATGCTATCCATCAAACATAGATGACAATGTATCACCATTACTTCCATATACCAATAATAATACTATGTAACATATACTCGATAAACAATTGTTCATCCTTGTTTGATATCCATTAAACATCCAGCATGAAAATAGTCTCTCTGGAGGGGCTAAGTAGAATTCAAAAAATTGGAAGGCTTTCTTATGTTAGCTCCGATAGTCATTTGTGTTGCTGCTACTCAGTTACAGCATGCTAGACTGATTTAGAAACCTCTAGCACCACTTGAACACAAGCGTCCCTCCCACTAAATTTAGTTCTCCCTCTTCGAGCATCTCCCACACCTTATGTTTGCTTCCACCATCATTTGCAGTGCTTAGCAACTTCAGCTCGTGGCATATCCGTTCTCGCTCTTCATTTGCATTGGCTCTCATTAATGCCCCGCAGGATTGCACACGGTACCGATTGGCATTAACCTGTCAAGTTGCATTTCAACAGCACACATAATTAGATCTATGTATGTAAAAGAGATAAAATTGAAATCTGGGATTATTGCTTTCCTCTTGGATTACCTTGGTCACAAATGGGTCCATTTGACCCCACCACCGCTCTAAGAATTGTATAGCTATAATCCCAGTATCACACCTAATAATGAGTAACAACAAATAGCGTGTTAAGATTTCTAAACAAATGCATCAAATTAAATTCTTTTTCAACTGTGGATTTCTTAATTGAATGCTTACTCCATGTTGTTGCCGCATCGGGATACATTGACTGTATAAATCTTAAATGGCGTAGACAACGGATAAGCGAAGGGGTATAACAGTTTTGGAACCGTGTCAAAGACGTATCCCTACAATTTAAATAAGAAAAATAGAAAATTTTAAATCTTCTTTAATTGTTGTTTATATAACAAATGATCAATCGTAAGACGATATAATTTAATGATTGAGGTGAACAGGGAGAACTAACCACATATTCTGCCAGTGATAAAATAAACGCTGGTGAAGTCCCAGGGATAGGGTCAAGAATATCGATACGCCTTTGGGTAACATCAATTGATAGAATAAACCACATAGTATTCACCTCGAACGGAATTAAAAACTGCATGTTAAGATTTGGATTCAAATCATATTCCTTTCTAGAACATGAAATTCAGCCACATACTGATAATGTGTTATGCTAATGAAATACGACCCAAAAACAAGAACAGATATCGGATATACCAAATCACTTCGGGTGAAATCAAACCCCAACTTAGCAGAATCGAAGCACTCTATGAATTCCTTGACAAGGGCTGATGTTGCCATCCTTTTAGTTAATGTCAACATCAGCTTATCCTGGTTGTATAACGTTTAATGGTATACAATGAACGACTCCATTTTATTTTGCATGGTTAAAATGTAAACTTATACTGCAAAATAGATTATTTTCTCACCGCAATCACACAGCCAAGGATGTATCTCAGGCGCATCCTATGCC
Source organism: Voacanga thouarsii (assembly GCA_026120185.1). Taxonomy (NCBI): domain Eukaryota; kingdom Viridiplantae; phylum Streptophyta; class Magnoliopsida; order Gentianales; family Apocynaceae; genus Voacanga; species Voacanga thouarsii. The sequence goes on along the minus strand of JANUWF010001102.1, from coordinate 3,948,291 downwards.
ATGAATTTTGATTGAGCATGTCCACACAGCAGCCCATTACCTAGCCATAAATAAAAAATAAAACTAGTATAAGTCTTTGATAATAAAACACAATTGGAAAGTGACACATTGAATATCATACGAAGTACCTTTCTCGTCACGTGCTCTGCCTTGTAGAGACAAGCAAGATCACCGCGATTTAGCACGTGGCCATACATACGAATAAGGACCTCGGTTAAAAAATGAAACAGGAAATTATGTCAGTCCATTTTTTTGGATTGACACGAAGAAGTGAAATATAATGTTAACAACAATTATAATATTTGAATTAAAAACAACCTCGGCTCACGGCTTGGATTCCGAGCGTACTTTGCCAGTTTTTTTTTTCAATGTCAAGCAACTTTCCACAGACAGCCTTAACAAACTCATTTGAATTTAAAATTTTGCTCCTTGTTGTCCTTCTAAGTGGTGGAGGCATTATCAATGTTGTTATATCGTACTGCATGGTGATGACAGGAGGCATTGGGGAGCTATATGGAACGTCTTGAGTGCCATCTTTACTCTGAGTACTCTTTCGGACAAAGGGAGTGGAAATCGTCTGCTCATCCTCCGAAGTTATTGGAGTATCAATACTATCGGAGCTGCTGTGCTCGTCCAGACTGCTGTTCCTCCTCTGCCGACCCGACCTCTAATCCTATTGCTTATACGAAGAGAGGTTGAAGGCCCTGCATGCCTTTCTCGAGGCCTTCTAGATGTTGTAGCTCCTCGGGAAGGGCGTTGTTCTTGCGAGGGCTGTTCTTGCGTTGGCTGTGGGGGGCTGTCATCATCATCATCATCATCATCGTCCTCCCCTTCCTCCTCATCTTCTTCCTCCTTCTCCTCCTGGCCTGCCATCTCTATCAAATCCTGGGGGGATCCGTCCCCTCTCGCATCTGCCCTGATGACTGAATCGGACGGCACCACCGGACCTATTGGAGGGGCCAGTCGTCTCTGCCCCGGCCCGGGGGGATCCTCCCCCTCTTGCATCTGCCACAACCCTATCAGACTGCACAGGAATGTCTACTTGGAGTACCATACCAGAAGGGGTATTCGCTGCGGGGGCAATGGTCATAGTGTACAGACTCCGCATAGTCTGTAAGACACTATCTATCCTGGCCAAGCACTGCTTGTACAGGGTTTCAAACTGTTTCTGCAAAAATTGAAAAGACAATCAGTTTGTGTAAAAAAAATAAAAAATATTAAATAGTAAAACTTACAGCTACAGCGGGGCCAACAACATTTGTGATCTCCTAAAAAATATGGCCAGTATTTGGATGCATGCGCTCTTATGTCTGGGCCTCAAACATGCCCCCGAAGTCGATCTATAAAAAATGACAGTATACAATGGAATTAAAAACTACTGACACAACGACATCACATGAACATTATCAATGGAATACATAATTCATGCATATGAATTATCTCTTACCTCTCCTCTCCCAAATCCCCCACCTTGTGTTAGTTCTCTTTCGATTCTAGTCCGCACTTCTGCGTCAGACCATGCTGCAGCCCTAGGAATTGTCTTTGGCAGCTGATGGTAGATGACCCTCACCCGATCAAGATAATGCAGCTACAAATCGAACATGACCATATAGTCAGCTATGCTGTGAATGAGTGTCTTAATCATTTAAGAAAATTTAATAAACACGAATTTATTTATGTAAAAAAAAGAAAAATAAAACAATTACCATAAAAAAATATAGGCATCTCTCAACACATCTCTTTCTGCTTGCTTGGGTAGAATGAATTTCAGCGCACAATCGCTGGCGCACATACTCAGCCCAATTCAAGGTCCCGATGCTTGCTGCATCATGAAAATAACGAACAACCTCCTTGTTCAGTTGGGCCTGTCTCTTTGGTGTGAGGAATATGGAGACCGCGAGTACAACAAACTTTATCTTAAAGTCGTCCCCGGCCTCTATACCAATCAACTCAGCAAGCAGCATCATGTAGTTGCCTGGCAGCTCTACAACGATGGCTTCTTGATGCTCATCAGGTGCAGCAAGCCCCGGCACTCGGCCATTGCCCGGAATACCTAGGCAAGCTTGTATATCCCTGGCTGTAATGACCAGTCGGCATCCTCCTTCTAATTCAATCGTGGAAGCATTTGGCTTGAAGTGGTCAATCAGCCAAAAGCACAAGTCGTATTGAATTTTGCTGTAATTCAGCTGCAGCAGGCCTCCAAATCCAATCTCTTCGACAGCTCGGCGCTTGGCATCACTCAGGTTTGCCACCAAGGCTTTCAGTATCGTCGCCGAGCACTTAGGTTTAAAACAGTAAACGTTTTCATGCCTTTCTATTTTTTAAACCTAATGTGTTTAATTCTATTATTTGGGCACTTAGGTTTAAAAAATAGAAAGGCATTAAAACGTTTACTATTTTCGAGCATGCTATTTTTTTATGTACTTATGTATGCTTTTTCTCAAAGACCAAAGTCTTTGGCAACTTTTTTTGTTTTTGACAAGGAAAAATATTTTTCTTCAAAAATTAAATGGTTATTTTAATTGGTACAAAAGTTAATCCTTGAATATTTTCTCAAAGGATTTAATCCTTGACATAGAAAATATATTGGATTTAGATATTTTTGTAAATTAAAATGGAGAGCCATTTTGTTTTGTTTTGGACTAGAAAAATGATTTTATCAAATAAGCTTGAGACCAAAGTCTCTAGAAAGTTTTAATTGGAAAATTTTTGAAATCATTAAGTTTTAACTTAAATAAAATTAGTCCATGGAGGAAATCTCTCAAAGGATATAAGCCTTGACATAGAGATTTTATTGGACTTAGATATTTTATTTTTGAGTTAAGAAAAACTTAATGGAAATTTCAAAAGGATATTTTTCAGAAAAACTTTATTTTAAAAGACTAAGTGGGAGAGGGGTTCCAACGGCCCCACGGCTTCCATCATGGTCCTCATTAGAGATCGTGGATCCCCTCGCGTCACCCTGGGAGTGAACCTGTATAGGATAGGGATACCACAAGTATCTAGATCTAATGGAAGGATGTAATTAATAACCCGGGGCACGTATTATGATTGGCCAGCCCGCGTTGGAGGTTATAGTGCGAGGTATGTCCATAGGAAATGAGAGGAAACGGCCATCCCACGATGGAGTTATTCTCTAGACCATTACCTAGAAGGGAAATTAATTTGTGGTGGTTAATACACTTAGCTTAGGAAACTGTTAATCTTCCCAAGAAGCTATGTCAGTTTTCCTAAGAGCCAAATTATTTTCAGTGCACAAATTTTATTTTGTTTTCACAAACTAAATTCTTTATTTTATTTTCGATTTTCAGAAATGGTGGGAGGTTCTTTTAGTCCATTGGCCGTTATTCTCAGGGAGAATAAGCTAACGGGTCCAAACTATGTGGACTGGAAAAGGAACCTGGACATAATACTCACAGCCGAGGAGTATAAGTATGTCCTTTACGAAACCTGCCCTGTTATCGGGGAAGGTTCCACCGTTGAAAAGCGAGAGGCTGAAAAGGCGCGGAAGAAAGCTGACGAAATGGCACGTTGCTATATGTTAGCTTCCATGTCTAATATGCTCCAGTCAAAACACGAGCACATGGCTTCTACATATGACATAAGTCAATCATTGGCAACTATGTTCGCAGACAAGAGCTGGCCCGCAAGGCAGGAGGCTCTTCGAACAATTGTAAACACTAAGATGGCTGAGGGAGCATCAGTCCGAGAGCATATGCTCAAGATGATTGCTGCTTTCGAGGAGGCAGAAATCTTAGGGGCTGTCATTGACCCCGAAATCTAAGTGGACATGGTTCTCGAATCTCTACCGAGCTCTTTCACTCAGTTCAAGTTAAACTATAACAAGAACAAGTTGAACATGAGTTTAACTGAACTGATGAAGGAGCTCTAGATGGCGGAGAAGGTCATGAAGCCGCAGTCTAAGGCCATGATTGCTAAGGCCTCTTCTTCAAGAACTGGGCCTAAGCCCAAAAAGTTCAAGAGGAAGAAGGGGAATGCAACAGCCCAGCCCAAGGACAAACCAGAGGGCAAGTGCTTCAAGTGTGGAAAGAAGGGACACTGGAAAAAAGAGTGTCCAGATCTTCAGGCCAAGAAAAACCCCACAGGTAATGTTTACTATCTAGAGTCCATATCAATGGTAGGATCAACTTCCACTTGGATTGTTGATTCAGGAGCCACTAATCATATCTGTAACTCCTTGCAGGGGTTTAGGAAGATAAGAAGACTCAAGAAGGGCGAACATGGGCTTCGAGTGGGTAATGGAGCACAAGTCTGGGCCCTTGCAGTGGGAGAGCTGGATCTTATCTTTGATTGTAATAAGATAGTGGTTTTAAAAGACATTTTATATGTACTTGGTTTTCGTCAGAATTTAATTTCAGTTGCAAAACTTATTAATCAAGGATATTCTGTATCTTTCCATTCTGGTATTTCTATCAGTAGAGATGGAGAAATTTTATGTACTGGGCACATGTATGGTAATCTGTTCTTTTTAAACCATATTAACAACCAATCAAATAACGCTCTGTCTGAACCTTTAACTAAGAAGAGAAAGACCAATATCAATGATTCATACCTTTGGCATCTAAGGTTGTGTCATATTAACTCAACCAGGATTCAGAGGCTAATCCATGATAGGCCTTTAGGCTCATTGAGATTAGAAAGTTGGCCTCAGTGTGAATCCTGCCTAATGGGAAAAATGACCAAGAGGTCATTTACACCAAAGGCAGATAGAGCCAAGGAGGTGTTGAGTCTTGTTCACACCGATGTGTGTGGTCCATTGTCTACACCAGCTAGAGGAGGTTTTGATACTTCATCACGTTCACGGATGATTGTACGAGGTATGGTTACATTTACCTGATGAGACGCAAATCTGACTTTTTTGACAAGTTCAAAGAGTTTAAGGCTGAAGTGGAGCGTCGGACAGGTAAATTAATCAAAACCTTACGATCGGATCGTGGTGGAGAGTACCTCCTAGGTGAATTCAAGGACTACATGGTACATCATAGGATAGTATCCAAGCTCTCTGCGCCGGGAACCCCCCAGCAGAACGGAGTAGCTGAGAAAAAGAACATGACGTTGATGGAAATGGTCCAAAGCATGATGTCTTATGTTACTCTTCCAGTGTCCTTTTGGGGATATGCCTTGGAAACAGCGGCATATATTCTGAACTTGGTACCTTCCAAGTCAGTACCTAGAACTCCCTATGAGATGTGGACTGGGCGTAAGCCAAGTCTGAATCATCTCAGGATTTGGGGTTATCCAGCTTATGTACTGATCAAGGGAGACAAGTTGGAACCAAGATCAGAATTATGCTATTTTGTTGGGTATCCAAAAGGGACAACAGGAGGTTACTTTTATCATCCTAAGGAACAGAAGGTACTAGTCAGTACCAATGCTAGATACTTGGAAGATGATTAAAGTACTTCCACTAAAGGTTCAACTAGGTTAGAACTTGAGGAGAAGTTATCTACGGAATCGACTTCTTCTGACCCGATAGTGGAACAAGAAGAGGCACAGCCTCAAGAGCCTGTGCAAATGGAGCCTCGTCGTAGTGGGAGGGTGTCTAGGGTTCCGGATAGATGGACTGGAGAAGCTTTTGAGCCGGTCTCTGACCATCAGGAACAAGACCCCACTAGATACGAGGAGGCTATTGCTGATGCCGATGCAAATCTGTGGCATGAAGCAATGAAAGCCGAGATTGAGTCTATGTACCTCAATCAGGTTTGGGATCTTGTAGCTTCACCTGAAGGGATAAAACCCATTGGGTGCAAGTGGGTATACAAGAGGAAGAGAGGAGCGGATGGGAAGGTGGAAACCTTCAAAGCTAGGCTTGTGGCGAAAGGGTATACTCAGAAAGAAGGTATCGACTATGAGGAAAACTTTTCCTCGGTAGCCATGCTTAAATCCATCCGCATCCTCCTTACCATCGCATGTCACTATGACTACGAGATATGGCAAATGTATGTCAAGATGGCATTCTTGAATGGCCATCTTAGCGAAGACATCTATATGTCCCAACCGGAAGGCTTCATTGCTGAAGGTCAGGAACACATGGTTTCCAAGCTTAAGAAGTCCATTTATGGACTTAAGCAGGCATCGAGAGTATGAAACATTCGTTTTGATGAGACCGTAAAGTCTTATGGTTTTATTCAAAACGAAGATGAACCATGCGTGTACAGGAAACTTGAAGGCATTAATGTGATTTTTCTTGTCCTCTATGTGGATGATATTCTACTCATTGGAAATGATGTAGGGACATTGTCATCTATAAAGGTTTGGCTGTCTAGTCAATCAGTAAGAAGGACTTGGGAGAAGCCAGCTACATTCTCGGGATTAGGCTTCTTAAAAATAGGAAGCAGAGAATGTTAGGGTTATCCCAAGCGACATATATTGACAAGATGTTGGCCAAATACAGCATGGACTCATGCAAGGGAGCTCTAATCCCTTGCAGACATGGGTTGTCATTTTCTTCGAAGGACTGTCCTAAGTCTCAAGAAGAAAAGGACAGAATGAGTAGGATTCCCTACGCTTCGGCTGTGGGAAGTCTAATGTACGCCATGCTATGTACTAGGCTAGATATCTGCTTTGCCATGGGCTTAGTTAGCAGATATCAGTCAAACCCAGGGGAGGTTCATTGGCAAGCTGTAAAGTATATTCTCAAGTACCTCAAGGGAACGAGAGATTATATGCTGGTTTACAGGGCTGATGATTTGGTTCCTACAGGATACACAAACTCAGACTTCCAGGCGGATAAGGATGAGAGGAAATCCACTAGTGGATATGTCTTCACCTTGTCTAGAGGAGCAATTTCATGGAGGAGTATCAAGCAATCTTGTATTGCTGAGTCAACCATGGAAGCTGAGTATGTGGCAGCTTCGGAAGCGTCCAAGGAAGCAGTTTGGCTCCGGAAGTTCCTTTCAGAACTTGGAGTCGTACCACATATGGACAGGCTGATTGTGATGTATTGCGACAACACTGGAGCAGTATCGCAATCTAAGGAATCTCAGAACCACAAGAAGGGAAAACACATCGAGATGAAGTACCACTTGATCCGGGATTTCATTCAGAGACGGGAAGTAGTGGTGGAGCATATTACCTCAGAAAACAATCTCGCAGATACATTCACCAAGCTTTTGGCTGAGAGAGTCTTCAAGAGATACTTAGACGCTATAGGGGTAGGAACCTATGGACTTACCTAGTCTTAGAGTGCAAGTGGGAGATTGTTGGATTGTATGCCCTCTTAGACTAGATTTCTGATGTAAAATCGAATATTTTAATAAAATAATTTATTTTCAAAAATTGTTTGTGAATTTATTTTTGTTTGTGCACGATTTTCGTTTGGAACAGACCCATTGTGTTTTAATAAGTGATCCATGTGAATGGTGGTCTTTCACAGTAAGGTATGGATCACGGGTTATTTAACACATAAACATTTGTTCTTAACCTATTGATGAGACTGGGAACCTCATCATGTTTAGGTTATTATGTTATGAATTCTAAATGGGGAATGTCTTACCTTTAGCCGTGAGTAGTCCACTCACTTCATGACATAAGCGTATTTCGAATACGTAGAACAGGACCTTTAGTAGTGGTTTCTAAAAGTACTATATGGTAAAAACCTAGACTACCATCGCTACAGCGTGGACTAGTACTCTACGACTTGAGTATGAGTTGGTGGTCTGGCGAAGCTGGTAGCATATACTTTGATTTGCTAGAGTTGAGGTTCTATCGTAGGGCCAATATACTTGCATGTTGGGTATGTGTGACTAGTTAGTTAAGACAGACTTGTACAAGATAATTTCTGCACTATATCACCCCTTGTGGTTGTCCGGATGGTCTAAAATGTCAACGGCCATGTGAAACATGACTTGGATGTTTGCTTTAGGGTAGCTCCCTTGGAAAGCGGACACACTCCAGGAAGTCATGGACCATTGGACTAGAAGCCTAAGGATGGTAGATATCATTTAGGGGGGTGTTAGTACACTTCTTCCTCCCTAAATGTACGACGATGTGTAGAGGGGTATTTTAGTCATTTCACCTGTAGGTCGGAGACTTTGTGAATGCAGCATTGTCCTTGTGGTCAATATTTCCTTATGGTGATATTAGGAAATATTTAAAATGCAAAATACAGCTATTTATATAGTAGAGGTATTTTGGTCATTTTAGCAGCCAAGGCGATGTGTCTTTTTGGTTCTCGGGATAGCCCGTAAGTCCTAACTAATTTTGGGTTGAGGAATTTGTCTCATATGAAGAGGATTTTATATTATTTGATTTTATTTAATTTTATTCCGAAAGTCTAATTTATTATTGGACTGTAATAAAATAAATAAATAAAATAGGAGTTGAGAGAAATTAATTATCTAGTTTAATTGGTTAATTAATTATTCAGGGCCTAGGTCCAGTATGAATAATTAAGAAATTAACTTGGGCTTAAACTAGAGGAAATAATTAATGTTTAAATTATTTATTGGGATATTTATATAGGCCCAAGAAATAAATAATTAAAGATTAGTTATTATGGTTCATTTGGGCTTCTTAATTATTTATTGGGTTGTTTATATAAGCCCAGGAAATAAATAATTAATGTTTATTATTTTGGGCCTTTTGGGTCCAAGGAAAATAATAAATATTTTTCTGGCCCAATAGCTTGGACCTTAGGGTTTTTTCCAGATACGGTCAAGAGGAGTTTAGGGTTAGGCCAAACTGATTCTCAGGATAACATCCGGGTGTTTTGAAATCCCGGGGATATGTTTATCAGATATTGAGAGACCTAGTTTAGGCGAACTTATAAACAACTCTTTGGAAAAGAAAAAACCCTAATTTTCCCTAGACACACAAGACTCACGTCTCTCTCTCTCTGGCAGCTCACGTTTTTTTCCCTCTCCCTCCTCTGTGGTTTCTTCTTGTTCTTTGGTAATCAATAGCAAAAGAACCAAGGAGTTTTGAGACCGTTCCTCTTCATCATAGTGTTCACCAACTAGAGGTTAGGCTGAGGAATATCCCGAGAGCTGGAGAGCTAAGTGTTAATGCAAACAAGGCGAAGTAGAAGGCTAGCGGGTGTTCAACCGGAAGCTCCTTCAAGTGTGCAAAGTGAGGCAATTCCAGCCGTTCAATCTGTTCCTACGCAACCTAGGAGGGTTAAGGAACACAAATGTATGATCTTCACGCTTCCGCATGGCTTTTAAGGCCTGGTTTTATTCTTCTCTGTGAAATTTTTAACGCTACAGTGCATGCCCCTGTTTTCACGTTTCCATCAGTTATGCCACTTATTTTCAAGTTAAATTATTCAAATACAAAGGTATCGTATGTATATAATAATAACTATCTATTAAAATAACATACATGAGTAATTTCGAATGAAAAATCACTTTCACCTTCAAATTTTTTTCAAGATGTAATTGACAAATTTATCTTAAAAGATGACATTTTGTGAACACCGAAACAATTATAAAAAAATCTTCTGAAATCCAATGCCAATGGAAACACAAATCCCAATGTAACATATGCACCTACTAACTATATATTATAGAATGTACAAAAAAGACCACCACCCAAGTCTATTGGGAGCCACCACCTAGGCTCACTGGCTTACTGATTATAGTAGTCGCCCGGAGATCAACTATTGCTTCTGCCTTTTTCTCCCAATGATTCCACTCCACTGTACATGGAAACATAGAAGTCAGGAAATGCAAAAAATAAAATTTACCGGCATCAAGAATTGCGCGGCCCCGGATCTCGCTTTGTATGATCTCGACTACAATGTTAATATGATCTCTCTATATCTTATTAACAATCACCGAAAGATGGTTTTCTTGGAATATTATATCCTATGACTACAAATGACAATGATAAAATTAGTTGATAAAAAATCTATTGGAAAACAACAAGGAGGAAGAAAAAAAATGATAACTAATTTCCTATTCTCTTCGACCTGTCCAATACATCAAAGGGAAAGGGATGTACAATGAACCCAAAACCTACCAACTAGTAACGGATGTTTGTAACCAACTCAATTACCACCTTGCTATAAACACATTCAATATACACAGAGAAAAATCTCTAGAACTTGTGTATAACAGTGGACTCAACTGGGAAAACGCACTATTTCTTTTCAAAGTCTAGATTAATCTCACCTTAGCAGTCTATCAAGACGTATACAATCGACTACCAAAGGTAACTTTAAATTCAATTATTTTAGTTTCTTACACTTCCAACTCTATATTCACATATTAATTCTAACAAAAAAAAAATAACTATTCTTAAATTCAGCCCACACAAACACACATGATGTGATCCACAGAACAACAGCTCCTCAACAATGAAGAATATAGTTGAAAGGAAAAGAAGTCAGAGAAAAAAGAACACCTGCCATAGAATTGCCATAATGTCAACTTTATAAAATATATTCTGTTAGCTTTATGATTATTTATAAAACATCCTTGCAAATTCGTGAATGATTGACAAACATGCTTATATTGATGCCCAATATACCTAGCACATGATGGATTTAAAAAACTCCATAGCATTTCTAATGTATTTAAATTTCGTTATCCCAAGTTTTAGAATTAGAATAAACTCAACAGTAGTTTTACTTTATGACTATTATTTATCAAATAAAAACACTACTAGAATTATAAAAAAAATTTCTGTAAAAAAAAAAAACACGGTTAAGTTATTGTGCATCATACGTGGGCTTCTGATAGTAAACCATCGTCGCAAAGCACTAAAAGGTTCCCCAATCATGCTTATATTGACGCCCCATATACTAATAATTACTACATTCTTCTACAATTGTATCACTAAGATTACTAACAACTAGCACATTTTTATTGAAAAAAATTAAATAAAATGCCTCTTTTTTATCAAATAAAAACACTATTAGAATTATAAAAAACTTTTTCTGTACAAAAAAAACATAGTTAAGTTATTGTGCATCATACGTGGGCTTCTGATGGTAAACCATCGTCGCAAAGCACTGAAAGGTTCCCCAATCATGCTTATATTGACGCCCCATATACTTAGCACATATACTAATAATTACTACATTCTTTTACAACTGTATCACTAAGATTACTAACAACTAGCACATTTTTGTTGAAACAAATTAAACAAAATGCCTCTTTTTTATCAGATAAAAACACTACTAGATTTATAAAAAACTTTTTCTGTACAAAAAAAATACAGTTAAATTATTGTACATCATACGTGGGCTTCTGATGGTAAACTATCGTCGCAAAGCACTAAAAGGTTCCACAATCATGCTTATATTGATGCCCTATATACTTAGCACATATACTAATAATTACTACATTCTTTTACAACTGTATCACTAAGATTACTAACAACTAGCACATTTTTGTTGAAAAAAATTAAACAAAATTCCTCTTTTTTATCAAATAAAAACACTACTAGAATTATAAAAAACTTTTTCTGTACCAAAAAACATGGTTAAGTTGTTGTGCATCATACGTGGGCTTCTGATGGTAAACTATCGTCGCAAAGCACTAAAAGGTTCCCCAATCATGCTTATATTGATGCCCCATATACTTAGCACATATACTAATAATTACTACATTCTTTTACAACTATATCACTAAGATTACTAACAACTAGCACATTTTTGTTGAAAAAAATTAAACAAAATGCCTCTTTTTTATCAAATAAAAACACTACTAGAATTATAAAAAACTTTTTATGTACAAAAAAAACACGGTTAAGTTATTGTGCATCATATGTGGGCTTTTGATGGTAAATCATTGTCGCAAAGCACTGAAAAGTTCCCCAATCATGCTTATATTGACGCTCCATATACTTAGCACATATACTAATAATTACTACATTCTTTTACAACTGTATCACTAAGATTACTAACAACTAGCACATTTTTGTTAAAAAAAATTAAACAAAATACCTCTTTTTTTATCAAATAAAAACATTGCTAGAATTATAAAAAACAAACTTTCATGAAGCAATTTATCTATAATTAAAAGCACATTTAAGTTATTGTGCATTATACGTGGGCTTTCAGAAGCCTTTGAACCTCAGAAGTAGTCATGGATGTTTTCCACGCAAAACAAATGCCCAATAGTAGTTTCTCTGTCCAGTAATAATCACACTCCCAAGTAAAGAGACAAGTTCAATAATCCTTAACAGAAATGAGATGTTAATGCATCCAATGAATATACAACCGCTGAAAAGACACAGCACAGGTCAAGTACAAAGTTGTTCAGAATGTAGCTGCATTATTAAGATGCATCCTCTTTGATGACATGACGCAATGACAATGAAACTGGCCTGTTAGTATAAAATGTATGTTTAATGTAACTTGTGATGATATTCGTGTCATTTTCAAGATAGTAATTTTCAACTTATTATACGACTGCAATTACTATTTCAAAATGGGTAATCACTACAACTACAAAACTTTACTTCAACATTTCTAAAAGAAGCCTAAAAGAATAATCGTACAAGGCATGAATCTCTCTTACTTTTTCTCAAGAAGCATAGTTACGTATTATTCTGAAGGAGGAAATATTGCAGGCTATACTTAATGACAGGGAGATTCGTCACTCAACATTTGAGTTTTGATTCAATTTACTATCCTAAATACATTGTGAATGGAAAGAATGCATTGGAGGGATGCTCAACTAGTAGAAAAGAAGGAGGTTTTTAGAGGCAACAGACCACTGGGATATTTTATGCAAAGATGCATATAACAGTAACATGACGTATTTTTTGGATAGAATGATAGTCCTGTATTCAAAGAGATTTGAGAAATTTAAGAATAAGAATAAAGGTTTTCGACATTAACAAGTACATAATGCAAATTTAGAAAGAAAAATATAGTTTTAATTAGTGGACCAACTCCAACTCACATGACAAATGAAGCCCTTTATATATAGTTTCTTTAATTCCATTTGTCACTTTTTTAGATGATAAAGAAAAGAAAAGAACAAGTATTAGATGATCATGCAAAAGCTAATTATTATTTTTAGCAAAACATAGCAATCATTATGTTAGGATAACTCACACTCATTTTACCGAGGGCTGTTCTTTCTCCTTTTTCAAACCCATTCTACTAATTCCTTTCCCTTAGCATAACAGTTTCAAGAGTATCATGTGTTTAGCATACAAGAAGATTCAACTAATAGTTCTGATACTTTTCAATTAACAGTTCTAATACTTTTCAACAATATACTTACTCCCTTTTATTTAAGCTTAAAGTCTTTCAAGAAATGCAGGATTTAATTCCAAATACAAGCTTCAGTTGCTAAAAAAGAAAAATAAAAAAATAATAATGCCAAAAGAGACGAGATTTAATAAAACTTGGATACAAGAACCAATTAAATTCTTTTTTATAGACTAAAATGATAAACAACACAAGAGACTTGAAGAATGGAACACAACCTATAGCATCAATTAAGACTACAAATTTGATGGTACATAATAAATTCGTTACACTGATTTGATGTTCATTTCACAAAGAAAATAGCCTTCCAAAAATCATTGATATAATTTTCTTTAAATTAAGGAAGCAACAATGAAAAAATCTACTCAAAACAAAAGATGCCTCCTACCAGTCTTCTTTGTATTTTGTCTAGATTTTAATAACTAGGTCTTCATGAAAATTTCATAATTCTCTTCCTTCATATTTTCTTTCAGCCACATATACCTTCTTAATGGTTCTTTAGCAAGAGCCAAACAACAGAAGGGAGCAAGGAAGGGTGAAAAAAAAGGCTTAGAGTGAAGTATAAGGACTTTATTTAAGTTGCGTTACATAAAACTAGTTATAATTATGATTGATTCTTGATATTCAGATTACAAGAAACAAAGCACTGTTTATCGAATTTATTTTTTCACCAAGTAAAAATAATAAATTTAGCAAATTTCTAAACTGCATTCTAACCATATATATATATATTTTTTCATTGCAACCACAATATCAAATATTTCACAAAAAATGGTAGAACTCTAAAAAAGTAGTAGAAAATATAGAACACAAGCTGCTGGAAAGCAGAGAAACATAAACCAAGCGTAAATCAAGAAACAGAGAAAAATCACAATAAAAGCTCCATATTGGGTTCGAACTAAGGCATTATATAGACAATAAAGATAGGAAACTAAAAAATAACAGATATTTGGTTAAAAGAAGACACCTTTAAACTAGCATAATGTTATTTGTAGAAGGGTCCCCACTTTGAAAACACCGTCACGTAGTGAGATGAGGGAAGCAGAAAGTAGCTAATGATACCTCTTCGATAGCAACCACAAACGATGAAGGGAGAGGTTTGAGGAAGAGGTTGACAATGAGGGAGTAAAGAGGTTCAAAAAGAGGTGGATTTCTTAAGAAGAGAAAAGGATTTAAGAGATTCATTAATATCTAAAAGTTGATAAGCAAAGTATAGATCTTGTTCATATTTAAACATGGCAAAATAATGCTTTAAGAAAGCATATATAAAACGGACGAACTTACAATTATCTATGAGTTGTTAGACTACTGTAAAGGAAAAATTTATGGAGTTAATTCGAAAGTCATTCACACACTACACAAGACAGGTTAAAAAAAGGAAATATTACACATTCTGATATTGTGGCCATGAATTGTTTTAAAAACCACTTGCAGAACATGTTTTTTCGGCTAACAAGAACTCACCTTATATTTGAAAGTTTTTGGATTCAATACTTCCCAAAGTTTATCGTCCTCTCCAATTAAAATCACCAACAACAAAGTGTTACAATATTCCATGGTGAAACAATGCATCTAACTCAACTATGTAGAAACAAAAATGAAAATATAACCACTATTTCATTTCTATATGGTTACTTTAGGCTATATAGATATTTTGCTTTGGTGAGACAATGCAAGCATCAAATATCCTACAAACCACATGAACATTTTCTTTTTCACATCAAAGGCTTCAGGTATATTCAATTTCTCAAGGTTTATAACAATTCCTTAGGTTAAAATAAGGTAAAACAACCAACCTTCTTCAATTAAGCAAAAACACCATTCTCAGCAATCATACTATGACAACCTTCATTATATACTCTATAATGTTTTATCCACTTATCCAAATCAAGTTAAATATACCTCAAAATGTTCCTAAAACAATTATCTACAAATTTAAACTCACAAGTTTCCAGAATTAAGTCCATTCCATATGGTTAAATTAGCAAACAAACAGTATACACAAACTGCTCAAACAGTATTCCAATTTTAGAAGAAATTTTACCTAGAAAATTTCTATGACTTTTTTCATGTAACCTGTAAACTCTAACCTTTCTAAGACATTATTTGAGTAAAAGAGTTTCATTCACCCCTTCAACCTAGCTCCATTAAAAGCTTCTAAATAGTTCATGGTATTGAACATAACAAAACCGTATTTTCAGGAGCATTATGCAACCAGCTTTAGTTCATTTAATTTCTGTAGCTTTGTTTGCATTCAAACCCACCCAAAATCAGCTTCACAACTCCTATAATATATCATGGCATACTTTGGTTCAGCCATTTGAGTTTAATACCCTGCAATCACAACAATTCCATAGCTATAACTAATGAACAAAAATTATAAGGACATGTACTGCAGCGAAAAGCATCACCTAGACCACACTGCACAAAGAGCAGGTATCAATGAAAACCAAGAGATTTTTTTTTGTTAGGGCTAGCCCCGGTGATCCAAGCGCTCCCCGCCATGCGGGGGTAGGGGGAGGGAACCGATATGTACGCAGCCTTCCTCTGACATTTTGCCAAGAGGTTGTTTCCACGGTGGTTCGAACCCGTGACCTTTGGTCACCAAAATATAATGTAAATATTTAACACATTGTTGCATCCTAAATATAATCTAAACATCCAAGAAAGATGAAAAGAATAGGAAATTGAAAACCTCATAGCAATAAAGTTAATAAGCACTGCAGCAATCATATGGGACAGAATCATTTACAAGTGGAGTTGCCATTACTGGTGTTGAGTAGAGTGAGAAAATTTTTAGCAAACTGAACTCCTCACCATTTATATAACACTGATCAAATTCATAAATGATACACAAGATTAGAGAAAACTCAAAGTGAATCTTATGCTAAAGAAGCCCAAAATAATGCTAAAGTGACTGCATGAATAATTCCACCAGAAACACATTAAATTCAGTTTTTTGCATGTGAGATGTACTTTTCCAATTGAATCATAATTTGCAAAAAGGAAAGAAAAATCAAACAAGACCAGCAAATTCAAGCATTTCATGTTTGTTATTATTCCTGAAGGAGGATTGAAATGAAAATGCAGAAAAAGAGGACATTCTCTACTTACAAATGACCCCCATCTAGCAAATACAGTAAGTTAAGCATGACCCAACAGTAAAAAGCTAATGCACAAAATATATTGCAAACCCGTAAATGCACCTAAAGATGAGGAAGTGCTAGTTATGTTGTTAGGATTTACTTTTCTGCCTGAATCTTTACTTTTCCTTTCCATTTGATATAAATCTTTTCTAGCTGAATCATTAAATGGACATAAACTACCAAAAGACCCAGGAAGTAGAAATACTATTTGAATAATTTCAGAATATGAAAAAAACTTTTGCCTATTATTTCAAATGATGCTAGAGAGATTTAAAAAAAAATCGTTAAAGTTAATGTCCAAAGTAATACCAGACCTGCTACATAATAGGCAAAAGTGATGAAACATGACTGGAATAGCTAGTTTTGCAATAGACATGTTTACACCTAACATTAATTAGATCCTCATAAAAGAAGAACAAAAGTTCAGCTACAAAGAGAAAACCTCCTCCAAGACTATTTGGGCAGCTCTCATCCAGTTAAATAAACTAACAAAGAAGCAAAGGGTCTTAGTCTATAAGTATTAGACAGCAAGTAAAATGCTCGAGTGACAAAAAACAACAAGAGGTTCATCATACAGTTTCAATTAATCTAAGATACTATTCTTGTTCCTGAAGACATTAATCTGAAATGTCATAGATACAGATGCATAAGATAAAGGCGGACAATATACAAGCAGAATCAGACAATGAAGAAACTATTATATGTCTTTGAATTGTTACCATAAGCAAAAACCAAAAGAGAACATCAAAAGCTCACTCTGGAGAAAACTATATATATGCAGAGAACTTTCATGATTAGAATATCTATTGTTGAAGAAAATTTGTAAGAACAACATTTTGGGGGGGGGGGGGGGGGGAGCATCCTCCCATAACAGTATCTAACAAAATTGCCCTGATAAAGGAATGCGAATTGATACTTTCTTCGGTTGGCTAATATATTCGATTTGTCAATTAAGCTACATCAGATGTTGTCCATCTCAACTTTCATCTACACCATCAGTTTTTAGTATTCATCAAATGCAACCACTCATTTAACAATAGTAATGCAGAAATCCATCAAACTAGGCCACTCTTTTATTATCCAGAACTTACTTCCTTTCTGTAGACCATGGTGCTCTTAAGAGCTTTCCAGGTCAACTAAAACTTAGTCAGAAGAAATGAGAGGTCAACTAGCACAGAGAGAGACTCATGCTCTTGCCACACCCGACTCAAAAATTGTTTCCAACATTTCTTTCATTCCATTTTCAACTTATCTTCTTACTTTACATAACCTTTGTGTGACCTATTTTTGCCCTTCCTTTCACTACATTTCATTCACATAAAATGAACAACAAAATTTCACCAAAACATCTTTACCAAAATGGTTAACATCCCAACCCCAAACAATGTGTAAATAGAAAATTTTTTCCAAGGACTTTAACGGTTAATATCCCAACCCCAAACAACATTTGTATTAAATGAAACCTTGTGATGCCCCGAATACTTTTTTGTTCTAAGGGAAATGATCTTACCTGAGCTTTGAAGCTATCCCAATGTTCAAA
Source organism: Voacanga thouarsii (assembly GCA_026120185.1). Taxonomy (NCBI): domain Eukaryota; kingdom Viridiplantae; phylum Streptophyta; class Magnoliopsida; order Gentianales; family Apocynaceae; genus Voacanga; species Voacanga thouarsii. The sequence continues at coordinate 3,930,416 of JANUWF010001102.1, read as the reverse complement.
AGTTGTAGAACTCCTTCTTCTTCTTCGTTCTCGCTCTCTTGCCACTTCTTTTTTTTTTTTTATCCCAAGCTTCAAAAGAGGTTGACAGTGAGGGAAGGTAAGGTTTTCTTTACAGTGATAAGAGAGTGGCAAAATATGGTACTCGACACTGACTGAGAGTATCCGCAAATGGTGAACGGACAGAAGGAGAAAGAGGCTGACAGTGATGGAGCGAATGAGCAACTCGAAGAGGAAAAGCACAATGGTTTTTCGGCGATGGGGGAGGTAAATGGGCAACAAAAACTTCAACAATGGAAATGGTTTTTTCGTTGAAGGAGATGAAAGAGCAAAGCAAGATGGTGGCGTGAAGAAACTGAAACAGTTTGTATTGGTAGTAGGGAAAACATCAACTCACATTGCCAAACGTCTCATCTGCACTTTTCGTCCTCGAAATCGAAACCGGCTTGGCTTCAGCCGCTGTAGAGCCAAAGCTAGATCAGGGTAAAACGATGTCGTTTTGCCCTATTTTTGAGTTAGAAGACGTGGCCTCTTCTGTTTTGTATGATCTGCGTCCTCCAATCACGGCCGCAAAAGAGCCGTGCAATTCCCGTACAGGAATTACGCGGCCCCTGATCCGACTAATGCTAGGACTATAACGGAATATCAATCTTCTCCATTTTGCTTATTTTTTCCACGGCCAGTTGTCGCTGCTCTGAACGGGTCAAGCACGTAAGCAAGATTTTCCTTCCCACCCAGTTTCCGATAGCTGTTAGAAATGTGAATCACTTAGTTATTCAGGACCATGTGATCAACCCGTGTAATTGACGTTGTTTTTCCTAGATTTTCCAAATATTTCTGAATATTAATTATATATTTTTTGCTTTTTTTGGATAAGGATATATGGGTATATTCTTCTTTTTCTTGAATAAGAATCTTGGTGGTTGTTGTTGTGTGGTGTCTGTCCTCTAGTTTTTCAAAGTTTTTATATGAAAACCGTTGATCCGCTAGCTTACTGGGTTAGGGGGATTGGAAATGAAAAAACATAGGATTGGAAAAATCACTAGTTTTGTGGACTACTGTAAGCAAAATTGTCGCCTGTGTTCTTGCAAGAAGTATTCTCGAACATGTTGTAGTTTTGAACTAACCTGAATTGAGAAGTCAATTGTGAAAAAGGCAGAGTCAACAAATAAGCAAAGCAAAAGGGATTTCTTGTAGAGTTTAGAAGAAAGGTGTGAAAACGCGTATCCTTGGAAAGATCAAGAACAATCAAAACCACTTCTACGTTTACTTAGAAATTTTAACATGTAGGACCCGCCTAGTTGACTTGGAAGTCGGCCTAATTACACCAATTGCTTGTGAAGGTCCACCATATAAATGAGGGGTTGCTACTTCTTGTTCATTGTGCAATAAAGGCAATAAAGGTTGAGCAGTTCCAACATGAGGAAGTTATCGGTCATCTATTGTCTGTCATGGCTTTCGGCACTGGTGTTTATGCCTACCATTGGCCAAGATGTGCCGTTTAAGGCAGTAAATTTGGGTGGTTGGCTTGTAACAGATGGTTGGATGACACCCTCTCTCTTTGAGGGCATTCCAACGAACAAAGCCCTCTTGGTATAACACTCACTTTCCATTCGGAAAAATAGATTAGTAGCATAGAAAGTTTCTTTTCACATTTTGTTCATTGTAATCTGAAAATTCATATCGTCTTCTTCTGTCATCTTGGGTTCCTTGGATCAGATTTTCAGTTCATGATTTCATGCGTATTCTCTGCAATGCTTTAAAAGGACATGCATGAAGAAAGTGCAAAGCAGTTCACTTTTCCAATACTTCTATAGCCCTAGTGGGTTGATGAAAAAGAAGGCATACTTGTTTGTCTATAGGGATAGATGGATGGTTCAAGAGAATGTAAGAGAGACGAGGGAGAAAGAAGAATTCTTAAGGAGTGTGTTACACTGTCTTTCAGGTGTTATTTGTCTCCACCATACGAAGGATTTGCTAAGGGCTATTACAAATTACCTCTAAGATATAATAAGAATGTTTGAGAAATGAGACAACAAATATTCTGATTTTTCTCTAAGAATGATTAATAAATAATATGTAAAATCTCTAAATAACCTTCAGAGAAGAGACAAAATGAAATACTTCACTTAGAAAAGAGTAGACATAATTTATTTATAAGACAACACTAGTCATGCTTCCATGTGTCATAATTTTTAGTCACCACTATTCAGTAATGATCAGTTATAAGTCCACAAGTCATAACTTTCCACGAAGGATCATACTATTTCTTATGATTATAACTTTTTATTTTTATCAGTCATAACTTTCTATTAAAGTCGTCACCTTCCATTAATGATCATCCACAAGTTATAACTTTCCACTAATGTTTAGACACATTTAATGTCACAAAAAAAATACTCTCACTGTCCTAAAAATCATATCAATTTAGGACATGACATGGGGATTAAGAAATTACTAAAACTTGTATAATTATAATAGAAAATGATTATTATACCCCTAGATAAAAGTAAACATTCATTAATTATTTTCCTCTATACATTCATTAATGATTTATTGATAATGTACATATTCTTGATTAAAGAATGGGTAAATTAGGAATATAAGCAATAAATTTATTCTTAATTTGTGAGATTGACAAGTATTTTGGTAAAACAAAAATAAAAATTTTTGACATAATTTTTAGGACGGAGGATGTACAAACATGAATATTATAGGAAATGTGACTGATACATAACACACTATCTCTATTAACCTTTCATTGACAAACTATCTCCAACAATCCCCCACTTAGTTTGTTAATGAAATTATAAACTGGCACACAATATTATGCTTAAAAGAAAGTATCGGTTGATTTAAACTTTCCTCTTAGTGCTAGTATTTTAATTAGGCTAACCAAATTAAGGTGGCATATAATGTTAAGCCATAATTTGCAAATTAGGTTAGAAATACTACACACATGATATTCAAACTATTGATCAATTCATAAAAATCTTTTAGCACTATTACTGGCCATGTGCTCTATCCTAAATTCATGTTCATTTACAAAAGTAAACCCACATTTTCCTAGAAACAGCACCATTTCTTATGATCATATTGTTGGATTGTATGCCCTCTTAGACTAGGTTTCTGTTGTAAAATCGAATATTTTAATAAAATAATTTATTTTCAGAAATTGTTTGTGAATTTACTTTTTTTTTGTGCACAATTTTCGTTTGGAACAGACCCATTGTGTTTAAATAAGTGGTCCATGTGAATGGTGGTCTTTCACAGTAAGGTATGGATCACGGGTTATTTAACACATAAACTTTTGTTCTTAACCTATTGATGAGCCTGGAAATCTCATCATGTTTAGGTTATTATGTTATGAATTCCAAATGGGGAATGGCTTACCTTTAGCCAGTGAGTAGTCCACTCACTTCATGACATAAGCGTATTTCGAATACGTAGGACATGACCTGTAGTAGTGGTTTCTAAAAGTACTATATGATAGAAACCTAGACTACTATCGCTACAACGTGGACTAGTACTCTACGACTTGAGTATGAGTTGGTGGTTTGGCGAAGCTGGTAGCATATACTTTGATTTGCTATAGTTGAGGTTCTATCGTAGGGCCAATATACTTGCATGTTGGGTATGTGTGACTAGTTAGTTAAGACAGACTTGTACAAGATAGTTTCTGCACTATATCGCCTCTTGTGGTTGTCCGAATGGTCTAAAATGTCCAGGGCCCTAGGAAACATGAGTTGGATATTTGCTTTAGGGTAGCTCCCTTGGAAAGCGAAAACACTCCAGGAAGTCGTGGATCATTGGACTAGAAGCCTAAGGATGGTAGATGTCATTTAGAGGGGTGTTAGTACACTTCTTCCTCTCTAAATGTACGGCGATGTGTAGAGGGGTATTTTAGTCATTTCACCTGTAGGTCGGAGACTTTGCTAACGCAGCATTGTCCTTAGAGTCAATATTTCCTTATGGTGATATTAGGAAATATTTAAAATACAAAATACAGCTATTTTTATGACAAGGGTATTTTGGTAATTTTAGTAGCCAAGGCGGTGTGTCTTTTGGTTCCCAGTATAGACCGTGAGTCCTAATTAAATACGGGCTAAAGAATTGATTTTAAATTAAATGGAATTTATTTTATTTAAGTAGCCTGATTTAATTATTGGGCTAGAATAAAATAAAGGTCCATGGAGAGAGAGAATTAATTAAATTAGTTTGGTGGGTTAATTAATTATTCAGGGCTTTGGCCCAATTTGAATAATTAAAGATTAATCTGGAACTAAACTAATATAGGTTTAATTAATTGGACTGGTTTATTTGGGCTGAAAAATTAATTATTTATTAATTAGGCCATTTATTTGGTTTTAGTTAGAATAATTAATTAAGCCCAAAAAGGTTAAACTAAGAGTCCAATGGCCTAATCTAGTTTAACCTAGGATTTTATTTAGGTTAAACAGGAGAAAAAAAAACAACGTTGTTTTTCCAGTGCTTCCTCTCTGTGAAAAATACCAAATATTTTTTCCTCTCCCTCTCCAGAAAATATTCTTTGGCCCCTAGGTTGTTTCACCAAAACGATATTAGGCAGGCCATATACTGGAAGATCGAAAGTTAGGCGTTCATCTACATGCAAAGATGAAGTAGAAGGCTTGCAGGAATTGCACCAGAAGTTTCCACGAGCGTGCCTACCCCAATTCCGCATATTCCAGTTCAGCCGATTTTGAGAACAAGAAGAAGAGGTACTGAGAAAATATTGTTTCCCCCCCTTTTTCTTCTTCACGCAGGAGTGCTGCGTTTTTTGTTATTCCTTGGCTGTCTTTTTGGCTATGTTTCGCTTGCAATTTTATCTTCACATATAGGTGAAAATACTTTCTAACTTCTTACCAGGTACTTAGAAAATCATTACATTTCATTAAGAATATATCACACTATATTCAACCTTCAATTTATACACTAGTTGGGGTAACATGATGTTGGATTGTATGCCCTCTTAGACTAGGTTTCTGATGTAAAATCGAATATTTTAATAAAATAATTTATTTTTAGAAATTGTTTGTGAATTTACTTTTTTTTTGTGCACAATTTTCATTTGGAACAGACCCATTGTGTTTAAATAAATGGTCCATGTGAATGGTGGTCTTTCACAGTAAGGTATGGATTACGGATTATTTAACACATAAACTTTTGTTCTTAACCTATTGATGAGACTGGAAATCTCATCATGTTTAGGTTATTATGTTATGAATTCCAAATGGGGAATGACTTACCTTTAGCCAGTGAATAGTCCACTCACTTCATGATATAAGCGTATTTCGAATACGTAGGCCATGACCTATAGTAGTGGTTTCTAAAAGTACTATATGATAGAAACCTAGACTACAACCTCTACAGCGTGAACTAGTACTCTACGACTTGAGTATGAGTTGGTGATCTGGCGAAGCTGGTAGCATATACTTTGATTTGCTATAGTTGAGGTTCTATTGTAGGGCCAATATATTTGCATGTTGGGTATGTGTGACTAGTTAGTTAAGACAGACTTGTACAAGATAGTTTCTGCACTATATCGCCCCTTGTGGTTGTCCGAATTGTCTAAAATGTCCAGGGCCCTGGGAAATATGACTTGGATGTTTGCTTTAGGGTAGCTCCCTTGGAAAGCGGAAACACTCCAAGAAGTCGTGGATCATTGGACTAGAAGCCTAAAGATGGTAGATGTCATTTAGAGGGGTGTTATGCTAATGCAGCATTGTCTTTGGGCTCAATATTTCCTTATGGTGATATTTGAAAATATTTAAAATGTAAAATACAGCTATTTATATAGCAGGGGTATTTTGGTCATTTTAGCAGCCAAGGCGATGTGTCTTTTTGGTCCTCGAAATAGCCCGTAAGTCCTAACTAATTTTGGGTTGAGGAATTGGTCACAGTTCAAGAGGATTTTATTTTATTTTATTTTATTCAGGATGTCTTATTATTATTAGACTGGAATAAAATAAATAAATAAAATAAAATAGGAGTTGAGAGAAATTAATTATCTAGTTTAATTGGTTAATTAATTATTCAAGGCCTAACTCCAGTATGAGTAGTTAGGAAATTAACCTGGGCTTAAACTAGGGGAAATAATTAATGTTTAATTATTTATTGGGTTATTTATATAGGCCCAAGAAATAAATAATTAAAGATTAATTATTTTTGGTTCATTTGGGCTCATTAATTATTTATTGGGTCATTTATATAAGCCCAGGAAATAAATAATTAATGTTTATTATTTTGGGCCTTTTGGGTCCAAGAGAAATAATAAATATTTTTCCGGCCCGATAGCTTGGACCTTAAAATTTTTTCTAGATACGGTTAAGAAGAGTTTAGGGTTAAGCCAAACTCATTCTCAGGATAACATCCGGGTGTTTGAAATTTGATATCCCGGGGATATGTTTATTAGATATTTGAGTCCCAGTTTTGGCTAACCAATAAAACAAGTCTCTGGAGAAAGAAAACCCTAATCTCCCTAAGCCTAAGTGAATAACTCACGCAGCTCTCTCTCTCTGAACGTCTCCTTTCTTCTCTGGTTTCTCCATGGAGCTTTGCTAATCAATAGCAAGAGAACCAAGGAGATTTGAGACCGTTCCTCTTCACTGTTTCACTGTTGTGTTCACCGACTAGAGGTTAGGCAAAGGAATATTCTGAGAGTTGAAAAGCTTGGCGTTAATGCAAACAAGGCGAAGTAGGAGGCTAGCGGGTTTTCAACCGGAAGCTTCTTCAAGTGGGCAAAGCGAAGAGATTCCAGTCGTTCAAGCCATTTCTACTCAACCTAGAAGGCTTAAGGAGCGCAAGTGTATGATCTTCACGCTTCCGTGTGGCCTCTAAGGCATGCGGGTTTTTTTTCTCTCTTTTTTTTTTCCCATGGATGCATGGCTCCCCTGTTTTCCGTCCCTCAATGTGGTATCAGAGCCAATGGTTCTTTGATCAATATAGGGAGCATGTTAGTTAATAAAAATGGAAAAGATGATTATACCTGTGATCCTTCGCTATTTTGGTATGGGATAAGATCTCTGTGAGCTTCATCGTTGAAGCATAGGCATCACTGTAAAAATATTTTTGGCTTTGAAGTTTGATCGTGTAAACCCAATTTTAATGGGTATAGGCGGTTGTGGTTTTGTTTTGAATAAGTTTTTATAAGTAAAAATGTCCAAAGAAGCCAAAGAAGACTGAAAAAGTCGAACCAGAGAAGTCTCTGCAATTCGCGCTCGGAAAGAAGAAAAAAAATGAAGAAGATGATACTGTTCCTAAGCCGCGACCGAGTCGAGCCGTTTGAGCCGAGCCGCACTGTGCATGTGTCTGGAGCCGCGTCAACCGAGCCGCTGGAGCCGCGTCGTACTGTAGCAATTGAAGCCGGTTCCAATTTGAAAGTTGCAATTGAATTGCAATTGCTTCGCGGGTCGTGGAGCGGAAAACGGATAAATACGCAGGTCAGCAGCAGAGGAGAACCGGGCGTGGGCGCTGGCACTCGGGCGGGCGGGTCGAGGCTTGAAGCTGCAGGTGATCTGGTGCGGATGGTGCATTGCGGCAGCGGTGGACCACAGGCCATGCGGGCGCAGATCCGGTGCGGCCGGTGCAGTGGATCGCCGGCTATTTTTTGCGTTTTTCTTTTTCGTTTTGGGTCCCATACCAGACGAAGTTAATATTTTTGCAATATTTATATTCTTGTAATATATTTGCAAGAAAAATATTAGTAAGGGATTTTATGATTAAACAAGATCATTAATTAATTAATTAATGTGTTAAATTCTATTATTTGGGCACTTAGGTTTAAAAAATAGAAAAGCATGAAAACGTTTACTGTTTTCGAACATGCTATTTTTTTTATGTACCAATGTGCGTTTTTTCCTCAAAGACCAAAGTCTTTGGGAACATTTTTTACAAGAAAAATATTTTTCTTTAAAAATTAAATGGTTATTTTAATTTGTACAAAAATTAATCCTTGAATATTTTCTCAAAGGATTTAATCCTTGACATAGAAAATATATTGTATTTTGATATTTTTGTAAATTAAAATGGAGAGCCATTTTGTTTTGTTTTGGACTAGAAAAATGATTTTGTCAAATAAACTTGAGACCAAAGTCTCTAGAAAGTTTTAATTGGAAAAATTTTGAAATTATTAAGTTTTAACTTAAATAAAATTAGTCCATGGAGAAATCTCTCAAAGGATATAAACCTTGACATAGAGATTTTAATGGACATGGATATTTTATTTTTGAGTTAAGAAAAACTTAATGGAAATTTCAAAAGGATATTTTTCTAGAGAACCCTTTATTTTAAAAGACTAAGTGGGAGAGGGGTTCCAACGGCCCCACGGCTTCCATCACGGTTCTCATTAGAGATCGTGGGTCCCCTCACGTCACCTTGGGAGTGAACCCGTATACGATGGGGATACCACAAGCATCTAGATCTAATAGAAGGATATAATTAATAACCCGGGGCACGTACTATGATCGGCCAACCCACGTTGGAGGTTATAGTGCGAGGTATGTCCATAGAAAATGAGAGGAAACGGCCATCCCACGATGGAGTTATTCTCTAGACCATTACCTAGAAGGGAAATTAATTTGTGGTGGTTAATACACTTAGCTTAGGAAACTGTTAATCTTCCCAAGAAGCTATGTCAATTTTCCTAAGAGCCAAATTATTTTCAGTGCACAAATTTTATTTTGTTTTCACAAACTTAATTCTTTCTTTTATTTATCGATTTTCAGAAATGATTGGAGGTTCTTTTAGTCCATTGGCCGTTATTCTCAGGGAGAATAAGTTAACGGGTCCAAATTATGTGGACTGAAAAAGGAACCTGGACATAATACTCACAGCTGAGGAGTATAAGTATGTCCTTTACGAGACCTGCCCTGTTATCGGGGAAGGTTCCACCGCCGAAGAGCGAGGGCTGAGAAGGCGTGGAAGAAGGCTGACGAAATGGCACGTTGCTATATGTTAGCTTCCATGTCTAATGTGCTCTAGTCAAAACACGAGCACATGGTTTCTTCATATGACATCAGTCAATCATTGGCTACTATGTTCGCGGACAAGAGCCGGCCCGCAAGGCAGGAGGCTCTTCGAACTATTGTTAACACTAAGATGGCTGAGGGAGCATCAGTCCGAGAGCATATGCTCAAGATGATTGCTGCTTTCGAGGAGGCGAAAATCTTAGGGGCTGTCATTGACCCCGAGAGCCAAGTGGACATGGTTCTCGAATCTCTACCGGGCTCCTTCACTCAGTTCAAGTTAAACTATAACATGAACAAGTTGAACATGAGTTTAACTGAATTGATGAAAGAGCTCCAGATGGCGGAGAAGGTCATGAAGCCGCAGTTAAAGGCCATGATTGCTAAGGCTTCTTCCTCAAGAACTGGGCCTAAACCTAGAAAGTTCAAGAGGAAGAAGGGGAATGCAGCAGCCCAACCCAAGAACCAGCCCAAGGACAAACCAAAGAGCAAGTGCTTCAAATGTGGGAAGAAGGGACACTGAAAAAAGGAGTGTCCAGATCTTCAAACCAAGAAAAACCCCACAGGTAATGTTTTCTATCTAGAGTCCATATCAATGGTAGGATCAACTTTCACTTGGATTGTTGATTCAGGAGCCACTGATCATATCTGTAACTCCTTGCAGGGGTTTAGAAAGATAAGAAGACTCAAGAAGGGCGAACATGGGCTTTGAGTGGGTAATGGAACACAAGTCTGGGCCCTTGCAGTGGGAGAGCTAGATCTTATTTTTTATTGTAATAAGATAGTGGTTTTAAAAGATATTTTATATGTACCTGGTTTTCGTGAGAATTTGATTTCAGTTGCAAAACTTATTAATTAAGGGTACTCTGTATCTTTCCATTCTGATAATTCTATTAGTAGAGATGGAGAAATTTTATGTACTGGGCACATGTATGGAAATCTGTTCTTTTTAAACCCTATTAACAACCAATCAAATAACGCTTAGTCTGAACCTTTAACTAAGAAGATAAAGACCAATATCAATGATTCATACATTTGGCATCTAAGGTTTGGTCATATTAACTCAACTAGGATTCAGAGGCTAATCCATGATGGGCCTTTGGGCTCATTGAGATTGGAAAGTTGGCCTCAGTGTGAATCCTGCCTGATGGGAAAGATGACCAAAAGGTTATTTACACCAAAGGCGGATAGAGCCAAGGAGGTGTTGAGTCTTGTTCACACTGATGTGTGTGGTCCGTTGTCTACACCAGCTAGAGGAGGTTTTGAGTACTTCATCACTTTCACGGATGATTGTACGAGGTATGGTTATATTTACCTGGTGAGACGCAAAACTGACTTTTTTGACAAGTTCAAGGAGTTTAAGGCTAAAGTGGAGCGTCGGACAGGTAAATTAATCAAAACCTTACGATCAGATCATGGTGGAGAGTACCTCCTAGATGAATTTAAGGACTACATGGTACATCATGGGATAGTATCCCAGCTTTCTGCACCGGGAACACCCCAGCAGAATGAAGTAGCTGAGAGAAGAAACAGGACATTGATGGAAATGGTCCGACGCATGATGTCTCATGCTACTCTTCCAGTGTCCTTTTGGGGATATGCCCTGGAGACAGCGGCATCTATTCTGAACTTGGTACCTTCCAAGTCAGTACCTAGGACTCCCTATGAGATGTGGACTGGGCGTAAGCCAAGTCTGAATCATCTCAGGATTTGGGGATGTCCAGCTTATGTACTGGTCAAGGGAGACAAGTTGGAATCAAGATCAGAATTATGCTATTTTGTTGGGTATCTAAAAGGGTCAAAAGAAGGTTACTTTTATCATCCTAAGGAGCAGAAGGTGCTAGTCAGTACCAATGCTAGATACTTGGAAGATGATCAAAGTACTTCCACTAAAGGTTCTACGAGGTTGGAACTTGAGGAGAAGTTATCTACGGAATCAACTTCTTCTGACCTGATTCTGGAACAAGAAGAGGCACAGCCTCAAGAGCCTGTGCAAATGGAGCCTCGTCGTAGTGGGAGAGTGTTTAGGGTTCCGGATAGATGGACAGGAGAAGCCTTTGAGCTGGTCTCCGACCATCAGGAATAAGACCCCACTAGATACGAGGAGGCTATTGCTGATGCCGATGCAAATCTGTGGCATGAAGCAATGAAAGCCGAGATTGAGTCTATGTACCTCAATCAGGTTTGGGATCTTGTAGCTTCACCTGAAGGGATAAAACTCATTGGGTACAAGTGGGTGTACAAGAGAAAGAGGGGAGTGGATGGGAAGGTGGAAACCTTCAAAGCTAGGCTTGTGGTGAAAGGGTATACTCAGAAAAAGGGAATCAACTATGAGGAAACCTTTTCCCCGGTAGCCATGCTTAAATCCATCCGCATCCTCTTTGCCATCGCATGTCACTATAACTACGAGATATGGCAAATGGATGGCAAGATGGCATTCTTAAATGGCCATCTTAGCGAAGACATCTATATGTCCCAACCGGAAGGCTTCATTGCTGAAGGTCAGGAACATATGGTTTGCAAGCTTTAGAAGTCCATTTATGGACTTAAGCAGGCATCGAGAGCATGGAACATTCGTTACGATGAGACTGTAAAGTCTTATGATTTTATTCAAAATGAAGATGAACCATGCGTGTACAGGAAACTTGAAGGCATTAATGTAGTTTTTCTTGTCCTGTATGTGGATGTCATTCTACTCATTGGAAATGATGTATGGACATTGTCATCTACAAAGGTTTGGCTGTCTAGTCAATTCAGTATGAAGGACTTGGGAGAAGTCAGCTACATTCTCAGGATTATGCTTCTTAGAAATAGGAAGCAGAGAATGTTAGGGTTATCCCAAGCAACATACATTGACAAGATGCTGGCCAAGTACAGCATGGACTCATGCAAGGGAGCTCTAATCCCTTGCAGACATGGGTTGTCATTTTCTTCGAAGGACTGTCCTAAGTCTCAAGAAGAAAATGACAGAATGAGTAGGATTCCCTACGCTTTGGCTGTGGGAAGTCTCATGTATGCCATGCTGTGTACAAGGCCAGATATCTGCTTTGTCGTGGGCTTAGTTAGCAGATATCAGTCAAACCTCGGAGAGGTTTATTGGCAAACTGTAAAGTATATTCTCAAGCTCCTCAAAGGAACGAGAGATTATATGCTGGTATACAGGGCTGATGATTTGGTTCCTACAGAATACACAGACTCAGACTTTCAGGCAGATAAGGATGAGAGAAAATCCACTAGTAGATATGTCTTCACCTTGTTTTGAGGAGCAGTTTCTTGGAGGAGTATCAAGTAGTCTTGTATTGCTGACTCAACCATGGAAGCTGAGTATGTGGCAGCTTCGAAGGCATCCAAGGAAGCAGTTTGGCTCCGGAAGTTTCTTTCAAAACTTGGAGCCGTACCACATATGGACAGGCCGATTGTGATGTATTGCGATAACACTGGAGCAGTATCGCAATCTAAGGAGCCTCGGAACCACAAGAAGGGGAAACACATCGAGAGGAAGTACCACCTGATCCAGGATTTCATCTAGAGACGGGAAGTCGTGGTGGAACATATTACCTCAGAAAATAATCTAGCAGATCCATTCACCATGCATTTGGTTGAGAGAGTCTTTAAGGGACACTTAGACGCCATAGGGGTAAGCACCTATGGACTTACCTAGTTTTAAAGTGCAAGTGCGAGATTGTTGGATTGTATGCCTTCTTAGACTAGGTTTCTGATGTAAAATCGAATATTTTAATAAAAGAATTTATTTTCAGAAATTGTTTGTGAATTTACTTTTTTTTTTGTGCACAATTTTCGTTTGGAACAGACCCATTGTGTTTAAATAAGTGGTCCATGTGAATGGTGGTCTTTCACAGTAAGGTATGGATCACGGGTTATTTAACACATAAACTTTTGTTCTTAACCTATTGATGAGACTGAGAATCTCATCATATTTAGGTTATTATGTTATGAATTCCAAATGGGGAATGGCTTACCTTTAGCCTGTGAGTAGTCCACTCACTTCATGACATAAGCGTATTTCGAATACGTAGGTCAGGACCTGTAGTAGTGGTTTCTAAAAGTACTATATGATAGAAACCTAGACTACTACCGCTACAGCGTGGGCTAGTACTCTACGACTTGAGTATGAGTTGGTGGTCTGGCGAAGCTGGTAGCATATACTTTGATTTGCTATAGTTGAGGTTCTATCGTAGGGCCAATATACTTGCATGTTGGGTATGTGTGACTAGTTAGTTAAGACAGACTTGTACAAGATAGTTTTTACACTATATCACCCCTTGTGGTTGTCCGAATGGTCTAAAATGTCCAGGGCCCTGGGAAACATGAGTTGGATGTTTGCTTTAGGGTAGCCCCCTTGGAAAGCGGAAACACTCCAGGAAGTCGTGGATCATTGGACTAGAAGCCTAAGGATGGTAGATGTCATTTAGAGGGGTGTTAGTACACTTCTTCCTCTCTAAATGTACGGCGATGTGTAGAGGGGTATTTTAGTCATTTCACTTGTAGGTCGGAGACTTTGCTAATGCAGCATTGTCCTTGGGGTCAATATTTCCTTATGGTGATATTTGAAAATATTTAAAATGCAAAATACAACTATTTATATAGCAGGGGTATTTTGGTCATTTTAGCAGCCAAGGCGATGTGTCTTTTTGGTTCTCGAAATAGCCCGTAAGTCCTAACTAATTTTGGGTTGAGGAATTGGTCTCAGTTCAAGAGGATTTTATTTTATTTTATTTTATTTTATTTTATTTTATTCAGGATGTCTAATTTATTATTAGATTGGAATAAAATAAATAAATAAAATAAAATAGGAGTTGAGAGAAATTAATTATCTAGTTTAATTGGTTAATTAATTATTCAGGGCCTAGGTCCAGTATGAGTAGTTAGGAAATTAACCGGGCTTAAATTATGGGAAATAATTAATGTTTAATTATTTATTGGGTTATTTATATAGGCCCAAGAAATAAATAATTAAATATTAATTATTTTTGGTTCATTTGGGCTCATTAATTATTTATTGGGTCATTTATATAAGCCCAGGAAATAAATAATTAATGTTTATTATTTTGGGCCTTTTGGGTCCAAGAGAAATAATAAATATTTTTCCGGCCCGATAGCTTGGACCTTAGGGTTTTTTTCTAGATACGGTTAAGAAGAGTTTAGGGTTAAGCCAAACTCATTCTCAGGATAACATCCGGGTGTTTGAAATTTGATATCCCGGGGATATGTTTATTAGATATTTGAGTCCCAGTTTTGGCTAACCAATAAAACAAGTCTCTGGAGAAAGAAAACCCTAATCTCCCTAAGCCTAAGTGAATAACTCACGCAGCTCTCTCTCTCTGAACGTCTCTTTTCTTCTCTGGTTTCTCCTTGGAGCTTTGCTAATCAATAGCAAGAGAACCAAGGAGATTTGAGACCGTTCCTCTTCACTGTTTCACTGTTGTGTTCACCGACTAGAGGTTAGGCAGAGGAATATTCTGAGAGTTGAAAAGCTTGGCGTTAATGCAAACAAGGCGAAGTAGGAGGCTAGCGGGTTTTCAACCGGAAGCTTCTTCAAGTGGGCAAAGCGAAGAGATTCCAGTCGTTCAAGCCATTTCTACTCAACCTAGAAGGCTTAAGGAGCGCAAGTGTATGATCTTCACGCTTCCGTGTGGCCTCTAAAGCATGCGATTTTTTTTTCTCTGTTTTTTTACTGTCACTGCATGCTCTCTCTGTTTTCGTCCCCTCACATGACACTAGTGTTCGCAGCTAGTTGACAACTTGTTGTTTCCCTTTAAACCTTTTCTTCTAGTGGTAGTGTTAGAATAGAGGTAGGATTCCCATTATTAGTGATTTTAGATTAATGATTTCTACCCCATTCTAAATGATGTTAAATTCACTAAATCCCTTGGTAATGGCTTAGTTAACGGATCCACTAAATTATTTTATGTTTGAACGAATACAATAGTCACAACACTATCTTATAATATTTGTTTAAGACACTCTTGTCTTAAACTTATATGTCTAGATTTACCACTATACACTTTATTTAAGGCTCTAGACATGATTGCTTTTGCTTGACTGTCACAATATAAAGAGATTAAAGGCATAGGTTGTAGCCACAATTTGGTATTCCTAAGCCACTCCACCTTTACATATAGCTGCTAAAGTTATAAATTTCTTTTTGATGGTCATTCCAATTAGAGAGTAATTTTGCTACAATTGCCTCCAATCGTACTAACTCAAAAATATTTACACCAAGATTCATAAGTTTGGAAATCAGAATGTGAAGATCATGTACTTAATCAAGGAAAGAAGAACCATTACTAAAAGTAAAATTGAAATATGTTTTAATTTGATACCTGCACCTTGTTTTGAGTATTGTATTATACTCAAGAGTATCCCGTATCTTTTTTATCGAGATTTTAGACATCATATACTCTAGTTGAGAGTGTATCCAAGATATGACCATGACACAATACCTCATATTCTTTCTCTTTTGTGACGTTCTTTGTTTTTTTTTTTCCTCAAATCTTTTGGCGCAGAAACGTTGAGCCTATCGAGTGCATTATCTCTTGAAGCCTCCATGGTTCTCAATGTTAAAATAACACATTAAGATTGTTGGTTTATAGGGATAAATAGATGGTTCAAGAGAATGTAAGAGTGTAGACGGAGAAAGAAGAATTCTTGAGACGTGTGTAACACTATCCTTAAGGTGTTATTTACCCCCACTACACGAAGTATTTGCTAAGTGTTACTACAAAAAAAATAGCCTTTTGTTGCAAAACTTTTTCCTAGCTAAAGCCTCTATTTTTCCTCATTAAAGCCCTTCACCGATGAAAATAATTTTGTTGCCCATTGCTCGCTAAAGCGCTGTTGCCAATGCTTCTTGGCCACAAAATTCTTTGTTTTGTCGCCAAAAAAATACTCTTTAGCTAGGAAAAATTTTTCCTAGCTAAAGCCTAGACTTTTCGCTCAGAAAATTTTCCTAGCAAAAAGTAAAAATATTTTGTTGTCAAAGGTTCTACTTTTGTCGCTGGTGATGATTTTTAGGGACAAAAAAATTTGTTGCCAAAAATATAATTTTAATTAAAAAATAAATATAACGGTAAGAAAATATATTACCTTCTGTGACAAAAAATTTTCATTGCTAAAAGAGGTCAATGGTGACAAAAAAAAATCCTCGCTAAATAAAATTTTTTAAATTTTTTTGTACAATGGACTACAACATTCCTTGTGGACTAGCCACACCAGATCATAATAACCCGGACCACAGACCTCCTTGTGCACACACCATATAGCTGGTGCTTTGAATTCAAAACAGAAGCCATGCACATAGGAAATAAAACCCAAGAATAACACTACACAGCAGCGGAAGGCAAAAAAAAAAGAATACCTCTTTAGGATGTTGCTTTGTTTGGCCGCGAGGAAGATGATGGAATGATGGTCACATCTCCCTCACTCGTTAAAACTTTCGATTGATTGCCTGCCAATCTCCTACTTCTCTGTGGCATGAACGAAGCCTTTTGGTTCTCATAATATTCCACCACTCGATTTAGTTGGTGAAATAACTTAGGCGAGGAGAAACTCTTCTTGAACCTTTGCTATTGGTTTAGCAAAATCAAGAAGAAGACACAAAGAAAAAGATGAATGAGAGAGAAAGCTTGACAGAGGGAAAAAAAACCAACTCTATGTTTTTCATGTGTATTCTGTGAAGAAAAAAAATACACTACTATTCACAATATCAGATAACCAAAACATCAGAGTTTTAATATTTTAAAACTCTTGGAGGCTATTAACAGAAGAGGTTTGGCTATGTCTTAACTCTTATGTTCCGTGAATCAAAATAATCCTTTAGTCTAGGGCCTCCAGGCTACTGGGCCAAAATTAACTTATTATTTTTCTTGGACCCAAAGAGTCCAAAATAATAACTATTAATTATTTATTTTCTGAGTCTATTAAAATAACCCGATAAATAATTAATAAGCCAAAATGAACTAAAATAATTTTTTAATCCTTTCATTAACTAGTTTAAGTCCATGTTAATTTTCTTAATTATTCAATCTGGGCTTAGGCCCTGAATAATTAGTTAACCAATTAAACTAAATAATAAATTTAATTTCTCTCGTTCCTTTATTTTATTCTAATCTAAAAATAAATTAGACTTCTTGAATAAAATAAAATCCTTTTATTGTGACCATTTCCTCGACCTAAAATAATTAGGACTTATGAGTTATTCCAAGGACCAAAAAGACACATCGTCTTGGCTACTAAAATGACCAAAATATCCTTGTTATATAAATAGCTATATTTTACATTTTAAATATTTCTTAATATCACCATAAGAAAATATTGACCCCAAGGACAATGCTGCATTAGCTATGTCTTCGACTTATAGGTGAAATGACTAAAATACTCATCTATGCACTGCCGTGCATTTAGAGAGGAATAAGTATATTAACATCTCTCTAAAAAACATCTACCATCCTTAAGCTTCTAGTCCAATAATCTAAAATTTCTCAAAATATTTTCTCTTTCCAAGGGAGCTACCCTAAAGCAAATATTCAAGTCATGTTCCCCAGGGCCTTGGATAATTAGATCATTCGGATAACTACAAGGGGCGATATAGTATAGACACTATCTTATACAAATCTGTCTTAACTAACTAGTTACATATACTCAACATACAAATATATTGGTCATTCTAAAGAACCTCAATTATAGTATATCAAAGTATACGCTTCCAGTTGTACAAATCTGTCTTAACTAACTAGTTACATATACCCAACATACAAGTATATTGGTCATTCTAAAGAGCCCCAACCTACGTATTCGAAATACACTTGCGTTATGGAATGAGTCACATAAGTATATTGGTCATTCTAAAAAGCCCCAATTATAGTATATTGGTCATATTCTATGTATTCAAAATACATTTGCGTTATAGAATGAGTCACATAGTACTTTTAAAAACCGCTACTACATGTCATTTTCTACATATTCGAAATACACTTGGGTTATGGAATGAGAAGACTACTCATTAGTTAAAGGTAAGCTATTCCCTATTTAGAATTCATAACACAAATTCCCTATTTATAATTCATAACACAATAACCCACTTCATGATGCGCAACCAAATTCATGGACCAGTCACACCGGATCCACTCAAATTGAATGAGAAATTCCTCACCCACTTTATGATGCGCAACCACATTCATGGACCAGTCACACCGGATCCACTCAAATTGAATGAGAAATTCCTTCCTTGAGAATTGAACACGAGACCTACATATTATGGAGGCTAAGACTTGCCGTTGAGCTATGCCAGATTTTTTGTGCATATTTTTTTTTATTTAAACTATTCTTAACATGCTTTATGTATTTTTTTTTTTTAATATAAGTCTTCCAACAAAATAAAATAACCATATATAAATTTAATATGAAACCATATGTTAGTTTAATAGAAAACAGAGGAGCATGTTGCAGAAACGGAGAACAAACAGAGGTAAAGAAAAACCATGAAGAGCAGCAGTATGAAAGCATTTAAAACATACCTTTGGGTGCCTTAAAACTCTTAGGTTGTGAAAGAATGGATTGAACCACAGGGATAGCCCCTTCTTGTTCGCTTGATGAAGCTTCTGGTTGAAAACCTGCTAATCTCCTACTCTGCCTTGTTTGCATGAATGATGAACACCAAAGCTTTCTGGTTGTTGAAATATTCCATGCCTAATTCTTTGTTGGTGAAACAAAGGGTGAAGAGGAATGATCTCAAGAGAAGAAATCCTCTCAACTTTCTTGGTGAACCAAAAGGTGAGCAGAAAATCAACAACCCACCAACCTCTTGTATTCTTTGCTAATATAAAGAACAGGAGAACCAAAGGTCACAAGAGAGAGAGTTCTCCCTTCTTTGCTCTTTGGTTCACCATATCAAGAGGAGAACCAAAGGTCACGAGAGAGAGAGGGCTTAGGAAAAGAAAACTAGGTTTTCTTTTTATTCACCTCAAGAGACGGAGGTCTCTTATTCCAAATCTGAGAATTCCAAACAATTCTCCAATTGCAATTGGAACCCATGAAATTCTCAGAATTATAAATTGGCCCATCAACTTCTCTTTTTTGCAATAAACCCCACTATATTATTAAATAACATCTTGAGTATATACTCGTCTTTAACTGAGACCAATTCCTCAACCCAAAATTAATTAGGACTTACGGGCTATTCCGAGGACCAAAAAGACACATCGCCTTGGCTACTAAAATGACCAAAATACTCCTGCTATATAAATAGCTATATTTTTCATTTTAAATATTTCATAATATCACCATAAGGAAATATTGAACCTAAGGACAATACTGCGTTAGTAAAGTCTCCGACCTACAGGTGTAATGACTAAAATACCCCTCTATACATCGTCGTACATTCAAAGAGGAAGAAGTGTACTAACACCTCTCTAAATGACATCTACTATCCCCAAGCCTCTAGTTCAATGATCCACGACTTCCTAGAGTGTTTCCGCTTTCCAAGGAAGTTACTCTAAAGCAAACATCCAAGTCATGTTTCCCAAGGCCCTGGGCATTTAGATCATTCAGACAACTACAAAGGGCGATATAGTATAGAAATTATCTTGTACAAGTCTGTCTTAACTAAGTAGTCACATATACCCAACATGCAATTATATTGGCCCTATGATAGAACTTCAACTATAGTATATCAAAGTATATGCTTCCAGCTTCGTCAGACCACCAACTCATACTCAAGTCGTACAATACTAGTTCACGCTGTAGTAGTAGTAGTCTAAGTTTCTACCATATAGTATTTTTAAGAAACCACTACTACAGGTTTTGTTCTACGAATTCGAAATACGCTTATGTCATGAAGTGAGTGGACTACTCACTGGCTAAAGGTAAGCCATTCTCCATTTGAAATTCATAACACAATAACCTAGACATGATGAGATTCCCATTCTCATCAATCGGTTAAGAACAAATGTATATGTGTTAAGTAACCCGTGATTCATACCTTATTGTGAAAGACCTCCATTCACATGGACCACTTACTTAAACACAATAGGTCTTTTCCAAACGACATTGGGCACAAAAAAGTAAATTCACAAATGATTTCTGAAAATAAATTCTTTCATTAAAACATTCGATTTTTTATATCCGAAACTAGTCTAAGAAGGCATACTTCCCAACACCATATTTATCAATATAATAATTTTTTTTATATATTTATATATTGTTAATAATATTATCTTTTTCATTAAATGATTTATACACATTCATATATATGAATATATATTAAAAAAAGTTATTATTATACATATACATTCATATATATTCAAATATTCAAATATTCACATATACATATACACATATTCACACACACACACACACACACATATATATATATATATATGTATACACACACACATACACACACACACACACACAACACACATAAATATTCATATATACATATATATACATAAATATTCATACACACACGCATACACACACACACACACACGCACACATATATATGAAGGTTCAAACGAGGGAAGCAAAGCATGCAGCGGAAGCAAAAAACTAGAAAAACTAAAGAACAGGAAACACACAGGCCAGAGCCGATGCCATTCACGGCCTGGTGGGACTCCAAGGGAAAATTTTTTTTTACCTCTTTTTCTCGTTCTCAGAATTGGCTGGACCGGAATGTGTGGGAATAGGGTAGGTGCGCTGGTGGAAACCTCTGGTGTGATTCCTGCAAGCCTCCTACTCCATCTGTGCATGTATATGAACGCTAACCTCTTGATCTTCCAGTATATGGCCTGTCTAATCTACGTTTGGTGAATAACTCACAGAGTTAAGGAATTTTTCTTAGAGAGAGAAAGGAGGCGTTTGTTTTTTTTTCACGCCAGAAGAAGAAAAAAACAACGTTGTTTTTTTAACCCTCATGAAAAACCTTAGAGGGGGGGTGAATAAGGTTTTTGGCAAGCAAAAACAATTTTTCCGAAGAGTCTAAAATGCTGAACAAGGATGATCACAAAGATACTTGGACTGACTTTATTGATGCATTGAAAGCTGTCCAAGCACTCGTAGATGTGTATTCAGATTTAGACAGTGAAAGATCATAAAAACAATATACATGAACCACTAAAATAAAATGAGACAAGAGATGTATAGTGGTTCGATCAACAATGATCTATGTCCACTACCTTAAACCTCACACTTAAGGATTTTCAATCCTATTTCATTAACCTCACTTAATGAAACAACCACGTACAAGAGAGGATCACCATACTAGGTTTTACACAACCTCTCAAACACATCAAGGCTCACCCCTATGGGTTTTACACCACAACCTTGAATATTCACACAACAAGGATCACCCCTATGAGTTTTACCACACAACCTTGCTATTACAAGCTGAGAATTGAAAATCAATAGAACAGAGATAAGCTCACTTACTTAAGCAGATATTCTCTCGGATACAAGCATAAAATACTTTTATCTTTGATACACAATGAACTCATTTTGAAGCTAATATAAAAGGAGATTTTTGAAGATATTGAGCAATAGTGTTTCTAAGATGGATGTTTCAAAAATCTTCCTTATAATCTGGCTTTAAGGGCTATTTATAGAGCCAAAAAGTGAAGTGCCATCGGTCATACAAAAATGGCTATAAATTTTTCTGTTTAAACTTATCCGAGTTTTGGACTCGGGTTTTGGACGAAGATGCATCCAAAAGTTAAGTCCAAAATGGCACATCCCTGACGGATAATTTTTCAACCCGGTTTACAGGATTTTAGATGAACCTTTTGGATTCAAACTGTACCATCCAAAATTCCGTGAATTCTAAAACTTTGAAAATCATCTCATTTGAAGCTTCAAGGTAAAGCCAAATGAATCAAAAGATAAGAGAACATAGGAAATAATAAATATACCTTAATGAACACTTCCTAGTCTAATATTCTTCATAAAAAGTCTTTTTGATGTATAACTCCTTATACTTGATTTTCCAATTGATCTTCCATTCTTGAAATCGGTGATGAAGGAATCGCCAACAATTCTTATATGAAGACTTTAGAAGAACAAAGGTCAATCATGTCCTATCATAATAAATTGACACGTTAGTCCATATCAATGTTTGTCATAAATCAAAACATAAAAGAAGGCCTTTAGGGCTAACAATCTCCTCCTTTTTGAGTGATGACAAACATGACACATTTGATATGTAGATAGAGATAACATGATGAGCAAAAGGTGCAAATAATTGTAACAAGTCTCATAGAGATCTTATGAGAAACCATATCTCAATTATCCTAAAGCATATCATATCTCTATATAAATATTCAAAGTAATTTGATAGAGATAAAATGCTAAAAAGCTCCCCCTAAATATATGCTTATGTGATAATTTTGAACATAAGAGGGAATAGAAGAAGTAACGATTTATTCATCCAGAAAGTGTATCCAAAATCGTTTTGGAAGAACTTGTGTTTTCAGAATATCTTTTGGATAGGACTTTTGGATGTCTAAAACATTTTTTAAAAACTGCTTATAAGAATATTTGTTTTGGATACAAAGTTTCTGAGTCTAAAACTCCCCCTGATTCGATGCACCAAAAATTTATCACAGAATTTTTGTTTCAAGGATCCAATTATCATTCAGAATTCTATGTTATAAAATTGAACTTTCACAAAATGAGGAATTTTTCAGAAAAATTTGTGAACAGTGAATCAGAAATTTTCATCACGGTTTTGATTTACCTGCGCAACTGTTCATATCATAAATGGTTCATACAGTTCATGCAGTTACTTCGGAATTCAATAATTGTTCATTCAGCAGTTTCAATTTTTCAAAGGGTTTCAACTTCCATAGCAGTTACTTTGCTGAACAAAAAACCAAATATTAACAATCCAATATTAGTCATGTAGAATCCATGCAGAACTCATAACATTTTATTTTTGGATATCAACATGTAGATCAAATTCATAGGCAATCGTAACATGCAAACTTTACATTTTCTATCAATTACTACATACCAACAATTTTATATAGCTTATATTACAGACTATAACATTTTCAGATTAGTATATGTCTTGCAAACAACATCATGACGACAGTCATGCGGACCAACATTCAACATTTTCACAACAGTTTCATTTTTTCATTTTCTCCTTATCAACATGTAGATCTATCTAACATTTTCTTTCTCCCCCATAATAACTGTCATCTCTCCCATATTCACTGTCATTTTCTTTCTCCCTCTTTGTCATCAATAAAAAAGAAGCATAGCAGAAGGAGAAGTAATATGCACTTAACAGTCATCAGATAGATAATAGGCATGACAGAGAATTAAACTTAAAAAAGTATCGTAAATTATCCAAAGACAGAATATAAATGACTCGAAAAAGTAAATTGTTCAACCGTGCGTGAATGTAAGTTGTTCATCAACTCACGGTGTTACCCAAGAAAACAGATCTAGGAAATATTAATGGTTTTACCCTTGGATCCAAGTACTCTTCTTGGAAAACTCGACCAGCTATTCCGTTGGATTTTCGCTTTACAACCACATGCTTCGTCATTTTCCTTTGGGTTTGGGAGAAGGAGGAGGAATATCTTTTTTCCGGACAGGAGAAAGTCTGTGGAGATGGTTCGGGTGAGGGTTCGGGAGAGGAAACCTTGATATCTGCAGGCGGTTCATTCTTGTCCTCTGAAGATTGTTCATCCTTTTCATGATCAGATATAGAGGCGAAAGGCTTAGCAGATTGCTCAATGACAGAAATTATGTTCCCTAAGTTCTTGATTTCTGAGCTAAGAGATTCCAATTTCTCTGCAAATAAGCTGATCGCACTCAGAATATTCTCAGACAAACCCATGTCATGAACATTGCCTTCATCAAATTTTCTTTTAGAAACAAAGACAGTCTTTCCTTCGTCCTTAATTTTCATCAGGTTCTCTCTTTCTTTTCCAGCAGTTTCTCTAAGTAATTTCCAAGAATTATTCTCCCTTACATATCCCATCTTTTCAAAGGAGTCATAGCTATAAACATTTGTTTTTGAGGGATCAAAAGTAACAGAATTTAAATCAATATTGAAAAATCTGAAGACTTTGGTCAATAAATTTCCAAACGGAAGAGCCTTGCTAGAAGTATTTCTAGACTGCAACATTAACTTTGTTGCCAGAAATCCAAAGTTAATCTGTCTCCCCTCAGCTAAGGTAAGCATGACCACCATTTGAAGTATGCTAATAGAGGTCTTATGACCAGAACTGGGTATAACAATGGTAGAAACCATATGATGAAAGATTCTACCCAATCCATTCAGCCATTTAGAACTGCGATTTCCAGAGATCTCAAAGCTTTTTCCACCAGTAAACAACTTCTCAAAATTTTTCAGAATAAAAATTTCATTTCCTTCAGGAAATTTGTTCAACTCAAAATACTAAAAACTAACATCACGAACATAACAGATTATGTTCAGCATTCTATGGTCAAATTCAAAATCTTTTCTTTTCACTCGTGTCACATACCACCTAATCATGAATCCTCACTCTGTTTCTTCCAGTTTGCCCTTTCTTCAATTTGTATAAAATTCCCAGACTAAGGGAGTGTCGATTTTTTCATCAACTGATAGCAAACTCCCCCACTCGACACGATCAAACATATCCAGAATATTTGACAAGTTCAGAAAAGCAGAGTGGTTCACTTGATAGCTAGAAATAATAGGTCGATTTCTAGAGACCCAGTCATTGTATTCAGATTCATATTTGGAGTCTAGAAATCGAGGTACCTGATTTGCAGAACTCAGTTGTTCGGAGTAATATTCAGACGAATCATAATGAGAGGCCGAGAAGTGAGGCCGAAGAGAAGCTTCCTTTGCTTTCGCTTTGCCCTTTATTGAATCCGAAACCTTTTTCATTAACACCGGAGAAGATTTTTGCTCCTTCTTAGGTTTTGGAACAGTGGATTTTGTCTTGGCCATTGTAGGATTCAAGCTTTTACAGAGCTTTTTGGGTTTTTAGAGAAGAAAAACACGGAGGAATTGTTTTGGAAGAATGACGGTTTCAAGGGTTTTGAGAAAGAGAAAATCAGATAGCTTTGAATGTCTAGGATAGTGTGAGAACAATGTGCCTTGGAAACATGTGTTTTACTGAGGAGTTTTGAAAAATGTGCAAACCAATTTTTTTGAAACACGAAATTTGGAATAAAAGAATATCAAGCATTGGTTTTGGAACAAGATCAGGTCTGAAATCATTGTCCAAAAGAGTGTTTCCCTGAAATGCATTTTGATGTAGGAATTGGATTCTAGTACTGCGTCCAAAACAAGAACAGGGTATTTTGGATGTAGAGTTTTGTTTCCAAAACCTTTTTCTTCACAATTCCTGCACAAGAAGAATTTACACAAAAAGATTATTTATCAAATTCTTGTAATACCCAAACCTCTTCTCAAATTGTTGAACTTGTCCTCAGCTAGAGGTTTAGTGAAGATATCTGCAAGTTGTTCATCCGTTGAGACATATTCAACACACACATCTCCTTTGAATACATGGTCTCGGATGAAGTGATGTTTAATTTCAATGTGCTTTGTTCTCGAGTGCTGCACTGGATTTTTTGTTAGATTGATAGCACTTGTATTATCACACATTATAGAAACACAGTTAAAATTTAAATTGAAATCTCACAGAGTATTCTTCATCCATAAGATTTGAGCACAACAGCTTCCTGCTGCAATATATTCAGCCTCAGTGGTGGATAATGATACGCAAGCTTGTTTTTTACTGTGCCATGATGCCAGTGAGTGTCCAAGAAATTAACAATGGCCACTACTACTTTTTCTTTCAACTTTACACCCTGCATAATCTGCATCAGTATATCCTATAAGATCAAAGGTGTTAGTACGTGGATACCATAATCCATAATCATATGTCCCAATAAGATATCGAAGTATGCGTTTAACTGCACTTAAATGAGATTCCTTCGGACAAGATTGAAATTGAGCACAAAGACATACTGAAAACATGATATCTGGTCGACTAACAGTAAGATATAGTAGACTTTCAATCATACCTCTATATTTTTGTTCATCTACCTCCTTACCCTTTTCATGTTGGTCAAGTTTTATGGATGTGCTCATGGGTGTGCTGATTTCTTTTGCTTAATTCATTCCAAACTTTTTGAGCAACTCTTTGGCATACTTTGCTTGGTTAATGAATATTCCATCTTTAGTTTGCTTAATTTGCAATCCGAAAAAGAAGTTCAATTCTCCCATCATACTCATTTCAAATTCTTGCTGCATAGTCTTAGCAAACATCTTGCACAAGGAGTCATTAGTAGCGCCAAAGATAATATCATCAACATAGATTTGGACGATTAGTAAGTCACTAGAGCAATCAGATTTGATAAATAAGGTATTATCAATTAAGCCTCTAGAAAATCCTTTTGAGATTAGAAAACCACTAAGCCTTTCATACCAAGCTCTAGGGGCTTGCTTTAATCCATAAAGAGCTTTAAATAGTTTGAAAACATGATTTGGATAGAGCTCATGAGAAAAACCAAGTGGCTGCTTAACGTACACTTCTTCTTCAATAAAGCCATTTAAGAAAGCACTTTTGACATCCATTTGATAAAGCATAAAATTTTTAAAAGATGCAAAAGCAAGTAACATTCTAATAGATTCTAATCTAGCAACAAGAGTAAATGTTTCATCGTAGTCAATTCCTTCCTCTTGATTAAATCCTTGAGCTACCAATCTAGTTTTGTTTCTAATTACAGCTCCGTTTTCATCAAGTTTGTTTCTAAAAACCTATTTTGTTCCAATAACAGGATGATCATGCGGTCTAGAAACAAGTTTCCAAACTTGATTTCTTTCGAATTGATTCAACTCTTCTTGCATGGAAATAATCCAAAATTCATCATGTAATGCAATATCAATGCTGTTAGGTCCAATATTTGAAAGAAGAGCAAAGTTGTCGATAAAATACCGTCGAGTTTTAACTCCTTGGTTTGGATCTCCAATGATTTGCTCCTTTGGATGGCCTGATTTGAATTTCCAATCCTTTGGCAATTGATGATTTGCATAATTTTTAGTTTAATCTTTCTCTTGTTCATTCTGTAATTCTTCGATCTTCTCCTCTTTTGCATGAGTATCTAATGATGGAGCATTTACTTGATCTAATTTAGCTTTATTTGAATTTCCTACATCATTATCATCATCTCTTTTTGACGTATAAATGTTAGATTCATCAAATACAACATGCACAGATTCTTCCACACAAAGTGTTCTTTTATTGTATACTCTATAAGCTTTCTTGTTGGAAGAATATCCAAGAAATATAGCCTCATTGGACTTGCTATCAAATTTTCCAAGATTATCTCTTATATTTAGAACAAAATATTTGCATCCAAAAACTTTAAAATAAGAGATAGAAGGAGTTTTTCTTAAAAATGGTCTTAACATAACTTGATTTATTGTATAGCATGCTGTGTTAACAGCTTCCGCCCAAAAGTATTTTGGAAGAATATTTTCACAAAGCATTGATCTAGCCATTTCTTACAAGGTCCGATTTTTCCTTTCAACAACACCATTCTGTTGAGAAGTTTTAGCTGCTGAGAAATTATGAAAGATTCCATTTTCATCACAGAAGATAGTGAATTCGCTGTTACAAAATTCTTTTCCATTGTCACTTCTGATAGAGACCAATTTGCATCATCGAGTTTTGGACGCGCTTAATCAGTTTTGAAAATCCAGTAAAGGCTTCATCTTTTTGTCCAAGAAATAATGTCCAGGTAAATTTAGAAAAATCATCAACAATTACATATACGTATTTTTTACTACCAAGACTAGCAGTCCTCATAGGTATAAATAAATCAATATGAACTAATTCAAGAGGTTTTGAGGTGGAGATCATTTTCTTTTGTTTAAAAGAAGTTTTGATTTGCTTTTCAAATTGACATGCATCACAGATTTTGTGTTTTTCAAATTTTATTTTTGGAAGCCCTCTAACAAGTTCTTTTGAGGATAGTTTGTTTAACAAATCAAAGGATACATGACCTAGTCTCCTATGTCAAAGATAACCATCATTATCATGAATGGATAGACATCTAATTCCATTAGCTACAATGTCATTAAGATAAAACACATATACATTTCCCATGCGTTTGGCAGTAAAGATGATTTCGAGATTTCCACTGTCAAGTATAAAGCAAGAATTTTTTTTCAAAAATAACTTTGCAACCATTGTCACAAAGTTGGCTAATGTTGAGCAGGTTATATTTCAAATCATCAATAAGTAAGACTTGCTTTATAAATGTTAATGAACCTTTACCAATATTACCAATATCGAGAATCTTCCCTTTTTTCTTGTCTCCAAATGTAACAAATTCTTCATTTGTTGTCTGAATATCTTCTAGCGATGCTGTATTTCCAGTCATGTGTCTTGAACAACCGCAGTCCAAGAACCACTTGCTAAAGCTTAAAGACCGTGCCTATACATGAGAAGAAGAGATGATTTTTGGTACCCACACTTTCTTGGGTCCATGAAGGTTAGTACATATTCTTTGATTTTCCAGAAAGTAGCTTCACCGGATTCCACTTTTCTTCTAATAAGACATCTTGAAATAATATGTCCAGGTTTTTCACAATACGTGCATTCCTTGTATATGATGTGAGAAGGAATAGGTTTAGCATGCTGAAACTTGTTCTTTTTGTAGTTATTCTTATGTTCATATCCTAAGCCACTTTGATTTTCGGCTAAGCTAAATCTGGGCATGCAAGTTTTGTCGTTATCCTCATGTTTATATTCTAAGCTACTTCGATTTCTAGAATAAACAAATCTGGGTGTCTTTATCCTCCTGGTTATATTCTAAGCCACTTTGATTTCCAGCATAAACAAATATGGGCATGCAAGTTTTGTTATTATCCTCATGGTTATATCCTAATCCACTTCGATTACCAAAATGATGTTGAGTTCCGAGAAGTTTTTCCAGATTGCTATTACCATTTGTAAATTTTCAATGCAATTGGTAAGATCATTTACTCTAATTTTCATATCATTGAAGGTGCTAACCATGCATTCAAGAATTCGAATTTTATCACACAAGTTTCTATTTTCCAGAGATGCATGATGTAATGCTGTCATGATCACATCTTTTTCAATTTCAGCACACATATGTATTTCAAGAGACATTTCGTAGCTATTCAACAAAGCTTCATTTTCTTTCATCAGACAATTTACCTTCAACTTTAAATCTTTATTTTTTCTGGACAGTTTTTTTAATTTACAAAACATATCACATAACAACTCATTAGGATCAACATGCTTTTCAGTCATAGATATATGCGAAATAGACATGCATTCTGATGTTGAAAAGTTTACTTCATTTTCCAAAGCCATAAAGCAAATGTTGGCAGTTTCTTCCTCAGATTCTTCATCTCCAGATACATCATTTAAGTTCTAAGCTCCCATAAATCCTTTACCTTTCTTGATTTTCTGGTCTTTCCTCTTCTTAGACACTTTTCCTTCCTTTCCTTTTGCAACTGGACCGTCTGCAATGAAGTGATCTGTACTTTTACATTCAAAGCATTGAGGTTTGAAGTTGGAGGTTTATCTTTTATTTTTTATAAGCTTCCTTCCTCGTTTGTAGTTTCCTTTAAACTTCCTTCTGAATTTTTTGGCTATCATTGCTAAGTCATCACCGTCCATGCCTTCACTGCTTTCCGAAGAGCTTGTTTCTTCATCTTCATTTTTAGCTTTTAGAGCAATCCATTTTCTACCTTTATCATGATCATCCGATTCATGAAACCTTTTAAGTTTCATCTCATGAGTTAAAAGAGATCCGATCAACTCTTCAGTAGGTAAGGATTTCAAATCCTTGGATTCTTCAACAGCAAGAGTTTTAGGCTGCCAGCTTTTTGGTAAAGTATCAAGAATTTTTCGGTTTTGTTCCCCAAGGGAATAAACCTTTCCGTAAGCTTTCAGACCATTTGAGATATTAGTAAATCTTGTGAACATGTCAGTGATGCTTTCGTTTGGCTTCATAGTAAATAATTTATAATCATGAATAAGAAGCCCTAGTTTTGATTCTTTGACTTGATGTGTCCCCTCATGGGTGACTTCTAGCAATCTTCACATATCATGAGCTGAATCACAACCACTAACACGGTTGTATTCAGTCGCATCTAGTGCACAACACAAAATATTCATAGCTTGACAGTTTAGAGTCATTTTTGCATTGTCTTTCACACTATACTCATCATTCTGTTTAGGTATTTTTATGCCATCAATCATCTTTGATGGAATAAAAGGACCATTCTCTATTAAACTCCATAACTCGAAGTTAATAGAACACACATAAATCTTTATTCTATTTTTCCAAAAGGTATAGTTACTTCCATTAAACAAAGGTGGACGATTTGTTGAAGATCCTTCAACATATGGAAGAGAAGATGAGCTTGCCATTAAGATCTTTTCTACAAGGCTGTTAAACCAAAAGTATGTAGACCTTGCTCTGATACCAAATGAAAAACCTTAGAGGGGGGTGAATAAGGTTTTTGGCAAGCAAAAATAATTTTTCTGAAGAGTCTAAAATGATGAACAAATATGATCACAAAGATACTTGGACTGACTTTATTGATGCATTGAAAGCTGTCCAAGCACTCGTAGATGTGTATTCAGATTTAGACAGTGAAAGATCATAAAAACAATATACATGAACCACTGAAATAAAATGAGACAAGAGATGTATAGTGGTTCGATCAATAATGATCTGCGTCCACTACCTTAAACCTCACACTTAAGGATTTTCAATCCTATTTCATTAACCTCACTTAATGAAACAACCACATACAAGAGAGGATCACAACACTAGGTTTTACACAACCTCTCAAACACATCAAGGCTCACCCCTATGGGTTTTACACCACAACTTTGAACAATCACACAACAAGGATCACCCATATGGGTTTTACCACACAACCTTGCTATTACAAGTTGAGAATTGAAAATCAATAGAACAGAGATAAGCTCACTTACTTGAGCAAATATTCTCTCGGATACAAGCACAAAATACTTTTATCTTTGATACACAATGAACTCACTTTGAAGCTAAGATAAAAGGAGATTTTTGAAGATATTGAGCAATAGTGTTTCTAAGATGGATGTTTCAAAAATCTTCCTTATAATCTGGCTTTAAGGGCTATTTATAGAGCCAAAAAGTGAAGTGCCAACGGTCATAAAAAAACGGCTATAAATTTTTCTGTTTAAACTCATCCGAGTTTTGGACTCGGGTTTTGGACGAAGATGCATCCAAAAGTTAAGTCCAAAATGGCACATCCCTGACGGACAATTTTTCAACCCGGTTTACAGGATTTTGGATGAACCTTTTGGATTCAAATTGTACCATCCAAAATTCTATGAATTCTAAAAACTTTGAAAATCATCTCATTTGAAGCTTCAAGGTAAATCCAAATGAATCAAAAGATAAGAGGACATAGGAAATAATAAATATACCTTAATGAACACTTCCTAGTCTAATATTCTTCATAAAAAGTCTTCTTGATGTATAACTCCTTATACTTAATTTTTCAATTGATCTTCCATTCTTGAAATTGGTGATGAAGGAGTCGCCAACAATTCTTATATGAAGACTTTAGAAGAACAAAGGTCAATCATGTCATATCACAATAAATTGACACGTTAGTCCATATCAACGTTTGTCATAAATGAAAACATAAAAGAAGGCCCTTAGGGCTAACACCTCAGAAGAGTAAAAACCATGTCCTACTTTATCCTCCTGTTTAACCTAAATAAAACCTTAGGTTAAACTGGATTGGCCCATTGGACTATTAGTTTAGCCTTTTAGACTAAATTAATTATTCTAATTAGAACTAAATAAATGACCCAATAAATAATTAATTTTTCAGTCTAAATAAACTAGTCCAATTAATAAGCATATATTAGTTTAGTCCCAGGTCAATATTTAATTATTCAAACTAGGCTAAAGCCCTGAACAATTAATTAACCCACAAAATTAATTTAATTAATTCTTTCTCTCCATGGACCTTTATTTTATTCTAACCCAATAATTAAATCAGACTATTTAAATAAAATAAGTTTTATTTAATTTAATTTAAGATCAATTCATTAGCATGTATTTAATTAGGACTCACGGCCTATATTGGGGATGAAAAGACACACTGCCTTGGCTATTAAAATGACCAAAATACCATTGTCATATAAATAGCTATATTTTACATTTTAAATATTTTTCAATATCACCATAAGGAAATATTGACCTCAAGGACAATGCTGCGTTAACAAAGTCTCCGATTTACAGGTGAAATGACTAAAATACTCTTCTATACATCGCCGTATATTAGAGATGAAGAAATGTACTAACACCTCTCTAAATAACATCTACCATCCTTCGGCGTCTAGTCTAATAATCCACGACTTCCTGAATTATTTTCGCTTTCCAAGGGAGCTACCCTAAAGCAAACATCCAAGTTATGTTTTCCAGGGTCCTAGATATTTACATCATTCAAACAATTACAAGGGGCGATATAGTATAGAAACTATCTTGTTCAAATCTATCTTAACTAACTAGTCACACATACCCAACATGTAAGTATATTGGTCCTACAATAGAACCTCAACTATAACATATCAAAGTACATGCTTCCAACTTCGTCAGACCACCAACTCATACTCAAGTCGTAGTGTACCAGTCTACGCTGTAGCAGTAGTAGTCTAGGTTTCTACCATATAGTACTTTTAGAAACCACTACTACAGATCCTATTTTACGTATTCGAAATACGCTTATGTCATGAAGTGAGTGGACTACTCACTGGCTAAAGATAAGCCATTCCCCATTTGGAATTCACAACATAATAACCTAGACATGATGAGATTCTCATTCTCATAAATTAGTTAAGAACAAACGTTTATGTGTTAAGTAACCCATGATCCATACCTTACTGTGAAAGACCACCATTCACATGGACCACTTACTTAAACACAATGGGTTTTTTCCAAACGTAATTGTGCACAAATAAAAATGTAAATTCACAAACAATTTATGAAAATAAATTCTTTTATTAAAACGTTCGATATTTACATCAGAAACCTAGTCTAAGAGGGTATATTTCCCAATAATCTCTTACTTACACTCTAAGACTAAGTAAGTCTGTAGATGCCCACCTCTATGGCATCTAAGTGTCTCTTGAAGATTCTCTCAGCCAAAGGTTTGGTGAATGAATCTGCTAGATTGTTCTTTGAGGTAATCTGTTCCATCACGACTTCCCGTCTCTGGATGAAATCCCGGATCAGGTGGTACTTCCTCTCAATGTACTTCCCCTTCTTGTGGTTCTTAAGTTCTTTGGATTGTGATACTGCTCCAATATTGTCCCAATACATAACAATCGGCTTGTCCATGTGTGGTATGACTCTAAGTTTTGAAAGGAACTTTCGAAGCCAGACTGCTTCCTTGGATGCCTTCGAAGCTGTCACATACTCAGTTTCTATGGTTGAGTCAGTAATGCAAGATTGCTTGATACTCTTCCATAAAATGACTCCTCCAGATAAGGTAAAGACATATCTACTAGTGGATTTTCTCTCATTCTTATCTGCCTGGAAGTCTGAGTCTGTGTATTCTATAGGAACCAAGTCATCAGCCCTGTAAACCAGCATATAATCTCTTATTCTCTTGAGGTACTTGAGAATATGCTTTACAGATGGCCAATGGACCTCTCCAGGGTTTGACTAATATCTGCTAACTAAGCCTACGGCAAATCAGATATCTGGCCTAGTACACAACATGGCGTACATAAGACTTCCCACAGCCGAAGCATAGGGAATCCTACTCATTCTGTCATTTTCTTCTTGAGACTTAGGACAGTCCCTTGAAGAAAATGGCAACCCATGTCTGCAAGGATTTAGAGCTCCCTTACATGAGTCCATGCTGTACTTAGCCAGCATCTTGTCAATGTATGCCACTTGGGATAATCTTAACATTCTCCACTTCCTATTTCTAAGAAGCCTAATCCCGAGAATGTAACTGACTTCTCCCAAATCCTTCATACTGAATTGACTAGACAGCCAAACATTTGTAGATGACAATGACCCTACATCATTTCTAATGAGTGGAATGTTATCAGCATACAAGACAAGAAAAATTACATTAATGCCTTCAAGTTTTCTGTACATGCATGGTTCATTCTCGTTTTGAGTAAACCATAAGATTTTACCGTCTTGTCAAAATGAATGTTCCATACTATTGATGCCTGCTTAAATTCATAAATGGACTTCTTAAGCTTATAAACCATATGTTCTTGGCCCTTAGCAATAAAGCCTTTCGGTTGGGACATATAGATGCCTTCACTAAGATGGCCATTTAAAAATGCCGTTTTGACATCCATTTGTCATATCTCGTAGTTATAATGACATGCGAGGGTAAGGAGGATACGGATGGATTTAAGCATGGCTACCGGAAAAAATGTTTTTTCATAATCGATTCCCTCTTTTTGAGTATACCCTTTCGCCATAATTCTAGCTTTGAAGGTTTTCACCTTCCCATCCGCTCTCCTCTTTCTCTTGTATACCCACTTACACCTAATGGGTTTTATCCCTTTAGGTGAAGTTACAAGATCCCAAACCTGATTGAAGTACATAGACTCAATCTCAACTTTCATTATTTCATGCCATAGATTTGCATCGGCATCAGCAATAGCCTCCTCGTATCTAGTGGGGTCTTGTTTCTGATGGTTGGAGACTAACTCGAAAGCTTCTCTAGTTCATCTCTCCAGAACCCTCGACACTCTTCCACTACGACGAGGCTCTATTTGTACAGGCTCTTGAGGTTGTGCCTCTTCCTGTTCCACAATCAAGTCAGAAGAAGTTAATTCTGAAGATAACTTCTCCTTAAGTTCTAATGTAGTTGAATCTTTAGTGGAAGCACTTTGATCATCCTCTAAGTATCTAACATTGGTCCTAATGAGTACCTTATGCTCTTTAGGATATTAAAGTTAACCACCATTTGTTCCTTTTGGATACCCAACAAAATAGCATAATTCTGATCTTGGTTCCAACTTGTCTCCCTTGACCAGTACATAAGTTGGACAACCTTATATCCTGAGATGATTCAGACTCGGCTTACGCCCAGTCCACATCTCATAGAGAGTCCTAGGTACTGACTTGGAAGGCACCAAGTTCAGAATGTATACTGCCGTTTCCAGGGCATATCCCCAAAAAGACATTGGAAGAGTAGTATGAGACATCATGCTTCGGACCATTTCCATCAATGTCTTGTTCCTTTTCTCAGCTACTCCGTTCTACTGGGATGTCCCCGGTGCAGAGAGTTGGGATACTATCCCATGATGTACCATGTAGTCCTTGAATTCACCAATGAGGTACTCTCCACCACGATCCGATCGTAAAGTCTTGATCAATATACCTATCCAACGCTCCACTTCAGCCTTAAACTTTTAGAATTTGTTAAAAGAGTCAAACTTGCGTCTCATCAGGTAAATAAAACCAAACCCCATACAATCATCTGTGAAAGTGATGAAGTACTCAAAACCCCTTCTAACTGGTGTAGACAAGGGACCACATACAACAGTGTGAACAAGACTCAATACCTCCTCAACTCTATCCGCCTTGGGGGTAAATGACTTTTTGGTCATCTTTCCCATTATGCAGGATTTACATTGAGGCCAATTTTTCAATCTCAATGAGTCCAAAGGCCCATCATGGATTAACCTCTGAATCATAGTTGAGTTAATATGACCCAACCTTAGATGCCAAAGATAAGAGTCATTGACATTGGTCTTCCTCTTCCTAGTTAAATGTTCAGATTAAGCGTTATTTAATTAATTGTTAATAGGGTTTAAGTAGAATAGATTTCTATATATGTGCCCAGTACATAAAATTTTCCCATCTCTACTGATAGAAATACTAGAATGGAAAGATACAGAATATCCTTGATTTATTAGTTTCGCCACTGAAATCAAATTTTGTCGAAATCCAGGTATATAAAAAATATCCTTTAAAACCACTATTCTATTACAATAAAAAATAAGATCCAGCTCTCCCACTGCAAGGGCCCAGACTTGTGTTCCATTTCCCAAACGTAGCCCATGTTCGCCTTTCTTGAGTTTTCTAATCTTTCTAAACCCCTACAAGGAATTACAGATACGATCAGTGGCTCCTGAATCAATAATCTAAGTGAAAGTTGATCCAACCATTGATATAGACTCTAGATAAAAAACATTACATGTGGGGTTTTTCTTGGCTTGAAGATCTGAACACTCTTTTTTCCAGTGTCTCTTCAGTCCACATTTGAAGTATTTACCCTTGGGTTGGGTCTTGGACTGGACTATTGCATTTCCCTTATTCTTCTTGAACTTTCTGGGTTTGGGCCCAATTCTAAAAGATGAAGCCTTAGATTGTGGCTTCATGACCTTTTCTGCCATCTGGAGTTCCTTCATCAACTCAGTTGAACTCATGTTTAACTTGTTCATGTTGCATTCAACTTGAACTGAGTAAAGGAACCCGGTAGAGATTCGAGAACCATGTCCACTTGGCTCTCGGGATCAATGATAGTCTCTAAGATTAGTGCCTCCTCGAAAGCAACAATCATTTTGAGCATATGCTCTTTGACTGATGCTTCCTCAGCCATCTTAGTGTTTATGATAGTTCGAAGAGCCTCCTGCCTTGCGGGCCGGCTCTTATCCGCGAACATCGTGACTAATAATTGACTTATGTCATACACAGTGGCCATGTGCTCGTGTTTTGATTGGAGCACATTAGACATGGAGGCTAACATATAGCAGCATACCATTTCGTCAGTCTTCTTCCACGCTTTCTTAGCCTCTCGCTCTTCGGCGATGGAACCTTCCCCGATAACAGGGCAGGTTTCGTAAAAGACATACTTATACTCTTCCGCTGTGAGTATTATGTCCAGATTCTTCTTCCAGTCCACATAGTTTGGTCCCGTTAGCTTATTCTCTCGGAGAATAACGACCAAAAGACTAAAAGAACCTTCTACCATTTCTGAAAAAATCGAAAATAAAAGAAAACGATTTAGTTTGTGAAAACAAAACAAATTTGTGCACTTTATCCATATATCAAAAATAATAATAATTAATTTGGCTCTTAGAAAAACTGGCATAGCTTATTGGGAAAATTAACAGTTCCCTAAGCTAAGTGTGTTAACCACCACAAATTAATTTCCCTTCTAGGTAATGATTTAGAAGATAACTCCATCGAGGGGATGGCCGTTTTCTCTCATTTTCTATGGACATATCTCGAACTATAACCTTCAACGTGGGCTGGCTGATCATAGCACGTGTCTCAGGTTATTGATTACATCCCTCCATTAGATCTAGATCCTTGTGGTATCCCTATCCTATACGAGTTCACTTCCAAAGTGATGCGAGGGGACCCACGATCTCTAATGAGGATCGTGATGGAAGTCGTGGGGCCATTGGAACCCCTCTCCCACTTAGTCTTTTAAAATAAGGGTTTTCTGAAAAATATCCTTTTGAAAATTTCCATTAAGTTTTCCCTTAACTCAAAAATAAAATATCTAAATCCATTAAAAACTCTATGTCAAAGTTTATATCTTTTGAGAGATTTTTTCATGGACTAATTTTATTTAAGTTAAAAACTTAATAATTTTAAAAAATTTTCAATTAAAACTTTCTAGAGACTTTAGTCTCAAGTTTATTTGATAAAACAATTTTTCTTGTGCAAAAATAAAACAAAATGCCTTTTTATTTTAACTTATAAAAATATCTAAATCTAATATATTTTTTATATCAAGGATTAAATCCTTTGAGAAAATATCTAAGGATTAATTTTTGTTCAAGTTAAAATAACTATTTAATTTATAAAAAAATATTTTTCTTGTCAAAAATATTCCCAAAGACTTTGGTCTTTGAGAAAACGTGCACATAAGTACTTAAAAATAAATAGAAAGCTAGAAAATAGTAGACATTTGCATGATTTTCTATTTTTAAACCTAAGTGCTCATATAATAGAATTTATCATATTAATTTATTAATTAATAGTCTTGTTTAATCCTAAAATCCCTCACTAATATTTTTCATGCAAAAATATTTCATGAATATTGACTATTGCAAAAATATTAACTATGCCTGGTATGGACCCCAAAACAAAAAGAAAATGCAAGAAAAATTACAAGGAAAAATAAAAAATTTCTTCTTGGTCCATTGCACCCGCTGCACTGGATCAAGCACCCATCTGCACTGTAATCCACTGCACCCGCTGCACTGAACCAGACCTCGCGGACAACCAGTGTGCGGACCGGACCCAGACCCGAGTCGGTGCCGATTCCAGCGGCCTTAGCCGACACCAATTCCAGTCTGTCTGAGTCTTCTTTCTGCAGATTTTTCTGTGATTTTCTTCTCTGGTTTTCTGTAACTTTCTTCCTCCATTGGCTCTCCGATTTCAATCCAAACACAATGAAATCAACAAAAACCAACAATTGCCTATACTCATTAACATTGGGCTTACACGATTTGCTAAGGAAAAATCAAATTACATCTCACCTATACCTCCATTAGAGAGGTTTAACAGAGAATCTATCCATACCAAAAATAGCTAAGGATTACAGTTTAACCACACATATGTGTCCAGTTTTATTCAACTAGATGCATGCTTCCTATATTTGCACAAAACCTTTCATGCTTTGAGGGGGAAGCAAAGCACGCAGCGGAAGCAAAAAATTAGGAAAACTAAAGAACAGGAAACACACAGGCCGGAGCCGGCACCAGTTCCTACGATCTCAGCCGGCGTCGATCACGGTCTCCCAGGATTCCGAGGGAAATTTTTTTTTTACCTCTTTGGCTAGACCGGAATGTGTGGGACTGGGGTAGCTGCGTTGGTGGAAACCTCTGGTGCGATTCCTGCAAGCCTCCTACTCCGTCTGTGCATGTATATGAACGCCAACCTCTTAATCTTCTAATATATGGCCTGCCTAATCCACGTTTGGTGAACAACTCACAGGGCTAAGGAATTTTTCTTAGAGAGAGAAAGGAGGCGTCTGTTTTTTTTTTCACGCCAGAAGAAGAAAAAAACAACGTTGTTTTCTTAATCCTCAGAAGAGTAAAAATCACGTCCTACTTTATCCTCTTGTTTAACCTAAATAAAACCCTAGGTTAAACTGGATTGGCCCATTGAACTCTTAGTTTAGCCTTTTAGACTAAATTAATTATTCTAATTAGAACAAAATAAATGGCCCAATAAATAATTAATTTTTCAGCCCAAATAAACTAGTCCAATTAACATGCCTATAATAGTTTAGTCCCAGGTCAATCTTTAATTATTCAAATTGGGCCAAAGCCCTAAACAATTAATTAACCCACCAAACCAATTTAATTAATTTTCTCTCTCCATGGGCTTTTATTTTATTCTAGCCAAATAATTAAATCAGACAACTTAAATAAAATAAATTTTATTTAATTTAATTTAAGACCAATTCCTTAACCTGTATTTAATTAGGACTCACGGTCTATATTAGGGACCAAAAGACACACCGCATTGGCTACTAAAATTACCAAAATACCTTTGCCATATAAATAACTGTATTTTGCATTTTAAATATTTTCTAATATCACCATAAAAAAATATTGACCCCAAAGATAATACTGCATTAGCAAAGTCTCCGACCTACAGGTGAAATGACTAAAATACCCCTCTATACATCGCCGTACATTAGAGATGAAGAAATGTACTAATACCTCTCTAAATGACATCTACCATCCTTAGGCTTCTAATCCAATGATCCGCGACTTCCTGGATTGTTTTCGCTTTCCAAGGAAGCTATCTTAAAGCAATCATCCAAGTCATGTTTTCCAGGGCTCTGGATATTTAGATCATTTAGACAACCACAAGGGGCAATATAGTATAGAAACTATCTTGTACAAGTCTGTCTTAACTAACTAGTCACACATACCCAATATGCAAGTATATTGGTCCTACGATAGAACCTTAATTATAGCATATCAAAGTACATGCTTCCAGCTTCGTCAGACCACCAACTCATACTCAAGTCGTAGAGTACCAGTCCACGCTGTGGCAGTAGTAGTCTAGGTTTCTGCCATATAGTACTTTTAGAAACTACTACTATAGGTCTTGTTCTACGTATTCGAAATACGCTTATGTCATAAGTGAGTGAACTACTCACTGGCTAAAGGTAAGCCATTCTTCATTTGGAATTTACAACATAATAATCTAGGCATGATGAGATTCCCATTCACATTAATCGGTTAAGAACAAACGTTTATGTGTTAAGTAACCCGTGATCCATACCTTACTGTGAAAGACCACTATTCACATGGACCACTTATTTAAACACAATGGGTCTTTTCCAAACGTAATTGTACATAAATAAAAATGTAAATTCACAAAAAAATTTCTGAAAATAAATTCTTTTATTAAAACATTCGATATTTACATTAGAAACCTAGTCTAAGAGGACATATTTCCCAACAATATATATATATATATATATATATATATATATATATATATATATATTCAACATGGTCTGCCATACCTTGCCCTCCAAGGACATTGCAAATGGTGGAAGGATTGGGATGCAAAGAATACCTATATCCCTTCCATAGAAAAATGGTTCAAATCTAACCCTAAATACCTGTCTTTAACAGACAGTCAGCAAACAAAGTTCCTTCAACAGAAATCTATTGCAGCTGCCACCCTTGCAGCCTCCAAATCTAAAGAAGACTTTGTAGCAGCTATACAACTCATGTTACAACAGTTACAAGGACAATCTTCAACTTCGACATCTGAAGCACCTCCCGAAGAACAAGAGGTAGAATTTGAAAAATAAGATGAAGATGAAGATTATTTCTGTGAATGATGTCATACATGACGACATCAGACCAACCAAAGACGTAAGCAGCGACATCAGCAGATCACTATAGCACTTTTCGAGTGTTACTGTTTCACTGTACACTGTAGCGGCTTTTTAATGTTACTGTTTTAACACTGTAGCATGAAGGCTGTTTTGTCTATAAATAGCTAGTTCAATTTCATTGTATGACACACTTGCCACACTATAGCACTTGTATCTTACTTTCCTGCAAGACTATCTCCGGTTAGAATCTACTTCTAACTTTCAAATCTTGTATTTCTATTTCAATAATAATATTTACAATTTTATATGCATATGGTCGGCTAAGCCGCCTCATTTACTTTCTGTTTATTATTACTTTGTTCATGCTTTAATGTTTATATTTTAATTTTGCATTCCGTATGCAACCTTACTTTCTTTAATTTGGTAGACACTGCATCAGGAATTGGTTCACCATTTTGTAAGATGGGATGACCATCAGCATCTGTTTTGACAACATGAAGGATGTCATACTTATCTGTGTCAGTGAGATTTCATCCCACCAACCTTTGAGTTGTCCTGTAAAACCTGCTATTAGAACATGAGCAGATAATTGGTCTGAACTACCATGGGTTATTCTATATGCAGTGGCCACCATTGTCATCTGCTGGAATTTGGCCATAATGTTATATTTAGACTGCCCATCAATGTTCCATTCATAGATGTTGTTGGCATTGTAGGAATTTTGCAGGATTGCTGGACTTTCTTCTAGGGCTATATCTAGATGTGTGGCTCTAGAATAATAAAGTTTATGAGGATTTCTCCAATTGTTTGGTCTTCCTAATCTCAGAGGGGTAATCTCTATAGGAGGTTCGTTTATGGCTTGATCAGAATCATCTGATTCAGTTTCTTGAAGAACAGAAATAGATTGGTGTGTGGTGGTTTTGGCTGGAGTAGAAGGTGATCCAGGAATAGCAGTTTTTTGTTTAACACTCGTAGAAGGGGTGTCTGTTATGATGATGGATCTTTCAATTTCTGCTATTCTTCTTTGTAACTCTATGAGCATGGGTGGAGCAGAAGGTTTTTTGAGTTCCTCACGAAATTGGGCAGGAATTTCATAAGGTTTAAAAAGAGGAATAGTGGAAGAAGTGCTGGGGGCTATTGTTTCAGGTTTTTCTATATTGGAGGTACTTGGTTTGGAAATCAAATATTCACCAATAGTTTACAAATATTTATTAGTATAATTATTTTGTTCAAAAAGACTTTGAATATCTTTTGCCCTGACTGGTTCCTCAAATTCAGTTTCCAGTCTTCTTTTAAAAGGGGCAGCAATAATGGTTTCCATACCAAAAGGAATTTTGAAATTTTGACCTGGAGGTAAATCTGAAGAAACATATGTTCCTTGAGATGTTTGCCAAAGTTTTGAAACATCGACAGATTTTGCAAATGGATAATCAATTTTGTTGAGTGAAGCATAAGCTTCAAACCATAAAAAGAAGTCAATTTGCTTTTGAACCAGATTTAAAAATTCATAATATTTTTCTTGGATTTGTTGTCTCTCAGATCCTTGATAATGTTCAAAAAACTAGTTTCTCTTGAGAATATTTATTGCGGAGTAAAATGCTTTTCGCAATTGTTCTTTGTCTATGACAAAATCAGTTTGTAAAACATTAAGTTCTCCAATCATAGGAGAATGGGTAGGAGATGTCGGATTGTCATTAGATCCGGGTTGTGGAACATACCTGGCTTGAGGGATTCCCAGATCTTGATCTATATCCTGTAGATGTGTTGCTACTGAGGATGTAGAGTGTCTCGGTTGTTGAAATCTAGATGATGATCCTAATCTAGAAGTCGCATTTGAAGGAGGATACGAGATTCGTTGACTGAGAGATCTCTAGAATGTGATTTCAACGTTTCCAGAAGAAGATTGGCGTATTTCGGAGACAGTTGTATTTTCTAATTTTTCTGAAGGAGTAACTCCAGTTAGAAGCCAGTTTGAAGGAAGACTTACCTTTTTCTAGGAGATGGGTTTTGGGATTGACAGATGGGATCTGGACAGATCTGTTTGAAATAGGATTGTTTCTCCTTTGTTTGATACTTTCATAACACCAGTATTGAAAGCAGAATTCATAGCCTTATATTGAATTCTATATAAAATTGCTACTGGAAGAGATCCAGTTTTTATTTTGAAATTCGCAGTTTGGACATTCAGGGTTAGGGAGTCTAAAAGATTCTTATCTTGAAGGGAAACAGTAAAATTTGGGAAACAATCAAAATAGACTGGTCCATTGCAGAGGCTGGTTTCAACCATGCCTAGAAGAGAATCATTGAAGTTTAAGAATCTGGTATCTCTAAGGCATAAAAGAAGAGATGTATTTAGACCTTCTCTAGACAAGGGTTTTGCTGCAATTTGGACTAGACCAAAATGAAGATATTTGTATTTTTATCTGAATTTCTCCAGAGCACTTGGGGTAAGAAGTCTGATTTCTTGGGTATTGGGATCTATTTGGACTGTTTCCTCAACAGTCTTGATGACATAGTCACTACTAAGTGACCATCTGGGATTTTTGTAAATTTCTTTGTCAGAAAACTTGGGAATTTTCCAATTGTCTATTGATTGCTGTAGATCAGAGAAGTGAACTTCTTCTTTGATCTTTGAAGAAACAATAGGAGCAATAGGATAAGAAGATGAAGAGGAGGAGGATGAAGATGGGGATCTGAAGAGTCTAGAAAAAGACATGATGCAAAAATAAATATGCAGAAAATATTAAGAAAGTGGTAAATTATAACAAGTATTTAATCAGGTTGTAAATACTTCCGTTAGCTTGGTGATCATCACCATTAGATTCCAAAAGATGGAATTCACTTAAGTTATTAGTCATTTTATACCATACTCAGTTTAGATCTATGATTTGTGTTCTTCTCAGAGTTATGATTTATTTGTTATATAAAATCTAGATCTGTTAAGTCTGTGTGCAGATCTGTTCTTAATCTGGCCATTGAGAATTGAATTCTCGTCTCAACATGATACTGGAACCATCAATGGTCTTAACTCCATGGCCTAAAGGTTTAGTCTATCTTGTCGAGTAGATCTGGATACCAAATCTCCTTCCAGATTTAGTTAGATCTTTGCACAGAGTTCTCAGATCTATCTAATACATAACCAATAAATCATAGATCTATGAAGATCAGAAACATTTATTCTTTGTACGTGGGCTTCTGTCGGCAAGCCAACGTCGGTCCTTAACAATTCCTCCTTAGAAATTATTAAGTTTTGACACCCAATATACTCAGAATACATAGATTAAAACAGAGTATGTTATCAAATACTAATAACAAGAGTCATCTACCTTACTTCCTCATCCGGCTCTGATATATTCATATATATATATATATATATATATATATTTATACATATGTATTTATGAATATATAGTTATACATATGCATTTAAGAATATATATATATATATATATTGTAATTTATCTTGAATATCTTTTTTAGATAATAAAAGAATCATTACTTTATTAGCTGTAAGAGAAACATCTAAAGCTCGTTCTAGCATATTTAAGCTATAATATAAATGATGTTTCCTTGTTTTAATACCTAATTTTTCAAGCATATTTATCTGAAATCCAAAAAAATTCGATAGAGAAAACTTTTCATTTTGTATTTGTTTTAATTTTCTCTTATCTATCAAAATTTCTTGCTTATATTCTCCACATTGTTCTTCCGAC
Organism: Voacanga thouarsii; assembly: GCA_026120185.1. Lineage (NCBI taxonomy): Eukaryota > Viridiplantae > Streptophyta > Magnoliopsida > Gentianales > Apocynaceae > Voacanga > Voacanga thouarsii. The sequence continues at coordinate 3,885,843 of JANUWF010001102.1, read as the reverse complement.
CTATCAATGATAGAAGCAAAACTACTTGTTTTAGTAATCTCCATTTTCATCAGAGGAAGTGTATTATGTGTCTGTTAAGATGAATATACTATCATCTGATTCAACTTCTTGAAATTCATTAACTTGAACAAATTCACCTTGTTCAAGTTTCCTTGGTGTTCTTAATTATGTTTCTGATTTTATACAGAATCTTGCTTCTCTTCGAAAACCATTTCAAGAATTATTGAAAAAAGATAAGATATTTGCTTTTTCTCCTTTTTTGGAAGAACAAGTAAAACAAATCAAAACAAAATGTAAAGATTTACCAAAATTATAGTTACCTAGAAAGGATGATGATTTGATTCTAGAAACAGATGCCTCAGAATATGGTTGGAGTGGTATCCTTAAAAAAATAGATTATAATAATCAACATGAAAAGATAGGAGAATCACTTTGCAGATATTTTTTTAGAACATTTAGTGATACACAATCTCGATATCATATCAATGAAAAAGAATTATTAGCAGTAATAAAAATTTATCAAAAATTTTACTACTTTTTATTACCTATACGATTTCTATTACGAACAGATAATACCCAAGTAAAATCATTCATACAAAATAATCTACCCTCTAAACCGGAGTATAAACGATTGATTTATTAGATGGCAGACTTTATTGTCTGAATATTCTTTTGATATTGAAATTATCAAATCTGATAAAAATATTTAGCAGATTTCTTAACTAGAGATGGCAGAGTATGCGAAACGTCTGATTGAAGCAATTGTATTAGTACCAAAAGACAAATAATTTACATCAACGTTCTGCATTATTGCAGACAATCGAAGGTGCTTGAAAAGCTTTGTGGAATCTATCTTTTTTTATGTCATCTTCAGCTTTTGTATCTGCTTTCAATCTTTATCCAATGCCACTTTAGTCACTATCCTCTGTCATACATTTGCTAGTGGACTCTGCTTTTTTGTTACATGGTGAGCAAGATGGACACGTTCCTTTCATATGTTGTCTAAAATGACACAATCGATCCTGGGCCTGTGGATGAAATCGAATAATCCCATTATCAAGCATCTTAATCTTACTGTGTAAATATTTATCAACAGACTGTGGAGTATAGCGTGTGGGAGCAATTAATATTGAAGAAAACATTGTTTTTCCTCTTGCGGTACGAAATCCTTTTTTGAAGCAAGCTTCCACTTTTATTGTTCCCAATCATGCTGAAATTGTACGCAATAAAGCAAGAATGGTGATTAATTATAAAAAATTAAATGATAATACAATATTTGATGGATATTTCTTACCTCATAAAGAAAGTTTGATTAACTATACAAGTTCTAAGAAACTCTTTTCAAAATTTGATTGTAAAAGTGGGTTTTATCAGATAAAGATGCATCCAGATAGCATTCATTATACTGCTTTCTCTGCTCCTCAAGGTTAATACGAATGGTTAGTTATGCCTGTTGGATTGAAGAATGCTCCGCAGATTTTTCAAAGAAAAATGGATAATATGTTTAAACATTATGATTTTATATTTGTGTACATTGATGATATTTTAATTATTTCAGATTCTCTTACTGAACATTTAAATACTTTTGTAGACTTATGTCAACAACATGGATTAGGTTTATTCGAGAAAAAGGCATAAGCATGTTTAAAGCATTTAACAACAATCAAATGATGACAAGGAGTCTTAAAGATGATTTGATGCAATGTAGTATCAAATATCACTTTATGAAATAATTGTAAGAAATTATTTCCAAGTAAAATATCAGTGCCTGTAGTATAGAAATAAAAGGGTGGACATTTTATTAAAAATGATCCAAGTAGAATAATAGGATGTTCGATACCCTTATTTATTTCAATCGTATGATTTGAAATATCTTTTCCCTTTATGGTTTTTAGGTCTTGATGATATTGTTTGGGAAAACAATCTGGGCGATATAAACAAGATCCTGAACCACTATCAATATAAGCAACAAAATACTCTGCTTTATAATCAGGATATGTAAGTCCTATAGGAATATAAATGTTGTAAGGACTTGTCATTTTTATCGAGGTATATAAATCAGCTTTCCATTATAAGTAAATCTTATTCCAGCCATGATAGGATGTGATAGTCCTTTTTATTATCCAAAGATAAAAAATAAATATAAGAAAAGAAAACTATTTAAGAAAAGACTTTTTAAGAAAAGAAAAACTAGATACTTTAAGAAAAAAAGATTCAGTAAACCGATAAAGAAAACCTTTAAAAGGAAAAAACTAGTTGGTGCTAAAGCACATGAGAAAACAACAGAATGTCGTTGTTATTATTGTCATGAGGCAGGGCACTATGCCGATCATTGTCCTATATATATATATATATATATATATATATATATATATACATATACATATGTAGATTAATACATATTCATATATACATATACATCAATATATATGCATTTGAATATTAAATTAACGATCCAACCGTTAGATTTGTTAAAATGGTTAAAAATTTGTTATGACAAAATTTAAAGGTAATCGGATATATTTTGCTATATAATCTAGCGTAATCTCTGTATGAAAGACCAAAACCTAACGCATTTAGCAATATTAGAATATCAAATTAATGATCCAACCGTTATATCTTTTAAAATTGATGAAAAAGATATCTTGACCAAATTTGAGGACAATCAGATCTATTTTGTCACACATCTAGCATAATCTCTGTATAAAAGTCCAAAACCTAATGCATTTAGAAATATAGGAATATCAAATTAACGATCCAATCGTTAGATATTTTAAAATTGCTAAAAAAAATATTTTGACCATATTTGAGGGGCAATCTGATATGTTATGCCACATAATCTAGTATAATCTCTATATAAAAGCTCAAAACCTAACGCATTAAAAAATATAAGAATATCAAATTAACGATCTAACCATTAGATCAGTTAAAATTGCTAAAAAAATATATCTTAACCATATTTGAAGATAATCGGATTTGTTTGGGCATATAATCTAGTATAATTTATGTATAAAAGCTCAAAACCTAACACGTTTAGAAATATAAGCAAATCAAATTATTGATCCAACCATTAGATCTATTAAAATTTCTAAAAAAGTGTCTTGACTAAAATTGAAGGTAATCGGATATGTTTTGCCCCATAATCTAAGTATAATCTTTATAGAAAAATCCAAAACCTAATACATTTAGAAATATAGGAATAATAAATTAGTGATCCAACCTTTAGATCTATTAAAATTTTTGAAAAATGTATCTTGACCAAATTTGAGGGCAATTGGATCAATTTTGCGATATAATCTAGCAAAATCTATGTATAAAAGCCCAAAACATAATGCATTTAGAAATATAGAAATGTCAAATTAACGATCCAACCATTAGATATGTTACAATGGCTAAAAAAAGTATCTTGACCAAATTTGAAGGAAATCAAATATGTTTTGCCACATAATCTAGCATATCCTCTGTATAAAAACCCAAACCCTAATGCATTTAGAAATATAAGAACATCAAATTAAAGACCCAACCATTGGATTCGTTAAAATTGCTAAAAAAAAGTGTTGTGACCAAATTTGAGAGCAATCGGATATGTTTTAACATATAATCCAGCGTAATCTCTATATAAAAGTCCAAAACCTAACGTATTTAGAAATATAAGCACATCTAATTAATGATTCAACCGTTAGATCTATTAAAATTTCCAAAAAAGGTGTTGTGACCAAATTTGAAGGTGATCGTATATGTTTTTCCACATAATCTATTATAATCTCTGTATAAAACCCCAAGACTTAATGCATTTAGAAACATAGAAATATCAAGTTAATAATCTAACCGTTAGATCTATAAAAATTGCTAAAAAAAAGTATATTGACCAAATTTGAGGGCAATCGGATCTATTTTTCCACTATTAAAGCCCAAAATCTAATGCATTTAGAAATATAGGAACATTAAATTAATGATCAAACTGTTAGATCTGTTAAAATTGTGAAAAAAACGTATCTTGACCAAATTTGAAGGAAATTGGATATGTTTTGCCATATAATCTAGTATATTCTCTGTGCAAAATCTCAAAACCTAATGCCTTTAGAAACATAAGTGCATCAAATCATCAATCTAACCGTTAGATCTGTTAAAATTTCTAAAAAAAGTGTCGTGACCAAATTTGATGGTAATTGGATATGTTTTACCCCATAATCTAGCTTAATCTCTACAAAGAAGTCCCAAATCTAACACATTTAGAAATATAAGCACATCAAATTAACGATCCAACTGTTAGATCTGTTAAAATTGCTAAAAAAATTTCTTGACCAAATTTGAAGGTAATAGGATATGTTTTGCCAAATATTATAGCTAGCGCGCGCACACACACACACACGTTATATTGTTAATATTTAAAAATTTAGGGATCAGTTTATAGAATTTTTTGAAATTTTATTATACATATTTTAAAATTTAGGGAGCAATTTATAAATTTTGGGGGCCATTTTGTAATTTTACAAAATTTAAGGACTAATTTGTAAAATTTTTGAGATCATATTAAAAATATTTAAAAATTTAGGGTCTAATTTATAAACTTTTTGGGATAGTATTGTAAATATTTCAAAATTTAGAGATCAATTTGTAAATTTTTTGGAGTCATTTTATTATTATACAAAACTTAAGGACCAATTTGTAAAATTTTTAGGGTCGTGTTGTAAATATTTAAAAATTTAAGAATAGGTATTAGTTAGGAAATGCAAATTTTGGCGCTAAAGATATAACTAATAGTGATGAAAGTCCATTTTTTAGTTAGGAAATGAATTTTTGTTGATGATGATATAGCATTAGTGAGGAAAATTTAGTTAGAAAATAAATTTTCGTCGCTAATAATACATTATTAGCGAGGAAACTTAAATTTTCCTCGCTAGTACACTTATTTCCTAGCTAAAGCTAAAGCCATCTCTTTTAGTTAGGAAATAAAAATTTTGTCGCTGAAGGTCATAATCAGTAGCGACAAAAAAATTTTGTTGCTAAAGAAAAATTTTCCTCGCCAAAGGATACCTTTAGTGACAAATTTTTTTTTTTCCTAACTAAAGTTTTGTTGCCAATGTATCATTTTCTTGTAGTGTGTTATGACAAATTACTTCTAAGATATATAACAAGAATGTTTGAGAAATGAGACAAAAAAGATTCTAATTTCTTTTCAAAAATGATCAATAAATAATATGTAAAATCTATAAGTAATCTTTAGAGAAGAAACAAAAAGGGATGCTTCACTTAGAGAAGAGTAGAGACAATCTATTTATAAGATAACATTAGTTATGTTTCAATGAGTCATAGTTTTTAGTCACAATTATTCAGTAATGATCAGTCATAAGTCCATAGGTCATAATTTTCCATGTAGATCATGACATTTCTTATGATTATAACGTGTTATTATGATTAGTCATATTTTTCAAAAGTTTTAATTTTCTATTAAGGTTATCACTTTCCATTAATGATTAGTCACAAGTTATAACTTTTCACTAATATTTAGACACATTTAATATCACAACAAAATACAAAATTTGAATATTATAAAAAATGTGACTTGATACATGAGTACACTATCGCTATTAGCCTTTCATTGTCAAACTATCTCCAACAATACTGACAGACGAAAAACTAATTGTCAGACTTTAGAAATATGCTGTAGGACATTGAAGCCAATATATCCTATTCTATATGGCATCATTTAGTTTCTCAACTGGTGCTTAAATTATTAAGAAATCATCATTTTGGAGGCTCCCCAATTACAACCTGCTGAAAGCCATGCGCTCCGATTTGGGGGAGTTATTAGGATGTTAGATTGAACGAATCTTAAGATTTCATGTGGTGAAGCAAAAGGAACATCTTTTGACCTGGAAATCAAAATTTGAGTTAGCTTCCAGATGACGAAGTGAAACTTCTGCTATAGAAAACTGCAAATTTGAATTTCTTGATTCTTTCTATTTGAACTTTGGTCTAGTGGCAATAAAATCAGTTTCATAAGTTTAGTGAACTAAAAATTTCGGATTCAAGAAGTGGGTAAGGTGATAGCATAATTATGTTACTTATTAATAGCCCAATTTCATATATCTTTTCCATTGTGTGGAGGCTGCTATATTTGTGACAAAAAAGATTCATTATGGTTCAATTCATTTAGGATGGAACTTAAGTGCAGCTGAAGTCTACAAAGCTCAACAGCTATCTAGCTGCAGAAGATGGTGGTGGAACAGGTGTGGTTGCTAACCGTTCTATTGCCACCGGCTGGGAAACTTTCGGGGTATATTTCCAGTATTCAACTTCGTGGTTGCTTCATTATTCATCTTTGAAACATGTATAATGCCTCATTTCTGTTTCTCTGTCATGCATTTTTATCTGCAGTTAGGGAGAATTAATGACACTAGCTTCAACCTGCGGGTGTTTAACAAGCAATTCGTTGGATTGAATAATCAAGGTCAAGATAAAAATATAATTGCAGTATCAACAACTGCTGGGGTAATTGAAATCTTTCAAATTGTAAGAAAAGAGAACGATCCATCTAGAATACGCCTAAATCATCCAATGGGCTCTTTCTGCAGGTATTTAATGCCTAAACAAAATTCTTGGTTCAAAAATGTGTAAGGAAAGCAGTCTATAACAAACCGGTGGAAGGTGTTCGTCAGTCTTTCCACTGTTCGGGTCCTGCAAAATTTTCCCTTTCTATTGCATAAACAGAACTATGGTAGATGAAACCATAATAGATGAAAAAGTACAGTACATAGGTCTGTAGTAATATATGTGTGGAAAATGATGAAAAAGTACAGTACATAGCTTTGATTAACTAGTTTATACAAGAAATTTCGCACTTTATTCTCTTGGCATATGGGAGGCACAAACTGAGTCTTCGGTGGCTGCTGATTATGGAGAAATGCAGATTGGGGCGATCAAAATCCCTCTGTGTTCCAAATCACTATTGTTAATACCTAACAAGGGGAATACCAGCTAATTAACAAATGCATATGGACCAGATAGAGCTCCACATATCATGAATATAAGAAGCTGCGAAACCCAGCTAAACTATGTACTTTTAATACAGTATTCTCACTGGCGGTCTGTATTCTAATTTTATGGGTGTTGGTCTTCGAAAACATTTTTATAAGAAATTTTGACATGATGCCGAATCACTAGAGCACTTACATTGTCGAAGATGATTTCAAATTTATGTCTGAGAATGGCCTAACTGCAGTTAGAGTTCCAGTTGGCCGGTGGATCAAGTATGATCAGACACCACCAAAACCATTTATTGGGGGTTCTTTACAAGCTTTAGTTAATGCATTCTCATGGGCAGAGTAAGAACCTTCCAAACTACATTAAGTTGGACTAATATTCTTTTAGTGTCGTGAATTGTACGTGTGTAAGTGAAGGAATCAAAATGAATGTATTGGGAAGAAAACTGGTTATCACCGTCCATGAATAAGGGTGTACTGTAATTTGTGGTGCTTGTGGCAGGTTTTTGATCAAAATAGGTTCTTTTTGAAATCCTCACCCATAACCGAGTTCAAAACCAGACCCTACCACCTGTAGGAGGTTCCTCGCGATTGCCAGACGCGAGATATGCTGACACATCGCGTCCGTAGGCGCGATCTTACTTTTCCACCGGCTAGCGTGTTATGTGCCTCATGTCTGCCAGACGCGAGGTGCTTCCTCCGTCTTTTCACACAGCGATTCTTCTTCTCTTTTCAACACAAGGGTAATAATTTTTTTTTTCTTCTGCAATAATATTGCTTTCAATTTCACTCTGGCAATAGGAATAAAAATAATTATAATGTCTAAATAAATTTAAAAATATTAAAATATTAAATTTTAATTATAACAAATTTAGAATTTATTGATACTATAAATATTTACAAAATATTAATTATCTAAATTTTATAAACTCTATTATTGGAAAATTATGTTCAAATTTAAATCTCAATTATGTAAATTTATAATCCTCTTATATTTTAATTCGAATAATCTATTATTGAATAAACTCTATTATGTAAATCTCAATTATGTAAATTTATAATCCTCTTATGTCAATTATCTAAATTTTATAAACTCTATTATTGAATAATCTAGTTTTTACCAAAATTTAATAATATGTAAAAAATTAAAGAAAATATGCGAATACTAAATTTTATTTTTAGTGAATAATAGTTAGAATTATAGTTGAATATTTTCTTGAATATTTTAGTAAAAAGCAAGTCAAGAATCTTTTATGAATATTTATTAAATAACACTTGAGTGATTGAATTACTATTTAATATTTCGTGACGGCGATTTTTTTTTGTCAGAACATTTTCATCACAATAATTATAATTTTTTAATTTTAATTATTCATACAAATTTAATTTTATGTATCGTTTGTCTAAATTTTATTTTTATTTACATTAATTAAATATTTATTATTTATTTTTTTAATGGATTCACAATTAATTTTGTATTTTTGAAATTTGCCCAAAAAAAATTTATAAATAGGGATAACAATAATTATAATTTGTAAATAAGTTTAGAAATATAGTCAGTAAATTATTAAAATTTAACTATAACACGTTTTGAATTTAATTGTTAGTTAGAGTTTAATTATAATATTTATTTATTGATACTATAAATATTTCAAATATCAATTATCTAAATTTTATAAACTCCATTATTTAAAAATTATGTTCAAATTTAAATCTCAATTATGTAAATTTACAATCCTCTTATATTTTAATTCGGATAATCTAGTTTTTACCAAAATTTAATAATATGTGAAAAATTAAAGAAAATATGCGAAGACTAAATTTTATTTTTAGCGAATAATAGTTTGAATTATAGTTGAATATTTTCTTGAATATTTTAGTGAAAAGTAAGTCGTGAATCTTCCGGGAATATTTATTAAATAATACTCGAGTGATTGAATTACTATTTAATGTTTCGTGAATGTTTTTGATAATTAAAATTGAATATTTTAGTAAAAATAAGTCAATCTACCAAATAACTTTATTACACATGAATTCGTCGAAAAAATGGATGAAAGCTAGTCCTACAATGAAATCCTCAACAGTTTCTCGGAGGTTGAACTCGTCTTCGAAGTTGTTCTTGAGGTTGTGGTTTAGGTTGTACCTCATTATATTCTTCTATAGCGTATGAGGGACCTGTAATCTCTTCAGACTGTGCATGCTATCTACGAGACCACTCAATATCATATTCACCGACAGAAGAATGACGCATAGTATCGAAAATTAGGTGCTGTGGAGTGACGAATTCATCAATAGCTGCAGGATCACCTGCCACATAATCACTTTCATTTGCTGGCACAGGTGAGTAGTGATCCTATTGAGGGACTTCGTCAGCCGCAGCACGATGACGTGCCCGCCTACTGCCTCTCCGAATTGGTGGTACTTCTCGAGGGACTTATTGTGGAATCGGCAGTATCGGATCGGAAGTATAAAATTGTCTTGATGGCTTGTACGGTATGCACTGTATATGATCTGCTTCGCCAATAGCAGTCAACGTATGCTCGGCAATATCTGATATTCTCTCGACTGATTGTGCCAGCAATGGTTCAACACGTTGAGTTGGTGCAGTGTCGCTTAGATGCAAAATTCGGTGGAGTGCATCGGTCTGCACATGCATTTTAAGAAATTGTTAATAAAAATATACAAAATTAGAAATTCTCTCTATATGTACACATGAGAAAAAAATTTACTTACACATAATTCAGTTATTGTGCTACTAGATTGATAGCCCACGGAGTTCGGTTGCTGTATGGTCGGATTGCCAATCAATCGTCGTGTGCGCCTCCAATATCACTCAGCATATCCATCCGAGACCACACTTTCCCCAAAAGTGGGCTGTCCTATCAAAACATATGTCTGGCGGTTTATCTAGTTAGCGAGGTGCAGCGCATCAACATCGTCCCACCCACCACCAGTCGTTCGCATGTCACAATGATGCAAATCTACCCCCGTGTCAACGGCATCAGGAATTGGCTGCACCAATCTAAATTGTCGTTGGACTCGATCAGGGCGATGTAACTCTATCGTCTCCCAACACAATAGAGACGTAACAGACATCTAGATGTTTCTCCCGTGCGTGTAATACGGGGGTAGGGATGCCAACATATGCTCATCATAAGGACATCATATAAACTGTGAAATGAGATATATAGCAGTAAATAGTAAATCAATGCATATTTATTATAATTGATTGCAAATTCATAATAGTTATACTTACATGATTATATCTCATCTGATCCAACTGATCCTTGTATGCAAGTAGAACGTGTGTTGGGGTGCGGGAAAGCTCAAGTGGACCCGGCCATACTGAACCTCTTGGCACGTCGAGGGGTATTTCCTCCATCGGTCGTACTCTGTCCAGTCTAATGGTTGGAATGCGCTCCTAAGCCCATAACTATCACAATATAAGTAGAGTTTTAGTTTTAGCCCCATATCCCACGATCATTTTTTGAATAAAAACTGAAAAAAATAGTTAACTCAAAATTTGATTTTATTTCGAACCTGAATCAACAAAAGTGGGCCACTTATTTGATGCGCCGTATAGTTTGTTACATTGCACATACATCGATATAAATGAGCCAGTACTGCACAATCCTAACTAATTGTGCCGGACAACTGTAAATCACGTATATATAGTAGGAAATGTAAATGAACCAGATTCCCAGATTTGTTCGAGAATAGAAACCCACCAAGAAGCTGCATGATGCGACACCGTGCATGTTGTGCAACCATATCTGGTGTCGCGTATGGCTGGAGCGGCTGAGTAAGGGCTCTCTCGATAGAACTCAACTTCAAACGAGACCCGTCTAGGTCTGTGCCTGTTGGTCGAAAACCAAGCAGTGCTTCGCACATGTTTAACAACTCTACTTGCGGATAAGTCGATCCACGACCAATAACTGACTCACCGTCCACACGTAAGCCGAAGAGGACCTCTATGTCTTGTAGGATAATTGTGGCCTCTTCGACTGGTAAGTGGAAGGTGTGCGTCTCCTAACGCCATCTCTCCACCAACGCTGTAATAAATGGATGATCAATCTTCATGTACTGTAAATGAATGACTCCACCGAACCCAGCCAACTCCATAAGTTGTTGGACACGGGGATCGAGTGGCCGAGCAACCCAAAAGGTGTTGTCATTGCGCCTTGCACTAAGGGCAGTATCTGGTAACTGTCTTGCCCAAATATGTGTAGATCTATGTCTATGTTGCATGGTTAACATATCTGGTTTAATTGGGCCGGGGTCAACTCTATCAGGCGTAGGCTTGTACATAATGTCCTAAATCGAAGACAGTAAAGAATTTGTCATTTTATTAATGGATATAAAATACATAAAAAATGTTATAAATGGAAATGAGTAAAGACATGAAATGAATTTGTAGAACAAAGTAAACGAATCGAATAAAGTAAAGACAAATTAAAACAGAGTACTTAATACACCAATTTAAGGTTAACACTTCCTCCAGATGTCATTTTATGCACAAGTTACATAGCAATACATAAGGTGTACATAATACAACATTGAAACTTGATACATCAATACATAAAAGATAATACAGGGAACTACAGAAAACATATCAACCCCGTTGAATGGCATTGTTGGGGCAATTTCTCCTGTTATGTCCAATCTGGTGACAGTTCCTACAACGTGGCGGCGAATTAGGGTTGCGCTCGTCCATCTCATTTCTATTCCTCGATGTCATAATATGACCACGACGACGGTTCTTGAACCGGTACGGATTCGGTGCCAACGTAAAATGGGGAGTGCACCAATAATCCTCATGAGGAATAGGTCTAAACTGTCTTGTGTATGTCATTTGTAGTACGGTGTCGTGTTCAAGGGTGACACGAGATCCCCAGGATTCAACCTTACTTGCTGACAAGCTGTAAATGCGTGCAAACAAAGTATTTCATATATTTTTCACTTGGCGCAACTGCATGTTCTCAAACCAAGATTAACTTGATATGTATTACTTCCTTTACCATGCTCGCAATATCCTGACACAACACAAAAAATGCCCCGACCTTGGTCATAAGCCTGCACACGATAGCTTCTCCCCTTTGTCTCTTCTGTATAAATTTGGACCATATCTTAAAAGGAAAGTGATATCGACCGTGATTGGCCTCCTATCTATGGTCATTAAAGTAATTGACTGTTTTCTTGAATGAAGACTCGACAATCACCTTGATGGGTAGAACACGTATGCCTTTGACAACATTATTGAATGATTCTGCCAAATTCATTGTCATATTCCCATATCGATACCCACCATCGTAAGCAAGAGTCCACTACTCTAATGGAATCGCATCAAGTCATGCCTTTGCAAGGGGACTTAATATATTTATTTCATCCATAATCCTAAAAAATTTACGTTTCTTACTCTGCGTACCAGCCGTATACATTAATTTCTTCAGTTGATGGTTCCTAAACTTCGCATTGAAGTTACTCCGAATATGTCTAAGATAGAATTTATGCACTGCCAATGGCTTTTGCCAGAGAGGCTGTCGATGTACCGCGTTCACTATCCCTTTGTGCCGATTTGATATCAAACATACCCGACGATCCCCCAGAACATGTGCCCTCAGTAACCACAAAAACCATCTCCAACTCTCATTAGTTTCTTCATCCACAAATGCAAATGCAAGGGGCAATATATGATTGTTTGCATCTTGACCAATTGCCGTCAAAAGCTTTCCCTTTTATATACCCCTAAGGAATGTCCCATCAATGCTGATCCCTGGCTTTATGTGAACGAAAGCATCAATACATGGTTTAAAAGACCAAAAAATAGATCCAAAAGTCTTGGTATTGTTGCTGTCAAATGGTAAATGTTGCCACTCAATTACCGTCCCTGGATTCGAATCCTACAGTGCAAGCATGAATCATGGCAACTGCTCGAATGAAGAAGGCCAATCCCCATAAACCATCTCAATAGCCATCATCATGGCATTCCATCCTTTTTTGTAAGATGAGCTGAAATGCAATACATTCTGAATATGACTATTAATCTCGTGCACTGTAATCTCAGGTCTATTGTGTATCATAGTCATAATGTGCTTTGCCATAAAATTGACGCTTATATCACGGTGGTTTCCATCGACTGTCCGAACTAAACAAATATGCTCTCCATGCCCGCGAGTAATTTGCCATAAATTGTACTTTGCTTTCTTCCGCGCACGGATCCACCAATAACATTAATGTTCGTCAATAGAATTTTTGCACTCAACAATCCAAAGTATAGACTTACTTTCTAGGATCGTAAACTCTCGACCCATTCGCACGGACCATGACCTAACAGCCCACAATAGCTCATCCTTGTCCTTGAACCACATTCTGACACACAGATCATTATTTGATTCTGACTAGAAATTCATTCCAAACCCACCTATTGTGATTCCATTGTTTTCATATTCTCTATCTGGAGAATTATTCAACCTATCAAGGTACTCAAAATACGGTGGATTGTATAAGCGCTCTGGTACACTAACCCCATAAGCAGGCTGAGGTATTACAGAATGACCAGGGAATGCAAAAGCATTGGGCATCATAGAAGAACCAGGGAATGCAGAAGTACCCGGCATCGCAGAAGGACTGGAGAATGCAGAAGTACCCGGCATCGCAGAAGGACCGACCATTTCAGCTCTAACATCATCGTCTCTATCATCCTCGTCAAGACTCTCATCAGCAACAGGTCCATCAACATCTGATGTAGGTCCTAAACCATCTACAGTCGCCTCAGGAGTACCATCCCAAACGGGCTCTCAAGTAACCCAATCATCAACTGGAGTAATGTGCTGCGGAACACCTAAATCAGCACCTAGAAACAATGGCAAAATTGCCTCGGTATGGGATGGTTGAATGTGCTTGCAATATTCTGGTATCGAAGGGGCTTCGGGTTGGCTGAATCTCATTGGAGAGTTATAATGCGATTGAAACACATCATGATGCATAGGCAGAGAACTACTTGGCAACGGTGATATTTGTAGATACGGAGCTGGCGTAGGATTGGCTTGAACTTCAACACTTGGAGCAACTGTAAGGGTCTACAACATCTCATACTTCACATGCAAATCAACTGGTTATCCCCCAGCAATGGATGCATAGTACCACAAATTTTCCATATCCTCATCATCAGTAATATTTCCTATTGTAGACCTCCCGACATTACCAACGAAAGCGTCTTCTCACATCGTGATTTGCAACTTTACAGTAGACACGTCCAAGCCTCGAATCACACATATTTTATTGACTAAGGCAGCATAATTTACTCGATTTCTAACAAATAATGTCTTGTGATAGGAACCATAAAAAAAAAATCACCATTTGCGGTGCAAATAATCTCTCAATCACAATAGAACAATAATCTTACAGGTTGTGTTCAATGACATTGTACCTAAATAAGTTAGATATTTTTTTTATCAAATAATTAAATTCTAACAAATGTTATAAATATTATACTATACCAATCAATATCAAATAAACCAATTAACCAGAACAGGCTCAAATAAATCAATCAACCAATATCTATACTTTCTATTAAATAATTAAATTCTAACAAAATCCATGCTTTTTATTTTATGACAACAATTACAATAAAAATCTGCATGAACTAATTCGAACTAATTCAACATGAACTAAGTGTCTTCTTAATGTTCCCGTGTCAAAATTAACTCTTATTCAAGATGTATATAAAATTTTAATTTTAGTTTTAATTTAAAGAAATTGAAATTAATTGGATAATTTTTATTTAATTCAAATAATAACTATTTCAAAATATTCAAATTCTCAAATATTTGAAAATATTAATATTCTACATTTAATTAGTTTTTTTATTTTATAATTTCACTCTAACTTTTTTTGGGAGGGGGGGGTTACTTGAAAAAATCTGAAAGACTCTACATCCAACTATATTTCCATGTAAAATTCAAATATTAATATTCTTATTCGTTTAAGGTAAATAAAAATAAAAAATGTTTTAAAAAAATTATTTAATTATATTAACTAATTTTTTATTAAAATAAAAAATAATCAAATTTCATAACATCCATATAACTCTCAATTCTTCCTCGCATTTCAATTAAAAATTCTAACAAAAGTTTTATTTTTATTTCTTGACAACAATTACAAAGAAATATAGTATGAACTAACTAAGATAATTAACAGCTATAATAATATAAAAAAATTAATATACGGATTTGATATTTTCTACTTAATTTTTACATAAAATATTAATATTAAATACTTGAAAAGGATAAAATATTATTTTATCTTTAACTTCAAATGCTTATTGCCCATAAATTAATTTTATATTATTTTTTAATTATTGAAATTAATTTTATTTCAATACCATCGTATAATTTTAATTTCAAAATTTAAAATACTTAATTGCAATTTCATACATTTTATTTTAATATTTCATTTTTAATTTGTATATAAAAATGAAAGGACTTTTTTTTTTTTTAACCTTTTCACTCAAAATTAATTTTTTCATTTTATTTAAAACTAAATACTTGAATGGATAAATTAATTTTTTTCTCAGTTAGACGTTAAAAATTTACAAATTTAATGTTGTAAATTGCATGAACAAATTTATTAATCTTCATGTTAATTTATTTAGAGAAATATTATTGTTTAATTTTTATTTCATAAAATATATATCTAAAAAATTTTGGAAAAGAAATTTAAGTCTCTTCTTAATATTCAATATTCAAAATTAAATCTTCTTCAAATTGTATATAAAATGTTTTTTTTAATTCAAAGAAATTAAAATTAATTACATAATATTTTAATATTTATTTAATTCAAATGACTATTTCAAAATATTCAAATTCTCAAATATTTGAATTTTTAATATTAATATTTCAAATTTAATTGTATCTAAAAAAAATAAGGATAAATCTTTTAATTATATCCAAATTTAATGTTTGAAAAATTCTAAAAGGATGGATAAAACTATATCTATTTATGTGCTTCAATATATATTCCGAATGGATTAAATTGAAAATTTTAGACCATTAGACAATTCCAGTCCAATATCATTCCTAGATTTATTTCATACAAGTATTTTTTATTCTAAATTTTTCTATCTGAAAATAATTTGTAATTTATTCTAATTCACTATATGTTTTTTTTTTTTCAATTTCACTTGAAAAAAATGGAGGGCTCCCGCATCTCACTTAATTTGCAGTCCGTAAATTCTAAAAATTTCATACTCACCAAAATAACCAAATTAAACTACAGCAAATACTCACCGAAATAAACAACAATAACTTTTAAAAAAATTCATATTTTCACAAAATATATATCCAAACAGTTTATATAATATGATAAAATAATAACAAATTTTTTTATTCATTGTAGGAACTTGTGATCAAGGGTGGAATGAAAATGTATTGCTATTAAATTTCTTCTTCCTAAGTAGAGATTTTATGGAACAAATCATGTGACAGTACAATACCAGGTGCAATTTTTGTTTTTGACTTCGATGCAACCATGCAAAGAGGAACCTCAAGCTCTTCCTCTTCCTTAGTTGTTTACCTTAGCAGATAGGTTTTTGATTCTGTGAAATGGAGAAAAAAATTTTTTAGCAATTTTACTTGCTTACATGGTAGCAGATAATTTCATAATTTCATAAAAAAAAAAAAAAAAACCTGAAGACAGTGGACTTCTACCGTCGATATGAAGGATGGTAGTGGACTTTTACTGCATTAGTTGCTGCCCAGGTTTCCTTTCCACTGTAAGATAGTGGACTTCTACTGCATTATGTGTTGTAAGCAAGCAGATATGAAGGATTGCAATGAGAAGAGAAGAGATTAGAGAGAAGAAGAGCAGAAGAAATTTCGCCGATGGAAGCAGAGAGAAGAAGAACACGGGTGCTGAAGTTGCAGAGAAGAAGAAATGGCCAGGAAGAAGAAATAAAGAGGAGACTGTCGGTGGAAAGGAAAAAAGCCCATGAAGAACAAAAGCTGTTTTTGTTGAAAAATAGGAGACTGTCGAGACTGACAGGCATAGCCGGACCTCGCGTTTGCCAGACGCTAGGTTCACTGACCTCACGTCTGGCAGACACGAGGTGTTGTCTCCTCGCGTCTGGCAGACGCGAGGATACCTGCGCACGGCGATTGCTCAAGAATTAATTCACCTCGCGTCTTCCGGACGCGATGTGTTAGCACACCTCGCGTCTCGAAAACACGAGGAACCCCTTCCACGAGGTAGGGTGTGGTTTTGAACCCGGTTGCGGGTAAGGATTCCAAAAGGAATCCATTTTAGTCAAAAACCCGGTTGTTGCAGGAAGCACAGTATGAAAGTCATAATGGACCTTCATGCACTTCCAAGATCACAAAATGGTTATGAGCATAGTGGAGCCAAATATGGATATGTACAATGGGGGGATTCCGACATAAATGAAACTGTTGAATTAAGGCATCAGATGATTGATACTTTGAATTTTAGGTATGCCGATTACCCAAGCCTTCAGCAGCTAATATCACTTTCAATACGTTGAGCAAATAGTACAAAGCAAGTATGATGCTGGGAGGAGGCACACTTCCAGCGGAAATTGTAGCATAGAATTGGTCCACGTAGACCAAGTACATTAAGGAGTTTTACCTTGTATAATAACGGAGCCACACTAGGGCAGGCCCTCCAAATTTTTTTTAGAAATATCTCATATATGTAATATATGTAATATATATTTTAATATTATTTATTACTCCCCTCAAAATGTGAAACTAATTCTTAAATAAAGATTATAAAGTGATCTAATAATAAAAAAAATATTTTTAAAGTAACCTACCTAAAATTATATTGAATTGGAATTTTTTATTAATTTTATTTTTTTAAGAAGCAAAAAAACTAAATATTAAATTAGAATTTGTTATTAATTAGGTGCAATATGTATGTATGTATGTATGTATGTATGTATGTATGTATGTATGTATGTATGTATGTATGTATGTATGTATGTATGTATGTATGTATGTATGTATGTATGTATGTATGTATAATAGAGGAGAAAAGAGAGAGTGACATTATTATCTCTTGAGAAGTTATGTTGAATAGATAGATTAGAGGAGGGGGATTTTTTATTAGAGAAATTGGAAAGATTAAAAACTTGTCCTTACACAAACTTGCTTTTAAAAAAAAAAAATTTAAAAACCACGCAAACATGGGCCAAAGTAATGGCCCAAGATAAATAAACCCACTCGACCATTAACTATAAAACTTGATAATAAATGAGCCAAATAATGACCCAAGATAAATGAAAGAAAGATTTTATCTTAAACTGTATGCTTGATGATTTTATTTCTTTGAAAGAGCATCGTACACAATTTTAAATAAAGGTATAATACTTATCCTTAATAGTTCTTTTTTAATTTATCTATATATTTTCTCTATTCATATTAATAGATAATATATTTTTTATATAGATTTTCATAGAATATTTAATATAATATATAACAAATCATGTTAAAAAAATTTTAATTTTCCCCTAGGTTAAGATCCACTGTGCCACTGACTTCTTAAAGCACTCGGTCCACATGGACCCGATCAACGCAAGAAGTGCCTTACTTCCAGTGCTTATGTTGTCATGTCAAACGGGTTGGGATGTGCCGGCAACACTGAGTTCCTTTCTCTCGTTGGGGGCCTTGATCGCTCAGTCATAGACATGCATTATTACAACCTCTTCTCTGATTACTTCAACTCATTAGATGTGCAAGGGATTATTGATTACACAAACAATGAAAGGACCAAACCATAGTTACCAGATTCACTTCTTTTGGTGTCGAATCAAATTTCCCAATTCGCGGTACTAGAATGTTGAAAATCGCTCAGATTCACGTTCCAGTTCGCTGCTATGAATGAACCCATTCATCCAATAGCAAGACGGAAGAAAATAGCAAAGGAATTGAAATAAAAAAGAAAGAGAGATAGCGGCAACCTCGGAGGAAGAAAAGAGGGAGAGGAGATGTGGTGGGCATGGGGGTAGAGGACATAAAGGCTTTGTTTTGGAAGAACAAGAAAAAGGGAGGGAATATAGCGAAGGAAATGAAACAAAGAAGAAAGAGAGATTGCGATTGCAGTGGCCTTGGAGGAAGAAAAGAGGGAGAGGAGATGCGGCAGCCATGGAGAATAGAGGACATAAAGGCTCTGTTTTGAAAGAACAAGAAGAAGGGAGGAGATATAGCAAAGGAAATTTAATAAAGATGAAAGAGAAATTGCAGTGGCCTTGGAAGAAGAAAGAGGGAGCCAAGATGCTATGGCCATGAAGAATATTTTGAAAGAATAAGTAAACGACAGAAGATAGGGATTTTTATGATGTTAAAATTACAATTTTGCTCTTATCTATTTCTTCAATATACATAAATGTAAGGCTGGGTTTTTGACCAAAATGGTGCAATTTTCAAAACGACATCCGGATGGGGGCATGTTTTTTGGAGGACCCTCCGAGTAGAGGGACCTCGTGTCTGCCAGACACGAGGAGCAGCTACACCTCGTGTCTGGCAAACACGAGGAATGCTGCTTTGGACAAAAAAAAAAAAAAAAAAAGCTTCCGGACTTAATAGAAAGGTTGCAAAAAGATGTCTGGCAGACTGATTGTCTGCCAGATTCCCCCTCCTCCACTTTATTCAGTGGAATCTTCCGCTTTATGCAGCATTCACGGGAGTAACAGGCAACATTTTGCTTATAAAATGCAAGCCTTCGCCGTTCATTTCATTCTTTACATTCGCATTTCTCATTTCTTCGCAAGCCTTTGCATTCGCAGTTCATTTCTTCTCTCAAATCTTATCTTCTCTCAATTACAACAGAATAGCTGAAAGCCAGTTGAAGATTGTGACGCATTATTTTTAACATATTTTCTTCTCCCGCCGTGGCATTCGTCGAAGGTTTATGTTGAAATTACAAGAAGCGAAAAAGTGTTGCTGCCTGTGCACTCGAGCCATACACGCAACTTCTATATTACAGGTTTTTTTTTTTGAAAAAATAGAAATTGTATCAATTTATTTATTTATTTATTTAAATAGATATATTTGAATTTAATATTAAAAAGTTAATTATTAAATTATGCACTTGTAGTGAAATTATTGGAGTTTTTGGATATTATGTTTATCAAAATGTTGATTGATTTATAATATGTTTTGATCTGTTTAATCAAAATGTAAAGTAAATTATTAATTTTATCTATTTTATATTTTGTTGAGTGGTATAAAATGCGTATGGTTGATATTTGACTAAATTACTTATTGTTAGGTTAAAGAAAAAATGATCGACTTATTATTTCTAATAATTTGAATAGGAAAATATTAATATAAATTAGACGAAAAATATTTAATTTAATTGATTAATTGATTTATATTAATTTAGTTTTATGGTAAATTTAATAATTTAATTTATTTGTAATTTTTAGCTAGTTATTTTTTATATTTAATTTAATCTAATCTACGTCCATGTTAAAAAATCATTATATTTTGTTTGATATTTGATATTTGATTATTTGTGACGATTAATTGATTTATATTAATTTAGCTTTTATGGTGAATTTAATAATTTAATTTTTTTGTAATTTTTAGCTAATTTTTTTATATTTAATTTAATTTAATCTATGTCCATGTTAAAAAATCGTTATATTTTGTTTGATATTTGATATTTGTGACGATTAATTGATTTATATTAATTTAGCTTTTATGGTGAATTTAATAATTTAATTTATTTATAATTTTTAGCTAGTTTTTTTATATTTAATTTAATTTAATCTACGTCCGTGTTAAAAAATTATTATATTTTGTTTGATATTTGATTATTTGTGACGATTAATTGATTTATATTAATTTAGATTTTATGGTGAATTTAATAATTTAATTTTTTGTAATTTTTAGTTAGTTTTTTTTATATTTAATTTAATTTAATTTACGTCCATGTTACAAAATCGTTATATTTTGTTTGATATTTGATTATTTGCGACGATTAATTGATTTATATTAATTTATCTTTTATGGTGAATTTAATAATTTAATTTTTTGTAATTTTTAGCTAATTTTTTAATATTTAATTTAATTTAATTTACGTCCATGTTAAAAAATCGTTATATTTTGTTTGATATTTGATATTTGATTATTTGTGAATATTAATTGATTTATATTAATTTAGCTTTTATGGTGAATTTAATAATTTAATTTATTTATAGTTTTTAGTTAGTTTTTTTTATATTTAATTTAATTTAATTTACGTCCATGTTAAAAAATCGTTATATTTTGTTTGATATTTGATATTTGATTATTTGTGACGATTAATTGATTTATATTAATTTAGCTTTCATGGTGAATTCAATAATTTAATTTATTTATAGTTTTTAGTTAGTTTTTTTATATTTAATTTAATTTAATTTATGTCCATGTTAAAAAATCGTTATATTTTGTTTGATATTTGATTATTTGTGACAATTAATTGATTTATATTAATTTAGCTTTCATGGTGAATTCAATAATTTAATTTTTTTGTAATTTTTAGCTAATTTTTTTATATTTAATTTAATTTAATTTAATTTACGTCCATGTTAAAAAATCGTTATATTTTGTTTGATATTTGATATTTGATTATTTGTGACGATTAATTGATGTATATTAATTTAGCTTTTATGGTGAATTTAATAATTTAATTTATTTATAGTTTTTAGTTAGTTGTTTTCTTTATATTTAATTTGATTTAATTTAATTTAATTGTAATTTATCTCCATGTTAAAAAATAGTTATATTTTTTTATATTTAGTTTTTTATTATTTGTGATGATTTTTATTATTTTTGTCCATGTTAATTTACTTTTTTTATATTGATATTCTATTGTATAGCATAATATATTATTTTGGGTTGAGATGTGCTGAATAATAATGATATTGGTTTCATATAGTAATTCAATGTTGCAACATTATTTATTTATTTTTTTTAATAGAAAAAATCTTTTACATTGTTTATTTAGGCACAATATCACTAGAACAACCTGTTAGATTACGGTTGTATTGGGATTGCGAGATTATACGTACCCCAAACGGCGATTTTTTTAACGGTCCATGTCGCAAGGCATTGATTGTTAAAAATCGAGTTAGTTACCTTGGTTTAATCAACAAAATATGTACACTTCATGGGTGGGATATGTCTACTATTCAGTTACAAATAACAATGAGAGAAGATACTCTTTTTAGCGTTGTACTAAGGTCTACAACAACTTCTATTTGTGACGATGAAGATATGGATGGATTATGGGACTATGCATCCACCATGAAGGGACAACTAATCGATTTGCACGTTCATCATGAGATGGTACAGATTCAAAATGCAACAGATACAAACGTTGCAGAACAACACAACCCCATGCCTATTACGGAATCCTTCACTGAATTAGTGAATTCAGCCACTCCAGTGCACAGGCTAATATTGATTTAAATGCGCCTACAACTGCTTACGCCAGTAATTCTGGACATCTCCCAAGTGACAATTTTCAATCCCTTTATACTCTGATAGTTCCGGATGTCTCAGTCGTCGGACCAACTTCGATGGGGTTTGTTACGCCTCCATTTCATGTCGATGTTTAACCTATACAAACACAGCCCAACCCCACGCCATTGTTTTCCACTACGGAAATAGATATTCCATTGGATATTACCCCAGTCAATGAGTGTGTTGCTCGAGAACCCAATTGGGTAGGTGCTCCAGAGGCGACCGTGGATGGTTTAGGAGCAACATCTGACCTTGATGGACCAAATGTGGAAGATACCCCCGACGAGGACGAGGGAGATGGTGATGCTGATGAATATGGTGCCAGTCCTTCTGTAATGCCACAACCTAGTAATATACCTACTGAACCAGACCGGTATATAATCCACCGTATTCAATGTATCTTGACAAGTTGACTGCTGCTCAGGAAATGGAAAATGAATGTGATGGAACGGCGACAGGAAGCAGTCGGATGGATTTATGGTCAAAATCTAATAATGACTTGAGGATTGGAATGTGGTTTAGAAATAAGGAAGAGTTACTTTGGGCAATTCGATCGTGGTCTGTCAAATTGGGTCGTGAGTTCAAAGTACAAGAAAGCAAAAGCGCGTCCTGGGTTGCCGAATGCAAAAATTCAACTCCTCAACATCCCTGTTATTGGCGAATTCGTGCACGAAAGAAAAAAGGTTGCGGACTGTGGCAAATTACCCGATGGCATGGAGAGCACATTTGTCTAATTCGAACAATAGACGACAACCATCGCAATATGAGCGCCAAATTTATGGCGAAGCATATTATGTCAATGATTCACAATAATCCAGAAATAACGGTTAACGAGATAAACAACCATATACATGACACTTTACATTTCACTCCATCTTACAAGAAAGGATGGAACGCGCGCAGGCATGCCATTGAGATGATTTATGGTGACTGGCCTTCTTCATTTGCACAACTGCCACAGTGTATGCAAGCCTTGTAAGATGCCAATCCAGGTACCGTAGTGGCATGGCGTTTCCTACCTATGGACAGCAATGGCACAAAGACATTTGGATATATTTTTTGGGCGTTCAAGCCATGCATTGATGCATTTGTTTATATGAAACCGGTGGTCAGCGTCGACGGGACATTACTTAGGGGTATATACAAGGAAAAATTATTAACGGCTGTTGGTCAAGATGCCAACAATCATATATTACCCCTTGCTTTTGCAGTCGTTGATAAGGAAACAAATGGCAGTTGGGGTTGGTTTTTGTCATTACTCAGGGTGCATGTACTTAAGGATCGAAGAATTTGTTTAATATCCGACAGACACGTTGGGATAGTGAATGCTCTTCATCGACTACCCGGTTGGCAGGAGCTAATGGCAGTGCACAGATTTTGTCTCAGACACATGCGAAGCAACTTCAATATAAATTTCAAGAATCATCAGTTGAAGAAGTTGATGTATGTAGCTGGGGATCAAAGTAAGAAGCGAAAATTTTTGCAGATTATGGAAGAAATTAGTATGCTGAACCCCCAAACCAAGGCATGGTTGGATTTGATTCCGAAGGAGCAATGGATGCTTGCTTATGATGGTGGCCAACAAATTTAAATGTCTGTCACATCTCTACTGTGTTGGGAGACGATTGAGCTATATTGCCCCGATCGAGTTATGCGACAATTTGGATTGTTGCAAATAATTCCAAATGCTGTTAACACGGGATCAAATCTGCATTAGCGGGACCTACATACTACTGGTGCTGGATGGGATGAGGTGGATGCGCTATACCGTGCTAATTGGATCAACAGACATGCTTCTACCATCACCGGACAGCCCACTTTCGGGCAAGCTATTGTTACGCCTGATTATTTTGCATGGTATTGGACTCACACACGGCGATTAATTAGCAATCCTACCATACAACAACCAAATCCCGTGGGCTATCAATCTAGTAGTTCAGCAGTTGAAGTACTCGTAAGTCTATTTTTCCTCGTTCATATAAGTATATATATAGAATTCTGACTTATTTAAAATTTTAATGATGTTCTTGAAAATGCATATGCAGATCGATGCACTGCACCGGATCTGGCACATAGGTAATGAAGCGTCTCAGCATGATGCATCATACGCGTAACAGGCAGTCGGAAGAATGTCCGATATTGCCATGCGTACTTTAGCTGCCAGTGGCGAATCCGATCGTCTAAATCGAATGCCGTATGAGCCAGCCAGACGATCGTATGCTGCTGATCTGATACCGCCGATTCCGCAACAAGTGCCTCGACAAGAACCACCAATAAGCCGGGGCAATAGACGAGCACGTCGGCGCGCTGCAGTTGAGGGGGTTCCCCCGAGCATTACTACTCCCCGGTGCATGGAGATGAAGATGTTTATGTGCCGGGCGCTCCTGCAGTGATCGGTGATGACTACGTTCCAGTTCCGCCAGCTGCAGATGACTTCGTCCCTGGTGTAGCGGTTTCAGGTGATCACGATGATTTTTTAACTCCGCAGCACCTAATTTTTTATCCTAGGTATGTTTCTTCGGGGGGCGAGTTTGCTGCTGGTACATCCATTGGACCGTCTCGTAGACAGTATAGACAGTCTAAGGATGATGTAAGTCCGCCGTACGCTACAGATGAACAAGAAGGGGGACAACTTGAAGCACATCCTCAGCAACAACCAACGAGACAAGTTCAACCTCAGCGGCACCATCGAGGATTTCATTGTGGGATTAGTTTTCATACTTCGTTTTGACGATTTTATGTGTACGTTATTGACATTTAAAATTAATTATAATTAATTTTTATACATAATTGTAATTAAATTTTAACATTCAAAATAATAAATTAAACTCTAACAATTAAATTTAAATTTAAAAGCATTAGAAAAATAATTAACTATTTTCAAAAATATTATGTTTAACGGATTAAACTTAAATAATAAAATAAATTACATATCTACGTATAATAATATTTATGCTAACGAATTAATGTGAAATTCAAAAAAAAAATTATTACATGTTTTTAACGTACACATTT
Source organism: Voacanga thouarsii (assembly GCA_026120185.1). Taxonomy (NCBI): domain Eukaryota; kingdom Viridiplantae; phylum Streptophyta; class Magnoliopsida; order Gentianales; family Apocynaceae; genus Voacanga; species Voacanga thouarsii. Next base: position 3,860,318 of record JANUWF010001102.1, on the reverse strand, counting down.
AAAATTAATCATACATAATTGTAATTATATTTTAGCATCTAAAAGTTAAAATTAATTTAAAGAAATTAGAAAAACAATAAATTTAATATTTCACAACTATTATGTTTAACGGATTAAAGATAAATAATAAAATAAATTTAAAAATTTAAAAATTATTGCCATTTTTTTATGATAAAAATAAATTAGGATTCAATTTTAGTATTAATTGAGATTTAAAATTATTTACAATTTTAATAAAAATAACTATGATTTTATATTGTGAACGAGGCTAAATCAAAAAAATTATTGATTATAATTGTTTATTTAAATAAAAAATTAAATTAAATAGAGCCAAAGTTACATGTCTACATATAATAAAACAGAGAAGTCATGTTTTTTTTTTTTTTAAGGATTTCTCTGTAGAGAAATCAAATTGTCAAACCCCGTGAAGATTTTAGGTGTACGTTATTGACATTTAAAATTAATTATAATTAATTTTTATACATAATTATAATTAAATTTTAGCATCTAAAATTTTAAATTAAACTCTAAAAATTAAATTTAAATTTAAAGAAATTAGAAAAATAAAAAGTTATTATTTCAAAAATATTATATTTAATAGATTAAAGAAAATAAAATAAATTTAAAAAAATTAAAATTTATTATCATTTTTTGATGATAAAAATAAATTAAAATTTAATTTTTATATTAATCGAGAATTAAAATAATTTTAAATTTTAATAAAAAAATTGTCATTTTATATTGTGAACAAATAAAAAATTATTAAATATTAAATATAATCGTTTATTTAAATAAAAAATAAATTAATTAAAAATAAAAAATTAATGTGAAATTAAAAAAAAAAACAATGCAAATAAGATGTTAAAAAATTGGCAATGCAAACGGATTGTAAATTGAGGAAATAGCACCTCGTGTCTGGTAGACACGAGGTGCGCAATTTCATGGCACCTCGTGTCTGGCAGACACGAGGTTCTTCCTCCAAGGAGGTTACCCAAATTTCCCACCCCCATCCGAAGTTCATATATAAAACCTTACCATTTTGGTAAAAAACTCATGTAAGGCTAGCACTTGACTAAACGACTGAAAGACCTTTACTTATTCCTATTTATATATATATATATATATATATATATATATAGTCTATTGATTACATCAATAAAAAGTATTATTTTCGTTTCACAATATAAAACATTTCGAACTTACAAATTTTTTTCACAATATAAGTCGTTTTATAGAGTTTTATAAAAATTTATTATTTTTTTTAGCTCTACCCTCCCTACAATCCCTTTCTTTTCATTAATTATAACTCAACTTTCTCCAATTATCAAAGTAGATAAAAACTTAATTAATAATATTTTTGGAAATTTATTTTTAAAATTGTGTAGAATTTAGGACCCTTAATTTTTGTGTATAAGTCTAAAATAACTCATATTGTAAAATAGAGGTAGTAATGTCATGGAATTAACAATTAGAGAGAAGAAAAAAGAGATATATGTGCGTGTGTTTCAATGTTTTTTTTTTTTTTTGGAGAGTTCCATTATATTTAATTAAAATTAACATTTATTTTTAAATTATTACGTTCAAAAGAAAATAATATAATTTCTTTTAAAATAAAAATAATACAAATGTTATGCAATTAAAATATGCAATCAAATATAGTCTCGATGGTCATGGCTGATTTCTCGATCTAATGAATCTTTCTTTTTTCCTTAAAAAAAATGCAATGAAATAAATTTTATAATGATAAATATTTATTTGAATATCTCCAAGATGAATTTAAATTTTTTATTTAGATAAGGATGCAATGTAGCATTAGTCAATAATTAATGGAAGGATAATTGGAAGAGATATTAATTTTTTGTTTTTCTTATGACACAAAAAATTAGTTTTTATATCTTTTTAAATTCTACCTATTTATGTACCACTATTTTTTAAGTTTTTTTTTTTAGGTAAACTATTTTGTATTTAGATATAAAAGTTTTTCATGAAGAATAAATAATAAATTAATTAAGTTTCTATTATACTACACACAGGTGCTAGGAGTGATTTATGTGTTTAAGAATTCTAAGAGTCTCAAAATTTTGTTTTGCTTTTAACATTTCATTGACATTTTCTTCTTGATATAATTAAGCACAAAGCCCAAGGTGACGTCCTCTTCACAGCCATATTCAAGACAATTTTATGAGGTTACAATTTGCTGTCAACCATTAGCATTAATAAAAATTCAATTTTTTTTAAAAATTGATATTTTGTTAATTTTGGCTTTTTTTAATCAGACACTTCTCTATTATTTTTATTATATAAATTCAATAACTAAATATATATTTTTTGTTTTTATTAATATATATATATATATATATATATATATATATATAGATAGATAGATAGATAGATAGATAGAGATAACATTTTTAATTTTTAATTTGCACACAAAAATAGTTATTTATTTTAAGATAGCTAACATTTCTTCTTATTTTGAGGGAGGAGACTTTAATTTTCTATTTGATTCTCATTTTTTTTTTTTTTGAATGTTTTGACTAGTTAGTTTAACTCATTTTATTAAGCACCTTATGGTGTATATTGAAATAACCAATATTAACTTGATCAAAATGAAAGATATAAGTACTCCCCAATTAAAATTTAATGCCTAAATTTGACTTAAAAAAGTTAAGATTTATAATTTATACCCTACGTATGTCACCACTACATTAAAAAAAAGAGAGAAAATATTATATTATTTTCATTAATTAATGATTAATGCAATTAGTAGCCCATATTTTAGTAGGAAATGAATTTTTTAAATTTCGAAGGTTATTTGTGAAGTTTCAGAAAAAATATGTATATCTAAGAGGAAAATTAAATTCTTTAAAAAAATAGTTTCAATATATTAAATGAAAAAATATATTATTTCTTTTAATTAAAAAGTATTAAGATCAACTAATTATAATTACATATTAAGATCACTAAAATATGTGACAACACATATTTAATAGAAATTACAAAAATGTAATTACACTTATACATCAACATCACCTAATTGTTAGGACCATTTAATTGCAACAACATATATTTTATTATATTACATTTATTATGTTAATGTTATAAATTTTGCGACTACTCATATATAATAAAAGTTACCAATTATGTATTACACTAATATGTCAAAATCACCTAATTGTGATTAAATTTAGACTTAGGATAATTTAATTTCATCTACACATATGCTAAGAATATTTTATTGTATTACATTTATAATGTTAAGATCACTAAATATTTTTATTATAATTATTTCTAAATAATTAAATTGTGACTATATATGCACGTTAGTATTACTTATTTATGATAAAAGTTACATTTTAGTATAATTTGATTGTAATTAAACTTATATGTTAAGATCATTTAATTGTAATCAACATATTAGAGTTACATATGTACATCAAGGTTATTAAAATTTTTATTACAGGTGTGATTATAAATATATGTTAACACTATTGATATGTATTTTCATGTTAAGTGATTAAACTTATATGTTAGCATTACTTAACTATAAGTTTTCAGATACAATTTCTCTTAATAAGAATACGTTGATGACATTCAATGTATCATGTGTACAATACAAAAAGTATGAGATTAAGTTTATATATAATTACAAATTATTTTTAGATCTTACAAAATTATATATATTTCAAAGTATTTTTGAGATTATATATAATTCAAATCATAAGATTAACTTTATATGTAATTATAAATTGTTTTTGAAGTACACAAGATTATATATTTTAAAGTATTTTTGAAATTATATATAATTTCAAGGATAAGATTTTTTTAAAGACATTTTAAGCATAAGATTAAGTTTGCATATACTAATTGCCACTAGAAAGACCAACAAAAAAAAGGAAAATTTTATTTTATCATTTTAGAAAATGTTAAAAATAAAATAAAATAATAAATAAAAAAAAGTTCCTTTTCCTACCTTGCCCAAAGTGAATTGGGAAACTAAAAGCCTAAAATATCGACAGTTTAAATCACAATCCTTATTTATTCAATTCACGCCATTACTCTCCCACAATCATCTTCAATTCACCCCATTACCTATCTTTTTCATTCTGTTAGAAATAGGATGGTGTTTGGCAAAAGAAAATTACAAGACTTCTCATCCTATAACACCAGTGGTACTCTTGAAAGTCAAGAATCAAGCGATGAAGAAGATTTATCAAACCATTATACACAGAGATCTACACAGTGTGATGATAGTTCAATCACTGAATCTCTTGCAATCAATGCATCACAAAGAAAACAATCAAAGCCTCTACTAGATGAGATTAATTATATTAATCCTGTTGCATAGTAGATGGTAAGAAAGATACTGTTGGAAAGTATGCCCTCAAAGATTATGTATTATGTGTAAATATATTGCAATAAAATGTTTAGTCATTCAATTTAGTTTGTTTCTTATATTATTGTACATTTAAGGTTCAAGTATTACAAGTAATGATCTATGTGTTGAATCGTTCTTCACAGTAAGGTACAGACCATGGGTACTTGTCATACAAGTAAAATTCAATTCTTAGTCGTTTGATGGAACTAGGAATTTCATCAAGGCAAGACTATTATGCCATGAGTTCCAATGAGGAATGGTTTACCTTAAATCAATGAATAGTTCACTCATATAATTGGTATAAGAGTATTTTGAATACGTAAAATTGGACCTGTAGTAATAGTCTCTCTTAAAGTACTATAATTATAGAGACCAAACTATTACTGTTATAGCGTAGACGAATACCTTCATACTTGAGTATGAGTTGGTGGTCTGGTGAAGTTAGGGTCTTATACTTTTTTGTATGTTGGGTGAGATTTCTTTTGTGAGATCAATAACCTTGTACATTGGATGTATTACTCTAGTTAATTAAGACGGATTCATGCAATAGGGTTTTTATGCTTCAATTTATGAAGTTAAATCACTCCCTTGTGATTATCTAAGATAATCTAATAATCTAGGGCTCTAGGAACGTGACTCTAGAATGTGTGCTTTTGGGTAGCTTCCAATGATAAGCAAGTACATTCGAGTGAGTCATGGATTCTCGGATTAGAGATCTAAGGATGGTAAATGTCTTTGAGATGGGTGTTAGTACATTTATCCTGTCTCATTGATGGGTGTAACATAGAGGGGTATTTTCGTCATTTTACCTATAGATCGGAGACATTGCTTTAGTAATATTATTTTTGGAGTCAATATTTTCATATGGTGATAAATGAGAATATTTAAAATACTAAAATATAGCTATTTAATAGTAAGGGTATTTTGATCATTTTAGTAGCTATGAATAATATGTCTCTTGATCCCCGGAACAGCTCAAGTTACCTTGGTATTGATTAGATGCAATCTGGGTTTAATGGATAATTATATGGAAGAGAATAAAATTTATTCTAAGAGTTCAATTAGAATTAATTAATTAATTTTGGATTTGATAAGGCCCAGAAAAGATAATTAATTAATTAAGAGAATTGGGCTGATATATGTTGACATATATTAAGAGTCCAATTAGAATTAATTAATTAGTCTTAAACTTTGATAAAACCCAAAAAAGATAATTAATTAATTAAAATGATTGAGTTAATCTTAGATTGGATTTGGAGCACAACACTAAGCCTATAAGGGTTTAGTGTTTTCGGCCATTAGGGCTTGATGAAGTCCTAAGGCTGGCCAAAATTTAGAGGCAAAGAGTGGAAGAAAAAATAATGTTGGTTGTTGTTTATTCTCCTCTCTCTCAAGAGTGTCATCTTTCTTTTTTTCTCTAGTGAACGTTTTTTCTCTTCTTCCTCTCTAGAAGAAGAGTATCTTGATTGTCCAAAGAAGGAACTTTTACCAAGCTAACCCAATAATAATGTAGAGTCATACTTCGGAAGACAAAGAGAGGAAGTTTGGAGACACTTGATGCGTAGGAGTAGAAGATTGGCAGGAATATCAGTCGAACCAAAGGCGTCTCCTTCTCCTCTTCCAACGTAAGTTCCAATGCAACTCGGCCCTTTGTTGGTTAATTCGCAACCAATAAAGAAAAGTAAGAACTCTCTCCTAGATGTGGCTCGAAAAACTAAAAATTTTTCGCTGCGCTTCTTTTGATAGTTTTCGTTTTGATCCTGCAAGTGGTATCAGAGCCATGGTTTTCATTTAGGAGCATGTACTAGGGTTAAAAACTAAAAAATATAGCTCTTTTACTATTAAAAATGAGTCTTTTGTGAATTCATGTGATCCCTCATCATTGGTTTTTAGAGTTCATGTACGCCTCGTGGTTAGAGGTAAGATCATGTATTCTAATGATTTTTTCATTATTTTTCTGATTTTGAGTAGATGCGATGTACGCCTCGTGGTTAGCAATGGCAACTGGGTCGGGCCGGGCTGGGGCCGGCCCACTCGGCAGACCAAGCACTGTGCGCCGGTCCGGGCCTAGGGCCCGGGCTGGTCTGGGCTAGGGGGTAATATCCTTGGCCCGCCACAGGCCGGCCTGCTTGGGCCCACGGCACAGAGGGCCAGCCCGCCTGAGAGACCCAACGGCTCTCTCTGATTATTTTTTTTTAATTTGGTCCTTTAATTTTTTTTTTTGCAATTTAGCCCCTAAAACGGTTGAATTATTTTTTTTTTTACAATTTGGTCCCTAACCCCAAAACTCTATAAATATCCCCCAATTCAACCAAAAACTCATCAACACTCTCCAATTCTCTCAAACTCTCTCCAATTCTCTCTTATTTCCATTCATCTTTCTCTCATAATCCTCAAATTTATTCATTTTCTCTATAAAGAGTATTAGAATAGAATTTATTTTTGTGTTATACTTTTTCAATTCTTCAAGAAAGTCTTCATATTTTGAAATATTGTTGAGTAGCGGAATAGTGGATACAAGAAGTTAAAAGCTCAACAAAGTATTGTTATTCTTGAATCTTGATCATCAACAAGTTAGTATTTCTTAATCTTACATTCTTTTATTTTAGCTTTATTAGTTGTTTGTTTGTTTAATTTTTAAATTAATTTGTTATTTATATTTTTCAATTCTCTTATTTCATTATTTGTTAATACTTTTTTTTTTGAACTTTTATTTGAATTTTGATTGCTTGTTTTTTTTTTTAAGAAATAATGGATCCAAATCAATATCATCATTTTTCTTCATCCCAATCATTTGCACATTTTGATTTTAATATAGATCCAACTTTGAATTTAATAAATAATGAAATAGGTAATGAAGATGAAGGTCCTAGTAGGCCTAGTGTTTGTGTTTCACAATCACAATCAACTGCAATAATTAATCCCGACGCGTCTAATATAGGTGAGGATGATGTTGAAACAACGGATGTTACAACTAAAGCAAAAACATCTATGGTTTGGAATCTTTTTGAAAAATATAATGATAGTGATAGGGCAACATGTAAAATTTGTAAAGCGGTATATGCACATAAGAAGGGAGGAGGGACGGGAACATTAGTTAGACATATGAAAAGGTCACATAATGATTGGTTAGAAAACTTACTTAAACAACAATAAATACGTATTACAGGAGGTCAAATGGTTGGTCATTTTCAATATGATCATAGAAAAAATAGAAATGCATTTGCTAAAATGATTGTTCAAACTAAATTACCTTTTAATTTTGCAGAAAATCCACATTATGAACAATATATGCAAAATAATTGTCAACCAGCATAGAAAAGAACTCCTAGAACAACATTAAAAAATGATATAATAAAGATATATAAAGAAATGAAAGAGTATATAATTACTATGTTTGATTCTTGTAATTGGAAATTTGCTCTTACTTGTGATGGTTGGACTGCAATTACTAATGAATCGTATTTATGCATTACATGTCATTGGATAGATTATGATTGGTTAGTACAAAAAAGAACTATTTGTTTTAAATTATTTGAACATCCTCATGTAGGTAGTAGTGTTTGGAGACACTTGATGCGTAGGAGTAGAAGATTGGTAGGAATATCAGTCAAACCGCAGGCGTCTCCTTCTCCTTTTCCAACGTAAGTTCCAATGCAACTCGGCCCTTTGTTGATTAATTCACAACCAATAAAGAAAAGTAAGTACTCTCTCCTAAATGTGGCTCAAAAAATTGAAAATTTTTTCGTTGCGCTTCTTTTGATAGTTTTCGTTTTGATCCTGCAAGTGGTATCAGAGCCATGGTTTTCATTTAGGAGCATGTACTAGGGTTAAAAACTAAAAAATATGGCTCTTTTACTATTAAAAATGAGTCTTTTGTGAAATCATGTGATCCCTCATCATTGGTTTTTAGAGTTCATGTACGCCTCGTGGTTAGAGGTATAGGATCATGTATTCTAATGATTTTTTCATTATTTTTCTGATTTTGAGTAGATGCGATGTACACCTCGTGGTTTGAGGCATAGGTACTTGTAAAGACATATTTTTATGTCTGATTTTGCATTTCTTTTAACCTGTAAAATTTGGAGATTGAAGAACGTGATTGCTGGAATTGTTGAGGGGCGAAAATGGCTGAAAAATATGATTTTTGCAGAAATTGGCGAACTCCAGAACAGACCCATTGCCAAATGGCCCGATCGGACCAGACACCAGGTCTATTCTACCCAGTCGGAGATATTGGAAAAACATAACAGACCCGGCGTCAGGACCAAATGGACCAGGCGCTAGGTCCATTCTGCCCAGAGGCAGATGCACAATTCTATCGAAGAAAAGTGAGAGCACTGCTTAAGTTCTGTACCTCAATTTTTCTTTGATGTAATCATGTTTTGAAATCATTGTATGAAGTTAATTTTCTACAATAGTTTTATTTATTTATAGATGAATAATTTTCATGAAAATGAGTAGTAAAGGATAGAACCGCCTTAAAATTAAACAAGATCATTATTTTTTTTAAATTCATGATGTTTAATCCATTGTTTGGTCACTTAGAAATAAATGAATAGTTTAAGCTTGAAAAAGTTTACTTTTGTTATCATGTTTATTTCATTTTTATGATCAAATGCGTAAGTTCTTATGAAACCAAAGTCTCACTAGAGAGAACAATTTTTTGATAAAATATTTTAATCTAAAAACATTAAAAATAAAGGAATTCATGGTTTATTCTCTTAGAGGGTTTAATCCTTGACATAGAGAATAATATTGAACTTAAGGTTATTTAATAAAGTTTTACTTAGTTATTAATTTAGAATAGTAAAGTAAATTCATAGTTTATTCTCTCAAAGAATTTCATCCTTGACATAGAGAATAATATTGAATTTTAGTTTTTTACTAAAGTTAATGAAACCATAAGATTGTAGAAAATGTTTTTTGGCCTAAAACTCTATTTTCAATAAAAGATTAAGTGGGAGAGGGGTTTCAACGATCCTATGGCTTCTATCACAACTCTCGTTAGAGATAGTGGATTTTCTCGTGTCATTTTGAGCATGACCCCCTATAGGATGGATTTCCACAAGTATCTAGAATTAATGGAATAGTAAAATTAAAAGTATAAGGTATTTACTAAGATCGAACAACTTACGTTGGAGGTTTTCAGCACTAAATTGCCTGTAGGTGGTGTGAATCAGTGGCCATCCTATTGGTGAAACTTTTTCTAGACCATTACCTATTGAGGAAGTTTTGATTCGTAATGGTTATACACTTAACTTAAAATATTATTAATCTTCCTACAAAGCTCTATTAGCTTTTCTAACAGCCAAACTATTTATATTATTGATAATAATTTTCATAATAATCTATTATCAAAGAAATAATATAATGAATGTGCATTTTTATTTCTTACAAACTAAATGAATGTTTTTTTCACAATATTTCAGAATTGTCTGGTTTCAGTCTATTGTCAATAATTCTCAAGGAGAATAAGTTGACAAACCCAAATTATGTGGACTGGAAGAGGAACCTGAGCATAGTACTCACTGTCGAAGAGTACAAGTATGTTCTTACGGATCCCTGTCCTAAGATTGGGGAAGAATACATTGATCAAGAGCGAGAGGCCGAGAAGGTATGAAAAAAAGCTAATGAGATGGCTAAGTACTATATATTGGCTTCTATGTCTAGTGTGCTCCAATCTAAGCACGAGCACATGACCACTGCGTACGACATGGATTTGTCATTGCGTATCATATTTCCTAACAAGAGCCAGCCCACAAGGCAGGAAGCTCTTGGGACAATCATGAACACTAGGATGGCTGACAGGGCATCAATTTGAGAGCATCTTCTTAAGATGATTGCTTACTTCGAGGAGGCCGAGGTCCTAGGCGCAATAATAGATTTTGAGAGCCAAATTGACATGATTTTTGAAATTTTACCTGATTCATATTCTCGGTTCAAGTTGAACTACAACATAAACAAATTGGATATGAATCTCACGGAGCTTATGAAAGAGCTCCAAACAGCAGAAAAGATTATGAAGCCCATGTCAAAGGTTTTGATCTCTCGTTCTGTTCTTCTTCTGGAATTAAGGCAAAGTCTAAGAATTTTAAGAAGAAGAATGTCCAGAACAACACAGGGGCCTAACCCAAAGCATCTGGTCAGGCCAAACTCAAAGAGTAGCCCAAAGGTAAATGTTTCAAGTGTGATAAGAAGGGATATTAGAAGAAAGATTGTCCAGATTTCTTAGCCAAGTCTACTTCAGGTATTACTCTACACCTAGAGTCTATTTTCATGGTTGGATCAACATCTTTCTGGATAGTTGATTCTGGAGCCACTGACTATGTCTGTAACTCTTTGCAGGGGTTCAAAAGGATAAGGAGACTTAGTAAGGGCGAGCTTAGACTTTAAATAGGCAATGGAGCAAGAATATGTGCTGAAGCAGTAGGAGATCTTGAGCTTATTTTTTTATTGTAATAGGAAGTTAATTTTAAAAGATATTTTTTATATTTCTTGTTTTAAACAAAATTTGATTTCAATTTCCAAATTGATGAATTAAGGATATTCTATTTCTTTCCATTCTGATATTTCCATCAGTAGAGATGGTAATTTAATTTGTACATGAAACATGTATGAAAATGTCATCTTGTTAAAAATCAAGTAAACAATATTCAAACTAAATCTGATAATAAAAAGAGAAAGATCATATCCAATTACTCGTATTTGTGGCATCTAAGATTAGGATATATAAATCCCAATCAAATTCAAAGGCTAATCCATGATAGGCTTTTAGGTTCATTGAGATTGGAAGAATGGTCTCAGTTTGAATCTTGTCTTAAAGGTAAAATAATCAAAAGGTCATTTACTACAAAGGCAAATAAAGCCATGAAAATACTATCACTAGTTCATACGGATGTTTGTGGTCCGATGACTATACCAGCTAAGAGAGGCTACTAGTACTTTATTACTTTCACAGATGATCACACTCGTTTCGGTTATATTTATCTGATGAGGTACAAGTCTGACTCTTTTGATAAATTCAAGGAGAGTTTAAGGCTGAAGTGAAGAGTTAAACAGGCAAATTAATTAAAACTTTGAGATTGGATCATGGTAGAGAGTACCTTCTCGGTGAGTTTAAGGATTATTTGGTACATCATGACATAGTATCTCAGTCAACTGTACTTGGGACTCCCCAGTAGAATGGAGTAGTTGAGAGAAGAAATAGAATTTTGATGGAAATGGTCAGAAGTATGATGAGTTATGCGTCTCTTCCTATTTCTTTTTAGGGGTATGCCTTAGAAACAACAATATATGTTTTGAACTTGGTGTCTTCCAAATCAGTACCTAAGATACCTTATGAAATGTAGACTGGACGAAAGCCCAGTTTGAACCATTTCAAGATATGTGGTTGTCCAACTTATGTACCGACAAAAAAAAGTAAGCTAAAACCAATATCAGAGTTATGCTACTTCGTTGAGTATCCAAAAGGAACAAAAGGTGGATATTTCTATCATCCTCAAGAGCATAAGGTACTTATTAGTACTAATGCTAGATACTTAGAGGATGAATAAGTTATATCCACCACGAGTTCAAGTAGAATAGAGTTAGAGAGAAGTTGGTCACTGATTCAACTTCAGGTACTTCTAACACCCCGAACAAGAAATCAAGAGAAACACTACCGGATGTTCCTATACAATCTGAGCCTCGTCATGGTGGGAGGATCACAAGAGTTCCAGAAAGGTGGACCGGAGAGATCTATGATCTAGTCTCTGATCATTAGGAATAAGATCCCACTAGATACGAGGAGACTATTGTTGATATTGATGCAAACAAATGGTAGCTACCCGTGAATGCTGAGATTAAGTCTATGTATCTCAATCAGGTCTAGAATCTTATCACTGCACCTGATGGGATAAAATTCATTGGGTGTAAGTGGGTATATAAGAGGAAAAAAGGTGCGGATGAAAAGGTTGAAACCTATAAAGTAAGGGTAGTTGTTAAAGGTTATACTCAGAAAGAAGGGATCGATTATGAGGAAATATTTTCACCAGTAGCCAAGCTTAAGTCTATCCGAATTCTCTTAACCATTGCATGTCATTATGATTACGAGATATGACAAATGGATGTCAAAACGGCCTTCTTAAACAGTTATCTTAGCGAAAACATCTATATGTTTCAACCAAAAGGTTTTGTTGCTAGAGGTCAAGAACAAATGGTCTGTAAGCTTAAAAAGTCCATCTATGGATCAATATAAATGATCTATTATACCCTTTAGACCCTTATCTTCCAAGTAGTGTCCTCAGACACAGGAAGACAAGCAGAAAATGAGCAGGATCCATTATGCTTCGGTTGTAGGAAGTCTCATGTATGTTATGCTTTGTACTAGGCCAAATATCTACTTTGTAATAGGCATGGTTAGTAGATATCAATCAAACCCAGGAGAAGCTCACTGGCAAGCCGTCAAGCATGTACTCAAATATCTTAAGGAGAGATTATATGCTTGTATATCGTGCTAATAATTTGGTTTCTACTGGTTACACAGACTCAGGCTTTTAGGCAGATAAAGATGAAAGAAAATTCACTAGTGGATATGTCTTCACTTTGTCTAGAGAAACTATTTCATGGAAAAGTATCAAGCAATCTTACATTACTGATTCTACCATGGAAGTTGAGTACGTTGCTACTTCAGAAGCTTCTAAAGAAATTGTATGGCTTCAGAAGTTCCTCACAAAATTTGGAGTAGTACCGCAAATGGATAGGCCTATCACGATTTATTGTGATAACATTAGAATGGTGTCACAATGTAAGGAATCTCAAAATCATAGGAAAGGCAAGCACATAGAAAGGAAGTATCACCTCACCTGAGAGTCCATCCAAAAACGGGAGATCAAGGTCGATCAGATTTTCTGTGTCAACAATCTGGCAGATCCTTTTACCAAGTCTTTAACAGAAAAGGTGTTTTGTAGATACTTAAATGACATAGGTGTAGGCACTTGTAGACTTTCTTAGTCTTTGTAGTGAAAGTGAAAGATTGTTGGAAAGTATGCCCTCAAAGACTATGTATTCTTTGTAAATTATTACAATAAAGTGTTTATTAATTTAATTTAATTTGTTTCTTATATTATTGCATATTTAAGGTCCAAGTATGACAAGTAATGGTCTATGTATTGGGTCGTTCTTCACAGTAAGGTATAGACCATAGGTACTTGTCAGACAAGTAAAATTCAGTTCTTAATTGTTTAATGGAACTGGATATTTCATCAAAGTAAGATTATTATACCATGAGTTCCAATGAGGAATGATTTACCTTGAATTGGTGAGTAGTTCACTCACATCATTGGCATAAACATATTTCAAATACGTAGAATTGGACCTGTAGTAGTGGTCTCTCTTAAAATATTATAATTATAGAGACCAAACTATTACTGCTACAATGTTGACGGATACCTTTATTCTTGAGTATGAGTTGGTGGTTTAGTGAAGCTAGGGTCTTGTACTTTGATGTATGTTGGGCGAGATTTCTTTTATCAGATCAATGACCTTGTACGTTGGGTGTATTACTCTAGTTAGTTAAGATGGACTCACGCAATAGAGTTTTTATACTTCACTTTGTGAAACCCCCTTGTGATTGTTTAGGATAATCTAATAATATAAGGTCCTGGGAACGTAACTTTAGAATCTATGCTTTTAGATAGCTTCCAATGATAAGCAAGTACATTCAAATAAGTCATGGATTATCGGACTAGAGATCGGATGATAGATGTCTTTGAGATGGGTGTTAGTACATTTATCTTGTCTCATTGATAGGTGTTATATAGAGGGATATTTCCCTTATTTACCTATAGGTCGGAGACATTGCTTTAGTAATATTATTCTTGGAGTCAATATTTTCATATAGTGATAAATAAAAATATTTAAAATGGTAAAATGCAACTATTTAACAGTAAAGACATTTTGGTCATTTTAGTAACCATGAATAATATGTTTCTTGGTCCCCGGAGTAGCTCAAGTTACCTTGATGTTGATTAGACGCAATCTGGCCTTGATGGATAATTATATGAAAGAGAATAAAATTTATTCTAAAATTTCAATTAGAATTAGTTAATTAGTCTTGAGTTTTGATAAGGTCCAAAAAAGATAATTAATTAATTAATTAATTAATTAAAAAATTGAATTGGAATAAATTAATCAATTAGGCTGATATATATTAACATATATTAAGAATCTAATTAAAATTAATTAAGTAGTTTTGGATCTTGGATTGGTTTTGGAGCACAGCACCAAGCCCATAAATGCTTAGTGTTTTTGGCTATTAGGGCTTGATGAAGCTCTAAGGCTAGCTGAAATTTAGAGGCAAAGAGTGGAAGAAAAAATAACATTGGTTGTTGTCTATTCTCCTCTCTCTCAAGAATGCCATCTCTCCCTTTCTCTCTAATGAACATTTTTTCTCTTCCTCTTCTCTAGAAGGAGAGTATCTTGATTATCCAAAGAAGGAGCTTTCATCAAACTAACCCAAGAGTAAGGTAGAGTCATATTCCAAAAGATGAAGAGAGGAAGTTTGAAGACATTTGATGCGTAGGAGTAGAAGATTGGCAGAAATACCGGTCAAATTACAAGTGCCTCATTCTCCCCTTCCAACACAAGTTCCAGTGTAACCTGACCCCTTGTTGGTTAATCCGCAACCAATAAAGAAAAGTAAGTACTCTCTCCTAGATGTAGCCACCAAAGGTACATTTCGTATGATGAAGAGAGCAGATGTTGATTTGAAGATAATAAAAGGATTGGTAGCTAATGGCATTCCATTCAATGTATTAACAAATCAACAGTTTGCTAAGATGGTGGCAGCAATCAATAGTGCTCCTAAAGGCTATAATGTTCCATCGTTTGAGAAAGCAAGAACTGTTCTTTTAGATGAGTGTAAAAAGACTGTTGAGAAGAGATTATCTCCAGTAAAAGATACATGGTATACCTAAGAGGTTTCTATTGTATCAGATGGGTGGACTAATGTTAAAAATAGGCCATTAATAAATGTTCTTGCAGTTAACAGTAGAGAAGCAATGTTCGTGTATGTTGAAGATTTTTTTTGGAATTGAAAAAACTAGTGCTGCAATTGCTCAATATCTACTCTAGGCTATTGAAGAAGTGGGGGCATCAAATATTTTACAAGTGGTGACTGATAGTGCATCAAATTGTAAAGCCGCTAGAAAAGAGGTTGAAAATGCACACAAACATATCTTTTGGTCTCCTTGTGTGGTTCATATTTTGAATTTGATTTTTTGAAGATTTTGCTGCTGTATTTGATTGGTTGAATAATACATACAAAAAGGGAAAAGCCAATGTGACATAAACCCCGTAATCATACTCATGCTTTAGCAATGTTTAGAGAAAATTTAGAGTTTGGATTGTTAAAAGTAGCACAAATAAAATTTGCTTCACATTATATTCTGCTTAAGAGGTTACTTGATTGCAGAGAAGCTTTTGATACTACTATTATTCTGAAGCAGTGGAAAGAATGGTTAAAGCAGGGAGATGAAAATACAAGAAAAATAGGTTGTGAAATTGCTGAAACAATAAGTAGTGAAGAATTTTGGGAAGAAGCAAAGAATGTTGTTAACATGACAAAGCTAATTTTTTGTGTGCTTATATTTTCTGATGGAGAAGGTTCTAAAATAGGGGAAATTCATAAAAAGATAGATATGATGTTGGGAGAAATAAAGGAGATAATGAAAGGAAATAGACATGTAAATCATTTTTGTCGAATGGAAAAATTAATTATCAGTAGGTGGACAAAGATGAATTATTCTATTCACTGTCTTGGTTTTGATTTAACCCCAAAGGTTTATGACCAATGATATTTTCAATCCCCAGCTCCTGGAGGGACTACTAGAAAAGCCCCAAATTGTGACAAAGAAATTGTTACAGGGGTTATGGAAGCTTTTGAAAAAATTGCTAAAGATAAAAAAGAAAAAAAAATTACATGATCAATTTGCCACTTTTCATATGAAGAAAGGCATTTTTGCAATGCAAGCAGCTCAAACAAATGCTACAACAATTGATGCAATTGATTGGTGGTCAACTTATGGATTAGAGACTCCAGAATTAGTAGAGGTTGTAAAAAAATTGTTGTCTCAACCTATTAGTAGTTCTTCTACAGAAAGGAATTGGAGCACCTATTCCTATATTCATAATGTGAAGAGGTTGAATTGTTCTAGAGCTAATAAGTTGGTATTCATTCATTCAAATATTCATCTTCAGTCAAAATTTTGTCAGAGTTATAAGGATGGACCATACAAGAAATGGGATATGGATCCAGAAGATGCATCTTTGGAAGATTCCTTTTCAAGGTTAGAGGAAATATGATGGAAATCATTAGATACAAAGTATGTTGGAGCTCTTGAGGAAAATGAGATAGTACAGGGGATAAACAAGTTTTCAAAGTAGATGGGAAAGAAAAAGAAAAGACATTCTGAAATAATGTAGCTTTTATTTTTGTTATTATGTTTTTGAATTCTGGTAGTAGGTTGATGTTTGATCGTGATGTTTTGGGATTATGCAGCTTGAAAATTATCTAAACTGCCATTATATCATCTTTAATTATGTGCACAATATGATCTACAAATGATTCATCCATTCTATAGCCATTATCCTCATTAAACAATCCAATGAGAAATCTACAGGAAAACTAGTTACTTGAAGCAATTTATTAAATGTTTTATTACTTGACTTGATATTTTGACACACGTTGCAATATTTTTCCCCATAAATTTTTATTGTTTAAATGACATTTATAATATTTATTTTATTAAAATAAAAATACATTAATTGAATTATAAAAATTTTTCTATCTTTTTACATATTTTTAGTATCTTATATATTAATAGGCTCCAAACAAAACATATATATTTATATATTTATAGATAATATATTTTTCATATTATGACCTTTAGTGTATCATAGCGTACCGAAGAAGCCTACCCCCACGAATCTTAATTTTTTTAAAATTAACGTATTGCGTACCCGTTCTTGTACCACATATTAAAAAAAATCACAAATCTGGTAACTATGAACCAAATAGCTGCAAAAGATCACTCAAGCTAATGGTCCTCTTAGTTTTGTTGGTAAGTTGATTCCAGATTATCAAATCTGCAATAGTCCTGTGTTTGTTCATGCGAAAGCAATCCATATCACTACTACTAATGTTCATATCCAATTGAGATTGATTTGCAAACCTAAAATACCAAACATCACTAATAACAAAGAACCATAATGAGGCCAAAGTTGCAATAATCATCCGTATGGTACCCCACGCTAACCAATAATAATCCTTATACTTGCCTAATTTTAATGCCAACAATGACAAATTTCAGGAGAATGGATAGCAGCATTGGCAATCAGGAATGCATCAATGGAAGATTATTAGAGATATGCCAGTGACAAGCAAAATATTTATGGTAAGGCCATGTTTGGATGGTCTTACTCATCTTACAAGTGTGTGTCTGATAGCTGGAGTCTGAAGTGGATGATCGAAAACAATTACATAAATCTTAAGTCCTAAAAATGCTCTCTTTGATTTTGATCCTAACTGATGCTTCAACACTAGTTAATATCTTCAATCGTGGAAAGTAAGGTTGTTGATTTTTAGGATCAAGTATTCTTGCACTAGTGTTGTTGTTGGGATATACTTGGATCATTATTATATTTAATAAAAGGCACATTCTCGATATTATGTTTTTTCTTTATCTACATAATAAGATCATGCACAATAATGTTTCTAAAATAGTTATCACACTATTCTTAATGTATGTCTAGTCAAAATAGTATTATAGATTGGAATAATAGTAATGTGTTAAGACTAGTATGTGCTATTTTTAATGATTGGAGTTATCATGAATACATGATGTCAAATCAATACAGGGGTACATGATTAGAGAATCAATGTATTAGACTGACTTGCCATGAGAACACAACATGGATTGTTATATGAGTATCATACATGATTCTCATAGTGATCATGATATATATGATTCTTTGACTTGAGCTCCACAAGATTTCCTATATGGTAAGTAATATATTTTAATGGTGCCAAATGTTATCTGTAACAGGATGGGCAATGAAGGTATTAATTGCGTATATTACGGACAATAAGAAAGAATGAGTGTGATCAAGATATGATTTGTCCTTTATGTGTGTGTGTGCACGCGCGCGCGTGTGTAACATGAGTGATATCTTGACCTTTTTGATTGAGTGAGACTAATCTATATGGCAATAAACAAATAAATTAATATGGGGATACCGATGTCATTTTTGTTAATCCATTCAAGAATCAAGAAATATATAGATTGAATAATACAAGTGTGACACATTCCATGACTTGTGTTCAATTTGGATATCAAAGACAAAGGGATTAATTACTCGATCATTATAGTGATTATGTCAAATCACCATTTACTTGTAATTTAGAAATAATAATGTGTTATTAGACACCACTCATTATTTGTAACAAAGAATTGTCATGACTAACATTACAAGTACTTATTGGGTTGCACTATAAAATGAATTTAGATTGGGTTTCAAAAGATTTTTTTCGGAATTGATCTGGACATTTTAATTAATTGGATCAAGTTAGTTTGAATAGTCCAATTAATTAAATTTGGTTCAGAACCAAATTAGAATAAATAAAATAGTGATTTTCAAGTTACATTATGATTCTAATTCGGTTGAAATCTTGATTCAGATATAAAATCTAAATTTGATTTCAAATCAAATAATATCTAAGATTTGATCCAAGACATCAAAATATAAGTCTTTAGGAATATTTAAAAAATATTATAGGTCATCCCAAATGTTTGGAATTTTATCTCTCTCTTTTTCAGTTCAAAGAAAAATTTAGATCGAAACAAAAATATATCTTTCTGAGCATGAAACCTCAAAATTTATCTAGTACTAGAATTCGAGGTATCAATTTAAATTGGTTTGAGTGGATAGCATAAAGATAGGATTTGTGAAGTCCTGCTTGTGATTCAACCAGAAGGATCAGCAAAACGATGAAAAAATGTAACAATCTTTAACTAAATTGATTGGTTCCAACTTGTTAAGATCTTTGGTAAAGGTAGATTCGTTTCAATTCCACTGACATTTTGTGTATTTGGATATGGTTTTTCCTCTAACAGTGGTATTAGAGCTATTAACAAGTAGCAATCGGTTCCCTGTGTTATTTGTGTCTTACAGTTTTGGTTGATCGTACGTTATGTATGATATATGATATCATATTTTGGCATGTTTATTCTGAGTGCATACTTTTATATGATCATGTGTTCGTTACTTATAGGGTATTTATTTGATAAAATCTATAAAACTATTTTACGACTGAGATTGGTTAAGACTTGTGGAATTAGAAAAAAGTTGAGTTTTTCAAGAGGAGTTCTAAAGTTGTTTCAAAATTCCATATTTGGAAAATTGCTTCAATACCTATTTTCAACATATGGGTAGTTAGTTTTCTCTGAGGATTTCTAAAATTGTTCAAATAAATAGGTAGGTAAATTCGATTTACCATTTACATTTTAGGACTCTACCCTAAACCTCGCAAGGGCACTGCCCCTTGACCCCTCTAGCTAATCGGTCAACGAGATCGCAGCAAGAGGCTCTGCCCTTTGACCCTTGCAAGGGGGTGTAGTCCCCTAATCTTTGCATAGTATTTGCACGAAACCCATAAGCAAAATCCCATTAAAAAGAAGTAAATTATAAAATGTCTTGATTTTATATGTTCTTTGATATAGCATGATTGTCATGTTGTTTGAGCATTGTACATAGTAATAGCCCTTGACTTAATAATTTATTTTATTGTATTTTTGAAATATGGCCTGCGCATCATGTATTTTTCTATTATTTTGGTTGTATTTTCTCTTCTTATATCATTCCCCTTGAATGTAACTAGAGATTTTTTTCTACATCATGTAATTATAATATAGGAAGGCAACTATAGAATGCAATCCAAAGAGGTGATTAAAGAGTTTCTTTTATTTTATTCACCCTAGGCTGACCTTTGATTCTTACATTGGCTTGAGAAAATCAACATAGGATATGCTATTATTATGTCACATTTTATATTTTACGTATAGAATACATATCTATTGATTTGATAAAAATAAATAAAATTATTAATATAAAATAATTATGGTGAGAATTTAATTTTAAAAGTCCCTCAACTAAATATTAAGTCAAATAAAAGTCTTCCAAATTTATCCCTTATTAAGGCACAAATCGATTATGTGTATGATTGCTAAAGCAAAATGCATGATCTATCTAAGCGATGAATGATATTGTAATTGTAATATCCAAATGGCTAAATGTTGGGTTTGACTTAACTAAGTCACCTTGATATAATTGAGGACCTAGAGGCGAAGTGTTGAGAAATTCATAAGCATGAACTGGAGAGCAATTGTTACTCAACTCAACTATCCAAGAGTTGTATAGAGATATAATTAACAAGGTGTTGCCTACTTAACTTGGCCCACTCTAAAATTTATGACTTTCTAAATTAATATTGAGGGCCATTAATTTAAAGAATATAGTGGGATTGTCATGTAATAAAGTCCTAATTAATTCATTTCAAACATGATACTTTACATAGTTTTTGTTGTAGAACCACATGGAAACTAATTACACAAATCTACTATAACTGCGATTCGTCCTTGAGGAGGACAAGTTGATTGAAGTTAACTTCCTCGACTGGTACAAGAATTTAAGGATTGTCCTCAAACATGAAAATAAGTTGTATTCCTCGAGCAACTCATTCCAGAACCACCTCCAGCTAATGGTCATAGAGCTGACAAAGATGCTTACAAGAACCATCAAGATGTTGCTTTGGATATGTCTTGTCTTATGCTTGCCACCATGATCTCTGAGTTTCAAAAGCAACATGAGGAAATAACTGTATTTGACATTTGAACATCTCAAATAACTCTATCAGGGACAAGCTAGACAAAAAGGGAATTGATGTCTCTAAATCTTTATTTCAATGCAACATGGCATACCAGACTCTAATGGGAACACATGTCCTTAAAATGATAGGTTTTATTGATAATCTTGGAAAACTAAGTTTCCCATTTGAGCCAATAGTTAGCCACAAATTTGATCCCGCAATCATTACCAGAAACTTATAGTCAATTTATTTGAACTACAATATGAATGAAATTAACAAATCTCTACCAGAGTTGCTAAATATGCTCAATACTGCTAAGAAAGAAATTAGCAAGTCTAAGCCTAACACCATTTTAATGGTCTAGAGGTGTGATAGTAAGGGCAAGGGCAAAGTTAAAGCTAAATTCAAATAGAATAATTTTCAATTAAAGTCTGAAATTGGGGTGATTAATGTTGGGATGTATGCCCTCTTAAACTAGATTTCTGATGTAATTTTGGCTGTATTAATAAAAGTATTATTCTCAGAAATTATTTGTGAATTCTTCTTTATTTTTGTGTACAATTTTCATTGGAAAAGACCTATTGTGTTTAAGTAAATGGTTCATATAAATGGAGGTCTTTTACAATAAGGTATGGACCATGGGTTACTTAACACATAAACTATTATTCTTAACCGAATGATGAGAATGTGAATCTCATTATAGTAAGGTTATTGTGTTATGAATTCTAAATATAGAATGACTTACCTTTAGCCAATGAGTAGTCTTCTCATTTCATAACACAAGCATATTTTGAATACGTAGAACTGGACTTGTAGTAGTGGTTTTTAAAAGTACTATGTGATAGAAATCTAAACTACTACTGCTACAGCGTGGACTTGTACTCTATAGCTTGACTATGAGTTGGTGGTCTGAAGAAGCTGGAAGCGTATGCTTTGATATACTATAGTTGAGGTTTTTCAATATGACCAATATACTTGTATGTTAGGTATATGTAATTAGTTAGTTAAGATAGACTTATATGAGATATTTTCTACACTATATCACCCATTGTGATTATCCAAATGATCTAATTATTCAGGCCCTAGGGAACATGACTTGAATATTTGTTTTAGGGTAGCTCCCTTGGAAAGCGAAAATATTTCAAGAAGTCGTAGATTATTGGATTAGAAACCTAAGAATGGTAGAAGTCTTTTAGAGATGTGTTAATACACTTTTTTCTCTCTAAATGCACGGTGATGCGTAAGGGGTATTTTAGTTTTTTCACCTATAGATCAAAGACATAACTAATACAACATTATCCTTGGGGACAATATTTTCTTATGGTGATATTAAAAAATATTTAAAATATAAAATATAGCTATTTATATAGTAATGATATTTTGGTCATTTTAATAGTCAAAGCGATGTGTTTTTTTGGTTATTGGAATAGCCCATAAGTCCTAATTAATTTTGGATCGAGAAAATAGTCACAGTTAAAAATGATTTTATTTTATTCAGGAAGTCTAATTTATTATTAGATTGGAATAAAATAAAAAAATGAGAGATATTAAATTAAAATTTATTACACGTTTAATTGATTAATTAATTATTTAGGGTCTAAGTCCAGATTGAATAATTAGAAAAATTAACATGGGTATAAATTGGATATAAAGACTTGAATAATTATTTTAGTCTATTTAGGCTCATTAATTATTTATTAAGTTATTTTTATAAGCTCATAAAATAAATAATTAATATTTATTATTTTGGGTTCATTGAGTCTAAGAAAAATAATAAATAATATTAATAGCCCAATAGCTTGGACCAAAAGAGTTTTTAAAATTCACGAACAGAAGAGTTTAATAAATAAATAAAATAAAAAATTCTTCTGTTGATAACTTTCGGGTGTTTTGAAATATCAAAAACACCAATGTTATGTTATCAGGATAAGAGACCGTGTGTTTTTCAATGATCACAGAGACTTACGTCTGTGAAGAAGAAAAACCAGAAAAAAAAAACTCTGAGAAGCCTGGTTCTTGTTTTTCTTTCTTTCTCTCATTCGTCCTTTCCTTCTTCTTCTTGGTCTTGTTAATTAATAACAAAAATCAAGAAGTGTTTGAGACACTGAATTTCCTCGCCTAAGTTGTTTAACCAATAAGTGTTTAGGCGGTGGAATATTATGAGCTCTAAAAAGCTTTGCGTTCATGCAAGCAAGACGCAACCGAAGAATTGCAGGCTTTGATCCAGAGACATCTTCTAGGCGTAAGGAAGTCCTTGTGATTTCATCTTCCACTCCAGCACCAAAGACAACAATCAAACGCAAAGGTACTAAAAAATTAATTCTTCTGTTGTGTGGTTTTTGCGTTTTCTTTTTTTCTTTTTCTTTTTTTTTTTTACTTCTGTTTCTGAAGCATGCATGGTCTCTGTGGTTTTCATTAGATTCAATTAAAAACTACACATATTTCTAAATTGGAGAAAAAGAACATTAGAAACAGAACTGCAAGATTTATTTTAAAGAAAAGAGGAATGAAAAGGAAGTTTAAGTCTTTTGACTTGGGTATTTTTGGTATAGAAGTCAATTTATCTTGTTCTACATCCTGAGTATTAGATATTGGATATGGTTTTAACATTTGTATTAATGGGCAGAAATTATAAAATAGTATATCATTGGCTAAGGACGAAGTGGACCCACGAGTGGGTAATGGAGCAAGGATTGCTACATTAGTTGTGTGGAATTATTATTTAACTTTGCCTTTTAGACTATTTTCAGAATTAGAAAATTGTTTCTATGTGCCTACCATTACTGAGTATATTATTTCAATTTCATGTTTAGACAAAAAAGTTTCTCATTTGAAATAAAAACAAATATTATTCTATTTATTCAAATAACAGTTATTATGATTGTGCACATTTGTTCAATGGTCTATATGTGTTTAGATCTTGATATATCCATCTATAACGTAAATACTAAAAGGATTAAATCTAATAATTCGAATCCAACATACCTCTCGCACTGTCACTTGGGCCTATGCATCTCCAAACTTTATAAAGATTGACTCTTGGACTCATTTGATTTTAAATCATTTGAAGCGCATGAGTCTTGTTTATTAGGCAAAATGACTAAAACTCTTTTTATTAGAAATAGTGAAAGAGCTAGTGGTTTATTGGTTCTTATACATAGTGATGTATGTAGACCATTAATTGTACAAGTTAGAGGAGGCTTTCAATACTTCGTTACATGTACTGAGTATTTCAGTAGATATGGATATGTGTATCTTTTGAAACACAAATATAAGGTCTTAGAGAAGTTCAAAGAATTTATAAACGAAGTACAAAACTAGTTTAGCAAAAGTATTATTATAGTTTGATCTTATCAAAATGGAAAATATTTAAGTCAAGAATTTCTTGACTATCTAAAAGTGTTAGAGTTATACCTTAGAATTAATCCATTTGTACCATATATTTTGCACATTTATTTAATAAAAGTATTCTTTATCTTTCAGTTTTCTTTATTTTATAGCTATATATGTATAAAACTTATACACAAAATCCCTAATATAATGTACAATATTAAAAAAATTATGATAGAGATCATGATGTGGGATTTCTATTGCACTATATAGTATTTAAACCATCCCTAGTTATAGTATTAATGAGAGGGGATATCATTAATGTATTAAGACTAGTACGTGTTAGACTTATTAACTAGATCAAGCAGTGGTTCTCACATTCGCTGGTATTGTGATACTCAAAGTTAATATGTGGATATTTGTTATGCAAACAAGTTCATTGGATGATCTATCTATAAGATAAGCACATGGATAATTATTTAATGTCAATTATAAAATCTCATTATAGCAAATATGCAAGAATTATTATATTTGAGATCTCTAAGGAACTTTGTTTACTCAGTGTTGTACTTTAATTCTAATATTTGAAATCTCATTTGGATTTTCTATGCGATAGATATTGGGTACCACGTAAAATAAATGAAAGTAGTTGAGATGGTCAATAAAAGATTCATCACTCCTAATAATACGGGCATATATCTCATGGCCACTTATAGGAGATCATTACTCAAGAAGTCCTTTGCCAAGGTAACTATGTGTTGAAAATAGTTTCAAATGATACACATGTTGAGTAATAGATTCTGGAACAAGTACTAATAAATTTGGATTAGAATTAATTATATTCTAGATGGAGTTGACACTAATCTCATACTTTAAATCGAATGAGATATAATATGATGAAAATAGTTTATTGCACTGATATTTTACTGTTAAAAGGTTCATGTCAAACCAATTGACTTTCTGAACTTTTGGGTAGTCAAAATACATTGCTAGATACCGCTCTTAATCTGCTAGATATGGATTTATTAATTAAAAAATTTAAAAATTAATCATAATTAGAATTAATAAATTAATTCTAATTATAAAGAATTACTAATTCTATAGTAATTAGAATTGGTTCATATTTGCTATCAATAGACCATAAAATCTAATAAGTCACACAAAATAGAAGAATTGGTACTCAAGATATTATGTAATAAAATTATAAGGTTAATTTATGAGAATAAATAATATTATGGGTTAATTGTATAGTAGTTATAATTGTTGGAATCAAGAAATTGCAATTGCTAAATCTTTGTGGTCGAATTATAAATTTGTTATAGTTTGAGGACCAAATTACAATTTCTAAAAAAATCAAGCCCATAATTGAAAAAGGAATTATCGTTGTTGTTTACTAAAAGGTTTAGGAAACACACAAGTTCATGGTTTTCTCTAAAGTCGGCTAAAAGCATATATATAGATATTAGTTGGATGCCGAAATGAGAGGAAAAAAATACTGAAGCTTCTTTTTTCTTTTTGCTCTTCTCGGTTAACAAAATTAAAACCCAGCCACCACAAATAAAATTGCTAGCACAATTTTTCTGGTGGTTTCTTGAGTACTTTTTCGTGTGGATTAATATTAGAGAAATTTCTATATTTATACTTTGGTGGTACAAGGTTTGGACAAATTTTCAAAAGAGTTTCACGAAAGAGAAAAATTTTTAAACTTGTATTTTTTCAGATAATGAAAAATTTTTCCTCTCCCTTAACCCATTTTATTTTATACGAGTGATCCTATTGTATGGATTTCATTTTAATTTCCAGTAAATTATTTTTGCATTATCAAAATTCAACATTGGTATCAGGGCCATCTCGTATGCGTTTATGGGTTTTGTTTGCATTATGAAACTGTTTCATAAATATTCAAGTTCTAAAAAGAAAGACAAAATATTTTTTTCAATGGGTTTAATATTTTTTTTCTATGTTTAAAATACTAAAATTGGTTTTAGTAAAAGGCTTATGACATCTTTGTTAGCATGGTGCTATTTTGTTTGAAGAAAGAGTTCTTCATATAGATTTGTTTCGTGAAGAGATTTTCGAAATTTATAAGGAAAAGGATTTTGCAGAATTTGATTGCAAAAAACTAAATGGAAAAAAAGCCTTCCTGGGTAGCCTAAGGACCTCCCTAGGCGGCCTAGGGACTTCCCTAGGAAGCCTAAGGGGCTTAGGGTCTCCTAGGCCCCCCAGGACTTCCCTTGGCTGCCTATCTCACTATAATCATAAAAAGAAAAAAAAAATTATTTTTCTTTGAACCCATAAAATGTTTCTTTCTTTTAAAGGAACCCAAAAGTTTTCAAAATTTAATTTAGGGACTAACTACTTTATTTTTCCAAAATAATGTTTTTGAATTTTTATTTCATGTTAATTATTTATTCTTGTAGCATGTTTTGGCATGTTGGCTTGGCTATGGACTATGGACCAAATTTAATTTTATGTCATGCATTTTTATACTTTGTTTTAAATAAATAGGGCCAACAAGTCTTGCTTTTTTCTATAATCCTCTTGTAATTTCTCTCTTCATCTAATTCCCCTCGAATGTAGCTCGAAGTTTTTTCATTAGGAATTTATATAATTAGATTACATAAGTTAAATAGGAATAGAAATTAATTTTACAAGCTTAAGGAGATGGCGACCAAAGACAAAGCGAGAGGATGGTAAAACTTTCTTCTCAAACATGCATGAATATATAAGTTTGACCAAATTAATTTTCTGCTTGGCTCAAGAAAATTAGTCTAGAAAAGTCCACAACCAAGCTATGTAATTGAGTCTATTACAATTTTGTCAATTTATTGATATTATGCATGCCAAATGATGAGACCACTAATAAATAATTAAATATCTTAAATAATATTAAATATAATACATTCCATTAAAATAGTAAGAACGAGAATTCTTTTTCAAGATTAGGTTGTTAGACATACCCAAGCCTACTTAACATTGAGTATGTTCAATTTATGAAATTTGATTCCGAATTAATGTGTTGAATTTAACTAACATCTTTATCCAGGATAGGCACACCCAAGTATAAAGAATATTAGAGGTAAGATTGGATTAGCACTAAATATTTTAAGATTAAAACACGTTAATCATCCAATGATCCGATAGTAGCATTTGATCCAATTGGTATTGGATACCTACCGTTGAACTTAAGAGTAGTTTGTTGGGCACACATAAGATCATTCTTAAGAAATTTGGGTATCAGTCCACTAGAAAAGCTTCCAACAAGCTTTCCCGAATCAATAGTGGGGGATATTGATTTGAGTAAAATAAATACGTATTTCATTAAAGATATAATTATATGCATCTCATGTGCATATACATAGTCTAATATCTCTTCTATTTCATCTAGGTCATTTGCATCATGACAACAAACTTGAACCTACGTAGTATTTTAGAATCAAACAAGCTAAACGAATCTAATTTCTTGGACTAGTATAGAAATTTGAGAATCGTTCTCAAATCGAAAAAGTTGCTCTACGTACTAGATAATCCTATTTCACCACATCTAGTTAATGATGCTCCTACTAAAGAGAATGACATTTACAAGAAGCACCAAGAGGATAGTAATATAACATCTTGTATTATGTTGGTGTTAATGACCTTTGAGCTTCAAACATAGCATGAGCATATGAATGCTCATACTATTATCTTCTATCTAAAGGAGCTATTTGATAAACAAGTTAGGACGGAGAAATATGAGATCTCTAAACAATTATTCCATTCTAAAATGGTAGAAGGCACTTCTGTGGCCTCTCATAGACTAAAAATGCTGGGACTCACTTATTTTTTTATGGATCATGAATTAAATATCGACTTAATTCTTCAATATTTGCTAAGTAGTTTTTCATAATTTGTGATAAACTACTAGATTAATAATATTGAAACTATCATACCTAAGTTAATCAACTTTTTTAAGATTGTGGAGTCTTCTATGAAGAAAGAAAATAATACAGTCATATTAGTTGATTCTTCAACTTCTAAAAGAAAAATATTTCTAAAATGAAGAAGAAGAATCCAACCAAACAAAAAGGTGGTGTGAAGAAGAAGGAGACAACTACTAAAGGTCCATGTCATCATTATAGTAAGATGGACCATTGGAGGTGCAATTACAAAAACTACCTGGAGACCATCAAGGAAAAGAATGAATAGGAGAAGCTTGCAAGCACTTCTATTTTTACTCCTGGTATATTTATCATTGAGATAAATACTATTTTTAATAATGAGATATGAATATTGGATATCGGATGTGGATCTTATTTGTGTAATATTTTACAGGGACTAAAGTGTAGTAGAAAATTTGAGAAAGGTAATATGGACCTACGTGCTGTAAATAGAGTAAAGGCTGTTACACTTGTTATGGGGACTTATAATCTACACTTACCTTCTAGATTGATTCTAGAACTTACAAATTATTATTATGTTCCAATTTTATTAAAGAACATTATCTCAAGTTCTTGTTTAGGCATGATTGGATTTCATTTAATTATTTAGAATAAAAGTTATTCTTTTTTATTAAATGATACTCATTATGATACTGCAACTTTGATTAATAGTTTGTATAGTCTAGACATGAAAAATCAAGTCTCAATATAAATAATAAGAAAAAAAGAAAAGATAACACGAACCCATCTTACTTATGGCATTGCCATTCGGCCATGTAAAAGAAAATCAAGTTCCTAAATTACACAAGCTTAGTGACTTATGATTATTTGATTATGAATCATTTGATACATGAAAATCATTATTTAGTAAAACAAGTAACCTCTTTTCTTTAGAAAAGAAATTATTAGAACTAATACATAGTGATTACATGGGCCAATAACATTACAAGTAAGAGAGGGTTATCAATACTTCATAACCTTTGTCGATGATTATTCTCGATTTGGGTATTTGTATTTAATGAAATACAAATTTTTAGCCTTTGACAAGTTCAAAGAATTCAGAAATGAAGTAGAGGAACAATTTGGCAAAAGTATTAAAACTCTAAGATTCGATTAAGGAGATGAATATTTGAGCCAAGAGTTTCAAAGTTATTGTAGAGATAATGGGATATTATCTCCATGGATTCTACTGCATACACCTAAGCATAATAGTGTATTTGAAAGAAGGAATCAAACCCTATTAGATATTGTTCGAACCATGATAGTTTTTGCAAGATTATCTTTTTGTTTTGGGGATATGCACTGAAGACTGTTGTTTTATATTTTAAACAGAGCTCCATAAAAAATAGTTGATATTACCGCATATGAGTTATTTTTTTGTAAGAGATCAAAATTAGCTCATTTGAGAATTTGGAGATGTCCCGCTTATATGAAGAGGACAAAATTAGTCAAATTAGATAATAAGTCTGATAAGTGTTTGTTTATTAGATATCTAAAGGAATCATATAAATATTATTTTTATCTCCTTTCCAAAAACAAAGTAAGTGTGTAGTTTTCTTAAAGAATGAATTTATACTTAAGGGGAGATAGTTGGAGTAAAATTGAATTTAGTGAAATTCAAGAAGAACAAACAAACAATGATCAACCAGTTGATCCCGAGTCTATTGATAAGATAGACAAATCTTCAAATACACAAGAACCTCATAGGTAAAGTAGGATACGTGTGGCACCTAAGAAATATAGATTTTTCATTAGTGACCATAATGGCGTATTGCTCATAGAAGAAGAGTCTACTACTTACAAGGAAGTTCTGAAAAGTTCAAAATTTGACAAATAGTTTAAAGCCATGAAGTAAAAAATAGATTCCATGTATGACAACTAAGTTTGAACTTTAGTTGATCCACTCGAAGGGATAAAACCTATAAGGTGCAAATTGATTTTCAAGAAAAAAATCGACATAGATTGTAAAGTGATTACCTATAAATTAAGTATGCTTAGTTACAAAAGGTTATCGTCACCAATAAAATATTGACTATAACGAAACTTTATCACCTATAGCAATGCTGAAATCAATAAGAATACTCCTAACACTTGCCACTCATTATGATTATAAGATTTAGCAAATAGATGTGAAAATAGTTTTCCTTAATGAAAATCCAACTGAGAAAGTATACATAACACGACTTGAAGGTTTCATATCCAAGGATCATATTAAATTGTGCAAGTTGCAAAACTCTATTTATGAACTAAAGTAAGCTTCTAGGAGTTGGAACATTCGTTTTGATGAAATAATTAAAGAATTTGATTTCATATAAAATATAGATGAACCTTGTGTATACAAGAAAGTAAATGGGAGTGCAATTATTCTTCTATTTGTATATGTTGACATGTTACTAATAGGAATGATGTCGCTACTCTTCAATTAGTTAAGATTTGGTTGTTAAAGAAATTCTCCATGAAAGACCTTAGAAAAGCAACCTATATTTTAGGAATAAGGATCTATAACGATAGATCAAAGAGGTTGTTTGGTCTTTCACAATCTACATACATAGATAAAGTGTTAAAGAGGTTTAGCATGGATCAATTCAAGAGAAGATTCTTACCCATGACCTATGGGATAGGCCTTTCAAACTCTATGTGTCCTCAAACAAAAGACGAAAGGGATCACATAAGTAGGATACTATATGTTTTGGCAATTAGTTCTATCATATATGCTAGGACATATATTAGGCCCGATATATCTTGTACTCCTAGCTTGACGAGTAGATACCAATCTGACCCTAGAGAAGGTTATTGAGTTGTTGTCAAGAATATCTTTAAGTACTTAGGAAGAACTAAAGATGTATTCTTGGTATATGGAGAAGGTAACTTATAAGTTAAATGGTATACTGATGTTAGTTTCTAATCCAATAAAGATAATTACAAATCCCAATCTGGCTACGTGTTCATTTTTTGTGGTAGGGCAATTAGTTGGAAAAATGCCAAACAAAATACAATTGCCAACTCAACCACTGAAGCTGAGTACATAACGGCCTCTAAAGCAGCTAAGGAGGCGGCCTGGATAAAGAAGTTCATAATGGAATTAGGAGTGATACCTAGCATTGTTGATCTAATACACTTATGATGTAATAACAATAGAGCAAATATACAGGCAAATGAATCACGATCTCATCAATGATCCCCAACATGTACTTAGGCGTTATCAATTGATTCGTGAAATCATTGATAAGAAAGATGTAAAAATAGAGAGGGTTTTCACTGATTAGAACATAACTGATCCACTTACTAAAGTATTACTCTAAAAGAAACATGATAATCATATTCAGTCATTTGGTATTTTATACATGAATGATTGGGTCTAGTACACGTGAGAGATTGTTAGAGTTACGCCTAAAACCAATTCATTTGTACTATGTATTTTACACATTTATTTAATAAAGTCATTTTTTATCTTTCAGTTTCTTTGTTTCATATATGTATGTGTATAAAATTGGTATATAAAGTTCATATCACAATGTGTAGTGTTAAGAAAATTATAATAAAAATCATAATTTGGGATTTCTACTACACTATGTAGTACTTGTACTTAAACCATTCTTAATCATAGTATTAATGAGACGGGACATCATTAATATACCAAAACTAGCACGCACTATATTTCTTGATTGGATCAAGCGGTAGTTCTCACATCCATGGGTATTGTGATACTCAAAGTTAACGCGCAAATGCTTGTTACATGAATAAGTTCATTGGATGATCTAACTATGATATAATCATATGAATAACCATTTAATACTAGTAATAGAATCTTATTGTAGCAAATATGCAAGTATCTTTAGACTTAATATATCTAAGGTACTTTATTTATTGAACATTATAGTTTGATTCTAATAGTGAATTCTCGTTAGGACATCCTATGAAATGGATATTAGATATAACGTAAAATAAATGAAAGTAATTAAGATGGTCAATAAATGATTTATTACTCCTAATAGTAGATGTGTATATTTCACGGCCTCTTATAGGGGATCATTACTCAAGAAGCCTTTGGCTAAGATAACTATGTGTTGGAAATAGTTCCAAATGATATACATATTAAGTAATGAATTTTGGAACAAGTACTAATAAATTCAAGTTAGAATTAATTATATTCTAGAGGGAGTTGTTACTAATTCTATACTCCAAACTGAATAATATATAGTATGATGAAAGGAATTTATTGTATTAATATTTTGCTATTAAAATGTTCATGTCAAATCACTTGACTTTTTAGATTTTTGGAAGGTCAAGATACATTGCTAGATGCTACTCTTGATTCACTAGATATAGATTTATTAATTAGATAATTAATAAATTAATCTTAATTAGAATTAATAAATTAATTGTAATTATAAAATATTACTAATTCTATAGTAATTAGAATTAGTTCATATTTGCTATCAATAGACCAGAAAACCTAATAGGTCACACATAATAAAGGAATTGATACTCAATATATCATATAATACTATTATGGAATTAATTTATTATAAGAAATAATATTATGGGCCAATTATAAAATAGTTATAATTGTTGGGGTCAAGAAATTGCAATTGCTAAATCTTTGTGGTCGAATTATAAGCTTGTTATAGTTCGAAGGCTAAATTGCAATTTCCAAAAAATAAGCTCATAATTGAAAAAAGACATTATCATTATTTCCTAAAGGTCTAGGAAACACATAAGTTCACAGTTTTCTCTGAAGATGGCTAAAAACATATATATATATATATATATATATATATATATATATATATATATATATATATATATGCTGGACGCTGAAGCTTCCTTTATCTTTTTGCTCTTTTTAGTTAACAAAAATAAAACCCAGCCCCCACAAATAAAATTGCTAGTGCAATTTTTTTGGGTGGTTTCTTGAGTAGCTCCTCGTGTGGATTAACATTAGAAAAAATCATATACTTGAAATTTGGTGGTACAAGGATTGGACAAATTTTCAGAGGAATTCTGCGAAAGAGAAAATTTCTAAAAGCTACATTTTTTTAGATAACGAAAATTTTCTCCTCTCCCTTGATCCGTTTAATTTCATATAAGTGATCATGTAGCATGAATTTCATTTTAATTTCCACTGTATATAAATTATTTTTGCATAATCGAAATCCAACAATAGTATCAGAGCCATTTTGTATGCATTTTTTGGGTTTTGTTTGTATTATGAAATTGTTTCATAAATATTCAGGTTCTAAAAAGAAAGAAAATATATTTTTCAGTGGATTTGATATTTTTTATAAATATTTTTTTTAGTGAATAGACAAAGAATCTTTGAGCTATATTGGTTCTGAATAGGAAACCAACCTAACAAAGGAGAGGAAAGCTGTAAAAAGTTGTAGAGCTGTGAGGTGAATCATTGGAGGTGGAGACTAGAAGGGATTATGATTCTTTTGAACGCTTTCTTAATAACAGAAAGTTAAAGTTGCAAGGAATAATTCACTGTATAGATTCACCCATAAAATTATGGCTTTAGGGAATTATGGTTTACTTAATATTTAAATATTTCTTTTGGCAGGGATTTGTGATGCATCACATGAACTCTACAAGTAGACATGTATACTTTTCTTTGGAGGTGGAGACTAAAAGGGATTATGATTCTTTTGAATGCTTTCTTAATGAGAGAAAATTAAAGTTGCAAGGACTAATTCAGTGTACAGATTTGCCCATAGAATTATGGCTTTAGGGAATTCTAGTTTACTTAATATTTAAATATTTCTTTTGGCAGGATTTGTGATGCATCACATGAACTCTACAAGTAGACAGGTATACTTTTTTTTTGTAACTAATGAAACTTTTGCCTTTTTTATATAAATTGCCTGAGGAATTGATTTTTCTATATAAATTGCCATAATCCTTACTAGGACGCATTTGTTTCATGTGTTCTTTGAGGGCGCATGAACTAAATGCATTTTCAAAGATGCTTTGGCAAAACGTTTTTGTAACAGTATCACATTAGGATGCATCCTTGATATGCATCCTTATTTAGTTAAAATGCATTCAAGAATGCATCAAGGCCAGATGAAAACATACTTGAGTGGTTGGGCCAACTGATGCAATATGACCCCTTTTGATCAAAACCCTCTTTTTATAGGGTCATGCATTATAATATAATATGCGATAAAAAAACTATACATAGGACGATTTCTAGATAATATAGAAGGTTTGAAACTTTTAGGCAAATGGGTGGCCGAATGGCAAATGCAACAAAAGAGGATTACTACCAATTTGCAAAGGCTTAACTAGAAGTGTATGGGAGAGCAACATTTGGATAGGCATATTGGACTCTGGAGAATGTGAACCAGTATTGGAGTTTGCAGTAGTTGTTCCAGAATGGATATATATCACTCGAAGCCTTTTAGATGGCAATTCATCATCCTTCATAATTTCTTTAGCCGGCCATGCTTTCTTTATTATATTATATAAAGCTTAATCGATACTCTATGTGCAATGATAAAAAATCCCTTCTGCCCTGTGAAATAAAATAGGGAAATTCTTTGTTGTGATCATATTTCTAAAGATATTGGTAGTTTCAAAACAAGAAGCTCTTAGGCTGCTTATCCTTGTATCCCATTATTTGTAAAGAATGCATATCAGTATGAGAAAGTAGTAAAAATGCTAAGGATATGTTTGGATTAAGACTTAATCTAATCCAAAACTTCAATTTAATTAAAAATAATTGTAATATAAATAACTTTTGTTTTTCAAGAATTATTATCTACTTATGACATACTGTTGCAAGATTTTCTTTTAGGGTGTAAATTAGTTGTAAATTAATTATAATTTTTCCTTATAAAGTAGACCAAAATAGGTGCCTAAGCAGTTGTCAATCAGACTGTTAATTAATTGTATATTTACCTAGGATTCTTACTATTTTTAGACTATTGTATTACTTTAAATTGTAACAATTCTGGTCAATGAATTATTATTCAACTAATATACATTTTCATGATATCAGTGTTGAAATATCTTTCTTGGTAAACCTAAGCATCCTACCCAAGCTTCTTTTATCTTTCCCTACCTCACCAAATCATGTTAGATATCTTCGAGACTATAAGTGCTGTTGAAAATATTCCTATAGGCCTATCTACTCTTGTAGCTACTCAGACTTCAATTCCCGCCACTACAGTCCCTTCTTCAGAGGCTCACTCCATTCAAATCATGACTATAAAACTGAATGGAGAGGATTCCTGTGCTAGTCTTAGTTTGTGAGTGTACACATCCAAGACAGAAGCAAAATCGGCTATTTAATAGGAGAAAAGAGGGAGCTTGCATCCAGTGATGTTACTTACTCGACTTTGAACACAGAGAACTCAATAGTAACGACTTGGTTAGTCAATTCGATGGAGGAGGACATCAGTTCTAACTATATGTGCTACCACGCAACGAAGGAGCTTTGGGAAAATGCCAACAAAATATACTCAAACTTGGGAAATCAATCTCAAATATATGAGTTGACTTTGAAATTTGAAGAAATTCGCCAAGGTGAGGATAGCATTACTAAGTATTTTGATTTTTTTAAAGTGCCTTTGACAACACTTGGATCTTTTTAATGATTGTAAGTGGGACTGTTTTGTTGATTATAATGACTATAAGAAAATTTTGGGGGTTAACTATGCTTTTAAATTCCTTATTGGCCTTAATGTGGAGTTTGATGAGGTTAGAGGTAGGATTATTGGAAGGTAGCCACTTCCATCACTCACAAAGTTTTTTTACTAAAGTTCGCCATGAAGAGAGCCGTCGTCTAGTCATGCTGGGAAAAACAAGACTAAAAAATCCTATTGAAAACTCAGCCCTAGCCACTCGTTGAGGTATGCGAGGAAGCCGAACGACAAAAATTGTGTCTGGTGTGACTACTATACCAAGCCATACTATACGTGTGAGAAATGCTGAAAAATACATGGAAAACAAGAAAATTAGAAGGCTCTCATAAAGGAAATTTAAGAAAAACCCTACTACACATTATGCTAGCTCAGCCCACTTCAATAATGAGCAGATTGATCAACTCATGAAACTGTTGAAGTCTAGTTCGGATTCAACTAGTACTCCTAATATTTCCATAGCACAAGCAGGTAGTAACGCGTTATCGTGTCATTCATTTAATCATTCCATTCCTTGAATCATAGATTTGGGAGTTTTTCATCATATGATTAACTTATCTAGTTTGTTTCATTCTTATTATCTTTGTTCTGGTCATGAAAAATTTGTAAAATAAATGGATCCTATTCACCGATAGTCATCAAAGGTGTAGTTAACCTTTCACAAAATGTTTTCTTATGGGATGTCTTTTATATTCCTAAATTAACCTATAATCTGCTATCAGTTAGCAAATTATCTAGAGATTCTAATAGTCATGTTATATTTTTTTTATTCCTATTATGTCTTCTAGGAATTGAATTTGGGAAAGACGATTTGCAGTGCTAAGTTAATGAATGGTCTATATTTTTTTGAAGATCAAGAATCCAAGAATAAGGAAGCCCGTGGTTTAAGTAGTATGAATTCTTCCTCTGTTGGAGATAAGATTATGCTTTGGCATTACAAACTTAGTTATCCTAGTTTTCCTTATCTTAAAAAACTATTTCCTACTTTATTTAAGGGTTTGGATTGTTCTAAATTTTATTGTGAAAATTACATTTTATCTTATAGTTATAAAACTTTTTATCCTCCTAAAAGGTATCAATTCTCAAAATCTTTTTACTTAATTCATAGTGATATTTGGGGTTCGCCAAGGATTAATTCACTTTTG
Organism: Voacanga thouarsii; assembly: GCA_026120185.1. Classification (NCBI taxonomy): domain Eukaryota; kingdom Viridiplantae; phylum Streptophyta; class Magnoliopsida; order Gentianales; family Apocynaceae; genus Voacanga; species Voacanga thouarsii. Next base: position 3,822,993 of record JANUWF010001102.1, on the reverse strand, counting down.
AATAAAAATGGTTCATGACCTTTATCGACAATCATGCTTGTTTATGCTAGGTTTATCTAATGCCAAAAAAAATAGAGGTTGAAAAATTATTTAAAATGTTTTACTCTATGGTTGAAAACCTTTTTGGGACTAAAATTGGAATTCTCCAATATGACAATGGAACAAAATATTTCAAAGTTGTTCTTGGCCATTTTTTGCTGAAATTAAGATTTACCATCAAACTACCTGTGTTGATACACCACAGCAAAATATCATTGCTGAACAAAAAAAATAAGCATCTGCTTGAAGTTGCTCATGCAATCATGTTTTCTATGAATGTCCCTAAGTACTATAGAGAGACTCGGTCTTAACTACATTATATATTATTCATAGGATGCTCACACATGTTTTAAATTATATAACGCCTCTTGATTGCCTTAAAAAAAAAAAATCTAAAGACACATCTTCCATCCAATCTTCCACTTAAAATATTTGGTTGTACGGTGTATGTCTACATTGATAAAGGGAAAAACTTGATCCTAGAGCAAAGTATGTATTTAGAAGGTATGTCCCAAATAAAAAAGTGTATAAGTGTTTTAACCCAAAAACAAAAAAAAAAAAAAGTTCTTGTTTCTATGGATGTTACATTCCTTGAGAATCAAACTTTCTTTCAAAAAATTTCACTTTAGGGGGAGAATGTAAAAGATGAAGGAAATTTTTAGGATACTCTTACTTTAACCAAACCTATTGATACTATCGATTTTATAACTAACAGATCTATTACTGTTTCAAATAATAGTGATGAACTCTTAGAAATACCTATGATAAAGAAATTATTACTGATTCTACAAATGGTGATGAACTCTTACATAAAATAGGAAATAATAATGATAAGGAGACCCTTAAGTCTACTTTGCCAAGCATACTTGAGTCTCTTGCAGGGGGAGATAAACTACTAAGAGTTCGTGATGAATATATAAAGAAACTCTCACTTATTCAAGGAGAAAGGGTTATCAAAGAAAAAAATAACCATAATTTCCTCAGAACTAGCTAAATCGTCTACTTCAATGAGAGAATCTGAAACTACCCCCAGAATTCACAGTAATCCTCTTACGAATATACCATGTTCTTTTGATAATTCTAATATTGATTCTATTTCTCAAACTATACCTAATGATGAACTAAGTGACTTGGATATTCCTATAGCTATTAGAAAACCAAAACTATCACATACTTCACATCCTATATCTCATTACCTGGCCTATAAAAATCTATCAAAGGCACATATTGCCTTTATATCTAAGCTATCTAACTTGTTAGTCCCAAGAAGTATACAAGAAGCACTAGGTGATCCTAATTAGAAGTCAGCAATCATGGAGGAGATGAATACTCTGAGGAGAAGTGGGACTTGGGAAGTTGTTGATTTGCCTAGGGGTCAGAAAACAATTGGCTGTAAATGGGTGTTAGGTAAATAAATAGGTCAAGCCAAGCCAGGACGGGCTTTAAGGCCTGAGCCTAGTCTGTTAGCCTATATAAGTTATTCTTTTAAGCTCGGATATAACCTGCATAAAAGTCTAGTCTATTTAAAAACTTACTTAAAAGCCCATTAATATATAATTCTTACTTTAATTAACCACGTGTTGTGACTTCTATTAAGACATAATATGTATATTTAAAACAATAGGCATGTTCAAACAGAATTTCAGTCAAGTAGAAATATAATATAGAATTTTTGTTACAAAAATACAATATAATCAATCAAGTAGCCACTACAAATATAATACAAGTATAATCAACCACTTAGGGAATACAAACAAACAAGTTCATAATATAATAAAACAAACAACAAACTCATTTGCATTCAACGTTTATACACGAGTACAATTGAAAATATTTTTGTCCAGCCATTTTACCACCAAGTCAAGTCAACAAAAACAACAATTTTCCCAGCAAAGTGGCAAGGTAGTGCTAAGCATTAAATCTTCAATATGATCTCTTCTTGTTTGGACATCTCTTATATAATGAAAAAATATTAACAAGTAACATAATATAACTAATCAAAAAATATACATAACTTCTAATATAATAAGAATAATTGTATTTAGAGTTCTTACTTTTCATTATCTCTTCAAACCATATGTATTATGCAGCCAATCCCCACCATAAATGAGAATTTCAATCAATTTTTCATTTGATCTAACACGATATTTATCAATCACACATCTTCCAACACTAAATCTGCACTCTAGTGCTACAATGGAGATAGGAACAACAAGTATATTAGCTGGCATTTTTATAAAACTTTAAACTTTACACTATTTTCCTTCTACTAGTGTAAGGCATAAAAAAATAAAGAATCAACAGGAAGAATATAAAGATCATCTGAAAGACAAGTTTCCAGCTCTGATTTGATTGAAGGAACTATACATCTTTGATGCACAACAGCCAATATTTCTTGCATTCCTTTGTATTTTTGTTGTGCAACATCTCCGAAAATAATGGCACAATCAATATTCACTTCACCAGCCATGCATGAGTCTTTATTACTTAACTCTATGTATTCATAATATAAATCATGTAGTGCTTTTTTTACCTTATCTACATTCCATTTAGCTTTACTTTCTGGTTTATATATCAATGGAAAGCTTATGTCTATAGCATCTAATTTAGTCCTTGGATCTAAAACACTTGCAATAGCCATAAATAAATTACATTGCTCCTAATATTTGTCAAAATTTTCTTTCATAGGCTTTGTCATTTCACTTATACAAAAATTATTATCATTTGCTACCTTATCAAATTCTTTTTTCACCCTATGAACTTTAGCAAGACATAAGTTAGAAGTAGGATAATCACTACCTGAGATGATATTTGTGGCATTATTGAAAACTTCTAATAGATGGCTAATCTTCTCAATCTTTTCCCAATCCTCAGATGATGATGCATAATTTTAATGTGGCTATTTTTATGATAAGTAAAGAAAGTAGTCTTAAACTTCTTTGCAGTGGTCAATATTAAAAATGTAGAATTCCATCTTGAAGGACAATCAATGATAAGTTTACTTTCTTTCAAGCTCTTTAACTTAACAACTTCACAAAAAGATTTCACCATTACATCAGAATTGCTTATATACTGGACAATTTCATTAATATTGTAAATGATATCCTTAATCATGCTATTTAAGGCCATCTTGCACTACTAAGTTCAGTATGTGTGCACAACATCTAACATGAAATAGTTCTCCACCAAGCACCAACTTATTGTTCAATGACATGTCCTCCTTTACATTTCTTATGCATGAGTCATTATAAGAAGCATTGTCAACTAAAACTGAGGATATTTTGTTTTTAATGTACCATGCTTTCAAACACTTGAAAGTTGCACTAGTTATATCCAATCCTCATCTTGGAGGAAGCACTTTAACAAAATTCAAAACTCACTTCTGAAGCTTCCACTTTGCATCAACAAAGTGATCAGTGATAACCATGTATTCAGTGATTGGTGACTTGACTTCCATATATCTATTTAAATGCTAATCTTGCTCACACTCTTCAACATATTTTTCAGGCTTTTCTTCTCAACCTCATATATACTAAACAATCACTTGTTGTGTTATAGGAGACTTTTTTGACATCTGAATTTGTATATTTAAAGGCCCACAACAAACTTCATCTTCTATAATGTTAAAAGGATGTTCATGCACCATGATAAAAGTAGCTATGATTTCTCTCAATTTTTTTATTAGAATACTTCATACCAGGAACAATGAATAGATTACTTGCTGTATTAGAGGATGAAATTGGAGAGTGGTTTACCTTTTTTTTTTTTTTTTTAGACAAGTGCAGCTTCCTTTTCAAGAAAATCTCTAAATGCCTCTTAAGATGGCTAGTGTTAGTAGCCCTCCCACCAATAGCTAGTTTTTCTTTATAATACAAGCATGTGCTTTCTTGACACTATCTGAAAGTTCAATTTTCTCAAAATTTTTCCAAACAACTGATATTTTTCAGCTCTTCTTTATGATGAAAGAATCTTCACCCCTGGAATCTTCATGTTCACTAGTAAGATCGATAGTCTAACTATCATGAAATTGACTTAAATCAGTTGGAATATGCTCATTAGTTTGCTTTTGAGGAATAGAAGAAATTGTGTTGTTACATTCCATTAGATAAACTTATCCTGCAAATGAAGTAATTAATTAAATAATAGCACTACAAAAAATCATTAATAGAATTTGCGTTGTTACATTCCTTTTGCTAATTACTTTAGTAGAGGGACTAAAGGACAGAATTCAATTGTTTTTTTAAAAATAAAAATAAACTACTATAACTAAAACATTCTACAAACTAGAATCAGAAGTTAATAGTGTTGGCACTTGAACATAGATATTTCAGGTAGAAAATGAATACTTTAAGAAATAAAAATAAACATGAAAAAGAAGAGACAACAGCAAATATCAACTTGCATTCAATTGACAAAAATTTCTACTTAAAAATGGAAAAACCCACCTCAATTGCAAAGGAGATTTAGATTTTTGCTTTTGATTTAGCAGCTTCCACTCTTAAGAAGCAAATTGATTCAGCTCCCACTCCCAAGAAGTAAATTGATGACCAATGCTGCAGTAGTCGGCGGTGGGTGGAGATCAAGTCCATTAGAAGTGAGAGACTGAGAGTACAGTGGCAGAGAGAGAGAGAGAGCAAGAGAGGCGATGAAGTGTCTAATAAGGTTTCTCAATTATGTTTGAATTATTTTCTTTTTCTATCTCAATATAGTTTAGGTTGATGTTAATTTTATATGTAAAATATATACATAAACTAATAATATATTATATATTAAAGTTAATAAAGCTTATACATAAATTATATTTTATATGTACAAGATAAATATTATATAAGATACATGTAATATATATTACAATTAATATATAATATAAAATAATTATATGATATGTAATATGTAAGCATGACAGGCTTCAGACTAGATTTTTATCAAATAGACTCACCTTTTTTATTAAACATGCCTAATTTTAGGTCTAAGTCTGGCTCATTTACTAAACAAGTCTAGGCCATGCCAGGCCATAGACCCTTATTAAGAGCCTGACCTATTTCCATTCATAATGAGTGTCCACAGTAAAATGTAAGTTAGATTGAAGCATTGAAAGATATAAGTTGAAATTAGTGACAAAAGGTTTCACCCAGATATATATAATTGATTATCAGGAATCTTTGCTCCTATTGCAAAGATCAACTCCATATGAGTTTTTCTATCATTAACTGCTAATTATGATTGGCCACTACACCAGTCAGACATCAAGAATGCGTTTCTGAATGAGAATTTGAAAGAAGAAGTATTCATGGCTCTACCTCTAGGATTCGATGAAAGAATGAGAAAATATAAGGTTTCTAAACTTAAGAAATCTATGTATGGTTTTTAAATAATCTCCAAGAGCTTGGTTTGAATGCTTTGGAAATGTGGTGAAAAGTCATGACTATCATCAAAGTCAGGCTAATTACACAATGCTTTTCAAACGAACAGAGAGAGATACAATCTCAATCTTGATTGTCTATGTAGATGATACAATATTGACAGGTGATACTTGTAAAGAAATAGTAGAGTTGAAGAAGAAGTTGGCATAAGACTTTGAAATCAAAGATCTAGTATTATTATAATATTTTCTTGGTATAGAATTTGCTAGATTAAGGAATGGTATCTTTGTAAATTAGAGAAAGTACATTCTTGATCTTCTTAGTAAGACAGGGCTAAAGCTATCAATACTCCACTTGATGCAAATCTAAAACTGAATCTTTTTAAAGCTAAAGAGGTGATTAATTGATAAAGAGAGGTTCAAATGCTTGTGGGGTAACAAATCTATCTATCACACACCTATCCTAATATTACCAACGTAGTAAGCATGATAAGTCAGTATATGCACTACTAGGATGAGAACATTTCGACGCAACTTATTGTATACTAAGGTACCTTAGAGGCATTTCTGAAAAGGGACTTATGTTTTGAAAGAACAATAATCTACAGATAGAAGTCTACATAGATGCAGACTGAGCTGGTTGTACTATCAATAGACGATCTACTTCTGGCTATTACACTTTTGTTGGAAGTAATCTTATTACATGGTCAAGCAAGAAGCAGACTGTTATGTTTCAGAGTAGTGCTTAGGCTGAATTTAGGTCTTTTACTCATTGGATAAATGAGGTAATATGGTTGAAAAGAATATTTGAAGACTTAAAGATACAATTATCATGTTCTATAAAAGTTTATTGTAACAACAAGGCAGCAATCTCGATTGCTCATAGCCCAATGCTACATGATAAAACAAAGCATATTGAGGTAGACAAGCATTTTATTAAATAAACGATTGAAAGTGGAATAATATGTCTCTCCTATATCCCGACTATGAACTAGATAACAAACGTACGCACCAAAGGACTTCACAAGGGTTAATTTGAGTTCTTGGTTCACAAGCTAGCTATGGAAGACAGCTTTAAACCAATTGGGGGGAGTGTTGTGAGATTTTCTTTTACGGTGGAAATTGATTGTAAATTAATTGTATTCTTTCCTTATAAAGTAGATCAAAATAAGTGCCTCAACAACTATCATTTTGGCTATAAATTTGGTTGTCAATTAATTGTATTTTTACTTAGGATTCTTACCATCCTTATACTCTTGCACAACTCTAAATTATAACAATTTTGATCAATGAACCATTATCGAGCTAATTTTTACATATCATTTTTTTTTTCATATTTTTACATGAAATATTTTATAACTTTTTAATTCATATCAAACAATGTTTTCTAAAAAAATTACTATCTAATTACACGCAATATTATTTATTTTTTATACTTAAACTCATCCCGAAATTTATTAGTCAAGTATGCTAATATCTTTTTTTTCTTTTTATGCATTAGAGGACAAATGGTATGAATCAAACCAAACATACTATTACTCGATAACGAGTACTTCGAACATATCACTTGATCACAAGTACTTTAAACCAAGTAAATTACTATTTTACTATATGATATGAATCTTTCATTTGAGAGGTTATTAAGAAAACCATAACACATTCCATATACCATTGTGATCAAATTATTAGGAAATTAACAATCACGACACTGGATCCCATGTGCCCTTTCATTAGATAAAAGGTCATGGGAGGCTGAGACACTAGGGAAAAAAATCTCCATGACATGATTTCCATTTGGATACTAGCTTTGACTAATGTTAGGACTATTACGTAATATCAATCTTCTACGTTTTGCTTCTTTTTTCCATGGCTAGCTGAAGTTACTCTGAATGAGTTAAGCATGTAGGTAAAATTTTCCTTCACACCTAATTTTTCAATGGCTGTTAGAAATGTGAATCACTTAGTGATTAAGGACCATGTGATCAACTAGTGTAATTGACTGAGGTTTTCCTAATTTTTTCATTATATTTCTAAATATTTGTTTTATATTTTTTACTTTTTCTGGATAAGGATATACCAGTTGTTTTATTCTTCTTTTTCTTGAATACGAATCTTGGTTGTTGTTGTTGTTGTGGGGTGTCTGTCCTCCAGTTTTTCAAAGTGTTGATATGAGAAAAGTAATATTCCTTCCTAAGTGATTATTGAATGCAAGCATTATTTGATGAAGAAATAATTATATATGGATAAATATAGAAAATTAGTAAGAAATAGAAAAAGAATAGACTACTAAATGGTAGCTCAATAAAGGGAGGAGAGAAAAAGTATTACATTTTGACACTGGTGGCCCATTGGACCCATGATATTATTTGTGTGATGGCCTACTTCATTAAATGGAAAAAGTGCCCCTTTAAGTAAGGCCATTTTATTAATTTCATATGGTGGACTACTTCATTAAATAAAATCCTTAAAATATTTTAGACCCAAAAGAAAGGCCCATTGGATTTATAATCACTCTAGGAAGTTCCCTCACTTTTTACTCTATTCTATCATCTTCCATTACTTTCCATTTCCTTATCTTCCATTATCATCTATTACCTTCCATTACATTCTATTATCTTCCATTATCATCTATTACATTCCATTACAGTCTATTATCTTCCAATGACATCTACACTTCTCCTAATATTATCAAGTCATTAGAACAACAACAAGAAGAAGAAAGGAAGATAAGGGAGGAATGAAACAAGAAAAGAAGAGAGAAAAGAAAGAAAAAAGAGAGAGACCGAAAGGAAGAAGAAAAAGAAAAAAATGAAGGGGAAAAGAAAGAGAAAGAAACCGAAAAGAAGATGGGGGAAAAAGAAGACGAAGAAGAAGATGGGAATTATAACTCTAAAACTTGATATTGAATCAATAAAAAAGGTAATCCCTTTTACACTTGAAGCAAAATTGTTCTACATGTGATAAGGATTATTTTGGTATAGCTTTTCATGTTTGAATCCATGAAAGCTTGAGAAGAAGTTGTGAATGGAATTATTGTTTGTGCAAGGTTGACCGGTTATGAAAAAGAAATTCTTGTTGTGTATTTCAATACTATAGATGTGTTTTGAAATAATGAAATATAGAGAATTAGTTTAAGAAAAGTAGTGAAGAATTAATGAGAAAAGAAAATATCATGTTAACTAATTAGAGGATATGCAAGAAAATGATTTTATTTGGTGACTTGTGATATTTCCTTATCTTAAGATGGTTGGAATTATACATATCTTGGAATATTAAGAAAAGACTGGAATAATTTTTGCGAAAACTTGGATACTAAGAACATTATGGTGCTAACGATACTTAGGATTGTTATGAGATGACCAAATTAATAGAACAAAGGAATAAGGACTATTTTGATATAGTTGGAATTTATAAATGGCTAAGGTCCTTGGAAAATTAAATCTCTCCCAAGCTTCAATAACATAGAATATAACTTGTGACTAATGATTAAAATATGGTTTCAAGCATAGGGAGAAGATTTTGAGATAATTTGCTTAGGCTAAATAGTAGTGCTTATAACCAACACAACATAACCTCTTTGAATATTATAGTCTTTAATACATGAAGTTCTACCTCGTTTATAGATACCTCTTTATTGTAGGTGAACTTGACTCGAGGAATGCTAAAACTTACAATGATACATAAAAGCATTAGTTAGACGAGGTGAGTCCTTTGGTTTTAAAAATCCATTTTAATTAAGTGATTTTGTATTATATCGAGGTATGAACCTTTTACTTTAAAACGTTTTCACATTGTAAGTCTTACATTTCATGTTTTCATAAATCTAGGTATTTTTGTAAATTTCTAGATCTATACAATGTTTTCAAATAAACTCTTTCATGATAACTATATTATGAAAGCATACTTGTTTATCCTATGAAAATAATATGAAGTATTTAGAACCGTATATAATTATGCAATGTTTAAGCATGCTATATTTTGATAAATCACCAAGATAATAGGATGATTGGGAAACCATGTATTGATTTCATCAAGAACTTATATTTAATTACATTCTGTTATAAATAAAGGTTTGTGAAAGCCACAGCATGAAACTAATTTCTGAAAACCTTGGAATGGATCTAATTTATATATACTTGTATCTAACATATTTTGGGACAGAAAATATTTTGGAAAAAAAGTTTGGTTTTGAAATTTATTGAGTTATGTTGAGATATTGCGTTGATTTCATACTTATGTTTGTGATCCTTGAGTACTCAAGAAGGAATGTGCTCTTATACTGGCTTATGCAGCTTTGAGAACATCTTTCAGTTAGTGGCTACCTCCAGAAGGTTCTCTTTCATAGCTAGGTGACAATATTTGTAGTAGAGTCGTCCTTATCTAACAACACATGTTTCATTGTGAAAGCGGAGACGGAGGTTGGGCATGGGACACCCGTGCCATAGAGTGGACCATAATGATGGTCATAGTATGATTGAATGTTATGCACTAAGTTAATCATATATTCTATCATGTTCATAGGATTGAAATCCTATAGTGTTGATGTTATTGGTTGAATTGAGATCCTTCAAGTTGAGATCACAAGATGGTTTTGAATATGAAGAACATATTTTGAAAATACAGTACGGTTTATGATTAAAAAAAAAAAAACTCAATACCATTGTTATAAATGGTGCCAAGCTACTCTGTGTTATCGTAATTGCATATTTTTTTCCGAAAAGAAAAGAGACATGCTTTTTTTAAATATGGGATGTCAATTTTCAATAAACCATGATTTCCAAATATGTATAAACTCTTTTGACAACAGTTGATGAGGTTTTCAACTATAATGTTTAAAGAGTTATTTTTAGTGGAAAAATACGATAAAATCCTTTGATTAGCACTCATTATGCACTTATTTTCTATGTAAATTGTACTATATTTATTGTAACATAATATTTAAATAATTACTCATTCTTATATTTTTATATTGTTTTATGTATGATTAAATAAAAGATGATTGAATAAAGAAAAGAATAAAAAATGACGAAAATTTAAGAAAAAGGAAAGAGAAGAAGAAAACAACAAAAAGAAAGTATTGGCTGGCTAGGCTTAAAGATGCTGAGAGTAGATGGCACTGTGCAGATCATGTTAATTGGTGTCGTGCAAGTATAAAGTGAATAGCGTCGTACATATCATTTCCGATGGCACCGTGCAAGTTCACATAATAAAAATGCGAATTTGATTTTAAACAACTTTTAGGTCTTTGCAAGACTTATAAATATAACTTTATGAGACCATTTTGGACGACCAACTTGAGATAATAACATCCATACCTACAAGAGATGAGATTCAAGGTAAAGAAAAAAGGATTGTTCAATGGAAGCTTGGGAAAGATGATGAAGATAGCTTGTCAATAAGTTTTCTTAGTTTCTTTTCTATATTTTTCACTTGACAATTTGTATCTATTGTTATAATTTTTCTTGCACGGATGAACCCTAGTTTGTTCTTGTATTAAATACACTCTTGATTTATTAATTTTCAATTCTTAATGAATGATTACTTACTTTTATTGTGTTAGATTTGTTATTTGGGTTGCTTTCTTGTACTGAATTCAAGAGATGGGATTAGGAGTTCCAATTAATGGATTCAATGTAGGTTTTCCTTCGATTAACTTAAAAAAGAGGTTAAGGGATTAGAATTTGATAATTATTAAGAATTTAATATTGCCTACAGATATGGGTATTGAGTTTTTCTAGATAATTTGGAGGTTTGTACTTAATATTTCTTGGGTTTAATTAGGAAAGTAGAGATACTTTTAATTGGCTCAAGAATAAGGAATTCATAACTTGAAAGAAAGTAAATTTTGCATTTGTGACATCTACCGGTGTTAGAATTGAGAATTTAGTTATTTTGGGTTTGATTGGGTACTCAACTAATTTAGGGGAATTCTTAACAACTTTATATCTTTCACTTCTTTTCTTATCTTTGATTTTCTCATGGCCAATCTTGTGAAGGTTGTGTTTGTTCTCCTTATTCATCCATTGTAATTAATCTATTCCATTTTATTCATTAGGCTAAACAATAAAAGAAAAGTTAGTAGTGGTACATTTATCTCATCCCTGAAAATCTTTAATACTTACCGTTACACTCCATACTACACGATGGATATACGTGCCCAATTGTGTGGCTTGAGTGTTTTGAATTTTAATTAAAATTTACTTGTGTGTGTGTTTGTTGGTAATATTTCCCACACTTGAAATCACATAAGTTTTTGGTACTATTGTCGAAAAATATGGATAATATCACAAAATTTTTGATTTGTTGCTTTAGCCTTATAAATTTTTGTGAATATTATAAATTTTTGTATATAAATACTTATTTTTCTATTTGTGCATATTACTAAGTTTTACTTGTATATAGATTTCTTCTTCTTTTTGTACCTCATTTATATGTTGTTTTGATTCTTTATTTTTATTTATTGAGGTCAATAAATTATATTGAGTTTTAGTGTATTATATCATTATATTTGTTGTATTATTATTAGTATTATTATTATTATTATTGTTGTTGTTGTTGTTGTTGTTGTATGTTACTATCTTGGGAAATTACATATATAGTGGATTCATTGGATTTAAGTTTTATCCTTGTATATAGCTTTGTTTGCAGTGGATTATTTTTGTGTTGTTGGGGAATGTTATATGTTATGGTTGTGTTGGTATTTATAGGATGAAGATGTGGTTGTAGATAGCTATTCATCGATGAGACCTTGTTGTATAATTTTTGTTTTGAGGATTTGAGTATTATTGTAATGGTTTTTGTTATTTTGAAGACTTGGTTGATGTTGCATATTTGGTTGGAAAATCGTTGTTGTCGTTGTGAAAATTTTCTTTTAGCCTTGTGATGATTGCATCGGTGGTTGTTGTTGTAATATCCTTGGTGAAGGTTAAGAACTTGATTGTAGTAGTGGTGAATTTGTTGAAGAGTTTAATGGCTGATATAGTTGATGTTATGATTTTTGAAATGTTGTTATTGGATTACAGATTTTTTTAAGTTTTTGGAGATTTTTGTATAATAGTTATTATAGTGTTGAGGTCTAATTTTTTTGATTGATTGGAGACTTTTTTTTTTTTTTTTTTTGGAGTTTGTAGTATTAATTAATGATTGTTGTTGTAGAAATATTTTGCATTTGTTTTCAATAATCTTTTGAGCTTTCTATTCATTTTATTCACTTTAATGATTACGAGAGTACTTAGTGGTATAATAAGAGAGTTGGGAATAAGATGATTGTTCTTAAGAGTGATAGAGAGCTAAGTAAGTGGATACATATTGTTTTGGTCATTTGTATCGTAAGAGTATATATATTGGTTTGGTCATTTATTTTGTTGTATTGTTGTAGTGGTTTTAGTGTAATTTTTTATGCTAATATTGATTTTGTTTCTATCAATTGATCTTATAGTCCAATTATAATATTGATGCATATATGTGTTCTTGTTGCTTCTATCATTATTGTTACTTCTTTGGCCTTTATGTATTTTTGTATTAGTTTCTGCAGGAACATCACATAAATGGTGCCGTTTAGTTCGTATAAAATGACATCGAGCATTTGCAGAGCTGAAATACTGGGAATAAACGGCGCCGGCTAGTACCTTTTGACTGGCACCGTTCAATACAATCAGCACCAATATTTTGGACAATGTGTTTCAAGATACCCAAAGAGTATTGCTTACCTTTTCCTCCCTATTTTATTATTTTGTATCATATAAATGTGTTTGTATCATATATTTTGGATAATAAGGATATTGTCCTATTTAAGTGTGAGGGAGAATAGATTAAGTAATTTTTCCTTAATTTGTAAGTTTTATTGATCATTTAAGTAATTTTCTTATTTTTTGACTTTTTTTTTTTTTTACATTTGGGCTAAAATTTTTCAATTTTTTTTGCATTCTTGTGTTAACTTTCAAGACTTTTTGGTATATGTATTGATATGTGTTAGTTTGGTGGAGCTATTATTTATCTTTTTTGTTTATGAATTCTGCTTTAGATTTTTTTTTAGGAAAGTTAATTTTATATAAACTTATATATTGGGTATGACATATGCTAAAATTTGAAAAATTAACTTTTTTTATATCTTTGAAAATGTTGTGAAACTTAATTCTTTACGAATGGATGGAGATGGTGTGATGAAATATAGAGTGTGGATTGTTGGCTTATCTATAGTTTCGTGGAGGTAAGTTGCTCAATGCACCTATTGAAGTGAGAAAAAAAAAAGATTCTAGGAATGCAAAAAGTATGTCCTGTAACGAAAAACAACTGTGAAAAAAAAAAGAAGAGAAAAAGAAGCAAAAAGCAAAAATGCAAATGATGCAGAAAAAGCATTCAAATCAAAATCAATTATAAATGCATTCATTTTGTAGAAAAATAATGAAAAAAATAAGAGTCTCTTACTTTGAAATTCTAAGTTGAAATGTATTCTTATAATATTATATCAAAGTGTAATATATTGTTGTAATGGGATGTAACACTTGTAATATTTGTACTTTTTATAAGCCACAAAAATTGAGTGAGTCACTAATCCTAACTTGTATTAATCACATTGTTTGTATTCTTAATTAGAGAAGTAGTGTGAATCACATTTATTTGATACAAGCTTATTTAATTTGATTTGGATAACCTTGGCTGTGTCATATTTAATATATGGGATATACATAAGATTGACTTGGATGGATAAATGTTGAGTTGAATTCTAAGGCAATGGAGTAATAATATTTCTACCATGTTTACTTTATTTGCATATATACTAACTTGTTATTGTTAATTTTCCTAATATGCCATGATTTAATTCATTTATTTTGTTTGTTTGGGAATAAATTTGTTTTCCTTGAGGACAAGCAAAGGTTCAAGTATAAGGGAGTGATAAGTGCTCATTATGCACTTATTTTCTATGTAAATTGTACTATATTTATTGTAAAATAATATTTAAATAATTACTTATTCTCACAATTTTATGTTGTTATGTGTAGGATTAAATAATGAGGATTGAATGAAGAAAAGAATGAAAAAGGACATAATTTTAAGAAAAAAGGTAAGAGAAGAAAAAGACAATAAAAAGAAAGTATTGGCTGACTAGACTTAGAGATATTGAGAGTAGATGGCGCCATGCATATCATGTCAAACGGCACCGTGCATATCATTTTTGATAGCACCGTGCAAGTTTAGCAAAATAGAAATGCGGGTCTGATTTTAAATGACTTTTAGGTCTTTCCAAACCCTATAAATATAACCTTATGAGACCATTTCTGGTGGCCAACTTGAGAAAATAATACCCATACCCGCAAGAAAAGAGATTCAAGATAAAGAAATGAAGATTGTTCAAGGGAAGCTTGGAAAAGATGATGAAGATAGCTTGTCAATGAGTTTTCTTACTTTCTTTTCTATGTTTTTCACTTAGTAATTTGTATCTATTGTTTTAATTGTTCTTGAATGGATGAATCCTAATTTGTTCTTGTATTAAATCTACTCTTTATTTGTTGATTTCTAATTCCTAATGAATGATTACTTACTTTTACTGTGTTAGATTTGTTATTTGGGTTGCTTTCTCCTAATAAATTCGATAGATGATGTTAGGAGTTAAGTTCCAATTAATAGGTTTAATGTGGGTTTTCCTTCGATTAACTTAAGAGAGAGGTTAAGGGATTAGAACTTGATGATTATTGAGAATTTAATATTACTTAGAGATAGGAGTATTGAGTTCTTCTAAATAATTTAGGGGTTTGTGATTAATGCTTCTTGGGTTCAATTAAGGAAGTAGAGATACCCTGTAATTGGTTTAAGAATAAGGAATTCATAACTTGAAAGAGAGTGAATTTTACATTCGTGACCTCTACTGGTGTTAGAATTGAAAATTTAGCTATCTCAGATTTGATTCGATGCTTAGCTAATTTAGAGGGATTCTTGACAAGTTTATGTCTTTCACTCCTTTTCTTATCTTTGATTTTCTCATAGCAAATCTTGTGAGTGTTGTGTTTGTTCTCCTTGTTCGTTCATTATAATTAGTCTATTCTATTTATTAATTAGGCTAAACAATAGAAAAAAAGTTAGTAGTGGCACCTTTATCCCTCCCTCAAAGATCTTCGATACTTGTCATTAAACTATATACTATGTAATGAGTATACTTGTCTTATTGTGTAGCTTGAGTGTTTGACATTTTAATTAAAATTTGATTGTGTGTGTTTGTTAGTAATATTTTCCACTCAAAATCGCAGAACACCCTTGTCTAGGAATTCAAACAGGGCAACACCCAGATTTTTATAAGCTCTATAAGATAATAAAATTATGGATGTTGCTATTGGTATCATAGCTATAGATTTGTCGATTTAGATAAAAACTTATACGAGATTTTTTTTGTAGGTATAGCTAGCGATAATGATAGGGGTAACAAACTAATAGAAGAAAAAGTTACCAATGATGGCAATTAGGAAAAAGGAAAATGTTCTCACCAAAAGAAGAAGAAGACTAAGACTTGGCTAGGACCCAGTATAGGTCCTTATTATTACCATAGTGCTCTTGGAGGTCCGAGACCTCAAGTTAGACTAAAAAAATAGGTAGAGTTCAGTAGCTTGGAGGATGCATCTAGTGAGTCTGAGGAAGTAGAATCTTTGATGGAACCAGGTGTAAATATGATAAATGAACCCAAGGAACCTGAGTTGATTATGATTTCCTCGGATGAGTCGGAAGAAGAGATGGAAGAACAGGTTGAAGTAATTGAAATCTCCTCTGAGGAGTCCGAAAGAGAGGATAATGAAGCAGGAAACAATTTACACAAAATAATTTAGACTCTGACAAAGATATGGAGGATGATAAACTAGAGGGCTATAGGTCGGATACCCCTAAGTACTATTTTGTATATTCAAATTCAAGACCACCAGTTTCTAAGTCTAGCAGCAATGGCAAGTAGAGAGAGTTTGTGTATATTGGACTATGTAAAATATTGTTAGTATGTATAGTATGTAGATAGGAGTATGTGTGTATGTACAATATTTTGTATACTAGAAACTACATTTTGTTATGAAAATAGATGTGTGCTATGTTTTCTACTTGTGTGATGTGTACTATTTCTTTATATGTACCACTCTACTGATAAAGGTACCAATGGTAGCATAATTAGGTAATGTACTACTTTATAGGTGTCGCCAAAATGCATTACCTATTGCCACCTGGAGGAGCAAATTGTGGATAATTCAATCAATAGAACATCGACTGAACTACTAAAGAATACTATGATGTAAACTTTTTCAAAAGATGACAGAAGTATCATAATGTACAACGGAAAACCCTACTAAGAAAGAATGACACTTGGAAGTTGAGGCCAATTAGGCCTTAGAACGATTTCTAAAGTTTCATTCCATTTAATTCCATCGAAAACATGATCAATAGCAAGAAGTAGAGTCGTTGATAGAACAAATGGAAAATATATTCGCGACTTTGAATTATACAGAGCATAGGAAAATGCAATCATTACATTTAAGCTTCAAGGACTAGCTCGAGATTGGTGGACACGTAAGAATGAACAATAAGAATGGACATGGGGTGACTTTCAGAAGGGGTTTAAGAAAGAATTTATACATTGCTGGATGGTAGAAAAGAAATTACACAAAGCCGAGACTAGGACTGATAAAGGAAATTCAAGGCTAGGCTTTTACCTCCAAACCAGGAACAAGTAAATTATCGGTGAAAATAGGAGTGGTAACCTTGGACAAAGTGGATCCTAATGCAGTAACAGTTGTGGAAGGCAAAGTTCTTATTTTTTGTAAATAAGCTAAGATTTTAATAGACCTAAGTTCTACTCATGTTTTTAGTTGCTTACTCTTTTGCTCAAAAGATGGGAATTAAGAATAGAGAAGTTCCTTATAAAATGACAGTTTGTACTCCTTGAAAACAAATGAATATTGATAGATTGTGTTTGAAGTGTGAAAAAATGGCCTACTAAGTGGTAGCCCAATGAAGGAAGAAGAGAGAAAGTATTATATTTTGATCTTGGGTGGCCCATTGGGCCCATAATACTATTTATGTTGTGGCCCACTTTATATTTAAGTAAAAGCCATTTTATTAATTTGATATGGTGGGCCACTACATTAAATAAAATCCTTAGAAGATTTGAAGCCCAAGAGAAAGGCCCATTGGACTTATAATCACTCTAGGAAGTTCCCTCATTTTCTACTTTATTCTATCATCTTTTATTACCTTGCATTATCTTCCATTATCTTCTATTACCTTCCATTTACTTGTCATTATCTTCTAATGACATCTACACTTCTTCTAATATTATAAAGTCATTATAAGTCAATTCAAAACAAGAAAAAAAGAGAGAGAAGGGAGAAAAGAAAGAGAGACCGAAGGCAAGAAGAAAAAGAAAAGAGAAGTGAAAGGAAAGAGAAAGAAATTGAAAAGAAAAAGGAGAAAAAAAAAAAGAAGAATAGAATTACAGCTTTCAAGCTTGATCTTGGTTCAATCAAAAAAGTAATGCCTTTCCCACTTGAAGTAAAATTGTTCTATATGTGATAAGGATTATTTTGGTACAGCTTTTCATGTTTGAATCCATGAAAGCTTGAGAAGAAGTTGTGGTTGGAATTATTGTTTGTGCAAGGTTGATCGGTTATGAAGGTGAAGTTCTTGTTGTGTATTTCAATATTATAGTTGTGTTTTGATGTGATGAAATATGGAGAATTAGTTTAAGAAAAGTAGTGAAAAATCAATGAGAAAAGAAAATATGATACTAACTAATTAAAGGATATGCAAGCAAATAATTTTATTTGGTGACTTGTGAAATTACCTTATATTGAGATGGTTGAAATTATACATGTCTTAGAATATTAAGAAAAGCTTGGAACATATTTTGTGAAACCTTGGATACTAAGAACACTATGGTGCTAAGGATACTTGGAGTTGCTATAAAATGATCAAATTAGTAGAATAAAAGAAAGAGAAGGACTATTTTGATGTAGTTAGAATTTATAAATGGTTAAAGTCCTTGGAGAATTAATTTTTCTTCAAGTTTTAATGACCTAGAATATAACTTGTGACTCATGATTAGAATATGGCTTCAAGCATAGGGAGAAGATTTTGAGATAACTTTCTTGGGCTAAATAGTAGTCCTTATAACCAGCACAACATAACCTCTTTGAATATTACAATCCTTAATACATGAAGTTGTGCCACATTTAGAGATACCTCTTTATTGTAAGTGAGCTTGACTCGAGGAACGTTAAAACTTACAATGATACATAGAAGCATTAGCTAGACGAGGTGAGTCCCTTAGTTTTTAAACTCTATTTTAGTTAAGTATTTTCTACCATATCAAGGTTTGAACCTTTTGCTTTAAAACTTTTGCACACTGTAAGTCCCCACATTTCATATTTTCATAAATCGAGGTATTTATGTAAGTCCGCACATCCATGCAACGTTTTCAAATAAACTCTTTCATGAAAACTACATTATGAAAGCATACTTGTTTATCCTATGAAAATAATATGACATATTTGGAAGCATATATGATTACGCAATGTTTAAGCATGCAATATTTTGATAAAATCACCAATATATAAATGGATGATTAGGAAACCTTGTATTGATTTCATTAAGAACTTATACTTGCATTCTGATATACATAAAGGGTTGCGAAAGCCACAACATGAAACTATAAATTTCTGAAAATCTTGGAACGGATCCAATTTACATATACTTATATCCAACATATTTTGGGAAGGAAAATATTTTGGAAAAAGGGTATGGTTTTGAAATATATTGAGCTATGTTAAGATATTTCATTGATCTCGTGCTTATGTTTGTGATCCTTGAGTACTCAAGAGGGAATGTGCTCTTATATTGGCTTACACAGCTTTGAAAACACCTTTCGGCTAGTAGCCACCTCCGGAAGGCTGTCTCTTTCTTAGCAGAGTGACAGTATTTGTAATAGAGTCGTCCTTAGCTAGCAATGCATTTTTCATTGTGGAAATGGAGGCTGGGCGTGGGGCACCCGTGACGTAGGGTAGACCATAACGATGGTTATAGTATGATTAATTGTTGTGGATGCGCTGAGTTAATCATATATTTTATCATATTCATAAGATTATGGTGTTAATGTTATTGGTTAGACTAAGATCCTTCCAGTTGAGATCGCAATATGATTTTAAATATGAAGAATGTATTTTAAAAATACGGTATAGTTTATAATCAAAAGTTCAACACCATTATTACAAATAGTGCTAGGCTACTATGTGTTATCGTAATAGTATATTTTTCTCGAAAAGAAAACAGACATGCTTTCTTTAAATATGGGCAATCAATTTTCAATAAACTGTGATTTTCAAATATTCATGAGCTCTTTTGATAACAGTTGACGAGCTTTTCAACTATAATGTTTAAAGAGTTGTTTTCAGTGAAAAAATACGATAAAACCCTTTTATCTATTTTCTAAAGAAGAACACTAGTATACACGCGGCTCACTAAGTATACCACTCACACATGTGTTATTTCTATTCTTTTAAGACTCAGAGCTAAAAACATATATAGGTAATGCCCGACTCACTCCTTTTGAATTAGTGATATAAATGTTATACAATTTTGACCTTGTATAGCATGTAGTGATATTTATCTATATGTATTTAGTTTGAATGTATATATCAGCTGGTAAATTTAATGAAATAGTATATTTATATTTACTTTGAGTTTTGATATGTTATAAAGACTCCTTATCTAGGATTTCAGACGAGACCGGCACCTAAGTTTTTACAAGCTTTGTAGAAGTGTTACAAGAACGGTTAATCCGCTAGCTTACTAGGCTAGGGGGATTGGAAATGAAATAACATAGGATTGGAAAAATCACTAGTTTTGTGGAGTACTGTAAGCAAAATTTTCGCCAGTGTTCTTGCAAGAAGCATTCTCGAACATGTTGTAGTTTTGAAGTAACCTGAATTGAGAAGTCAATTGTGAAAAAGGCAGAGTCAACAAATAAGCAGAGCAAAAGAGATTTCCTGCAGCGCGTCGAAGAAAGGTGTGAAAACGCGTATACTTGGAAAGATCAAGCACAATCAAACCCACTTCCAGGTTTCCTTTGAAATTTTAACATGTAGGAATTGCCTTGTTGACTTGGTAGTCGGCCTAACACCAATTGCTTGTGAAGGTCCACCATGTATATATTGTGGTGTTGCTACTTGCTACTTGTTCATTGTGCAATAAAGGGTGAGCAGTTCCGACATGAGGAAGTTATTGGTTATGTATTGTCTGTCATGGCTTTCGGTACTGGTGTTTATGCCTAGCGTTGGCCAAGATGTGCCATTCAAGGCAGTAAATTTGGGTGGTTGGCTGGTAGCAGAGGGTTGGATGGCACCCTCTCTCTTTGATGGCATTCCCACCAACAAAGACCTCTTGGTATAACACTCCCTTTCCATTTGGAAAAATAGACTAGTAGCTTAGGAAGTTTCTTTTTCACATTTTGTTCATTGTAATCTGAAAATTCATATTGTCTTCTTCTGCCATCTTGGGTTACTTGCATCAGATTTTAAGTCCATGATTTCATGTGTATTCTCTGCAATGATTTAAAAGGACACGCATGAAGAAAGTGCAAAGCAGTTCTGATTTTTCTAATACTTCTATAGACTATAGCCCTGGCGGGTTGATGAAAACGAAGGCATACTTGCAGACGAGAAACTAATTGTCAGACTTTAGAAATATGCTGTAGGGCATCCGAGCCAATACATCCTAATCTGCATAGCTTCATTTAGTTTCTCAACTGGTGCTTAAATTATTAAGAAACCATCATTTTGGATGCTTCCCAAGGATAACCTGCTGAAAGCCATGCGCTACGATTTGGGTGAGTCATCCGGATGTTAGATTGAACGAATCATAAGATTTCATGTGGTGAAGCAAAAGGAACATCTTTTGGCAGGGAAATCAAAAATTGAGGAAGCTTCTAGATGACGAAGTGAAACTTCTGCTAGAGAAAACTGCATACTTGAACTTCTTGAATCTTTCAATTTGAACTTTGGTCTATCGGCAATAAAATCAGTTTCATAAGTTTAGTGAACTAAAAATTTCGGATTCAAGTGATAGCATAATTATGCTACTTATCAATAGCCCAAATTTATATTTCTTTTCCAATATGTGGAGGTTGATATATTTGTGTTAGGATGGAACTCAAGTGCAACTGAAGTCTACAAAGCTCAACAGCTATCTAGCTGCAGAAAATGGTGGCGGAACAGGTTTGGTTGCTAACCGTGCAATTGCCTCGGGCTGGGAAACTTTCAGGGTAGATTCCCAGTATACAACTTCCTGGTTGCTTCATTCTTCATCTTTGAAACATGAATAATACTTCATTTCTGTTTCTTTGTAATGCATTTTTATCTGCAGTTATGGAGAATTAATGACACTAGCTTCAACCTACGGGTGTTTAACAAGCTATTCGTTGGATTGAATAATCAAGGTCAAGATAGAAATATAATTGCAGTATCAACAACTGCTGGGGTAGCTGAAACCGTTCAAATTGTAAGAAATGAGAACGATCCATCTAGAATACGCCTTAGAGCATCCAATGGGCTCTTTCTGCAGGTATTTAATGCCTACACAAGAATTCTTGGTTCACAATGGGTAAGGAAAGCAGTTTCTAACAAACCAGTGGAAGGTGTTCGTCAGTCTTTCCACTTTCCAGGTCCTGCTAATTTTTCCCCTTCTATTGCATAAAAAGAACCATGGTAGATGAAACCATAGTAGATGAAAGAGTAGAGTACATAGCTCTGTAGTAATATATGTGTGGAAACTGATTAACTAGATTCAAAAAGCTCTTTTTGTTCTCTTCAAATGTAACAAGCTGTCATTTCTCATTTAATTCTCTTTGCCATATGGAAGGCACAAACTGAGACTTCGGTGACTGCTGATTATGGAGAAACTGCAGATTGGGGGGATCAAAATCCCTCTGTGTTCCAACTCACTATTGTCAATGCCTTACAAGGGGAATACCAGCTAACAAATGCATACGGACCAGATAGAGCTCCACAGGTCATGAATGTAAGAAACTGCAAAATCCAGCTAAACAATGTACTTTTAATACAGTATTCTCACTGGCGTCTGTATTCAAATCTTATGGGTTTTGGCCTTTCGAAAACATTTTTTATAAGAAATTTTGACATGATGACAGAATCACTGGAGCACTTACATTGTGGAAGATGATTTCAGATTTATGTCTGAGAATGGCCTGACTGCTGTTAGAGTTCCAGTTGGCTGGTGGATCAAGTATGATCAGACACCACCAAAACCATTTATTGGGGGTTCTTTACAAGCTTTAGATAATGCATTCTCATGGGCAGAGTAAGAACCTTCCAAACTACATTAAGTTGGAATAGTATTCTTTTAGTGTTGTGAAGTGTATGTATGTTGGGGAAGGATTCCAAATGAATGTATTGGGAAGAAAACTGGTTATCACTATCTATGAGTAAGGGTGTACTGTACTGTGTGGTGGTTGTTGCAGGAAGCACAGTATGAAAGTCATAGTGGACCTTCATGCAATTCCAAGATCACAAAATGGTAATGATCACAGTGGAGCAAGAGATGGATACGCAGAATGGGGAGATTCCGACATAAATGAAACTGTTGAAGTCATAGACTTTCTTTCACAAAGGTTTGTTCAAATTTTTGCCCTTCAGATTACTTCTCAGAAGCCTAATCTAATACAAAGCTATATAGTATATGGCTCCTTGAGTAGTTTTTCCTTTATTATTGTTTAGTTGCATATGAAGGTATACACCGAGACTTTGGCCTTGTACCTGTCTTTCGTAGATAACATGGCAATGTATCCGAAGCCTATGATTCAGGAGAATTAAGGCATAGGATGATTGATACTTTGAATTTCAGGTATGCCGATCACCCAAGCCTTGCAGCAATTGAATTAATGAACGAGCCTTCAGCAGCTAGTATCACTTTCGATACGTTAAGCAAATATTACAAAGCAGGATATGATGCTGTGAGGAGGCACACTTCCAGTGCTTATGTTATCATGTCAAACAGGTTGGGAGATGCCAGCAACACTGAGTTCCTTTCTCTCGCTGGGGGCCTTGATCGCTCAGTCATAGACGTGCATTATTACAACCTCTACTCTGATTACTTCAAGTCATTAGATGTGCAAGGGAATATTGATTACATAAACAATGAAAGAACCAAACAGCTGCAAGAGGTCACTCAAGCTAATGGCCCTCTTAGTTTTATTGGTAAGTAGAATTCCAGATTATCGAACCTGCAATAGTCCTGTGTATGTTCATGCCAATGCAATCCATATCACTACAACAAATGTTCAAATCAAATCGAGATTGATTTGCAAACCCAAAATACCTAACATCGCCAAAAACAAGGAACCAGAATGAGGCCAAAGTTGCAATAATCATCCAAATGGCACTTTCTGCCAACCAATAATAATTCTTATACTTGCCTGATTATAATTCCAACAATGACAAATTTCAGGAGAATGGACAGCAGAATGGGAAATCAGGAATGCAGCAATGGAAGATTATCAGAGATATGCCAGTGCCCAGCAAAACGTGTATGGTAAGGCCACGTTTGGATGGTCTTACTGGTCTTACAAGTGTGTGTCTGATCGCTGGAGTCTGAAGTGGATGATCGAAAACAATTACATAAATCTCAAGTCCTAAAAATGTTCTCTCTGATTTTGATCCTGACTGATTCTTCAACACCAGTTAATATCTTCAGTCGTGTAAACTAAGGTTGTTGATTGTTAGGATCAAGTATTCTCGCACTCATGTTGTAATGAACCTTTGATAAATCACAGGATAGTTATGGCACCCAATATTGATAAGGATGAACTGATTCATGGCTTGTCAATACAAAGGCCGCGGGATCCTCCCCCGTGGTTCTTTTATTTGGAAAAAATAAAATTAAAAAAAGAGGATGGAAGGAACACTAGACGATTTTTTTGAGAGTGAGGGAGAGAATGACGAAGGAATTTAGGGGAAAGGATCCGTGGTGAACCTGCTATTTACTCTTCGTGTTCACTACTTGTGCGTGTAAACCCGTGAAGGCAGTAAAAACAATCATTGAGAAGAATTATACCAAAAGATGAGCCTTCACAGGATACAAACCGGTCGATGGATCAAAATCATGTTCATGCTAGGGCCTAATACTGTTCTGGATATCTTAGGAGCTAAGAGGATGGTCGAATAATTGAGTCAAGTCAAATACGTAAGTTTGTAAGTTTGAGCTCGATTGAAAGATAATGGAAGGGTTAACTGGTGATTGGATTCAACATCCCAACAGTGTAAAATGCCAAAATCCTGTGTGCGGAGAAAGTGGAAAGTTCGTTTTGGGGGGAAAAAAATCATGTTTAGCACATCAAACATGACATTTCTTCTAGATAATCAACTTTCCAAAGGAGAAATGGGGTGACAAATTTATTGAGACGCCACCATCACCAGGTTGCTGCCAGTTATGCGTTCGATTGATCAATGACTTTCAGTATGAGCAATAAGATTTTACCCCACAAATGGGACTCAAGAAACTGACCTTAGTGGTGGTAGAGGCCATGGAATTTAGCCTTTTTGCAGGCATCATTATGTTTTCTCCAGTAACCATGTTTGTGCTATTTTTCCTTCCTATTTGAGCAACTTATATTGGGTTTTCATTTTAGTACTGTAATCCCATATTAAACTCTCCTTATGTTAAAGTCTAAAATATTCGAATTCAAAACTTGAAGAAAAATTAAAAATGCTTGTTCAATTCTAAAATTAAACTATAACAATTTTGTAAGTTATAATACCATTATATCTAATACACTAATCTAGATTTTTTTTTTCTTTGTGTATAAAACTCCCATCTAACTTTGACTTCCGAGTGTTTATTCTGAGTTGAGCATGTACAAGGTATTTCATTTTGGACGTTTTTGCAAGGATAAGACTTCCTATCTCAATACATCTAATTTATGAAACCAATTGTCTCTGACTTGACTATACCAAATTCAAACATTAATGATGACCACTCTAGATGGTAAAGGGAAAAAAAATCTAGAAAAACTCTTAATCAATAATAAACTTGCAGTCTTGTGAGCATTCGTAATTGCTAAGCAATTTTCAACTTTTCTTAGCAATTTGTGCCATTGATTTTCAGTTGTCTTCTTTCCACTAGAAAAAAGAGTGCTCATAGATTGAAGGCAATTTCGCCTTCAATATGAGTTGTTCGTAAAAATCAAAGATTGGACCACCACTCCTTGGTAAGTTCCATTTGGCATTGATGATCCCATTTGCAAGATGGGACACATCAAATAAGGATCAAGGACCCTAAGAACACTTTCGAACCAATCTTCCATCCCTTTCTTTTAATCTTGCTCTTTTCCTCCTTTAATTTGTTGTCCATAGTGGTGTCCTTGCTTGTTCAACCAAAAAGGGAAATAACATATATCTAGTCAATTTTTCTTCTTACAGTGTATGGTACAATCAGATAGTTAAATAGTCCAAAAAAAATGATCCCCTTCCTAAGATCATCAAATATCTAGTCCAAGGATAAGATCCTCCACTCTCATCCCCTTCCTAAGAACCAACCATAAAGTGTGTAATTCAAGAATAAGATCTTGGCCGAGTATTCATAGTACATGAAATGCTCAAATTCTGATTCTTTGCTCCTCCTCAAGAACCACAACTTTAGGCAATCCTCCTCCATTTTCTTCTTTCTTCTTTTTCCAATTTGTAGAGATGTGACTTCCATTTTCCCTTGGTTGCTTTCTTCTCTTTGTGCCCCTTAATTTGTAGCAACTCAAAAGACTATTTGGCAATAGGCATCTTATCATCATCTGCATCTTTCTAAAAGCAACCTCATCGAAGTGGAAAGGAAAGGAAAAGTAATTGCTTGGTGACGTTGTCGGCTGTTTTTCCATTTGCAAGTTCATCCATTGATGATGAAAAAGGAATCAATAACTTTTTGAAATGCTTTCAATGCTTACGTATTTCCACAATGCCACTCACCAATGTGACTATCAAATCTGATGCTCCAATTTGTATATTCTTTTCATTTGAATGCAACAGCTATCATAGTAATTCTTTTTGTGAAAATTCTTGATTTTTGAACCATTAATTTATGTTGGATTTTCAAGATTTACAAATTGTTGCATGAGGTGGATTTTTTCTTTTTTTTAGTTTTGTTATGTTCAGTTAATTTCCTTAAAAGGAAATAAATTCATCAACCTTTATCCCTTAAAATGGGATGAAAAATAGCATTTTCATATTTTTTGCAAGCAATTCTTTAAAGGAACAGTCATACATTTCTATTATTATTAAATACGATACCAAACAATTTCTTGAAAAAATCTTACTAGTTAAATTATTATCTATTAAAAATTATTGCTATTAGTTACTATGAAAGAAAATTTCTCTTTTTTTGGGGGGGGGGATGTGGGGGTGTGCGCGAGGGATCCGAGGCCGTGTAAGTTGTGGTACTACAACTTGTGCGGTCATTTGAGCTCATATGAACATTTGACACAATCACATGAACATTCCACACGATTACATGAATATCAAAACGATATCGTTTTAAATAGTTAAAACGACGTCGTTCTATTAAAAAAAATTTATACACGATCACCTTCTCGCACGTTAAATTTTTATTTTTTTTTCATCTGAACCGTTAAATGATCGCGCAACCCATATGCGTGGGCGAGGGCTGGGAAAGGGAAGGAGTCGATGCAGTTCTAGGGATTTTAACCATTTAAATAAAAAAAAAAAAAACACGATATTCCCGGCTGCTACCCACCAATCAACGGACAATAGTACACTTTAGGAAGTCAGCTGCTGAGCCGCTCCACCGAGAAAGGCCAAGAAGTGTGAATTGCGGAGACACTCGGGCCCACGAATAATGGACGCAGTGTCAGCTAAGGCCCAGTTCTGATATAAAACCGGATTCCCACACTGCACCGGCTGCAGATCCAACGAACTGTCCAGCCTGCAGTTCTGTTGCAGACCTAGATTCAAACAGATTCTCATTGGCTTAGCAAAATATTTTTTTTATTGCTCAAAATTTTACTGACACTCTTTATGGATAAAATAAATTTTTTTGACATAAATGCCAAAAGGCAACTAGTGTATTGTTTCTCGGTTGATAAATATAAAAATATGTTTACTGCATTTAATTCTTTATTATTATTTATAAAACAACATCATCGTAATTTAACCGTTACTTTCAAGTAACATCTACTAATCATTTAGAGATAATTTTGCATTGTTGAATAACATACAATTTATAAGTGATGAAGTCCTTAATTTGGATTAAAATATTAACTTTTTAATTATCGATCCCATAAAATCATTTTTTTATTGTTTGTTTTTGTTTTTGAGATTCTTCTTCACATTTTACACATAATTTATAATTATATGATAGTTCAGTTAGACGAAATATAACTCTCAGAAAAAAAAATTGTGTTGGATCGATTTTCCACACCATCTTCATTGGTATGAGAGAAAAGGGAAATTTTCAATCTGATCTCTCATGATGTTAATGCTAAAAATAACTTAGATATTTGTTTAGTCCTTAGAAATTTATCTGCCTTCCTTTTATATAAGTCGAGATTGTAATTTGGAAACATTTTGAACTAAAATTTAAAAAAAAAAAAAATTGCCCTTCAATTCCATTATGTAGCATCTCACCAAATCATAGTTTAGAGGAAAACAGATACATGTGGCCAACTAATTAGCTGCATACTTTTTTCTTTTCGTAATTATAAAACTAATCACATTATCCATGGAAATCACACATATATAATGATAAGAGTCTTACTCTTATTAAAGAGAAAAATAAACCTTATATTTAAGAATACTTAAATGCGACATTGATTTGAATGCCTCAATATTAACCACCAAAACAAGATTTCATTAGCATATTAACTACATATTTCTATAATTCTCTTGAATTTTTTTTTTTTCAAAATTCAGACTGTTATTTGTTGAAATTAAAACTCAAGAATCAACATAGAAATTCAAAGATTAAATACTCTTTAAATGTTGGCCTAAAAAAATAAATTGGACGATTGCTAAAACAATGATGGAAAATTTTAACAATCCATAAATCAAAACCCCTTCCCCAACTTGAAGAGTTACCCTCATTTTTTTAATCAAAATAGGAAAATTAGAAAAATAATTAACTGGATTATTTATTTATATAAACAACAGAATATTCGCAAAATCATAAATAGTTGAAGGAACCATTTATATATTGCCATTGTGACAGTGACAAGTTGCCTTATTAATTTGTTATGGGAGTTAGAACCAATGATAGCAAAGAGTAAACATTATCTTAGCCCATCTCGTAAGCTATGACACCCCATTAACGTAAATCAGTCTAAATATTGTGGTAAACATTAAGATTAGGTCAGGTTAGGTCCCTTTCACCTTATAAACACTACCAAAAAGTTTTGCTCATTTGGTGCAAGGAGACCATGTATAACTCAGTCGTAAAAACTCTATCACATAAACGATTCGTTATTGATATTATAATTTGATAATTAAATATTAAGAATCATATATAATACTATATAATTAGAATTTTTTATCAATGTAAGCTATCATATATTACTATAAATGATTAAAATGCATCTTTATGTTGTACATCAAGAATATAAATATATCCTTTTTTTTTTATAAGATACGATAAAAGATTTGGATTGAATCTAAAATTTTTGTCTAATAAAAACGTACAATCAATTAAATTGTCATCTCACCATAATATGGATGTATCTGTTGATATAGTACTAGGGCGAATTTGGACAAAAAATTTAATTATTCATTAAATAATTTGAGATAAAATAAGTATTCAATTGTGCGAGCTTGTGAACAATGAGTTAAAATACTTTTAACAACATAGATAAATATCCGATCTTAATTATGATAACGTTGAGTTAAATAATTAATTACTAAACTATTAATTTACATACATGGACGAAATCGGAGACTTGAGGTTGAGGGGGCAAATTATATAAAATAATATATTAAAGAATAATATTATAATTTTTATAAAAAAAATTGAGAGGACTAAAGAGAAAATTTAAATGGACTTTTTAAAAAATTTTATTTTTTTAAGTAAAATAAAAAATTTTAAAAATTTTGGGGGCGGGGTTGGCCCTAGATCCGGCTATGCTGACATGCAAGAGTAAGGTAATCTTGAAAAAAATACTAACAAAAATATTGGTATATGAAGAATCATAGAAAAAGTGATGATGACATGGCCTCGCGTTGTTAAATAATGAGAATAATGCAAACAACCCAGATCAAATCAAACGGCTTAGAATCCCTCCCCTGTTTCTGGCTCTCAGTTTATCTTCCCAGCTATCTCCACACACTCCCACGGGCTTCCCCCACCCTCTCTCTTCTCCTTAGCAGCATCATATTCCTCCACTCTTCTTCCCCTTCCCAAACCTCCGTCTTCGCTTTTCTTCAAGCTTGTGGCTCTAGTCATAGATTCATAGCAGCAGAGGCAGGAAAGAGGGGGAAAGAGAGAGATAAACAGAGTTCATAATATAGATAGAGAGAGAGAGGAAGGAAGAGGGAAGGAGCAGAAGGAAAAAACTATGTTGCTAGGAAAGAGACAAAGGCCACCAGTAATAAAGAGGACTACAAGCATGACAGAGATCACGTTCGATCTCAGCAGCTGCAAAGAGAGTGAGGGAGCTGCTAAGTCTCAGCAGCAGTTTGATCCTAACTGCCCATTTAATGGCTTAGATCAACGGTTCATGGCAGCTGCGGCAGTGTCTCCAAGACCTAGAACTCAACGTCGCAATTCAGCAGACTTTGTCGAAACTGCCCATTTCTTGAGGGCTTGCTCACTTTGCAAGCGTCGTTTGATCCCTGGTCGTGACATCTACATGTATAGGTAATACATACAAGCTCACCCCTCCCATGTTTATCTCTTCATATACTTTTGATTTTAATTTGGAGCTTTTGGTTTTCACGGCTGTACTTCTACCCGTAATTCCAAAGATATCTTCTTCTTTCACTCTGAATTGCTATTAATACAGAAAATTAACCCATGCGCAAAGGGAAACAAAAATCTTTCGAAGGTTTGAGTGGTATAAACACAATATTATATTTTGAACAAATGTTTAATTTACTTATCTTTATCTGGAAAATTGATTGCTGAGTTTTCTGAATCTGTAGATTACAAGCTAAGCAAAATAGGCCTGTTGTTGAAGAGAAGCTATGACTTGAGAAGATGAAAGTTGAAGCAAATTTTTTTCTTCCTCCCCCATTAAACTATGTTCCAAAGCAAGATTTAAGGAAATTACCTCTTCAGATAATAGCGTAGCAGTAAATCTTTTCAACGTTCCATCTAATCTAGAATTGTTTAAGTTAGGTTTTACAAGACGAAGAAATTTGTTTGGCTGATGAAGTTTTGAACCAAATGGTTTTGTGCAGAGGGGATAGTGCATTTTGCAGTCTTGAATGTAGACAACAGCAGATGAACCATGATGAAAGAAAAGAGAAGTGTTCAATGGCATCCAAGAAGGAAGTTGCAAGCATAGTCACAGGATCCGACGTCTCCAGCAAAGGAGAGACTGTGGCTGCAGTGTAGGGTGGGATCTGTGGGATTATACCATATAAAAATGTTCTTGATCATCATCACCATCGATCTGTACCCGCTAACATGGATATGATGTATAAATATATTGCTATATGTATATGAGTACATGTACATGTGGGGCTGCAATTGCATTCTCATGTATGCTGGTGGGCAAATTTTCGAATGTGATTCCTGGGGATCCAACATATATATACAACCTCTCAACACCTCAAGTTTCTCCTCCTAGCAGTCCATTGTTTTTACTGTTCCTATGTATGCCTCAGATGATTAATGGAACAAAATGACATGTTCTGGAAACCTCAAATTTTTGTATGTTTAACATCTAATTCCCCTTCCCATCCCCCCCCCCCTTCTCCCCAATAATTCTTTTTGCAATCAAGTGCTTATACATATCATCCCCTTATGGAAAATTCTGCTGTTATATGTTGCTTTCTTGTCTTCGGGTTCTCGAGTAAAGAAGGAGAATTCAAGATTTGAAATTTTAACTTGATGCATTATGATATATATTTATCGAAACCAGTGGCCATCAGTATATTACATATTGCTATAATGCATCTTCGAACAACCATTGACTTCACAGTAAGAAATAGCTTAATACTATTGAGTTAATACTTTAATAAAATGAGAAATATAGAGTTAGTTTCGTAAGCGTATAATATATATGTGACAAATATTATGTTAATATTATATAATTTATTATTTAATATAAGAGTATATACTTTGTTATAAACATAAAGGTAATTAGATAAATATGTGTATATGTAAGGACGGGTTTAGGATTGTTTCATTTGAAAATTTGAGTTTTTAATAAATTTTATTTTCTCTTAATTTTTTAAAATTTATAACATTATCCTCTATTTTTTTTTTTTTATTACTTTGGCCTCCAAGTTTAAAATCTCAGTTTTATCTTGTGTATGTAAGAGATCTCAAATTTACTGATTTAGTAAGGAGAATTAGCTTTGAAATATATATATATATATATATATATATATATATATAAGTTTCTATTTTTATTATTGTATCTCCTTAAGACTTTCTGGAATGAAGGACCTTTTGCTTTGTTTTCTTTTTTCTTTTTTTTTTTTCCTTCTCTTCATCATTTTTCTTTGAGGGCTGCTAGTCATGTACGTTTCCTAAGGGACTCCCAGCGTTATCCTGCGATACCAAATGTCCCATGGATGAAGCCTGACAGCATAAGATAGGCACTAAAAGAGAAACCAAGTTGGTAATAATCTGTGAAAATAATTGATAACTTTTCTTTATTATGACTTGTCATTCTACGATGACTCCTCACGATTTTTTTTTTAAAATTTTATTCCTATCAATTAACGAAATAATTGTTTCGTTTGTGATTTGACCGTTTGCGTAACGAAATACTTCAACAATGGCAGGTTCTCTAGAAGAGGAATTATTTATTCTCCACAGTTTCATAAAATATTATTTTAATATATTCTCTTGTAAAAGGTGTCATAGAATCTCGTATTCTTAAAGTAGATATAAAACACAATGAAAAAGTTACAAAAGATTTCCCCAACAAATGCAAGAATATATTCTTGTCAAATGCACATCAAACAAATCTATTTTAAAACTTTAAATTGACCATTTTTTCACTATTCATCTATGTTTTGAGTGTTTCTAAAAGGCAAAGACTCTTAAAAACACCAACAAAATTTATAAATTGAGCTATTATTTTGGTTGATTTTTACGAATTCTTTGAATAACACATCCTTGAAATTTTACCCGTTATCTATTTCTTTTTGGTACTCCAAATTTGGCTTATAAATCCCTTTTTGGCAGTTATAGTTGTAATTGATTTTTACCAACTATTTGAACATAGTCTTTCCATGCGCTAGGAGTATTACTTCAATAGCGAAAGAGTGGGGGAAAAAAAGTGAATGAATGAGGGAGGTGCATTTGGTGTTACTGGTCCTACCCAATTAAATTCCATTGTCCCCACAAATTTGTGGCTTAGGGTCCACTTGGGCTTTTGGGTTAACAGATGCTCCCAGTACCCAATACAACCACACATATCTCCGATCGCACTTCGGGCGGTTCTCCCAGTGCCCCCACGTGATTCAGGTTTCAGCCATTCCACCCCTGCTACAAACAATAAAACTTTTTGAATTATTATTTTGTTATAAAATTTAGATAGTGTTATAATAAAATTTACACATTATACACTAAGAAAATTTAAATTATTTTTTGCACAAGAATTTTTTCAAAATTCTCTCTTTCTTTTTCTCACAATTCTTTCACAAAATGATGGTGTATTTCAAACTTAGAGAATAACTCTATTTATAGAGCTCTTAATTAGTGGAATACATCATCTTCCACTAATATTAATTAGTGATATCTCCACTAAATGGTGGACACCCATAAAAATTCATAATTAGTGAAGTTTTCACTAATTCTCTAATAATTCACATAAATTCATAATTAGTGGAGCTTCCACTAATTCAACATATTTACAACACTCCCACTTGGATGTCCATCCATTACATAAAGAATATGTCTCGTTAAAATCTTACTAGATAAAAACCTAGTGAGAAAAAAAATTCAGTGAAGGAAATAGAGTACACAATTCTATATGTTTGTTTATTATTCCCCCTGATGAGATGATTTTTTTAAATCTTTGAACCGACGCATACCAATTTTATATCTCAACTTCTCAAATGTTACAATTGGTAAAGTCTTCGTGAAAATATCTACGAAGTTGTCACATGACCGAATTTGTAGCACATCAATTTCACCTTTCTTTTGGAATTCATGAGTAAAGAAGAATTTTGGTGAAATATATTTTTTCCAATCTCCTTTAATATATTCTCATCATAATTGAGCTATACAAGTTGCATTGTTTTCATAAAGAGGAGTTGGAATATTTCTGATAGATGATAATCCACAACTTTCTCGGATATAATGAATCATTTATCTTAATCATACACATTCTCAACTTGCTTCATGAATGGCTATAATTTTAGCATGATTTGAAGAAGTAGCTGCTATATATTGTTTTGTAGAACGTTATGATATAGTAGTATTTCCACATGTAAAGAGATAGCTCGTTTGAGAACGTGTTTTATGTGGATCAGATAAATAACCAACATCTACATAACTTATCAATATTGGGTTGGTTTTATTTGAATAAAATAATCCAAGATCTATTGTACCTTGGAGATATCGAATGACTTGTTTAATTTCATTCCAATATCGTCGTGTTGGTGAAGAACTAAATCTTGCTAATAAATTGACAGCAAAGGTAATATCAGGTCGTGTATTATTAGTAAGATACATCAATACACCAATTGCACTGAGATATGGTACTTTAGGACTAAGGAGTTCTTCATCATTTTCTTGAAGTCGGAAAGGATCTTTATTCACATATAATGACCGGATGATCATTGGAATACTCAATGGATGTGTCTATGTAAAATCTTTTTAAAACTTTGTTATATATGTTGATTGATGAATAAATGTTTCACTTTCCAGATGTTTAATTTGTAAACCAAGGCAAAATTTAGTTTTTCCAAAATCCTTGATTTTGAATTCTCTTTTTAAATAATCAATTGTTTCTTGGAGCTCTTCAGGAGTTCTAATAAGATTAATATCATCAACATATATAGCTAATATCACAAATTTAGAACCAAATTTCTTAATAAAAACACATGGATATACCTGATCATTTTTAAATCCCGCTTTCAATAAATATTCATTAAGACGATTAAACCACATTCGCCTAAATTACTTCAGGTCATATAATGATTTCTGTAATTTGATGGAGTAATTTTCACGAGGATAATGTTTATATACTTCAGGCATGCTAAATCCTTCGGGAATTTTCATGTAAATATCATTTTCTAAATTTCTATACAAGTAAACAGTGACAATATCTAATAGGTGCATATCTATTTTTTCATATACTACCAAACTGATAAGATATCGGAGTGTAATAATATCAACAACAGGAGAATAAGTTTCATTATAATTAATACCTGGTCTTTGAAAAAAAATCTTGAACTACTAACCGTGCTTTATATCGTACGATTTCATTATTTTC
The DNA here is from genome assembly GCA_026120185.1 of Voacanga thouarsii. NCBI lineage: Eukaryota > Viridiplantae > Streptophyta > Magnoliopsida > Gentianales > Apocynaceae > Voacanga > Voacanga thouarsii. Next base: position 3,787,945 of record JANUWF010001102.1, on the reverse strand, counting down.
ATTGCGCTTTCGCACAAATATCCATTTGTACCCAACAGGTTTTACATATTTCGGTGTTCGGACTGCAGGTCTGAAGACTTCACATTTTGTCAGTGCATTTAACTTCAATTGAATCACATCTTTCCATTGTAGCCAATCTTTTCTATGCCGACATTTATCAACTGATATTGGTTCAAAATCATCACTATCCTGTATAACATCAAGAGATATATTGTATGCAAACATATTATCAATAATTGTTTCTATCCGATTCTAACTTATACCAGAAGTGGTATAATTGATAGAAATTTCAGTGTTACTTTCATCAACCTCTGGTTCTTTGTCATCAGTTTTCTCTTAGTCTTTATCATTCTTTTCTTCAATATGATCTTCTAGATCATTTAATCATTTTTTCTTTCGAGAATTTTTATCCTTAGAACCAAGAAGTCGGCCACGCTTCTGGCGTGCTTTTGACTCAGTAGCTATAGGTATAATCTTTTGTTCCGCTAAAATTTCAATTCGAATAGGAGCATTTATAGCTGGAATATGCGATTTTGTAACTCTTCTAGAGTCAACAAAAGTGTTTGACATTTGATTTGCAATACTTTGCAAATGAATTATCTTTTGAACTTCAAGTTCACATGCGCTTGTGCGCGGATCAAGATAATTTAATGATGTTGTCCAAGTAAGATCTTTCTTATACTGTTTATGTTTTCCCCCTAATTTAGGGAATAATGATTCATCAAAATGACAATCAACAAATCTTGCTGTAAATACATTTCTTATCAGGGGTTCAACATACTTGATAATAGAGGGAGAATCATATCCAACGTATATCTCATTTCTTCTTTAAGGACCCATCTTTGTACGTTGGTTTGGTGCAATTGGAACATATACAACACACTCAAAAATTTTTAAATGAGCAATATTTGGTTCTGAACCAAAAGCCAATTGCAAAGAAGAGAATTTATGATAACTAGTTGGCCTTATACGTACAAGTGCTGCAACAAGTAAAATAACATATCCTCAGGCAGATGTTGGGAGATTTGTTTTCATTAATAATGGTCTAGTAATTAATTGTTAATAAAAGATTCAGCAAGACCATTTTGTGTATGAACATGAGCTACAGATGTTCAACATTAATCTCAATTGACATGCAATATGCATCAAAAGTATGTGATGAAAATTCACCAACATTATCCAAACGGATATTTTTAATGTGATGGTTAGAAAATTGTGCTCGTAATTTAATTATTTGAGCAAGTAATCTCGCAAACACAGGTTGCGAGTAGATAATAAACACACGTGTGACCATCGGAATGATGCACAATTAAGACCATAAAATATTTGAAAGGTCCACATGGTAGATCAATAGGTCCACAAATGTCTCCGTGAATCCGTTCAAGAAATGTAAGACTTTCAACTCCTACTTTTACTGGTGATGGTCTAACAATTAATTTTCTTAGGGAACATGCAGCACATGAGATGCATGACATGTCAATATCTTTTTATTTTTTAATGGATGACCATGCGTATTCTCAATTATTCTTCTCATCATAATAGATTTCGGATGATCCAACCGGTCATGCCAAATGCTAAAAGTAGTAGGATCAGTAAACTTCTAATTTACGAGATGATGAATTTCAATTGTACGTATTTTTGCAAAATATAGGTCAGTAGAAAAAAACGGCAGTTTTTCTAATACAAATTTTTTACCTAAATTAATTTGAGTAATATAAAGATGTTCAATACAATTTTCCTCATTTGTTTCAACATGATACCCATTTCTGTGAATATCTTTAAAACTCAATAAATTTCTTCTGAATTTTGAGAAAAATAGTGCCTTATCAATAGTAATTATTGTTCCTTTAGGCAACAATGTACTAACTGTTCCGGAGCCTTCAATCACATTTGTATTATCGTTTATTGTATAAATATTTATTTCTCCAGTTTTGAGATAAGAAAAATATTTCTCATTTTTTAGGATGGTGTGTGTAGTTCCACTATCAATAATACATACATCATCATTAACAACAGCTATCTAAACAAATATATATATATATATATATATGCAAACGTAAATATTATTAGAATATAATGAAAAGTCAAGCATATCAGGGTGAGGTATTAATTTTTCTGGACACTGTCATCACCAATTAAATGGTCTATCCTACTGTCTGGGTGTTAAAAAAAATCCGATACATCCATATGAGTAATATTGATATTAAGATCTTCAGGATCAATATCATTATCCTCAACATCATTCACTGGATATTGAGAAAAATTTGCTTCAACATTTTTATTATTCTTTTTCAGTGAAGTTTGATATAACTCCACTAAATGCTTGGCCATACGACAGTTACGTGACCAATGACCTTTCATGCCACATCTATAACATGTATCCTCATAATTTTCTTCTATTTCTTTTTCTTTTCCTTTATGATCTTTTCAATTCCACTTCAGGTAGTCAGTATTTCTCACAACTTGATTATGACTATGATAAGGAAAATATCGAGCGTGTCTACGACCATAACCACGGCCACGGCTACGACCACTATTATAACGATGGTTTTTGTTGGAGCCAACAGCATTCACTTCTGGGAGTGCTATTGAGCCAGTTGGTCTGGCTTCATGATTTCTCAATAATAACTCATTATTTTTCTCTACAATGAGGAGGGCAGTAATTAAATCTGTAAATTTTGTATACCCTTTTTCGCAATATTGTTGTTGCAGAACAATATTCGAGGCATAAAAAGTGGAGAATGTTTTCTCCAGCATATCTTCATCAGTAACTTTTTCTCCACATAATTTTAACTGAGAAGTAATTTTATACATTGCGAAGCTATATTCATTCACGGTTTTAAAATCTTGCAACCTCAGGTGCAACCATTCATATCGTGCAGTGGGTAGTACGACCATCTTCAGGTGGTCAAATCTTTCTTTTAAATTTACCCACAGGACATATGGATCTTTTTCGGTAAGATATTCTATTTTCAAATTTTTGTCAATATGATGACGGATAAAAATCAAAGCTTTGGCCTTTTGTTGTGCAAATGCACTATTGTTTTCTTAAATAGTTTCACTAAGGCCTTCAATATTTAGATGTATTTCTGCATCGAGAACCCATGACATATAATTTTTTCCAACAATATCAAGGGTTACAAATTCAAGTTTAGCCAGATTACCCATAGGGATAAATAAATGCGTACCTATCTTTTGGCTTGTGTAACGGTTGAGATTCGTGCTTTAGTCTTCTGGTTTTTGTAACAATAGAGACTCGTGCTGATAACGTGTTATAAAATTTGGGTAGTGTTAGAATAAAATCTACATACTACACACTAAGAAAACTCTAACTATTTTTTACACAAGAATTTCTTCAAACTTCTCTCTTTCTTTTTCTCACAATTCTTTCACAAAATGATGATGTATTTCAAACTTAGAGAATAGCTCTATTTATAGAGCTTTTAATTAGTTAAATACATTATTTTCCACTAATCTTAATTAGTGGTGTCTCTACTAAATGGTGGACATCCATAAAAATCCATAATTAGTGGAGCTTCTACTAATTCCCTAATAATTTATATAAATCCATAATTAGTAGAGCTTCCACTACTTCAACATATTTACAACATACTTTTTATTTTAAAATGATCATCGTATAAAACTTCTTATATAAAAATTTTAAAAAATTATTAATAAGTCTTATACCGTAAGAGAATTAAATTAGCCTTTTTAGACATTAGAAAATCTATTAATATAATAGTTTGATAAAATATTATAATAAATAAGATATGGATATAATTTTTCTTTTTTTTTTGTGGTTATGATACGATTTTTTATTGCTTTTCTTTAGATAAAATTTAGGAATTCAATAAAATATTTGGAGAATTGTTTTGCTATGAATGGAAGAGATAGCATTGCTATCTTGAGCGGTCAAATCTGCCAATTGAAAAGGAGTATTAAGTGTAAGAAAAATATTGAATTGTTACATTGTGTTATATCGATGATGTGGTTCAGCCGTTGGACTGAAAAATTTCTCTAATTGAAGAAAAGAAATTTTTTGGGATCGAATAATGTGGGGTTGATGGAAGCTATAAATCAGTTTTGATTAATTTAATTCTGCTTTTCCTTGAAAATATAAAAAAATGATTTGATTATCATTTTGAATATTAGTACATAATTATTTAATGTTTGGAGTTCGTGTTAAGCAATAGATTGACATGTTTATGTCCTGTTCCTCAAAAACAATGCAAGTTTACTCTATGGGGTCGATATTTTTGTGGAAGAAACAGCTAAGAATGGACCATCCCCACCGCCATTTCGTAGTTGCTTGAATAGATTTTATGATGCTTTGAGTACACTAAATTTTTATAAATTTATCGCGTCGAAGTTTATATTTTATGTACAATTTTAATCAAACCACTGAAAATGTAGAATTTTTAATTTTATAAGAAATAAAAAGAAAATAAGCATTCATGAAATTTTACAAACAAAAGCTCTAGGCAACTTGTTTAGTGATCATATTGTGGTTGGACAGATGGACTCCCTAAAACTTCTTCTTCTACTTCTAAGAATGAAACTAGCATGCCCCGAAAGGAATAGCCGAACTGGTCGAGTAGTAAGTGCGGTAATTGGAAGGTCATGGGTTCGAATTTCATGGGATACCTATTGGCCTCTTCGGTTGATCCGGTCAGTCGAGACTTACCTAAACTTATTTACATCTTCGTGGTTCTTTGTAGACTAGGGTCAAAAGGCGAGTTTCACCTAGTGTGCATCCAAAAGGATAGTAGTTGAATGCTTCTTCCCGACCTACAGCAGAATGAAACCAACATGTATTCATCAATTCATCAGTATAGTTGTCAACATCAACTTTTATCAAATTCACATATATTTTCAAAATTGTATATGCACGCTTAGCTTTTTGAGTTTTCTACTTTCTAAAGTGTATGGCTTGTAGCTGCATTTTGAGTTCAAATTCAAGTCTTAATAGGCAAATTGGGGAGAAATTGGACAAATAATTCTTGAAATAAATCGTATCAAGTGTGGAATTTGCTATTCGAATATCATTAGTGATTTGATATGGTTGAAAGAAATAATCTAAATAGACATAAATTAATATATGTCTTATTGCAAAAATAATAAAAATATATCTTTAACAATAATTATTCAAGTAATAACGAAATACATCAACCTCCATAAAGTTCTTCAAACAGTACTTCAATCAACTCGAGTTAAACCTACAATAAATTGTCCCTTTAGATATGCTAGCCTATACTCACTAGAATTCTTACACAAATGTTAGAAAGTTATAGACATATATATACATACGCTAGAAAATCAAAAGCATCGTACGCGTAGAGATTTCTTTCCATAAAAAAAACTCCCCATAAGGCATCATCACCAATAAGTTACCTAATATGAAAAGATCATATCTTCTAATTGATTAGTCAAATTAATTATGCTAATATGAAAAAATCTTAAAGATTTGTCACCTAATCATAAAGATTTGGGAGATACCAAGATACCCAAATAATTTAGGTTAATAATATGGGGCTACATATAAGATTCCACAAGAGATCTTTTCTTACATTTTCTCACTTGGCCATACGTTATTTTAGGTAACACTTAACGGAATGATATGGTCATAAACTTTATATAAGTCACTCAAATAATATTTTGATTATGCAAAAGTTACTTAATTAGAATGTATAAATACAAGAATCATGATAGCTATGTTTAAAAAAAAAAAACACTCTCTTCTATGTATTACAATGTGTAATACTCTCCAATTAAGCATGTAAAACTTCATGAATGAACTTAATACAAGTCATTTCGAGTTCAACTTTATGGATCACAACTTTATACATGAAACATATGTGTACAGTCATGTAAATAAAATTATTGAAGTGTCCAAACTTAAATTATTATCATAATAATATTCTTTATATATAAATGAGTTTCATATGAGTTGAAAAATGGAAAAACAAATTAGCCGGCAATTCAAAATTCCAACACAATATCCATATATTCAATAGTCACAAGCTTTTAACTAACAAAGAAACCTTATGTCGATTTACTTATTCGACTTCAAAAACAATTGTTTTTATGGAAAAACTATGCAGCCAAATCACATAACATTAATTTGGCTAAAAGTAAAATTGACAAAATTTAAGCTAAATATAATTAAAATGCCCATGAAACTTTCAAAGCATCCTTGGATTAACATTTATTTCAATACACTAGTAAGTACATAATAAGCTTTTAGCAAATATATAATAAGCTTGTATGTGACAAAAATAGATAGTGCAAAAAATAGATAGTGTTTCATATGAGAACAATTTCATAACTTAGGTATCAAGAGAAGATTAGATATACTTTACAATTTATCTCTATAAATCTCTATACAAGTAATACAAGATATTACAAGCAAGACAAATCCTTTGAAATTCTAAAGATATATAAAACCACATAATTATCTCATACATTTTTCCATAAACTTCGCAAGTAGAATAACTTACATATGAACTCCCACTGACCTTAAGGTATATACATGATTAATGATGTACTTCAAGATAAAATGAAGAAACAAAATTGTAAAACCTTAAGTATTATGTCATTAATGGAAGTAAGGTAACTTTAGTCATATGTAAATTTTCAATACCTTGCAAAGAAAAACTAATCATAGATGTGACAATCTTTGGGCATAAAATATGTGTACTTCTTTCTTAAAATCCACATTGAAAATCATATTTTCAATATACACCAAAATATAAATTTAAAACAAATGAGCTATTAATGTCAAGAATACTCCCAATAAATCTTTCTTTAAATTGAAAGACAATTTTAAACACAATAGATGTCCTTTTTTTTTAATGAAACCTTGGTAATAAGTCTAACTTAATTACACAATAATACTAGATAAACCACATTGGCCTAGAAGACCTATTAGCACGTAGGAATTGAGGTTTATTCTAGTGATTGAATAAGATTTAGACTTCACCTTAACCAGGGATTTATTTATATCTTTATAGCATCAAGCCAATTAAAATATGGAGTTTTATTTATTCATGACATATATATATAATATAATCAAATCATCTGTTTACTAATATCAATGTTACAATATGAAAAGTATACAATCATTAAAAATAGGGTAAACTATTCTGATGACCTTTCAACTATTGCGAAATACAACTTTTTTCCTCCAATTAAAAAAAGGGAAAAATAGTACATAGAACTTTCTAATCGTCCAAATTTTACCTTTCCATCAGTTGACCAACCTAGTCAATTGATATTTCCGTCAAATTTTAATGGCATTTTGATAATTTCACATTTTTAATTAAAATATGCAATTATCTTATTTTTAATTCATTTTAAAATAATTTTTTATTTTTCTTTCTTTTCTTCATCTCATTCCGCTGCAATTCCACCGTCACCACTACAACTTCAAAGTTCAAACCCATGAAGCAAATTTAGATTTGGCCTTCAATCGAACCCCATTAAATTTGGATTTTACCTTCAAAGTTCAAACCCATGAAGTAAAGTTCATCTAATCCCACTAAATATGGATTTTGCCTGAGAGCAAAAGCCTCTATATTGGGAATTGCTTTCACTGTTCAAGTGGAAGATGGAAGGATTTCACTTGGACGTGCATCCTAAGAGATTTTTGGCCAATTGAGACAAAAATTAGCTCGAGATGTCCAATGCTACTACAAAACACATCATCATAGCATGAATATCTTTGGTGAGTGATAGTTAAGAACTGAAACACTAACAAAATGTAAAGAATAATCAACAAAAAATGAGCATATGTGGAGGGCAAGAAATGAAAATATATAACTTTATGTTAGAAAGAAAAGTGTTTCAATAAATAAAACCCATAAAAAACTACCTGCAATTTCTGAAAGAACAATTGCAAAGAAAATTCGCAATATTGTTCATTAAATGAGGCTAAACAAAGCCAAGAAATACAAGAAAAGATAGACCATCAAAGAAAAAGTGAAATGAACCCAAAAAGCCCAACAAAACCCACATGTAAACCACTGCCAATCATGTGATTAACGACATTGTTGCCTCCTCCACTGACACCAACCACCTTATCTTAGCAGAATCCATTGGCGTAAAGGAACTACAAACACTAAATCGCTGAAATTTGGATAGACTTCTCTGGTGAGTTCCTGGAGAAATGTATATTTTGGCAGCAAACGAAGACAAAGTTTTCTGGTCCAATCCAATGGAAGTTAAAGAAGGCAAAGCTAACTTAGTTGGCAATCCCATAATGATATCACACTTATCTTCCCATGTAGAGGCTTTTGCTCTCAGGTAAAATCCAGATTTAGTGGGATTAGATAAACTTTGCTTCATGGGTTTAAACTCTGAAGGTAAAATCTAGATTTAGTAGGATTCGATTGAAGGCCAAATCTAGATTTGCTTCATGGGTTTGAACTTTAAAGTTGCAGCGGCGACTATAGAATTGCAGCAGAAGAAAAGGAAGAAAAGAAAGAAAAATAAAAATAAAAATAAAAATTATTTTAAAATGAATTAAAAATAAGATAATTACATATTTTAATTAAAATATAAAATTACCAAAATGCCATTAAAATTTAATGAAAATATTAGTTGCTCAACTGACGGAAGAATAAAATCTGGATGATTAGAAAGTTCGAGGAATTGTTTTACGCTTTTTTTTTAATTGGAGGGCAAAAGTTGAATTTTGCAATAGTTGAAGAGTCACCAAAATAGTTTGCCCTTAGAAATAGTTAAATTCTAATATTGTAAAGAATATTTAACTCCCACTGTTTTAAAAAATATATATTAATTAATTAGAGAAACAAAGTAAGTATTGTTAATGTGATTTCTCAAGTAATAATAGCTTCAAATTTTGATTGCTCTTAACTTAGAGTAAGGCATATTCTTAGGAGCAATCAAATTTTCAATCTGTAAAAGTACTAAAATTCACATAATCATAAACTTTCAATGCTTAAGACAAATCACTTCCACTTTCCTTATATTCCTTACCAAATCATATTTTAGTTTCTAGAATCATGGAGTATAAGGACAACTAATCTAAATTCTTTGGAAGTAATAATATAGTCTGTATAAACAATTACTTGTTACTCTTTTCCAATTTCACTGAGTAAGGTTTTAAATCCCCACCTCAATTGGAAATTTTTCATGTGTATTTATCAAATGTGATTTCAATACATTAATATTGTCAAAGACAACTTCAAATAAAATATCATTTAATACACAAATAGTTGTTTTAAAACTTTTTCACAAGTAAAGGTACTAGTATTGTTCTTAAATACAATTCCCTTTTCAATATCATCAATTTTCTTGGGGATTTGACCAAATTGGATCAAAATCCATTTTCACCACCAAAAGCGGCGCGATCTGAAAGGGAAAGGCGTTAAAGGGGTACCTCGTGTCTGTGAAACGCAAGGTACTCTTGTACATCAAATTTCGCAGACGCGAGATTCCACTCCACCATCCAACTGGAAAAAAAGGAATGTCTCGAGTCTCACACAAATGCGAGGTTCTGTCTTCCTCGCGTTAGATGCGAAGTGTTCACCTCCTTCCTCTTCTCAGAGGAATCTCTGTTAACCGGCTCCTTCCTCTTTTCAGAGATTCCTCGCAGGAAAACTTCTGTCTCTTCTTCCTCTTTTGTAGATGAACATTACGTCGCACAATGGGTGTCACAAGAGAGAAGAAATCGGCAGTTTAAAGTCTGTGGAGCCATTTTTCTTCACAGTGCTGCCTTCTTCCCAGATTTTTTTCTCCCATAGAAATCTCTTTTACTTCCCCATCCTATAGATTTTTTCTTATTTGCTAATTCCCCCTCCCCTTGTCGAAGAATAGCTTTTGTCGCCACTACTGTCGGAGAAATACACTACGCCGGAATTCCTACTGACACGAGCTTAATCTGTGAGACACAAGGCATTCGTTTTTTGCAAGTTGGATGGCAGAGCGGAATCTCGCGTCTACGAAATGCGAGGTACAAGAGTACCTCACGTTTGCGAGACGTAAGGTACCCCTTCTACGCCTTTCCCTTTCAGATCGTCTCGCTTTTGGTGGTGAAAATGGGTTTTGACCCAATTTGGTCAAATCGTCCAATTTTCTTTTATGGTAGACTTGGTATTTCAAAATACCTTATTTTATGGGACCTTGACGTAGTAGATGACATACTAAGTCATTAAATATCCTTTCAAATCTTAATTTCTTCTCTTTTCGCCCACGTACTTAAAGAAAAAATTAAAATACCAAATACTTTAATTTTATCAAACAAAGATAAAAGAAGACTTTACTATGAATAGTTTTCAATGAATGAGATAATATATCTCTTACTATTTAATAAATGAAAGGGTCTAAAATACTTATGATTTCAATTGAGTTAGAACTCTTTTGACATTCTCAAAAACTCTTGATGGATTTACTTTACATCATGCAATCCAAATAATTACTAAAATTAAAAAAAAATCAAAACTTTAATGATTTCTTCCTTTATTTTTAGTAATACTTATGGAGATATTTCTCTCCTATAAGTGGCAAAAGTAAATGATTTTTTAATAATAACGTAATACTTTATGCTAATTACTTTACTATGTAGGATTTGAATATGTATAACTCAATTATTTGATCATTATTTTCAAAAGGATTAATTCCGTATTTAGTCTCCAAACTTTATTTTTTTGACATAGTTGGTCCCCAAAATTTATTTTTAACTTTTTAGATCCTTGAACTTTTTTTGGGCATAGTTGGTCTCTAAATTTTATTTTTAACTTTTTAGGTCCATTAACATTTTTACTTCGACACACTTAGTCCTTTGAAAATATTATTATTTACCCACTCTAAATGGATTCAAATTAATTCTAACGCAGTTTGTTCAGTCCGAATAATGATATATTGATAATAAAAGAGTTTTCTTTTTTTTAAATACATGAAATTATAAAGATATTATTACTTTTAAAAATAACTATAAAACTATTACAAAGTCATTTTCTATCTCTACAAATTTTAATAAAATTTAAGACTACAATATTAAACTAAACAATCACATTTATTTTATTAGTTATTGATTATCAAAATGTATACTTATTAAATATTTTTTTAGTATAATAATTCTATATTTTTTTTTTTCACATTACTGTAGAATTTCATTATAAAACTAACCAAAATATAAAACTATCATTATTGTAATACTAAAAAGTCAATTTTTTATATGACATTTTTTCTTTTTCATTTTTATTGTAATAGATAATTATATAAAATTACATTTTAATTATGTATATTTATATTATTATATATGAGTTAAAATTTTCTATTTTTTTGAATTATTTTCAACCAGTGCGAACTCACATTTTATATTGAAGCTAAGTTCGAGCTTAACATTTGTGAGTTTGGTTGGGCTAAACTCAAGCCAAATTTTTTATTTTTGAAGTCGGGTCTAACTTGAACTTGACCAAATTGATTCACAAATCCCAAATTGACCGTTCTACTTGTCATGTATTTATTGAATTTTTTCTTTAATATAAAGATATGCACGTGTCAATGAATTTCAAATTCTCTATAAAATTAATAGTCAAGAAAATTTATATTTACTTGTAAAATAACTAATAAAAATTCAGCAAAAGGACCAAGTGTGTCTAAATAAAAATGTTAAAGGACCTGAAAAGTTAAAAATAAAATTTAGGAACTAACTATGTCAAAAAAAAAAAAAAAAAGATTCAATGATCTAAAAAGTTAAAAATAAAGTTTAGGAGACCAATAATGTTAAAAAAATAAAGTTTAGGAACTAAATGTGGAATTAAGCCTTTTCAAAATTCAAATTGGAGAATTAAAATTTTACTTTGAAATAGAATTTTGAAAAATAATGACACAAAGAATATATTTTGAAAAATCACTTAAAAATAATCTTTTCGAAATTGAGCTTATAACTCCCACTTTTTCATATGTACAAAAAATCTAGATATGTTTTAAAATTTTGATAGTGTTAAAATAAAATCTATACACAATAAATCTCTGACTATTATTTGCACGATAATTTCTTCAAACTTCCCTCTTTCTTTTCTTTTACAATTTTTTTCAACAATTCTCTCACAATTGGTATATTTTTCAAGCTTGGGATAGAGCTCTTCTTAGTGGTGCCTCCACTAACTCCACTAATATGTATTAGTGGTGTTAATGGTGGATATCCATATACATTTGTCCACTAATAGAATTAGTGGATTCTCCACTAATGTACAAAAAATGTAATATCAGGTCGTGTATTATTAGTAAGATATATCAAGGTACCAATTGCACTAAGTATGGTACTTCAAGACTAAGGAGTTCTTCATCATCTTCTTGAGGTCGGAAATGATCTTTATTCACATCTAATGACCGGACGATCATTGAAATATTTAATGAATGTGCTTTGTCCATGTAAAATATTTTTAGAACTTTTGTTGTATATGTTGATTGATGAATAAATATTCCACTTTCCAGATATTCAATTAGTTTTACAAAAATCATTGATTTCGAATTCTCTTTTTAAATAATCAATTATTTCTTGAAGCTCTTCTGAAGTTTCAATAAGATTAATATTATCAATATATAGAGCTAATATCACAAATTTAGAGCCAAATTTTTTAATAAAAACACATGGACATACCTGATCATTTTTAAATCCTACTTTTAATAAATATTCACTAAGATGATTGAACCACATGTGCGCAGATTGCTTCAAGCCATATAATAATTTCTGCAACTTGATGGAATAATTTTCACGAGGATAATGTTTGTATGTTTTGGGCATGCGAAATCCTTCGGGAATTTTCATGTCAATATCATGTTCTAAATTTTCATACAAGTAAGTAGTAACAACATCTAATAGGTGCATATTTATCTTTTCATGTACTGCCAAACTGATAAGATATCGGAGTGTAATAGCATCAACAACAAGAAAATAAGTTTCATTATAATCAATACCTGATTTTTGTGAAAAATCTTGAGCTAATAATTGTGCTTTATGTCGTACGATTTCATTATTTTCATTGCGTTTTAGCACAAATATCCATTTATAGCCAACAGGTTTTACACCTTTCGGTGTTTAGATAGCAGGCCCGAAAACTTCACGTTTTGTAAGTGCATTTAATTCTGATTGAATCATATATTTCCATTGTAGCCAATCTTTTCTATGCTGACATTCATCAACTTATATTGGTTTAGGATCATCATTATCATGTGTAACATCATTATCAATAACTGTTTTTATCCGATCCCAACTTCTACCATAAGTAGTATAATTTATAGAAATTTCAGTGTTACTTTCATCAATTTCTTGTTCTTTGTCATCAGTTCTCTCTTGGTCTTTATCATTCTTTTCTTCAATATGATCATTTGAATCATTTAATCTTCTTTTCTTTCGAGGAGTTTTATCTTTAGAACCAAGAGGTCACGTTTCTGGCATGCTTTTGACTAAGCAGCTATAAGGATAATTTTTTGTTCTACTGGGACTTTTGAATAGGAGCATTTATAGCTGGAATATGCGATTTTGTTACTGTTCTGGAGTCAACAAAAGCGTCTAGCATTTGATTTGCAATGCTTTGTAAATGAATTATCTTTTAAATTTTAAGTTCACACACGCTTATGCGTTGATTAAGATAATTTAATGATGTTGTTCAAGCAAGATCTTTCTTATACTATTTATGTTCTCTCCCTAATTTAGAGAATAATGATTCATCAAAATGACAATCAGCAAATCTTGCTGTGAATACATCTTTTATTTGGGGTTCAACATACCTGATAATAGATGAAGAATCATATTCAATGTATATCCCATTTCTTCTTTAATGACCCATCTTTGTACGTTGGTTTGTTACAATTGGAATATATACAACACACCCAAAAATTCTTAAATGAGCAATATTTGATTCCGAACCAAAAGCTAATTGCAAAGGAAATAATTTATGATAACTAGTTGGCCTTATACGTACAAATGCTGCTGCATGTAAAATAGCACATCCCCAGGTAGATGTTGGGAGATTTGTTTTCATTAATAATGATCTAACAATTAATTGTAATCTTTTACTCCCTCCATCCCATAATATAAGTCATTGGGTACTACTTTTGCAGTCCCAAATTATAAGTCGTTGGAGACTTTTTAAGAAGGTTTTAAAGCTATTTTTACATTTTTATCCTTATTTATTGTTCTATTTCCCTCTCTTTCTCTCTCTTCTCTTCTCTTATTTCCAAGACATTTAAATAGGGATATTTTAGGAAGAAAAAATATAAAGCCACTTTGTTTTTATGAATCTTAATATGTGTAAAATTAAGTCAAATAACTTATATTATGTGACGGAGTGAGTAATAAAAGATTCAGCAAGACCATTTTGTATATGAATATGAGTTACAAGATGTTCAACATTAATTCCAATTAATATGTAATATGCATCAAAAGCATATGATAAAATTCACTAATATTATCCAAACGGGTATTTTTAATTTGATGGTAAGGAAATTGTGCTCGTAATTTAATTATTTGAGCAAATAATCTTACAAGCGCCAGATTGCAAGTAGATAATAAACACATATGTGACCATCAGAATGATACATTAATTAAGACCCTAAAATATCTGAACGGTCTACATGGTGGATGAATAGGTCCACAAATGTCTCTGTGAATCCATTCAAGAAATGTAAAACTTTCAACTCCTACTTTTACTAGTGATGGTCTAATAATTAATTTTCCTAGGGAACATGCAGCATATAAGAATTTTTCTAATGTCAATATCTTTTTTATTTTTTAATAGATGACCATGTGTATTCTTAATTATTCTTCTCATCATGGTAGATCCCAGATAACCCAATCGGTCATGCCAAATGCTAAAAGTAGTAGGATCAGTAAACTTCTAATTTACTAAATGATGAATTTCAATTGTACATATTTTTGTAAAATATAGGCCACTAGAAAAAAACAGTGATTTTTCTAATACAGATTTCTTACCCAAATTAATTTGAGTAATATAAAAATGTTCAATACCATTTTCCTCATTTGCTTTAACATGATACCCATTTCTGTGGATATCTTTAAAACTTAATACATTTTTTCTAAATTTTGAGAAAAATAGTACCTTATCAATATTAATTGTTGTTCCTTCAGGCAACAATATGCTAGCTCTTCTGGAGTCTTTAATCAAATTTGTACTACCGTTTATAGTATAAATATTTATTTCTTCCATTTTGAGATAAAAAAAATATTTCTCATTTTTTAGTTTAGTGTGTGTAGTTCCACTATCAATAATACATATATCATCATTAAAAATAGTCATCAAAACAAAAAATATGTATATGCAAACGTAAATATTATTAGAATATAATGAAAATTTATAAAAATATTAGGATGAGGCATTAATTCTTCTAGATACTGTCATCACCAATTAAATGGTCTATCCTATTGTCTGGGTGTTCAAAAAAATCAGATACATCCATATGAGTAATATTGATATTAAGATCTTCTAGATCAATATCATCGTCGTCAGCATCATTAACTGGATATTGAGAAAAATTTGCTTCAATATTTTTATTTTTCTTTTTCAGTAAAGTTTGATATAATTTCACTAAATGCTTAGTCGTACGACAGTTACGTAACCAATGACCTTTCATGCCACATATATAATACTTATCCTCATAATTTTCTTGCATTTCTTTATCTTTTCCTTTATTATCTTTTCTTTCTCACTTCAGGTGGCCAATATTTCTCACAGCTTGATTATTATTGTGATAAGAGAAATATCGAGCGTATCCACGACCATAACCACGACCACAGCTATGGCCACAGCCACGACTACGACTACAACTATGGCTTCTACTGAAGCCAACAACATTCACTTCTGGGAGTACTGTTGAGCTAGTTGGTCTAACTTCATAATTTTTCAATAATAACTCATTATTTTTCTTTGCAATGATAAGGACAGTAATTAAATCAGTAAATTTTGTATATCATTTTCTCGATATTGTTGTTGCAGGACAATATTCGAGGCATGAAAGGTGGAGAATGTCTTCTCCAGCATATCTTCATCAGTAACTTTTTCTCCACATAATTTTAACTAAGATGTAATTTTATACATGATGGAGTTATATTCATTCACGATTTTAAGATCTTGCAACCTCATGTGCAACCATTCATACCGTGCAGTTGATAGTATGACCATCTTCAAATGGTCAAATCTTTCTTTTAAATTTACCCACAGGATATATGAATCTTTTTTGGTAAGATATTCCATTTTCAAATTTTCGTCGAGATAACGACAAGTAAAAATCAAAACTTTGACCTTTTATTGTGTTGATGCACTATTTTTTTTCTTTAATAGTCTCACCAAGACCTTTAGTATTTAGATGCATTTCTGCATCGAAAACCCATGACGTATAATTTTTTTCAGAAATATCAAAGGTTACAAATTTAAATTTAGTAAGGTTAGCTATATGGATCAATAAATGCGTACATTTAGTCTTCTGACTTTTGTAACGGCAAAAAACTTGTACTTTCGTCTTCTAGATTTAGAAACAGTAGAGACTCGTGCTGATAACATGTTATAAAATTTTGATAGTTTCAGAATAAAATATATACATAATAAATCTCTGACTATTATTTGCACAATAATTTCTTCAAACTTCTCTCTTTCTTTTCTTTTACAATTTTCTCCAATAATTCTCTCACAATTGATATATTTTTCAAATTTGGAAAGAGCTTTTATTAGTGGGGTCTCCACTAACTGCACTAATATGTATTAGTGGTGTTAATGGTGGACATCCATATACATTTGTTCACTAATAGAATTAGTGGATTCTCCACTAATGAATTCACTACATGATGGATATTTTAGTAAAGAAAAATGGCTTACATATCCAAAGATCTTGCATAAATTAGCAAAGTATTAAATTCTAAAATGAGTTAGTCATGTATTATCAAATCCTCAATTTTGCCATAAGACCATTTGGCAATGAGTCAAATATCACGGGTAAATTACCTTTCAATGTTCCAATATTGTTCATATAAAACATCACTATACTATACGGATATTTTTCTTAGTTGGAATACTTTTACCCTTTTCAAATATTTCCTTTATCATGAAGCACAAATAATGTATCATATGTCTTATGTTTTAATTTCTCTTCCTTAAAACACACATGATGATCTGTGTTATACAATTTACCATTTATCATTATGTGTGAATATAAAAGTGTATGAAATTTTTATTATATATGAGAAGAGATTTTAAAATGAAATATTAATCAATGACTCAAATTTTATAAAGTATAAGGGAACAAAAAACAAAAAACATGTCCTTTAGTTATACAAATACTCCAAATTTATTATTTCCAATATTTTCTAATACATGAGAAATATATCATAAATAATATTGAAATATGAAATAAAGATTTTTCAAACACCAATAAAGGAAAAACATAACAGCCAAGGATAAAACACATTAATACTATAAATCTTAATCCATCAAATATTAAATAAAGCAATGCCAATTCAAAGGTAAATTCTCCCTTTATGCAAGTAGACATCGCCAAGCAAAAAATAAAACTTTATAATAAGATTGATAGATTAAGATAAACCAAACAAACCATCCATACCTATAGGCATAGGATAATTTTTTAAAATCTAATTCATCATCGTATTTCAACTAATCTCATTACAATAACAATTGCCCGATAGGGTTTAGTTATTATTAATGAATTAATTGCAACATTATATATGTCATTATTCAATCACTTAATTTTATGTGACTGAAATTTTTACTATTTTGTTATATATCAATGCTTGAAATGTTACGGCTACTCCTAAACACATTATATAACAATTCATAATAATGACATTTAGGAATACTTACCTAAATAGTCAATTTGATTTAATGTTGATAAATTAATATCTACATATATATATACAACAAAAGAGGTGCACAATATTTGTTTTGATAATTAATCACTAAACTTTATATGATTAAAAATTTGTGATACAAATTATTATTTAACCAACAAATCTTATGTGATTGAATTTAATTATGATATACAAAATATTTAAGATGTTGTGGCTACTCTTAAACACATGATATATTATTTAGTGCTACTTTATAAACAGGGGCGGATGAAGGAAAACTTGTATAACATAAGGTGAATGTATTTAAGGTGAATGTAGAAAACTTGTTTGTTAGTTGGTTAATGAAAGGGGGTTGAGAAGAAATGACTAAATGAGACAAAAAAAAGTCTTAAACAAGTACTTTGGTGGATCAATAAATATTAAAAGTTTAGAATTTAGAAAATATAAAAGACGAGATAATGACAAATGAAAGTGGAATGATCTAATAGTATAACATAAATACAAATATTTTGTAACTCATAATTTAATATATTATAATTAGTAAGGATTTTTAAAAAATTGGGAGGGGTCAAGGATACAAATATTTTTTAGCCTATAATTAATATAAATTTTTAAAAAAAAATGGAAGGGGCCTTGCCTCCCCCCCCCCCCCCCTCCCCTCCCCTCCCCCTAAGTATACGTGTGAATGTCTTTATTTATAAATGTTAACTAATCCTTATGTTAACAAAAATATAACGAAATGAGACGTATTATGAACATATATTTCAAATATAAACCACTAAAATATTATGTGATTAAAATCCTTAATACATTAAAATACTTAGAATGTTGTAACTAATTCTAAATATTTAATGTAATAATATTTTGAAAAACACCTCATAAAAATATCAACTTATCTATATGTTGACAAAATGCATATAATCAACCAAAACTAATAAATATGCCACAAATTCATTTATTTCTTTATAGATGTCCTTATTTAATCACCAAAAAACTTTACATGATTAAAAATTTTATATGTCAATTATCTAGAATGTTGTGGCTAATCCTAAATTTATGACATAGTAAATAAAAAATTTCTTTTAATGACATCACAAATTTAAAAAAAATAATAATCAACTTATCCAAATGTTAATTAATATCAATTTGTCTAGGAACATTAAACTCAATTTTATGACCAAAACTTCTGGTATAAATATAATCAAAAAATATACTAATAGGTCAATAAATTATGTAAAAATAACTAATGTTCCAAGCATTAATATAAAGGTATTGCATAGTACCTTGATACAATCAACTAATCTAAATGTTGACTAAAAAGAAATTATTATTTAAACATTTAAGGGCTTTAACATGAGAAAGAAAATAAAAATGTACATGATGTAAGACCATAAAAGTGTAGTGAAAAATCTCAATACCTTAAATATTTAATGTTATAATGTGAGAATAAAGATTTTTTTTACTTAAATATGTAATAAAAAATCTGGTCTATACTAAATCCAGAAAATTAGCTTTATATTATAAAAATAAAGAATATGAATAAAAATTCTGGTTGAAATATTGATCTAGAAATTTTAAGGACATTATTTTGAAAACTACTTATCTGTCCATCAAATTTCTCATGTAATGAGTTTTGTTATTGATGTTTAGAAAAGAAAATATAGAAAGGACTGTTGCCAAAATGAAGCTGTTTTCATTAACTTAGAAACCATTATTACTAGGAAATTCTCATACAAATCTAATTAGTCATGTTAACGAAAAATTAATCATACTATTCTCAGTAGCACAAAAAATCAAAATCATATTGATAGGAAAATTTGGAATAAAGAAGATAGCATCACTTAAAATGATAAAAGCCAAAGCACATAACGAAATACTGGACAACATAGCTAAAGTTAACTCTGATACCATATGAACGAAATAATCTATATAGACATAAATTAATATATGTCTTACAATGGAAACAATAAAAGCAAACCTTTAGCTATAATTATTCAAGTAATAACGAAATACCTCAATTTCCATGGGGTCCTTCAAAAAATACCTCGATCAACTCAAGTTAAACCTTGTGTTAAACCTACAATAAAATTTTTTCTTTGGATCTTCTAACTCATGCCTACTAGAATTCACACACGATTGATGGAAGTCACAGATGTATATATAGTTATGATAGGAACCCAAGAGTATTGTATGCGTACAAATTTTTTTTTTTTTTCATCAAAAAAACTCCCAAGAAAGCATCATAACCAATAAATTATCTAATTTGAAAATATCATATCTTCTAATTGATTAGTCAAATCAATTATGCTAGTATGAAGAAATCTTAAAGATTTGTTACCTAATCGTAAAAACTCGGAAGATACCAAGATACCTAATTAATTTAGGTTAGTAATGTGAGTCCATATATAAGATCTCACAAAAGATCTTTTCTTACAATGGTAACTTAGCTATTTAATGAAAATTTGAAATCTTATTGAAAAGTTCAGTATCATTATTGTTAGAAAATCGAAAGAAAAATAAACGAGTACAATAAGAGGCATATAAGATATTTTGTGAAGACCATGAGAAATATTATTAATCCAAAAAGAATTATAAGGATAATTGGTATTTTTTTCTAATATCTCCTACCTTCAAAACACTCTCTTGCAAACACACTCTTGCATACCTATCTCAATATCATATTAGAACAACTCTCTTGTTTTCTCATATACAAAAAACCTTAACCAAACTCCCATATATAGGGATCTAGTAGAAATAATTTCCTCGTTCAAAACAATATAGGATACGTAAAAGAATAGTTTCCTAGTTGAAATTAGCTAACCTAATGCTATCATAATTTGACTTTCTAGTCCTACTAGGAATGCAAGACAAAATCCACCACTCTTGGCTCGTATTCTGCCTTTGCCAACTTCCAGTATGTGCAACAATATCAAAGTCGCAATTCTTTTGACTCCATTGATCTTCACAACAATCAAATTTTTTTAGGTACCCAACTACACACTTGAATTAGCACAGCTCTCATACATCCTGATTCAACATGGTCAAAATCATATGTAGCCATTTCCAAGTCCAAACTAATTAGTTGACTCATGCAAGAAGCCTCGAACTTCTCTCGCCCTTACAAGATATTCGTTCTCATTATTATCTACTCCTTGAAAGAAATTTTCATTTGAATGTTTCAGTGCATGCAACTTCAAGCCATCAAGGTTTTTCCTTGTAGATCGTATAACCCTTCATACTCTTGCTTTCATTGAAGCTTAAAAAAAACGTGAAGCATGCAAGACAGACACACATAGAAGCCAAAAATGCAGGAAAAAAAAAAACACAACGGAACAATTTTTCTTTTACCTCTACGCTTTAAATTTTTTTTTTTTTTGTGCCGAAGAGGATGGCTGAACAATAGGAATTTCTCCTCTACTCGTTGAAGCTTCTGGTTCAAAACCTGCTAGTCGTCTACTTCTTCTTACTTACATGAACGCCGAGACTTTTCAATTCTCAGAATATTCCTCTACCTAAATTCTGTTAGTGAATACAATTTAGGTGAGGAACACAGTCTCTATATCTCTCGACTCTCTGCTATCAATTAGTAGTATCAAGGAAGAAGGAAAAATGAGAGGAAAGAAAACCAGACTTCTTGAGTTTGTTTTCAGTTCACAGTCGTCGTATATCATAATATACACGGCTCTCCTGATAACATTAACTCCTCGGAATTCAGATTTTTCAAAAACATCCAGATGTTATCAATAGAAGACATTTAACTAGTTCTAAACTCTTATGTTCTGTGGAAAAAAAAAAAATCATTGGTCCAAGCCATTAGGCCATAAAATATTTTTATTATTTTTCTTAGACTCAATGGCCCATAAATAATAAAATTTAATTATTTATTTTCTGAACTTATAAAAATAACTTAATAAATAATTAATGAGCCTAAATAGACCAAGATAATTATTCAAACTTTTTATCTAATTTAGGCCCAAGTTAATTTTTTCAATTATTCAATCTAGGTTTAGGCTCTGAATAATTAATTAACCAATTAAATCAGATAATAAATTAAATTTAATTTCTCTCAACCTTTTATTTTATTTCAGTCAAATAATAAATTAGACTTCCTGAATAAAATAAAATCCTCTTTAACCAAGACCATTTCCTCAACCTAAAATTAATTAGGACTTATATAGGCTATTTCGAGGACCAAAAAGACACATTATCTTAGCTACTAAAATGACCAAAATACCCCTACAATATAAATAGCTATATTTTATATTTTAATTATTTTCTAATATCACCATAAGAAAATATTGACTCCAAAGACAATGCTGTGTTAGCAATGTCTCCGTCTTACAGGTGTAGTGACTAAAATATCCCTCTACACATCGTCGTTCATTTAGAGAGGAAGAAATGTACTAAAACTTCTCTCAAAAATATCTACCATCATTAGGCTTCTAGTCCAACGATCCATGACTTCTTGGAATATTTTCTCTTTCAAAGAGAGTTACCCTAAAACAAATATCCAAATCGTGTTCCCCAAGGCGCTGGATATTTAGAACATTCAGACAGCCCACAAGGGGCAATATAGTATAGAAGCTATCTTGTACAAGTTTATTTTAACTAACTAGTCACATATACCAACATACAAGTATATTGGTTCTACAATAGAATATCAATTATAGTACATCAAAGTATACACTACCAACTTCGTCGACCACCAATTCACACTCAAGCTATAGAGTATAAGTCCACACTGTAGCAGTAGTGATCTAGGTTTCTACCATATAGTACTTTTAGAAACTATTACTATAGATCTAGTTCTACATATTCGAAATACGCTTGTGTTATGAAATGAGAAGACTACTAATTGGCTAAAGGTAAGCCATTCTACATTTAGAATTCACAACACAATAACTTTACCATGATGAGATTCTCATTCTTATCATTCGGTTAAGAATGATAGTTTATGTGTTAAGTAACCCATGGTTCATACCTTACTGTGAAAGACCTCCATTCACACGAACCATTTACTTAAACACAATGGATTTTTTTCAGCAAAAATGTGCACAAAAAGTAATGAAAAAAATTCACAAATAATTTGTGTGAATAAAACTTTTATTAATACAAATCAAGATTATATCAGAAACCTAATCTAAGAGGGCATATATCCCAACATTCATCAGGATTGTTTTGTCATGCATGACTTTAAGAACTCCACCTTGAGCAAACTATCTACGTATATTAAAATCTAACTAGTTAAAGAAATCAGATTTCTTTGCAATTCTGGGATATAAGCCATATCACCCAAGGTATGAACCATCCTACCAAACATCGCGATTTTCACTACTCTAATACTTTAAACTTCATAAGTATAGCCATTTGTTGGAATGAATACCTAAAAGAGACAATGTTTTTCTATATTTTAAAAATTAATAAAATATTTCATTCATTAATGATTGTTTGTTTATATATATTTATATATATATATATATATATATATATATGCATATTAAGGTTTAAGCATATTAGTAAGTAATTTATGTGATTGGGTTGTACTTTTATAGTAAAGTGTAGATTATAAACTACTAACACATAAGCGAAAAATGTTCTGGTTCGATTGATGAAGTTGGACACTTCATCAATATTTAGATAATTACACTATAGTTTTTAAATGGGGAATGGTTTACCTTTAATCAGTGAATAATCCACTCAGGTCAATAGTGTAAACGTATTTGGAATATGTAGAACTAGACCACTTGATAGTAATCTTTATAAAAGTACTAAAAAAAATTATAGATTGGTCTATCATTGCTACTGCATGAAAGAATACCT
The DNA here is from genome assembly GCA_026120185.1 of Voacanga thouarsii. Taxonomy (NCBI): domain Eukaryota; kingdom Viridiplantae; phylum Streptophyta; class Magnoliopsida; order Gentianales; family Apocynaceae; genus Voacanga; species Voacanga thouarsii. Next base: position 3,764,280 of record JANUWF010001102.1, on the reverse strand, counting down.
TAAGACTTGAGTATAAGTTAGTGGCCTGGTGAAATTGGACTTGTGTACTTTGATGTATGATGGGTGAGGTCTTAATGCAAGGCCAATAACCTTGTACGTTTAGTGTATGACTCTAGTTAATTAAGATGAACTTATACAATAGAGTTTTTACACTCTACTTAGTGGAGATTAATCACCTCTTTGTGATTGTCTAGGATAATCAAAATAATTTAAGGTCTTAGGAAACGTGACTAAGTATGTATACTTTTGGGTAACTCCCTGAGTTAAATGAGTACATATTGGAAGTTGTGGATTATTGGACTAGATATCAAAGGATAGTAGATGTTATTGAGAAAAGTTTTAGTACAATTTTCCTATATTAATGATGGGTGTCACGTGGAGGGATAGGTCTTAATAGAAGGCCAATAACCTTATACGTTGGGTATATCACTCTAATTAATTAAGACAGACTTATATAATAAAGTTTCTATACTCCACTTAGTGGAGATTAATCACCTCCCTCTGATTATCTAGGATAATCTAAATAATTCAGCATCTTGAGAAATGTGACTAAGTATATATGCTTTTGGGTAACTCCCTGAGTTAAGTGAGTACATATTAGAAGTTATGAATTATTGGACTAGATATCAAAGGATAGTAGATGCCATTGAGAAAAGTTTTAGTACAATTTTCCTATATTAATGATGGGTGGCACGTGGAGTAGTATTTTTGTTATTACACCTGTAGGTCGAAAGCACTGCACTTGCAATATTATTTTGGGGGTTAATATTTCTATATGGTAATAAATAGAATATTAAAAATAATAAAATATAACTATTTGTTAGCAAATGTATTTTAGTTATTTTAATCACTAAGAATAATATGTCTTTTGGTCCCCAAAATAGCTCAAGTAACCTTAGTAAAATTATTAACTATATAAGTTTATTGGATGAAATTAATACTGAAAAAATTATGCTAGGAGTTCAATAATTATTTATTTAGATTAGAATAATTTATTGGGCTAATTTAATTTAATTTATTTATTAATTAATTATCTTGAGTAATTTTTTTGCCCAAGTGGATCAATTAATTAATAAGAAAGATATGTAATTAGCTACGGGCTAATTAGGAAAAACCCTAACCCACCAAGGATATAGGGAGACGGCTACTGTGAGCCGCCGCGTGTGGTTTAAAAAGGAAAGAAAGGAAAAGCTAAGGCAGTTGAAGAATGGAAAAGGAAGCTATTATTTTGTTTTGGAAAAGTGTATGTCACTATACGATTCATATATTTCAAGATTCATGTGCATTTGGAAGGTGTGTTTTTTGACATGGTCTTATTCACGCAGGACAAGGAAACAAAAATAAAATACAGCATGTTTTTCCTATTCTTGAGGTTATTGGTTTTCCTTGGTTATTTTTTCCTTTGGTTTTTTCAATTAGCTCACGAATTATTCTTCCAACATTAATTCTTTCATACTAGTTCTACTTTCATTGATAGATAGTCCATAGGAGGTTCAAGAATGCTCTAAATGATTAAAAGCTAGTAAACTTAGTGCGCATGTTTGATGCGACGAAATCAACATTTGGCCGAAATTCTTGCGGAACAAGTATTCGTGACAAATCAAAGCATTCTGTCAAATCTAATTCCACCAGTTATTCAATCTAAGTGATTTAAAAGTAAGTATTCCTAAACTTTGGCTCGAAAAAAATTTACTTCCGCTGCATATTTTATTTTCTCACGATCCTTCAAGTGGTATAGGAGCTATAGTTATAATCTAGGAGCATACTTAGGGTTAACAATAGGAAAGGTGATTCCTTTACTAATTAAAAATTCAATCTTTATGATCGTATAGATCCCTCGTGGTTTTTTATATGGGTAGATGTTGTATACGCCTCGCGTATGGAGGCATAAGCACCAATAATTATTGTTATTTGCTTTTTAGTAGAACTCGTGTACACCTCGTTTTGGGAGACATATATTGGTGATTGGCATTATATCTAAATTCATCTACTAGAAATTTGTAATGGTATTGGTGCCCGAACAATGGTGAAATTCCATGGAAGAAAAAGGAAGAAGATTAACAAACGGAAAATAGATGAGAAACCGCGGAGAAAAATAATACTTCAAAGGACAAATAGTGACGCCTTACAAAAGCCGATCATGGGCTTGGAAAATAAGCTAACCACGGCCAACTTACTCAAAGTTGGTCTGTGGGTTTGTTTCACAAAGCAGCAAGTTAGCCACCGACTTGAAGAAACAACAAAAACAAGGCAACCCGCCCTTGGGGGAAAAGAGGTGACCGTTTTGGTGTTTTCATGAGAGGAAGCCGGCCCATGGCCTGGGAAAGCCATGGACCGGCTATGTGCAAGTGAGAAGGAAGCTAGTCAACTGGCTTCTTAAAGGCATGGACTGACTATGTTCAAATTAGAAGAGCTGGTCTACGGTTCTTTTGTCAATGGTTGCTGGCAGTTTGGGTTTTCGGTTTGGGCATCTGAAGACTATTGTTTTTTCTCATTCCTTGTAATTTTTTTTTCTTTTTGGGTCCCATATCATACGAAGTTATTTTCTTGCAATGGTTTTTTTATCTGGGATGAATAATTTTGCACGAAAATAGTTAGTAAATGATGAACCTCCATATGATTAAATAAGATCATTTTAATTTATTATTATAATATTTAATTCAGTATTTGGTCATATAAGAATTAAAATATAGAAATTTGGAAGCATGACTATTTATTTAATTTTGTGATCAAATGCACAAATTTTTTAGAAAATAAATTTTTCTCTAAATGAAACAATTAAAGAAAAATATTTTACAAGGGAAATTAGGAATTCAAAATAAATTCATGATTTATTCTTCCAAAGAATTTTATCCTTGGCATGGAGAATAATTTGAATTTCAGAATTTTAAATTCTGTTCCTATAAATGGTTTTAACTTAAATAGTAAAAATAAAAAAGTCATGATTTATTCTTTTAAAGGGTTATTATCCTTGACATAGAGAATAATGTTACATTTTTTTATTTTACTAAAGTTAATAAAAATCAAGTATATTTTAAGGCAAACGTTTTTTCCAAAAACTTATTTTTTACAAAAGATTAAGTGGGAGAGGAGTTTTAACAGCCCCACAGCTTCCATTATAGATTCCTATTAGAGATTGTGGTTATCCTCATGTCATTCTGAGCAGACCCTTTATAGAATAGATTTTCACGAAAATCTACAACTAACGAAGGAATTATAATTAATGTCGTGGATATATATTGGTATCGATCAGCCTACATTGGAAGTATTAACATTAAATTATCTATAGATAATATGAGTAGTGGTCCTCCCATCAATGGAATTATCTCTAAATCATTAACTATTAAAGAAGTTTAATTAGTGATGGTTATATACTTAACTTAGAAAATTGTTAACCTTTCTACGAATCTTTGTCAATTTTTCTAAGAGCAAAATTTTTCATAATTTTGATAATTGTTTTAATAGGTTAACCATATTATAGATATAATATGATGTTTAAATGTACATTTTATATGTTTTTCTAAAACAAACATTTTTCTGAATGATTTTTTTTTTCAATCAATAGAAATGTCTGGTTTTATCCATTATTCTGAAGAAGAATAAGCTTTTTAGACCAAATTACATGGACTGGAAAATAAATTTGAATATTATACTCACTGTTGAAGAGTACAAGTATGTTTTAACTGACCTCTGTCCTGAAATTAGAGAAGATTTTACAGACCAAGATCGTGAGGTTGAGAGGATATGGAAGAAAGCTGATGAAGTAGCACGATGCTATATGTTGGCTTCTATGTCTAAGTTCTTCAGTTTAAGCACGAGAACATGCCTACTGCGTATGAATCGATATTGCGCAACATATTTGCTTACAAGAGCTGGCCTGCAAGGCAAGAAACTCTTAAGGCAATCATGAATACTACGATAGTCGAGGGGCATTAATTCACAAGTATATACTTAAGATGATTACGCATTTCGAGGAAGTCGAGGTTCTAAGGGCAACAATCGATCCGAAGAGCCAAATTAACATGGTTCTTGAAACTTCATCATATTCATATTCTTAATTCAAGTTAAACTATAATATGAACAAGTTGAATATGTTTTTGGCTGAGTTGATGAACGAACTCCAGGCTGCTGAGAAAATCATGAAGTTTGTGTCAAAGGTTTTAGTTATTCGTTCTAGTTCATCTTCTAGAACTATGGTCCAACCCAAGAAGTTCAAGAAGAAAAAAACTTAGAATAATGTAAGAACCCTACTCAAGGGAACTAAACCCAGTCCATCAAAGCCCAAAAATAAGTGTTTCAAGTGTGGCAAGAATGGGCACTTCAAGAAAGATTGTCCGAACCTCTTGGCCAAGTCCTCCTCAGATATTACTCTTTATTTAAAGTCTATTTTGGTGGTTGGATTATCATCTACTTGAATTGTTGATTCCAGAGCTACTAACCATATCTGTAACTCCTTGTAAGGGTTCAGCAAGATAAGGAGACTCACTAGAAGAGAGCATAGACTTCGAGTGGGCAACAGAGTACAAGTATGAGCCGAAGCAGTAGGAGACTTGGAGTTTTTATTTGATAATAGGATTTTTGTATTAGAAGATATCTGAGTAAATAGCAAAAATTACCCCTGAACTTAACCAAAATGGGTTGTTTGCCCTTCAACTTTATTTTCGTAAAATTTTTCCATTGAATTATATAAACATATTATTAGTTGCCCTTCTATCCAAATTAAGCATTAACTCATGACGAAATCACCCCACGTGATCTGTACATGACCTTTTTAAAGGGTACTTTCATCCAAGGGCTGTCTTCAAATGGCGTGCCAATGTTTTCCTCTATTTTGATGATGACATGGATAAAAAAGTGCATCACCTCACCAAATAAAGCCCTATCTTCTTCTTCCCACATCCATTTTGCTTTGCCTCAACACGCGTTTAACCAGTAGAATCATATCTATTTTTAACCATACCAAGAAATCAATACCAATTTAATCCTCCAAAATACAGATGTGGGAGATTTGTTATGGTCAAGGTGTCTTAGACAAATAGAAATACATCAAGAAGGTTTATGTCTGTGCTGAGTATGAGGTAAATTATACGTCTTTTTATCTTTTTCTTCCGTAATGCTTGAGTTTGAATTGGGTTTTGTCTGTTGAACAGTAAAAAGTGTGAATTTTTTGTTTGGATCGACCCCGAAATGTGCGACAAATCAAGAAAAGTAATCCCAGTCTTGTTGAGGCAAATAAGAAGCATGAAGCTGGATATTGAACTTAGTGCTGATCAGATGAAGAAATTTGAAAAGAAGTTCGAGGATTTGCAAGCAAAGAACTACAAACTATTAGCAAAAGGGGTGCATAACAATTTTTGGGATTGTTACTTGCCGTCTGTTGTGTTCTTTTGGGTCGAAGAGGTACATATCACCTTCATGGATCACTGTCTTGTGGAGGAGTCTTTTCCACTTCTCCGCTTCTCCTTTTCTTTTTTTATGAGGAGTTTCAGACTTGTCCTCACTCTGTTGTTTGTTACCAGGAGGACTACTCTTCCAATTTTCCTTTCTTCATCATGTTCCAACCATTTGCGATGATTTTGTACTCAAAGTCCAAAGAAACCATAGTCGTTAAAACCCTAACCTAAAAATTTTAATGACGATTTCTCTATTGGTTATATAACATCTCAATTTACAAAGTGTAAAACTAAAGAGATGAGTGCAAAGTAAAGAGAAGTAACCATTCAGACGTTGCTTGCAAAGAGTCTTTTTATATGCTCATATATGTTGACCAAAATACCCTTTATAAATGTCATTTTTGTGTCACGTGGGATCATTCTATCATAGGTTAATGCTCAATTTGGAAGGAAGGACAACTAATCATAAGTTTATATAGTTCAAGGGTAAATTTTTACAGAAATGAAGTTGATGGGCAAACAGTGCATTTTTGTTAAATTTAGGGGCAAATTTTGCCATTTACCTAAGATATTTTATATATTTTTAGTTTTAAATAGAATTTGATTTCAGTTTTAAGATTGATTAATCAAGGATGTTTCGTTTCTTTCTATTTTGGTATTTCAATCAATAGATGGAAAAGTTATTGTTCTAGAAATGTGTGTGAAAGTTTTTTTCTATGTTAATCCTATTAGTCATCAAATAAATAATACTTAAACTAAACCTAATAATAAGAAGAGAAAGATACCAAATAACTCGTATTTATTGCGCTTAAGATTAAGACATATAAATCCTAATCAGATTCAAAGGTTAATCCAAAATGGATCCTTGAATTCATTGAAATTAGAGGAATAATCTTAGTGTGAATCTTATCTTATGGGTAAAATGACCAAAAGGTGGAAAGAGCAACGAAAATACTTGAGTTAGTTTATACTGATATTTGTGGTCTTATATCTACACAGCTAGAATAAGGTATGAATACTTTATCACTTTCACAGATGATTATATGCATTTTGGTTACATTTACTCAATGAGGCGCAAATCTGACTCATTTGATAAATTTAAGGAGTTTAAGCTAAAATGAAGCATCAAATACGTAAACTGATCAAGAAGTTAAGATCGGATGTGGTGAAAAGTATCTTCCTGGTGAATTCAAGGATTAATTGGTACATCATGGAATAGTATCTCAACTAACTACACCTGGGACTCCCTAATAGAATGGAGTAGTCGAGAAGAAATAGCACTTTAATGGAAATGGTCAGAAGTATGATAAGTCATGCAACTTTTCCTATTTCTTTTTGGGGATATGCGCTAGAAATAGTAGTATATATTCTGAACTTGGTGTTTTCCAAATCAATACCTAGAACACCTTATAAAATATGGATTAGATGAAAGCGCAATATGAATCATCTCAATGTATGAGGTTGTCCAACTTATGTACTGACTAAGGGAAGTAAGCTAGGCCCAAGATTAAAATTATGTTACTTTATAATGTATCCAAAAGAAATAAGGGATGGATACTTTTATCATTTCAAATAGCAAAAGGTACTTGTGAGTATTCATACTAGATACTTAGAGGATGAATAAAGTGTATCCACTAAAGTCTGTAGTAAGGTGGAATTAGAAGAGAAGTTGAGTGACACTTCAATTTTTAGTACTCTAGTTAAGGAACCTATACAGCCACAGCCAGATATTTCTATACAAATTGAGCCACGTAGGAGGATATCTAGGAATCCGGAAAGATAAACTGGAGAAGCTTTTGAAGTAGTTTCCGACCATAAAGAATAAGATCTCACTAGATATGACTAGGCCATTATTGATGTTGATTCACACTACAAGAAAATAAGGAAATTGCGACGGGTTTTTGCGACGGTCAAATTCTGTCTCAAATTTGCGATGGCTCACCGATGGCAAATAGAATGTTGACCGGCCCTCGTACATCCATCGCTATTTAGTAACACAGTAGCGATGGCCATTTTTTGAGATGGATTTGCGACAAATGCAAAGAAGCCGTCGCAAATCCCTTGCAACATTGACAGGGATTTGCAACAGAATCTGCTATTTTTTAAAAAATGAAGTAAAAAATTAAAAAAGTACTTGCTTTAGTTAATCCGTCGCAAATCTATTATGAATTTACGACGGCGTATTTTATAAAAAAAATTGAAAAGTAAAATACGTACTGAGGAAAATAATTTGCAGCGAATTTGCGACGGTCTACTATAGGCCATCGCAAATCCCTCGCAAAGTTTAGAGGGATTTGCGACGGATTTTTATTTTTGAAAAAAATGAAGTAAAAAATGAAAAAGTGAATTTCTGTAGCTAATCCATTGCAAATCTACTACGGATTTGCAACGGTCTCTTTATAAAAAAAAAATTTGAAAAGGAAAACACGCACCATATGGGAAATTTAACGGATTTTTGTTTTAAAAAATGAATTAAAAAAAATAAAAATGCTTACTCTAGCTAATTCATTGCAAATCTACTACGCATTTGCGACGGTTTCTTTTGGAAAAAAATCAAAAAAAGAAAATACTCATTACGGAAAATATTTGCAACAGATTTGCGATTGAGTGGAAAATGCCCTCGCAAATTCCTCGCAAAATTGAGAGAAATTTGCGACGGATTTGCGATGGATTGATGTTTTGAAAAAACAAAGTAAAAAAGAAAAAGTCCTTGCTCTAGCAAATCCTTCGCAACTCAACTATGGATTTGCGACGGCATATTTTGTAAAAAAATTAAAAAAGAAAAACCCATTAGGAAAATGTTTGCAGCGGATTTGCGACGGCTTTGATACAGGCTGTCGCAAATCCCTCTCAATTCTATGAGGGACTCGCAATGGATTGGTGTTCTGGAAAAAATGAAATAAATAATAATAAAAGTACTTCCTTTTGCTAATCCGTCACAAATCTACTACGAATTTGCGACGACCACTTTTATAAAAAAAAATTGAATTGAAAAATATAAATAGTTTGCAGCAGATTTGTGACGGTCGTGTAATTGGTTGTCGCAAATCCCTGGCAATTTTGCAACGGATTTGCGAAGAATTGGTGTTTTTATAAAATGAAGTAAAAAATTTAAAAAAAAATGTATCGCTCTAAATAATTCCAATCTAAATACATTTAAAGTTACTTATTTAAAAGGTTTTTTTTTATAATATTTTAAACTTTATACACAGTGAGTGTACTTATCATTGAACATGTCCATGATTTCTTACTAATATTGCTTACAATATAAAATATTCTTACATGTTCTTTATATACAATTTTCTTAGAGTTGAAATATGGGTATCATGACAAGAACTACTTCTGTGTTTTATAAGTTGAGTAATAAGTTATTCCATTATGATATTTCAAAATAATTCTTTGAACACATAACAAAAAAAAAAAAAAGTGAGGTACAGAACTTTACTAAACTAAAAAACTGAACTAAAGCGGAATATATGTTGTAACAACTCGCCTATTTGTTTCTTGGGAATTAGAGTATGAACACTCAATTTAGAGTATAACATCCTTATTGAGATTATTTAGAGTATAACATCCTTATTTAGATTCTTTGATCTTGATAATGATCGCCTACATATAATTTCTAATTACTTCTATATTTTTAAATTTTCAAATTTCCTTCTACAAATTTATAATATTAATAATCGAAAAAACTTTTTTCCTTTTCATGTATAAATTGCAATCCTTAATAAACTTTCAACTGCATAGGAATGAAAATTTTAGAAAGTAAAATTTTTCTGCATATGTAGTTGTGGTTGGGATAAACTTTTACTACCAAATCGTATTGTAGAATTACTATATTTTTAATTTTATAATTTCAAATTTTAATAATTTTTTATGAAATTATGAATAAGTAAATGTTAAAAAATATAAATACGTTTACAGTTAAAACTATACTATATACCTATGATAAGTAGCTTGAAATACATATATACACTATATGATGTTATTATTTAACTTCTAAATTAGCAATATATAATTTCTAAAATATCTTATAAATTAACTTATTTTTTATTATAAAATACATAATATGATAAAAATATATATAATTTTGTCACTTTTGATTATTTTATTTGTAGAGATTGAAAAACTTTATACTTGTTTTGTAATTTTCATTATAATATTGAAATATTAACATTTAAATAAAAAAAAGAAATTAAAGAAAAAAAGGGGAACTAAAGCAATTTTGTTAATAGCACTAAAAACTTGCATAACATTTGTCTAAATTTCCTTCTCTTTTTACCACAAAAAAATTTTCCTCCAAATACTAGTCACAGTCTAGCAAGGGAGAAAGTGTATAACAATTAAAAAAAAAAATTGGCGGTGCTTTATTTCTTGGAAAAGGCCGGCTCTTTTTTTTTTTTTTTTTAAAGAAAGCTTCTTCTTCTTCTAGGAAAAGGCAAGTTCTGTTTTTTCAGTTTCTTATCTTCTCACCGACAAGCACAATATATCAAAGCAATCAAGACTCTTCAGCTCGAAAGTCACACAAGCAAGTCAATTGTTGGCCAAGTGCGTTACTTTTGGTGATTGGGAGGGAGCCCTCACTCGAAGCCCAAACGAATTAGGTATGTTGATTTTGTTTCACGAGTTAAAATTGCAAAACTAAAATTTGTTGATTTTGTTTAGTAGATTCAAATATTATTTGACTATATATGGATTTGAGGTTTTGGGTTTTCTCTATGTGTATTTGTTGTGTGTGCTCTATGTTTTCGTAAGAACCACTTCTGTATTTTCATACCATTTTTCTTATCGATTGAGGGGTTGTTGGTATTTCTTGGAACCATAGTTTGAATGTTGGCAATGGGTTTGTTGGGTTGAAGATAGGGACTTATTCAATGCTAGAAGGAAACAAATAGGTTGGGGCAATTATACTGTTCAGGGAAGATGTGATTCTATTTAATAGAAATAATTAGTGAATATTTTCTCTTACTGAAACAGAAAGAAAATTAGTGAATATTTAGTTATTTTTGTTTTTGCTTTTGTTTATTTTCTTTTCTTCTTTCCTCTGATGTTCAAGGAATTTCTATTGGTATCAATTGGTATGAATGAGTATATTTTAACAAAAGATGATGTCGATCACCACTTGGGATTCTCATTTGTACCTGCAAATTTTGAAGGTCAGCGGATTAAGTTCAACTATGTTAACAATGACAATTTTCTAATTATACTTTTAATGTTTATCTTCGATAGTGTGTTCACTTGTTCTTGTGTTTTCTCATGTTCAAGATTGGAAGGAAAATCTTTGTCAATAGTCTCTGATATTGTAAAGTAAGGTATGGTTCTTTCGCATTACCAAGTTAAAATTTTCTGTTATGTTTTACTATTTCTTGCTTATATTTGAGTACTCTAATGATGAAGATTAGTTACAGCAGCATTCTGGTAGAATTTTAGGCATCTGGCTGCATAGTTAGTTTTATCAAAGTAAAAGAAACAAACATGTTTGAAAATTTAACATTAGTTGCTATAAGGAAATTCTTAGCTATTGAAGGAAAAAACCTACTGATGTTTATTTAACAAATATCCCACCTCAATATGAACTGACTTGGTTCCAATCACTATTAGTGTATTTGCTTGTGTTAGACTTTAGCAGAAGCTGAAATACATTATATTTGGTAGTTACCTTTTTTCTCCCTCTAACATGCAAGGAATTTCTAGTAGTTTGAAGGAATGTTTGGATGTTCCTTTTGTTTACTATTGTTTTGAAAGAATATAATCTAAAAGTATGTAATGACGAAGTTCTACCAACTCCTAATTGAAGGTTTACATTTCAAAGGTATAATCATTTGTCTATTTCATGACCTTTTTTTAGGGCTTGAGATGTTTTTAGATTTTGATTTCAAACATTTTTTGTAGCAATTGTAACTATTTACTCTCTCTTAATGTTGTCTACTAGCTTAGGCTCAACAGTTTAGTTTTTGTTATGTTTTACTACTTCTTGCTTATATTGAGCTATTTTTACTTTTTATTTATTTTCATTTTGTTTAAAGGTTAATGATACTCTTAGTTTTGGCTTTCTATAATTTCTTTTGCTTTCATTAAGAAAGAAAGAAAAAGTAATTTTTGTGAACAGTCTGTATTCCATCTCTTATTTATGGATTTTACCTCCTCTTGCCGGTGAACAGTGTGAACTGGTCTATTTGACGACGCTTTGGTGAAATTTTGTAGTCCATTTTAATGTGTTTTGGAGTGGAGGAAATAGAGAAAAAAGAAGGGTAAAATCAAGGTATGTGAAGTTTATGGAAAATAAAAAGATAAGGCTGAAAATAGTGATGAATGAATGTTGAAATTATTTTTGTTTCATGGTTTGTAGCTATGGAGTTGTTTTAGGGTACTGAATTGAAGTAGCAGAATCTAATTACACCTTGACATGTTAGGAAAGGTTAGGCATTAGTTTTCTGGGATTTTGAAGGTGAAAGAATTCATAAGAACAAAAAGGAACCTAAAGCTGAAAACAAGTTATTTATGTAAGCTGGGATTATTTTTGTTGCTATTTTATGACTTTTATTTGTTATGTTTGCCTGGACGCTGTGTTATTGTGGTTGAACTTAGGCATGTCCTGAGATGTTAGAGGAAGTAGGGAATTGATTTTGGGATGTTTTGAATACAAAAAAAAGCATAGGAATTTAAGGAATGAAAACTGGTTACATAATGCTTAAGAAAATGTTGTTTTACCATGTTTACTTCTATGATCTGTTTGAATGGGTTTAAGGGATCTAGATTGAAGAAGTGATTAGAACTTTGTTATTTAAGTCTTGAACAATGTCTATGAAAGTTTAGAAGTGATCGGTTACATGGAAAGAGTCAGAAATTTCGTATGTCATATTTGTGCTAAAACTGGAATTCTGATTGTGCAGTGAATATGTGTAGTCTGTATGAGCATTTAATTGTGTAAAATGATGCCTGATTCTGGGAATCCACGAATTGGACATTATAGATAAACTATAGGCTTATGTTAGACAACTATAGGCAGAACAACATATCTATCTCTCCCAAACTAAATGAAAACGTGGTTTAAAATATAGAAAAATAACATAATTTTGACAAAGGCCATCCATGGTCCTTCTTGTAGGATAGTTCTAATTTATGGCAATAGTCCCCTTCTACCCATTTTATCAGACTTGAACTACATGGCATTTGTGATTTTTGCTTTTCATGATTGCTAAGGTACTTCTAATTTATTTAAGTTCCTACAAATATACTTATCTTACTCTTAGTAATAAGTATTATGCTTACTGTAATTTTTGCTCAATAGCATCATCTATATTATCCTTTTTCATGCTATTGGTGTACCTCCCCCCTCTAACAGCTTTGTGTGCCTTCTAGATATTTAGTGAATAGGAAATTGAAAACAGTGTTACATAAATGGAGATTAAAGAAAAATATGGTGAAAAGGAAATTTAAAACAGTGTCTTTAGTAAAACTTCTATTTTTGAACAGGAGATGTACCATTATTATCAATTTCATAGATATTTAGTAAAGAGTCCTATATGATTCTAGCTTTCTTTCATTTTTAGGCAACTGTTTTATGGTTTTTGGGAATTTGGAGCGTGCACTGCAGCAGTTGTAAGATATTCTTTCATTTCCCTGCCATCTTTTGATATTTTGCCTTCTTTTTTAATTAAAGTTTCTAGATATTGTTGAGTTTCAAATACGAATCAAGATGAGGTAGGAATTAAAGTGAGTTCAGAAAGTCCCCATTTTTATATGGTTGAATTTTGGTGAGGAAGAGCCTTCTCAGAACCTATGCATCATAATCTGTTTTTGCATTCTGCAAAATTTTTGCAATCAATTATGCAACAAAACATGCTATTTTGCAATCATAACCTGTGCATCATAATATGAATTGGATTTTGCTTAGCTTGATTTATTAGGACTAACTAAAGGAACATGCTATGTTACATTTTCTGCAACAAAACAAGCCTTGTTATACTAAAAATGCTAATTATTCAATCAATTTCATTTGATATAATGTTCATATAGAAAGGTTATGGCATGATTAATTCAGTACTTTTGAGAGGTAGTGAAATGTGAATGTGTTATGCCGTTATGACAACTATATGATAGCTAATAGTCATTTAGATAGTTATTATATTGTGGAATTGCAAATTCTATATACCTATATGAAAGTGAAAAGTGTATTTATGATTGTTTTTTTGCTAGATTTGAGTTTTTCTAATCTTCTTTTTACAGATCTAAGCATATTTGGTGACGTTTTTGTATCTTATTTTGGAGGAATCACAAGCTGAAAATTCTACTTTCAAGTATGTAGAATTACTTGGAATGTACATTTCATTGGTTGCTAATGTTCTTTTTTTTTTTTTTTTTTGTCCCCTGCTATTATTATTATTATTATTATTATTATTATTATTATTATTATTATTATTATTATTATTATTATTATTATTATTATTATTATTATTATTATTATTATTATTATTATTATTATTATTATTATTTTGGAGTATCATTCTCGGGAGGCAATAAGAGTGAATAGTAAAAGGTTGTTATTTTGCAAATTTTTCGTTGGGACTTTTTTGCTATGGACATTAATCACTGTCTAGAATCATATTTAGGTTCTATATTCATATTATTTTTCATCCAATTAATCACTGTCTGGAATCATATTTAGTACATTTTCTTTGTGAATTGGGGATGGATTTTGACAATTCGAAGGATAATGTCAAATTAGTAGTACTTTTAGTTAATTGTTCCATAAAGAGGCCATCCATAAGGTTGTAGAGGTCTAGATTTCACTTCTCCTCTCCTTGAAGATAAGATAATATCATTACAACAGTCATTATAGTCCTCAATGTAATCAACTCTTCCCAACAATCCACCATCTACAAGAAATTCATGAAGATTGAAATAACTAAACTTCGTCATATCAATTTATCTTTCCTCCAACATTCGCTTCGTCATATCAATTTACCTTTCCTTCCGCTTCTATGACACTAAATAAACTGTTTGTTGAGCCTTTCTTTTTATTTTTTTTATTTCATAAACCTTTTAGGAAAACATGCATAAACTCACAGTCGAATATCTTTGTCACATAATTTGTTTATAACATAGATGGAAGATCGCGGTTGAATGTATAAAAGGCGGTTGCCCGGTAAAGCGTTTACTACTGGATTTGAGTAGGGGGTGTAGGGATTTATTACGTTTGCGTTACCGAATTCCATGCTTGTAAAATCAGATGTCCTTGTTCAAAATGCAAGAATATAAAATTTGACTCTCCGGACCAAGTTGAGATCTATTTGTACAGATATGAATATGTTAGCAACTACCATTGGTAGACTTGTCACGGAGAACCTTATTATGTAAATCAATGCATGTCTACCTCAACATCTAGTGTAGTTCCTATTGATTCAGGTTTTAGAAATCCGTATGTGGAAATGGTCATTGATGTGGCGGGTCCTGATTTTAACTTGGAAAGACCGTCAAATGAGCAAGTTGAAGAAGTTCCTAATACAGAAGTACAGAAGTTTTATGATATATTGGGGTAGCAGACACTTCTATATAGGAAGCGTGTATGGACCATTCGATGCTTTCATTAGTTTCAAGGCTACTAAATATTAAGTTTGAAAATAACATATCTGAAAAAGCTTTTAACCAAGTAGTGCAGCTTATGAAAGAGGTGGTTCCAAGAAGCAACAAGATACCTGATGACTTTTATTAAATGAAGAAGTTAGTATCTGGATTGAGGTTGTCTGTTCAAAAGATAGATGCATGCACTAATAGGTGCATGCTTTATTGGAAGGATGATATCGATTTGAGAAAATGCAAATTTTGTAGAGATGCTCGATACATGCATAGAAAATGTGGGGAAAAAAGAATGGTTAGGCTCGAGATCCCTTTCAAACATCTACAGTGATTTCACATCTTATTTACAATCTTCTGTCTCAAATATATCAGAATTGGATGTTCAAAGAAGGATAGAGAATGAGTTTGTTGGATGGTTCACAAATTATGTATGCTCCTTAAAATCAATTAATTTTTTGTTCAAGTTAACATATGTTGTTAGTTAATGTATATCCGCCTGAACATTTCATATGCTTTATAAGTGAATGATCTACAAAACCATGTGTCAAATGTATGTTTGAAGAACCTTGCTTGGGGACTTTCGAGAAAAGTGAAAACATATAATGGATACATTATTAATGGCTATAGATTTCACACCCACAAACACGCCGAAGGAAAAAAAAATAGTGAATTCTAGAGTTTGTGTTAAGGGGGGTGAAAAAGACTCATTAGAGGGTGATTATTATGGGGTCCTTAAAGAGATTGTTGAAGTTGAGTTTCCGAGTAATCCATCACAGAAAGTTGTGCTTTTTAAATGTGATTAGTTCGATCAAACACCAAATCGTGGTGTGAGAATACATAAGCAATATAAGATTGTTGATATTAATTGCAATAGGAGCTATCTAAAATATGATCCATTTATGTTAGCTTAGCAGGCATCTCAAGTGTACTATGCCTCATATCCAGGATGCAAAAGACCAAGATCTGATTGGTTAGCTGTGTGTAAAGTAAAAGCTCGATATGTGATTGATGTACCTGTGATTAATAGAGCTTACCAAGAAAAGGTAGATGTTAACAATGCAATGAGCATTTCCTTAGTTGTTGATCTTGGTCCACTAGCTTATGAATCAGACACAAGTGATTTGTTGGACGTCTAAGAAGAAGTATTCATTAGGGATACAAATGAATTTGAAGATGAAGATGAAGACAAAGGTGACTGGAATACACATAGCACGACAGAAATGGAAGAAGAAGAATATATATCAGAGGATGACTTGAGTGAATAAAGTACATTTATTATACGTTCTTGATCTAAATTTTAATTCACTTATTCTAGTTGCTTATATTGTTGATCAATTATCTATGTTAAACTTTCATGTTTTACTAATTATTGGATGATATACTTAATGCTTTTCTTAATTGATTTTGCTGATTATTGTACGATACCATCGTTTATTGATTTGCCATTTTTTGTCCTTTTTTTCACGAGTATGATAATCACTTGCACGCTTTGATTTTAATACAGTTAAGTATGAATCAATGCTAACTATTTTCTTTTCTACAGGTGTGCTTCACTTTTCCGCAGGTTTTTTAATACAATTAAATATGAGTCAATGCTAACTATTTTCTTTTCTATAGGTGTGCTTTGCTTTTCCACAGGTATATATATATATATATATATATATATATATATATATATTATAATACAGTTAAGTATAAGTCAATGCTAACTATTTTCTTTTCTACAGGTGTGCTTTACTTTTCCACAGGTATATTTTTATCTAATGTATGAATTGGATCCCCATGAGTGATGGGTGATTACTCCTCCTAGGTAATGGATGATTACCCTTAAGTTAATTTTGTTGTTGACATTGACTGATTATTGTATCTTGAAATGGCCTAGATATTGGAAAATGTGTTCTTTTATACAGGTTTTGTGTATTTAATGTGTTGATGATATTTGGAATATGTTTAAATGTGGCATTAATACCTGGAAAATGTGTATTTTATAGGGGAGATTCTGTTGAAATTTTTTTATAAATTTGAATTAATAACTTGTTCTAGAAATATATGATATATATACTATATATATGTTTGAAATTTAAATACTTTTATTTCAAAATTAGGATGTCTGGGCATAGACAGTCTTCTGGAGGTGGTGGAATGGACCAACATACTCCTCCTTGTGACACCACATCACCGTCACACACACCGTGCCTCTCTGTACTGCAAATGATCACTGGTTCGCCTTCACAATCGAGAGGTGCTTCTCCAGAAGAAGTTCCTACTTCTGCATTACACCATATAGGATCATAGGCCACAGATCCCTGACCTGTGATTATTCCTCCAGGAGATGGGTGAGTAATTTATAATTATTTATTGATCTCTAATTCAGTATATCTTCTTTAATAATCATATTATTTTTCCTTTCTGATCATATAAAATAGGTTTGCTAGTTTTGATAAATATGTGAGAGAGATTCAAGGCATATTCAATGGTTCGTATCCTACATACTCACATGTTTCGATACACATTCGGGACATGTGGTTCGACGAGTAGGGAGTATGTTTTTTTTATTTTCTTACAAATTTAATCTCATGTATATGTTATTGAAACTTATATCCTCATATGTCATTTGTTGTATTTGCAGATAAATTTATTTTAGAATGTAAATTAAACTTTAACGGCAATGGTTTACTATATTTGCAGAAATTATTTCGTTGGGCTCATGAACATGGTCCCAGATACGGAGAAATTAGGAAAAGAAGTGTTTGAGAAGGTTTTCCAATACTTTATTCAGGACCTAAAAGACCACACCTGCTAATTCGTGTCCAACTTGGATTGATCCAATTAATTGGTCGGAGATGAACAAACATTGGTTGGACCCCAAATATCAATAAATCGTGCAGTATGCAAAAGAAAATCGGTCTCGTTGTGGCATCACTCACACAGGAGGTTCAATCTCTTTCAAAGAGCAAGAGGAACGCATGGTAAGTTCAATCTTATGAACTTTTATATAATTGTTCTTTATATTCTTTACCTTATTCAAAATAATGTTCTTTTCTATTAATTTAACTATAGAGGAGACGTAAAGGGGACGTTTTTAGTTATCTAGACATGTTCAAAAAACTCTATATGTTCCAGATCGGGGCAAGCCAGGGTCAGTTTGTGGGTGAGCGTCCGCAAAAATATTGGTAAAAATAATTTAATCATACATTACTTATTGTTATTCTTCTTTTAATTTTTATAAACTCACATTATTTCAGGAGGAGGCAAATGTCACCAATGAGCGCTACTCTTAGTTGGAGTCTAGCGGCTCTGTCGACTTCGTTGCTATGCCAAATGACAAGGCCATTGTCGTTGAGGCAGCTGACGGATTCAACAAAGGTCGTGTCTATGGATTGGGATCAGAGGTTACTCGAATTATGGAACAGATGCATTAGTCTCATCTATTAGGATCATCTTCATCCACTCCTATTGATGTTGACCAGATAGTTGAGACTAGGATTCAACAGAGGATTCAGGAGGTTGAGGATTGATGGAGGCATCTAGAGAGGAGCCACGAAGATAAGTACAAGTGTCATGAAGAGAGGATTAAGAAGAATTTTGAACATAAAGTTGCAGTCATCACTTCTTGGATGGCAGTTATATCCGAGAAGATGGGAGTTGCTGTGCCACAATTGTCTTCGATGTTTGAGGACGAGGACGAAGACGATGATGATTTATTTGTTTCCCCACCTGATCATCATCCAGGTCCTAGTACCAGGTTTGATGGTCCTCCCGCTTCTCCTTCAGCTAATACTACTAATCCTTTAACTGTATGATTGTATTTTTTATATTATTTAGCTATTATGATACTTAAGTATGTACACATGTTTGGATTATTGTGGTTTTACTTTATGATTTGGCATGTTATAGTTTATTATTGGTTTCGAAATTTTATTTGCTTTCTTAGATTTTTACACGTTAAACAACATTCAAGTTCAATATTTAAGAGAACAAATGCTTAAAATTTTGTCACAGATTTTTTAAATTTATTTAGTTGCCAATAATTCTGTCTCAATCCATAGTCCGTCTCAACTTGCTACAGATTTGCAACGGATATTTTTTCATTTATTTTAATGTGAAATTATTCCGTCACAAATTTGTAACAACTTGCTATGGATTTGCGACGGATATTTTTCAATTATTTTAGCTTGTAATTATTCTGTTGCAAATCCCTCTCTAGTTGCAGCAGCTTTGTGACGGATATTTTTTCACTTATTTTAATTTGTAATTGTTCTGCCGCAAATTCGTAGTGATCTAATGCGGATTTGCGATGGTCTTTTTCCACATTTTTATTTTAATTTGTAAATATTCTGTCACAAATCCCTCTCAAGTTGCAACGGATTTGCGACGGATATTTTTTCATTTATTTTAGTGTGTAATTATTCCGTTGCAAATTCCTCTCTAGTTGCAACGGATTTGCGATGGATATTTTTCTATTTATTTTAATTTGTAATTATTCCACCGCAAATCCATAGCAATTTGCTGCGGATTTGCGATGAAATTTTTTCCACTTTATTTTACCGTGAAAATATTCCGTTGCAAATCCGTCACAACTTGATACAGATTTGCGACAGCTTTTTTTCACATTTTATTTAATTTGCAATTATTCCATCGCAAATCCTTCTTAAGTTGCTACGGATTTGTAACAGTAAATAAATCCGTCGCAATTTCGTAGCAAAAGGTTTCACATATTAGTTTGGTTGACCAGCGATTTTGCCGTCACAAATGTGTCGTTATGTGTGAAGGATTAAATCTCCCATCACTGTTTGCGACGCTCTTATTTGCGATGGCCATTTCCGTCTCAAATCCGTCGCAACTCTCAATCTGTGTTGGATTTGTGACGGATTTGATCGTCGCAAATCAAGATTATTTATTTATTTATTTATTTATTTATTTATTTTGTAGTGGCAAACAAATGGTAAGTGGCAATGGATACCGAGATTGAATTCATATATCTCAATCAAATCTGAAAATTTGTCACTGTACCTGAAGGGATTAAACTCGTTTGGTGTAAGTGGGTATACAAAAGAAAGAGAGATGCAGATAGATAAAGATGAAAGAAAATTTACCAGCGGATATATTTTCACTTTGTTTGGAGGGACTATTTCATGGGGGAATGTTAAGTAATTTTGCATTGCTGATTCTACTATGGAAGTTGAGTATGCGACAGCTTTAGAAGCTTCAAAAGAAACGGTTTGGCTTCGAAAGTTCCTCATAAAACTTGGAGTTATGCCACAAATAGACAAGCCTATTACTATATATTGTGAAAATTCTAGAGGTATGTCACAATGCAAAGAACCAAGGAACCATAGGAAAGACAAGCACATTGAGATGAAGTATCACCTGATCCAAAAATTCATCTAAAAACGAGAGATAGTGATTGATCAAATTTCTTCTTCAAACAATCCAGTAGATCCCTTTACCAAGCATTTGGTAGAGAAGGTATTTCAAAGATACTTGGACATCATAGGAGTAGGCACATATGGACTATCATAGTATATTTAGTGTAAGTGAGAGATTATTGAAATATATGTCCAAAATAGAGTGTATATTACTGTATTTTAAAAATTAATAAAATATTTCATTCATTAATGATTGTTTGTTTATATAAATATGCACATTAAGGTTTGAGTGTGTTAGTAAATAATCTGCTAATTGAGTTGTACTTTCACAATAAGATATAGATTATAGGCTACTAATAAATAAGCGAAAAATATTCTTAATCGATTGATGTAGCTGGACAATTTATTAAGGTTTAAATCATTACACTATAGTTTCTAAATAAGGAATAGTTTACCTTTAATAAGTAAGTAGTCTACTCACGTTAATAGTGTAAACATATTTGGAATAAGTAGAACTAGACCACACGATAGTATTCTTTATTAATGTACTAAAATAAATTAAAGATTAGTCTATCGTTGCTACTATGTAGATGAGTACCCTAAGACTTGAGTATAAGTTGGTAGTATGGTGAAACTGGACTTGTGCACTTTAATGTATGATGAGTGAGGTCTTAATGCAAGGTTAATAACTATGTACATTAGGTGTATGACTCTAGTTAATTAAAATAAACTTATACAATAGAGTTTCTATGTATAAAATTTTTTTAAAAGTTATAGAGTTCCTATGTCCGTCTTAAATTTAAAGATTAAATTTAAATTGATTTTTTAATAAATAAAATTTTAAGACAAATACAATATTTTAAAAAATTAAAAAATATGAATTTTCTTACACATAATTTACCATCATCAAGTCTATGTACATTATGGGTAAGAGATGAAACAATTATTTTTCTTCAAGAAAATTAATATTGTCAATGAAGTTTCGTACGAATTTCTTCAAAAAAAATTATCTCACCCACCGATCTTGCAAAACTTTACATATTCAAGTTTTGTAAAAGGTACTTTTGCATTGTAGATACACTATATGGTACAAATGCCAAAGTTCGACCGTAAGTTTTGGAAGAAATACTTACATAGATCCAAATTACATTAACCGTGTGTATATATATATATATATTGATAAAAGTTTTAGCGCAATGATTGAAACTCATTCAAAGTATTTTATGAGTTTTAGACCTACATATATTTTTGTTTTGGGTTAAAGTCACAAATAATTCTTGCACTTTGGATGAAGGGTTAACTTAATACTTAAATTTTTAAAAATGTCAAATATGGATTTCGAACCTAATAATTTCAGAAGCTTCATTAATTATATATATATATATATATATATATATATATATATATTATATCACTATCATCAATTATATATATATAAATCATTAATAACTAGGTTGAAGTCCATGGCAGCTAAATCTCAACAGCTTCTCTTTCGAGCACCTAGTAAGGAAATTAGAATGGGGCTTATTAATTATTACCATGTCAAAGAACATGAAATACTGAATTAAAAATCAATCAATAGGCAGTACACGGGATCCAAGAGGGTGTGAATTAGAAGACCAGCCCATTGCTTTATTTAGCTCCTCTACCAAATCCCTTCAAACATAATGGACAGATACATTGAGCTACCGGTTTTGCAAGTCATGACATCAAAGAGGGCGAGAATTATCATTATGGTTGGATTAGTGATAAGGACGGGTTCTCAATTGTTATGAGTTGTAAAGATTGATTGAATCCTCATACAAATTTTTATGAATTATTGATCCTGGTATGCTACACCAAATTTATATTTCTTCTGTTGTAAAATATTTATTACGGTCATATAAATTACGCATATTAAGAAAATTCTCACATGCATAGAGTGTTTAATTAAAAAGACTAAAGTACCCTTGCTAAAATTATATAATTATTTTGACATTTAAAAATTAATTAATATTATAATTTAATAAAGTAATAAATGATAAGGATATAATTGAAGAAATATATATTCTTAATTTTATAAAATGGCAGAAAAATTTTAAAATAAAAAATCTCCAAAAATAATAGATACCGGAGCAAGAGGATAGAATATCGATACAAAATAACATGACAATATTATAGAAATTATAACTGGATAAACAAAGTAAACAGAGGTTATGAAATAAGAGAAAATTATTACTCCCCCTATCTTAAAAATATGTCAATTTATCACATGTCACACAAATTAAAAAATTACTAAAATCTATACTTCTTCCGTTTTATATTATTTGACTTTTAACCTTTATATTTTATTTCATAATATTTAACTCTTTACATATACTTATACATCAATGGTTAATATTTTCTAATATTACCCTTAAATTTAGTTAAATTATATTTAATGAAAATATAGAAAATCTCATAAATGATTAATCATCCTTGTAGTTATTATGCATAAATTGGAAAAAATTAAAAAAAATACTTATTAATTTCAACATTCTTAATCTGTGTGTAGATGGTTAAAAGGCCAAATAATATGAAATCAATAGAGTATAATTATAATAGAAAAGACTATTATACTCCTAAATAAAAATAAATATCTATTAATTATTCTCCTCTATATATTCATTAATAATTTATTGAAAATACACATATTCTTGATTGAAAAATGAGTAAATTAGGAATATAAATAATAAATATATTCTTAATTTGTGATATTGACAAGTATTTTGGTACAACAAAAAATATAAAATTTTGACATGATTTTTAGGACAAATGGAGTATATTTTATTCACTTTTCTATATGTAAAAAATTTACTTTGTCATCTCTAATATAGTCAAAATCCCACATTACCTTCTGAAATTTATTTCGAATTTAAATACCATCTAAATTGTGATTTTTTTTTTCAAATTGCCATCCAAACACATTTTACCATTAAATTAAATTAGTTAACACGGTAAATTAAATAGAAAGTAGTATAAATTTCTCATCTAATTAACTCAAAGAGCAAAAAGACTAAATTTGTTATATTAAATTAGGTTAAGTTAGTTCAATCGTATTTTATTTTTTACTTTTTTAGATTTAGATTTATGAGCAACTTAGTTTTTTTTTTATTCTTTGAGTTTGTTAGATAAGTAATTTACGCTACTTTCTATTTGTAATGACTAACTTAATTTAACAGTTAAAAATGTTTGGATTGTAATGTGAGATTTTAATATGGATAGAATAAGAATTTTATTTAAATTATAATATTATTTTCAACATCCTTAATATGCGTGCAAAAAGTTTTATAAATAAGTATTTTAAAATGAAAAAAGTAATTTATATTGAAAAAAATTATAAAAAAAAAAATTTGATGAGAAATGTATCAATTAATTCCCCCAATGATTCAATCCTTGGTCCGTCTCTGATTGATATACATATTTGAATAACATAGTGATATAACTTGACAAAAGGAGGAAAGGGCCAATACGTGATATTTTGGAAAATAAATGAGTTGGTGAAGAGGCGTGCTGGAAGCAACCCCATTCTCAACTTGGCCCCTGCCGTGGAAGAGGGAGCAGAAACGGGCAATATTTAATGACAGATTTGTACTTCGAATTTAAGTCCCACTTGTTCAAGTTGGCGTGTGTTGTTTCCAATGTCATCAAAGCTGCATCAATTCACTAAAATAATGCTATTTAACCAATGGTGCCTTTGTTAAAACAAACCCTAGTCATGCGGCGTCACTGACTCCCGAAGATACTTTAATTTTGGTGTCAATGTCTATGCTCAATAATTATGATTTTAATTCCTTTTTATCATTATATTTTGTCTTGATTGAGCGTAATGTTTTACCTTAACTTCATAGTTGATACTTCTCCGCACCATTTTATCTATTTATTTTAATCGATTTATAAAATTTAAAAAAAATAAAATTTTTCGATTAATTAATTAATATTTTTTATTTTACCTTCAAAAAATCTCTTTTTTTATATAATAATCAAATTTTAAAGTTTTATATGTTGTAAGTATATTTAATTTACTTCTACTTCGCACTACAAGTGCACAATATTAATTGTATTAAAAAGGGGTATTTGTAAAAAAATGGTACTTAATAATGTTTTAATTTGCTAATGAGACAGATAAATTGGGACAAAAGTCTTAGTTACAATGGACAAATAAAAGAGAACGGAGAGAGTATTTAATCTCTTGTTCTCAAATATTCCATCCATCTCAAATTATCTATCATATTTCTAACTTAATCTTTGTAAATTATCTATCTTTAAAAAATTAAGATTTAACATTTCAAATTTATCCTTATTTAATAACACTCTATTTTCTAAACATATTAAATAATTTTTTTGCAACAAGCTAATCTCATTTAAATAATAAAAAAGAGAAATAATTTGGAGTATACTAAAACTTTAGAATTTGAGTACTTGAGAGAGAGTGAGAGAGAGAGTAAATTGAATTTTAAGGATAAAAATAAAAGAAAATGTTTAATTAACTAAAAAAATCTAATTATCTTAATACCTACATAATCGATTAAATGAAACAAATAATTTGAGACGGAAGAAGTAATTATCAATTTTAACTAATTTATACTTCCTCCGTGTAAATAAAAAAAAAAATGTTTCATTTTTAATTTAGTTTTTGTTTTAATTTATTTGTCTCTTTACGAAATTAAAATTTAGCATTCCAAAATTTTTTCCATTTAATACTATTCTATTTCTCAAATATACACCCAAAAAACTTATTTTACGAATTCTACATTCATACTCATCCTCTTAATTTTCGAGAAATATCAATGGCAAATATTATTACCTCTATTTCACAATATAAGTCGTTTTAGACTTATGCATAAGAAATAAGAACCCTAAATTCTAGACAATTTTAAAATTAAAATTTCAAAAACACCCCTGATTAAGTTTTTTGTCTGTTTTGGTAATTGAAAAGAGTTGAGTCACAATTAGTGAAAAAAGAAAGATTGCAGGGAGGGATATAAAAGAAAAAAAAAGTAATAAATGCTTATAAAATTTTGTAAAACGACCTATATTGTGAAAAAACTTTTCAAATCTAAAACGACTTATATTGTGAAAATGAGCTAGTACTATTTATTTGAATTAAATAATAGGAGAAAATAATTTCAAATACATCGAAATTTTAGAATCTGAGTATTTTTTTTTAAGAAAGAGAGAATAAATTAATTTTTAAAAGTAAAAATAGAAAAAATATTTAATTAACTAAAATACATATTTATCTTGATACTCGTGTAATTAGTTAAATATGGCACTTACTTTGGGAGGAGGAAGTATATATTAAGAAAGTTTTAATATTTGTAAAATTTAAAAAAGAATTGTGTTACTCTTAATAAAAATTGTAGAATTAGGGTTTATTTGATAAAAATTAAAATTTGAAGACTAAAATCTGAATATTTAAATTTTAAATTAATTATAATTTATTTTATTATATTTTAGATTAAATAAAAATAATAATAATGAATATTTAAATATTAATACTTCAAATTTAAGTAATTTTTACTTCACTTATAATATAATAATATTTCAGTACATCTTAATCGATTAATTAATAATAGCAATAAATTATTAAATATATTTAACTAATTAAACACTTAATATGCATTATTAAATACATTTAATTAAATAAATCTTTAATTAATTAATTTTTAAATATTTAATTGAGTTATTGAACTGACACCTCGTATTTTAAAATTCATTCTTCAATACTTGAAAATTCAAATTTTAATTTTATTAGTCGAGCCCTAAATATATCACAAGCTTCATATTTACATCAATCAGTCTTCAAAATGTTCCACTTTTATCTTAATGTTTCATTAAGAATCAGAGGCATTAAGTGGTATAATTGAGATGTTTGGATAGGGGCTACTTTTGGTTGTTTGAAATGATTGTTGGCTCATGTTTTTTTTTTTTAATAAAATATATTGTTTGTAGTATAAAATTGAGTCGTTTAGAGAACTTTAGATATAGATATAAGACATGGGTTTTGTTTGGTGTAAAATGAAAACATAATAGAAATGTTAGTGATCAAAGAGAAATTTAAATTTTTTCTAAAAAAAAATGAGAGATAAAAGAGCAAACTATTAGTGTTTGTATGTAGATATTTGGTTCCGAATCTTCTAATATACTTTTTTTGTAATACTCTCTAATACACCATTAAAAATATAACATGTATCTTGTTATGAATTATTAGAATCTCCATTAATTAGTGGAGGCTCCACTAATTATGGATTTATGTGAATTATTAGAAGATTTTTATGAATGTCCACCATTTAGTGGAGACACCATTAATTGAGATTAGTTGAAGATGATGTATGCCATGATGTATTTCACTAATTAGAGCTCTATAAATAGAGCTATTCTCTAAGCTTGTAATACACCATCATTTTGTGAAAGAAAGATTAGTGAAAGAAAGATTAGAGAAAGAATTGTGAGAGAAAGAAAGAGAGAAGTTTAAAGAGAAATTCTTGTGCAAAGAATAGTTAGAATTTTCTTAGTGTGTAGTGTGTAGATTTTATTCTAACACTACCCTAATTTTATAACACGTTATCAGCACGAGTCTCTGCCGTTATTAAAGCCAGAAGACAGGTACGCATTTATTGATCTCGCTAAATTCGAATTTGTAGCCATTGATATTTCTGGAAAAAAAAATTATATATCATACAAAAATGCATCTAAATGCTAAAAAAAGGAGATCCATATGTCATGTGGATAAAAAGAAAGATTTGACCACCTGAAGATGGTCGTACTACCCACTGCATGGTATGAATGGTTGCACCTGAAGTTGCAAGATTGTAAAACCGTGAACTCCGTGATGTATAAAACTACATCTTAGTTAAAAATTTTACGGAGAAAAAGTTACTGATGAAGTTATATTGGAGAAGACATTCTCCACTTTTCATGTTCTACAGTAACAATATCGAGAAAAAGGGTATCCAAAATTGACAGCTTTAACATGAGTTATTATTGAGAAATCATGAAGCCAGATGAACTGGCTCAACAGCACTCCCAGAAGTGAATGCTGTTAGCTCCAGCAGAAGCCATCGTTATAGTCGTAGTTGTTTCCCTTATCACAGAGAAATACTGGCCACCTGAAGTGGAACAGAAAAGATAATAAGGGAAAAAGATATTTCCATTAATAATAAGCATCACATATTTTATTCATATCAATAGTGTTCATATGAACTTGATGATACATGCTTATAGTTGCTCTTTTGTAATTGAGCTGACAAATGTAAGATGAAGGTTTGTAATTGTTCTTTTTCAATATTTACATTAGAGGATGACAAACAATTAGTAATTATGGACTTCAGCTCATCTTTTTCAACATCCTCCTCCTTTTCTTTCCCCTTTGAGCCAGCATCGAGACTAGTAGCAGAATTAGCCGTAAAATTACTGCGAAATGAGTCTTGAGATTTTATGATCTCCTTAAGTTTATTATATTTCTTATTATATTTGGCCTTGAAGCATGCTTGTCTCAATTTACGTGTTTGGTCCTCTAACTGCGTATTAGGACTTTCTTCCACCAAGCTGTTTTTCACATTCCGATATCGCAATGGCTTCTTGTAATTTCTTCTCAGCCATATGTCCTCCTTCTTCTTTATTTTGCATATCCTGTAAATCGAAGTGATATCATCGGTTATTTACTTATAAATCTTTCATAGTTTCATACTTGCAAATTATAAGTATGTATGAGAGAGAACACGAACATTCTTGATTATGGTCTCCAAGCTCACCAATTTCTGTGAGGCCATCGACGAATTCCTAACTCCCTACATCTTTTCTTGAGACGGGTTATGCCAATATTCGGTTCTTTGGCTGCGCTTTTGATTGGTAGGTAAGAAATCTTGCGAAATTGTTTCTCTTGATAGTGTACTGGGAGTTATTGCCCTTCTTCTCTCTCTGCCTCTTAATCATCTTCTTCTCCCCAGGAATTTTGTACTGCAATAATATCTTGAACTTCGATATTATGCATTTCATGAGTACTTACTCCGACTTCGTTGCCAAGACCACTCATTATTTCTCCTAGAAAAAGAAAATAATATCAGTAAAGGTAATACCATTCAAAATCCATGTTTAAATGTATAATAACCTGGAAACATATTATGGCTTTGTTCAAAATCCATTAGAGAGTAGAAAGGATCATGCACAAGCATATCCTCATTCAAAGGAATAGCATCAAGAAGAACAGTATCAAAAGCAGTCTCTTGTAGGGGCAGATCAACTTGGTCCAAAGCGGTATGTTCAAAACTTCCACTGATTTACATAAAAAACAAACCAAAAGAGAGTTTAATTTCATTATCAAGCACACTAAAAACAAATGGAAGCCATCAAAGGTATCTCACCTGAAATTAGGAGGAAGCGGTTGGTTTGAAAAGGAAAACATATCAAAATCTTCTGCTTCGAATTAGGCAGAAGCGGTTGGTTTGAAAAGGAAAACATATCAAAATCTTCTGTGTTCGAATTAGGCAGAAGCGGTTGGTTTGGAAATGAAAATACATCAACATCTGCTGCAAAAACTAAGTCAAAATTTGACCATGTCTCAAATGAATTACGAGTCTCCATATCTGCTTTGTGATTTTTGTTTTTGATGTTTACTAATGACTGATAACTGATATATATATCGATACATATATATATATATATATATATATATCTGTATGAGGAAGAAGAAGAGGTAGATGGTAGGTAGAGGGTCGGAGGAGAAGAAAAGACAAGAGAGGAAGATGAAAAGTCGGTACCGGGAAGAGTGAAAAAAAATAGATATTTTTCTTGACATTTCCTGCTTGTCATCATTTTCTTATATTTATTTTCTTATTCTCTTATGAAATCATTATTCCCTAAATTAAGGGGAGAACAGAAACAGTACAAGAAAGATCGTGATTGGACAACATCATTAAATTATCTTGATCCGCATACAAGCACATGTGAACTTGAAGTTCAAAAGATAATTCATTTGTAAAGCATTGCAAATCAAATGCCAGACGCTTTTGTTGACTCTAGAAGAGTAACAAAATCGCATATGCCAGCTATAAATGCTCCTATTCGAATTGAAGTTCCAGCAGAACAAAAACTATAGCTGCTGAGCCAAAAGCATGCCAGAAGCATGGCCGACCTCTTGGTTCTAAAGATAAAAATCCTCGAAAGAAAAGAGGATTAAATGATCCAGAAGATCATATTGAAGAAAAGAATGATAAAGACCAAGAGAGAACTGATGACAAAGAACCAGAAGTTGATGAAAGTAACACTAAAATTTCTATCAATTATACCACTTCTGATAGAAGTTGGAATCGGATAGAAACTGTTATTGATGATATATTTGCATACAATATATCTCTTGATGTTACACAGGATAATGATGATCCTGAACCAATATCGATTGATGAATGTCGGCATAGAAAAGATTGGCTGCAATGGAAAGATGCGATTCAATCGGAGTTAAATGCATCGACAAAACGTGAAGTCTTCGGACCTGCGGTCCGAATACCGAAGGTGTAAAACCTGTTGGCTACAAATGGATATTTGTGCGAAAGCGCAATGAAAAGAGTGAAATCGTTCGATATAAAGCGCGATTAGTAGCTCAAGGTTTTTCACAAAGACCAGGTATTGACTATGATGAAACTTATTCTCCTGTTGTTGATGCTATTACACTCCGATATCTTATCGGTTTGGCGAGTACATGAAAAGATAGATATGCGCCTATTAGATGTTGTCACTTGCTTACTTGTATGGAAATTTAGAAAATGATGTTTACATGAAAATCCCGAAGGATTTCATATGCCTGAAGCATATAAATATTATCCTCGTAAAAATTACTCCATCAAGTTGCGAAATCATTATATGGCACTGAAGCAATGCAGGCGCATGTGGTTCACACGTCTTAGTGAATATTTATTGAAAGCGGGATTTAAAAATGACCAGGTATGTCCATGCGTTTTTATTAAGAAATGCTGGTTCTAAATTTGTGATATTAGCTATATATGTTGATGATATTAATCTTATTGGAACTCCTGAAGAGCTCCAAGAAACAATTGATTATTTAAAAAGAGAATTCGAAATCAAGGATTTTGGTAAAACCAAATTTTGCCTTGGTTTACAATTTGAACATTTGGAGAGTGGAACATTTATTCATCAATCAACATATACAGACAAAAGTGCTAAAAAGATTTTACATGGACAAAGCACATCCATTGAG
The DNA here is from genome assembly GCA_026120185.1 of Voacanga thouarsii. Lineage (NCBI taxonomy): Eukaryota > Viridiplantae > Streptophyta > Magnoliopsida > Gentianales > Apocynaceae > Voacanga > Voacanga thouarsii. The sequence continues at coordinate 3,733,705 of JANUWF010001102.1, read as the reverse complement.
TATTCCAATGATCGTGCGATCATTAAATGTGGATAAAGATCCTTTCCGACCTCAAGAAAATGATGAAGAACTCCTTGGTCCTGAAGTACCATATCTCGAGTGCAATTGGTGCATTGATGTATCTTGCTAATAATACACGACTCGATATTGCTTTTGCTTGTCAATTTATTAGCAAGATTTAGTTCTTCACCAACACGACGACATTGGAATGGAATTAAACAAGTCCTTCGATATCTCCAAGGTACAATTGATCTCGGATTATTTTATTCAAATAAAACAGATCCAACATTGATAGGTTATGCGAGATCTTTGGTTATTTATCCGATCCACATAAAGCACGTTCTCAAACGGGCTATCTATTTACATGTGGAAATACTTGCTATATCATGGCGTTCTACGAAACAATCTATAGCGACTACTTCTTCAAATCATGCTTGAAATTATAGCCATTCATGAAGCAAGTCGAGAATGTGTATGGCTAAGATCCATGATTCATTATATCCGAGAAAGTTGTGGATTATCATCAATCAAAGGTATTCCAACTCCTCTTTATGAAGACAATGCAGCTTGCATAGCTCAATTACGAGGAGGATATATTAAAGGAGATCGGACAAAACATATTTCACCAAAATTCTTCTTTACTCATGAACTCCAGAAGAAAGGTGAAATTGATGTGCTACAAATTCGGTCATGTGATAACCTCGCAGATATTTTCACGAAGACTTTACCGACTGCAACATTTGAAAAGTTGATATATAAAATCGGTATGCGTCGGTTTAAAGATTTAAAGGAATCATCTCATCAGGGGGAGTAATAAATGGACATATAGAATAGTGTACTCTTTTTCCTTCACTAGATTTTTTTCCCACTGGGTTTTTATCTAGTAAGGTTTTAACGAGGCATATTCTTTATGTATGGATGGACATCCAAGGGGGAGTGTTATGAATTATTAGAATCTCCATTAATTAGTGGAGGCTCCACTAATTATGGATTTATGTGAATTATTAGAAGATTTTTATGAATGTCCACCATTTAGTGGAGACACCATTAATTGAGATTAGTTGAAGATGATGTATGCCATGATGTATTTCACTAATTAGAGCTCTATAAATAGAGCTATTCTCTAAGCTTGTAATACACCATCATTTTGTGAAAGAAAGATTAGTGAAAGAAAGATTAGAGAAAGAATTGTGAGAGAAAGAAAGAGAGAAGTTTGAAGAGAAATTCTTGTGCAAAGAATAGTTAGAATTTTCTTAGTGTGTAGTGTGTAGATTTTATTCTAACACTACCCTAATTTTATAACATATCTACTGATTTAATAAATATTTATCCAATTTTGTAAATCAGTATATACGTGTATTAGATATTTACTAAATATTATATAAGAATTGAGTAAGTATCTATTAAATCAATAGACACGTGTTATATTTTTAATGATATATTAGAGAATATTGTAGAAAGTGTACTAAAAGATATTAAACCCAGATATTTTGTAGTGGGGTTAATGGAAGTTAATTGCTTTACGTTGAATGGAAAGAACAAAGAATGGGAAGTCTTACTTCCAAAGCAGACCTCCTAGCTTAGGAAATTGTCAATTGAGTAATATTTCGTTTTCAATTATCAATAGGGGCTTAAGTGTGTTTTTCCATGAATGCCCTTAAATTTTCTAAGTTATTCCCTATGTTTCAAAATAAATATTCATATAATCCTTTGCACACAAATTAATGGGGGTTGAAAATAATACTTCCTCCGTCTCTATTTATCTATCACAATCAAAAAAATTTGGTGTCCTTTTTTATCTGTCACATTGAAAAAATTTAGGTGTCATTAATGTTAATTTTACTACTATATCCCTTATATTAAATAGTTTTGAAAAATAAATGTGTAATAACTTTAGAGAGAGAGTTGAACAAACAAAATAAGAAAATAGTAGTGGAGAACATTAAATTCAATGGTATTTTTGGAATATATAAACAAAGTTATATGAATTTAAGATATCAACTAATTTTTCTTAAACTGTGTAAAGTAGTTAACTGTGACAGATAAATAGGGACAGAAGGAGTACAATAAATCAGATAGAGTTCTAATTTTACCCCTATTAAATACATGATAGTTATTAATTGGTGAAAATTCTCAAGAAATAAGAAGAAAAAAAGTTTTGGAAAGTTGTGTGGTGGACTTAAAATAAAGAAGGGTAAAATAGAAAAAAAATTAATCATTAATTATAGAAATAGGTAAACGAACATCTATTTTAAAACAAAATTAAAAAAGTTACTACATCTATTTCACAATATAAGTCATTTTAGATTTGAATTTTTTTTTCATAATATTAATCATTTTACAAAGTTTTATAAAAATTTATTACTTTTTTCTATCTCTATCCCTCCATACAATTTCTTTCTTTCCACTAATTATGACCCAACTCTCTCCAATTATCAAAGTAGACAAAGACTTAATTAAGGGTGTTTTTGAAAATTTAGTTTTAAAATTATTTGAAATTTATAGATCATTAATTCCTTTCATTTCCTGATTCTTAGGTTCCAAGGAAAGAAAACTTTATATTTTAAAACAATTATTAACCTCTTTAAATTGATAAACATGCACATAATTGAAAAGAAATAGAAAACAAAGCTTCTTTGATTTCAGAGAGATATGAATACAAAGGTTCAAAGATAAGGGATTGATAATCTTTCTGCTTTACATTCGTAATCTATTTGTGGATAAATTCTTGTTACACGGCAATAATACACTTACACTTAATAGACATAATGCATTCATTTTGAATAGATATAAAGTAAGTAACACACTCACTCTGACTGGACATAAAGTAAACAATAAGAGAAATGTTAGTGATCAAAGAGCAATTTAGGTTTTTTTTTTTTTTTTTTGAAAAGCACAAAGAATTAGTGTGTGTATGCAGATATTTTGTAGTGGGGTTACTGGAAATTAATTGCTTTAAGTTGAATGGAAAGAACAAAAAAATGAATTATTACTTCCAAAAAAATACCTCCTAGTTTAGAGAATTGTCAATTGAGTGCTATTTCTTTTTCAATTATTAATAAAGGGTCAATTTTAAATAAAAAACCCTATAAATCATCTATAAAAAAGAAAACAAATTTTCTTCTTCATCTTCTTCCTCCCAAATCTAATAAGAATCTAGAACCCCAGAACCCAAAAATATTGTGCCAGAATAAGAATTTGAATAAAGGCTAAAGGAAAATGCAAAGTTACAAAGAGAAATTCTCTACCTTTTCTTTTATATGTATAAATATACACGGACGTTTAATTTAAAAAAGAAAACATATTATATAAATAGATTATATTTATTGAAAAGTTCACTCTGCCTAAAGTGTATTGGGTGTCCCTGCAAATTGGGGCAAGAAAAGTACATCAAGTGGCATATTGAAATTTTTTTGGTATCTAATTAAAACATAAAAGAAAAAAATCTAAGTGTTTTTGATTGTGTCCTTAAAAAGTTGCACAAAAGAGTAATTATTTCTTAGAAGGAAAATAGTTTAAACTCTTTAACCTTTTGTGTCTTTGATGTAATAATTCGATTACAAGACTAAATATCGAACATTTTTCTATAAGAAAGAAAGAAAAACAGTGAAGTATTCAATAGACTAAAATGGCATGTTAAAAGCTAGGCAATAGTAAGAAAGAGAAAATATAGGCAGAATTCTCCACCAATTAATTTTTCTTACCATTCCACAAGTTTTTAAAGTCCAATTATTAAGTTCAAACTATTCTAACATTAATGTATATAGGATCATTTCCAATTATTAAATTCCAAGTTTGTTGACCAATAAAAAATACTTCATCCGTTCTATAATATAAATCGTTTGAAGTTACTTTTACTGTCCCAAATTATAAGTCGTTGGGGACTTTTCAAGAAGGTTTTGAAACTGCTTTTATATTTTTGTCCCTCTCCTTTCTCTCTCCCCTCTTTTCTTGTTTTCCAAAGGTCTGTTGTTTCCTAGAAGTCTATTGACTCTTAATAACTCTCACTCCTCTCTCTCTCTTTTAATTTTCATTTGGTGGAAAAATTAAAATTTTACAGGAGAAATTTAAAGGTTACAATTTTGAATGTTGTGTGTGTTTTAAAGTTGCCTTGTTTCTAACGAGATGAGTTTTTAATCTCAATTATTATCACAAACAAAATTTAATAGGAATATTTTAGAAAGAAAAAATATAAAACAATCTTAATACGTGTGAAATTATCTAAAACGACTTATATTATGAGAGAAGAGAGTAATTAAGGTTTAATTATTCAGATCCGCTATTCTTTTCCTAGGTAAATGAATGCATCTTCCACGCAAGATAACTTCCTCAATAATTAGATTTTATTGCTGAACTCCCAGTGGAGTTCTATTTAATCGTCAGCCATGCTAGAAAAAGTTTTTATAATGGCCTTTTGTGACAACTACTTGGGCTTGCAAAGGTTCCATATTACTATATGCATTCAGAGAATAAGTCAAAGTTTTATTAGTATGAAATGAACCTTCTTTTGTTCCAAAATGGAGTTCAATGACTTCACACACTATTAGTGAATTATTACTCTCACTACTGCATAATATTCGTTCAGAATAGTATTTCATTTGTTAAATTTCTGACTCGTAATCTAAAAGATATGATACTTAATTTTGAATTTCTTTTCTTTTAATATTTTGGATTTTTTTATTGTATATAGATGTATAAATAAGACGTAAGACCTTATTGTTTTGTATAAAATATTTATAATTAATTGAGTTATTATTTTATTATAGATTATATTATTTTGAAACTTTGTTTTAAGTATAAACAAGTGGCCAGAGAAGTGACATTTTATGCAATTTGATGGAAACTTAGATGAAAATTTTCTGAGGTGATAAACTACTATGTAATAGACTATTATTCTGTGGTGAAAAGCAATGTACCTGATTTGTCTTGCAACTTGAATATGACAAATTCAATGAATCCAACAAAAATAGGAAATATATTTTTAAAAAAAGAAAGAAAATGACAAATGAAGGAACTTAAGGTAATTAAGCAAATTTCACTAACGGCCACTCATAATTACTCTGTCCTAAATAGGATGTGGTCCTCCTAAAAAATTTGCTCCTTATGGGTTTACCTTTTCTTTCAAAAAACAAAAATAAAAATCAAGAATTGAATTATAATTTTTTTTTAAAAAAATTATAAAGACAAACAATCTGACTATTAATTTTTTAGTATAATGATTGACTTTCTCTACTGGACCAATACAAAGGCAAGAAATAAGAACTACTGGTCCCAATATCAATCAGAACATGCAGAAGTAGCTCACTAGATCCCCAAAAAGAGAATATGTGGAAGATCACAACAAAATGAACCCCAAACCAAGAACCATCCATAGCCACAATCGACTTTGCAGAATCCTATATATTTTCTATAAATATTAACAATTGCAAAAAACACACATACATATATATGTATATATGTATACATAGTTTTGTTGTAGTTTTCCACCCAATTATTTTCAATTGCTGTTTCTTCTCACTCAAATTGATTGGAAAAGGACACAAGAATATGGAAGTAGGACCTCATATGAAGCCTCACTAATATCACCAATTCTCTCAGCTGTTTCCATCTTTACACCTAAGCATTTCTCCATTTGCATGGTTAGCCATCAACATCAGACCCAATGCTTCACTCTCCTTTCTATTTCAATATACAAATACACTTCTTAGCTTTCCTTCTTATTTGGGATGCATTAAGGCCCACTTTTTTTTTTTTTTTTTTTTTGGTTGCCTTTCCAATTTTAAAGAGTTCTTTTCCCGTCCTTCACATCACCATTCACCAACTGCAATTTTCTTTTTCTTTTCTTTTTTTTAAACTGCTCCAAATCAATAATCACTATTCTTTATTTGTGCTCTTAATAATTGTATCGACCATATTTAATAACCCACAACTCGCAGCTATACAAGAAGTCTATGTATTAGTTTGCCTCCGAAGAATTTTGAATGTTGACGTTTTAAGAAGAAATTATTAGAGCTCCTTATCACATGACCAAGCCATCGCCATCTTCCATTGTTGTTATTGTTTTTTGCACTTTTTCTTAATTTGGTTTTTTCCCCATTGGTTCTTGTCTTTCGTAGTCTTCAATTATTCTGATATTAACCAAAAAGGAATATATTTATTTCCAATATATACATCTATTTAAATACTGTTGGGTCAATATTTAGCTTGCCAAACAGGCCCTACATTGCATTCAAAGAGCAACTACAATAATTTTGCTTTTAAAACATCTTGTTTGTCTTGATAAGGGGTTTTGGAAACAGTAAATGCACTATATAGTGCAGAATGATATATTCCACTCAAATTTGTTTACTTTTTTACTGGCAAAAATTGTCTTCAGATATGATTAGGTAAGCTTTCACCACTATTTGTCAATTTAATCTCATGAAATGCCATTTCTACTTGAAATATAATTGCCCACTCGGCACTAACTCATTGTGTAGGGTGCTTCAATCAATAGTTAGAATGTGAAAGGTCATACTTAAGCCATGTGTAACAAGTTAGTAATGTAATAAATGAAACACAATACTACTATCATCTACTATCTCTCTCTCTTTTTTTAATAAGTTTAGTCAAGGGTACCACAATTACGTTGGCTAAAACTAATTTCTTTTATGTTGGGAGCGTGAAAGGCAAAACTTTTTCAATAATATTCATCTGAATTTTTGAACTTATATTTTTACCTGTTTTTCATATTAAAAGTTTTATACGTTGATCACTATTAATTGCTATTTTTCTTTTACATTATAGAAGGACTGTATTGAGATTAAATATAGAACTTATGGACCTTTCTAAGAAGTACTTTTACTACTTGAATCACTTAATTGGGTCAATATTCAATATATTACTTTTGCCAAAAAAAAAAAAGGTCATATGTTCTGAATTTTTAAGTTTCTTTAAAAGCGAACCCATCTGATCTTGTTTGTATAGCATATATATGTTGAATTATTACAGGGCTATTTTCTTTTATAACTTATTTAAATAAATTATTTATATTGAAACTCAATAGAGAGCGGAGGTGGAAGAGAAATAATCAAATACTACTTGGAACCCAAGAACCCAAGAACCCATGACCCAGAGCCTGAAACTAAGATCATGAGCCCAAATGCGATGATCCACTATTTAAGTCTTACCCTTTGACCCAAAAATTATAGCCCAAAGGATCTATTGGGCTGAAGCCCTTGACGTCGACGGTCTTCTGTAGATAGTGCTAACCCTAGATTCCCTTAATGCCTTAAATTACTAAGCATAAATCCAGTGTTCTATATATCGTTATAAAAGCCATCCGTCCCGCCCGAACCTGACGTTAATAAATCCTTATAAGTGTAGTGGTTCCAGCCCATTATGGCCCAAAATTAACGCCTCATTTATCTGACATAATTTCTTCTCTCATCAATCTCGTTAAAGATTGACTTCAAAAAGGCCCAAAAAAAAAAAAAAAAAGAGAAAAAGGAAAATCTTGTCAAAGACCATGTAAATGCAACAATTCATCCCCTAAAAAAAGCCTATAAAAACTGGGCCCCCAAAAAAAGTATTCATCACGATTTTTTTTTTAATGACGCATAATTACAAGTGTTTCAATTTTTAGTTTAAAATTCAATTTTTGAAGCTTAATATAAAAATTTTAAACTTCAAAAATAACAGTTGTTTAAGTTGTTATAGTATTATCTCAGGAATGATAAATTGAATTCTTATTCAGTAAACACAAAAAAAAAACCAATTTAAATTTAAAAATAGAAGATAGAGATTATCAAGATATTACATACCATCAAATCTTAACCATTAAAGATTTTCAGTTACACACAAATCATTTATTTATAGCAGATAGAATTAAGCTTCATTCCATCATCATCATCATCATCTTTTCCTTCATTTCTTCATTCTATCCCATCAAATCCAAAGGGCTACATTCCCATTTTGTTTTCTTTTTCTCCCATTGATTCAGTGTTGTAGTAAAAGAAAGAGGACACCATGAAGTTGTTGCTAGTTGTATGCATTTTGGCTATTTGCGGGATGGCAATGGGTTGGGAACTGGAACAACATTATCATCTTGCACGACCAGAAGAAGATCTATCACAAAATTGCAGCGATTTAATTCTTCAAGTATCGGATTGCATATCATTTATGGCGGATGATGGAAATGCCACCAGACCGGACTCTGCATGTTGTAAGGGATTCAGAACACTGCTGGATACTAATGCAAAATGTGTTTGTTTTGCTATTGAATCTGCTCCTAGTATGGGGATTAATATCAACATGTCAAGGGCCGAGGCTTTGCCTTCCCTTTGTCATGTCAAGGCACCTCCAATCAGTAAATGCAACAGTGAGTTCTTTTTCATCCTATTCTGTACGAAGTTGTCTTGCGTTTTTTTGTGCGTGCATGGCTGCTTTTACTGAAGATGAGAAAAAGTCTATTTCTGAACCCTAATGGATATCGCTTCCTTTCGTTTTTTTTGTTTTCTGCAGTTTCCTCCTCTCCTGCGCCATCACCTGCAACGCCAGGACCATCTCCTGCAATACCTGGTTTGTATTATAGTGAAATAACCAAAGTTTTTGATTGATTTTATCATCTTTTCCAAATCATTTTGGTGAAATATTTGCGGCATTGTATTGTGAAAGTCACGGTAATGTCGGCATTTGGTTTGTTAGTACTTTCTATTCAGATTTTATTCATAAGCGGAAAATCTGAAAGAGAGAGACGCTTATCACTTGTGTTAGCTTATGAAATCCTATCCTATTTTATTCCGTATAATTTTGTCCTGGTTTGAAAATTTTGACACGTAATTCATCATTTCAATTATTAACCAGTTATGATGTACTTTTTTTGTGACGGCTCACATCTATGAACTATGTAATGACTTCTGGTTACACGAAATTATGGACCTCCAATGCTTTCTTTGTTGCAGCACCAGCACCTGGCACGCCTAATCCTCCAACTACATCTCCAAGCGCGCCGGCTGTGCCTTCACCAGCACCGGTTTCCCCCACTCCTCCAAGTGCAGCACCAGCACCCGGATCACCTCCAAGTTCTCCAACAAATCCCCCAAATTCTCCTGCTACACCTCCAAGTTCGCCAGTTTCCCCAACCCCTCCAAGTGCAACACCAGCAGCTCCCTCGATTTCCCCCTCGGTGCCTAGTGTAACACCATCTACTGAAGCTCCAGAATCATCTCCTAAACACGCATCTGGAGCAATGGATATTCAAGTGCCCTTCCTAGTTTCCTTTGCTGTGATTGTTGTTTCATTGTTCTTTGTTTGAGTAGTATGTAGCTCCTATGGGATGGATATTCACTTCTCTCCTAGCCATTTTTTTACCATTCTGGGTCAGGTTGTTGTTGGTTCACATGCTTTGTAGCTGTTCTTGAAAAATAACGTGTTTTTAGGTACTTTTCATTATGAACTATTGGATTCCTTTTACTAATATCCCTTTGCCCAACAGGATCTCATGTGTTTGTTTTAGCACCGTTTGGGCATTTTCCCCTTCTTTCTTAGAAAATGTTCTTGAAGAATAAGATGAGAATTGTTAATTGGTTTCTGGTTCCTACCCATATTAATTTCAAGAATTATTTTTAATCCAAGTTGCATGAATCAATGGGAAACGCGATTAATTCCCGTTTCCTTTCTAGGTACACGGATGCTTTCACATCTCTCATAAATTGTAGGTGTACGCCGGAGACTGTAAAGGCCATTTTTGGCACTGGGTTTGCATTTTGCTTTTCCATTTTATTTATTCCGATTGTTCCTTGTCACCAACTGAAGTCATCTCAAGGAGCAGTCTTTGAAATTGCTTTGATTATCCTTTTTTTTTTTAAGGGATGCACCTGTTTATTGGTATAACAGAAAAGTACATGTGACAAGATCACAACTATCCTGTTGATGGCTTAAAATTCAAAATCTAAATTTCAAATAAAGCATTAGCAATGATGAATTTAAGCCCATATAAATCCTTTCAGTTTCTTTAGAATCCAAGGAGGTTGGTTCGTTTGATGCTGACATTTGTGCCTTTTCTTGTACATTTATCTCCCACACAAAAGTTAGCTAGTGGCCATGGAAAGCAGTATTCCCTCTATCCAATAATATAAATTATTAGAAATTATTTTTGTTATTCTAAATTATAAGTTATTGAAGATTAAAAAGAAGTTTTAAAATTATTTTTATATTTTTATCCTTATTTATTATTCTTTTTTCCTTTCTTTCTCTTTCTTCTCTTTTTTTTGCTTCTAAGATATTTAAATAGAAATGTTTTAGGAAGAAAAAAATATAAAGTCATCTTGTTTTTAAAAATTTTAATATATGTGAAATTAAATCAAATAATTTATATTATGGAATAAAAAAAGTATTATATGTATGTTTCCCAATCCAATGGGTGGCGAAATTTCTATACGCACAATCATAACCACTTTAATTATGACCATTAAATAGCTGTGCAAATAGTTACGGCTCCAAATCCATACATCATTGAGTGCAATGTGCCCTTTCTTGTCCACGAAATTTGGATGGCCAGGAACTCAAGAAATGTGGTGAGATAGAATTTGATCATTTAGGTGTTTGGTATGCTATATATATACACGTGAAACTAAATTTATTTATTGTATGTAGAGAGGTGAGATACAACTCAATTCAAAGGAAAGTTGCTTTTGGTTTTTTTTTTTAAAAAAAAATTAACCTAATGCAAATGAATTTTATTTATAAAGCATTGATAGTTTTATTATTTAATATAATATTTGAATTATTAAATTTTTTATAAAATTCAAAATCATTTTATATTTTTTTATAAAAAACTGAATATAATTGTACTTGGACAAAGTATAATTTTGGATATTATAAAAAATATTATAACATTAAAATCTACTTGAAGTGAATAATAAAACTATTATATTTCATAAATAAAATTTATTTGTATTAGATTTATTTTTCATTAAAAAGTCTTAAATAGTTTTTTTTAAGAAGTTGCAAAATAACTATACCCTTATTAGTGTTGGTAATAATAAGAACTTGTTAATTTTCGAAACAATTTATTTCAAAGCATTTTCTTTAAAGTAGTTTACAAAAAGTATAATCAACCAAGAACATTTCGTGCATTTCGTTTGGTTTGTTTCTTGTAGAAGTTTAGAGAATTATTTCTTAACAATATTTAATAAGTTCTGATTTTGTATGTAATGAATCCCTCTATATGTGCCATACTCATATTTTCTCCAGAACTATTATTATTACATAAATTATACAAATTAAGAAAATTTTAATATTTATAGAAGTTTTAGGAAAAAAAATAATAATTGAATTACCTTAATTGAAAATTATAAAATTATTTTGAAATTTAAAAATGTTGTAAGGATATAATTGAAAAAAGACAAAAAAATATAATTTTATTTTATAAAATAATAGATAATTTACAATAAAAAATTATTTTACAAAATATTACTTCTTTTTATAATATAAGTCATTTTAAACTTGTACACAAGAATTAAGATTCCTAAATTTCACACAATTTTAAAACTAAACTTTCAAAAACACCTCTAATTAAATCTTTATCTACTTTGATAATTGAAAAAAAAATGAATCATAATTACTGGAAAGAGAGAGATTAGAGGGAGGGGTAGAGGTAGAAACAAAGTAATAAATGCTTATAAAACTTTGTAAAATGACTTATATTATAAAAAAAATTTCAAATCTAAAACGATTTATATTGTAAAGTAGAAATATTAGTAATAGATAATTTAAAATACAAAAAATTATTACAATGACAAATATTTTAGCATTAGGTGTTGACTTTAAATGCTTGAAAGGATGGAAGAAAGATAGGCAAATTTTCAAGCTGTCAACTGTTCAATTGCTCCTTTAGGCAGCGGAAGCAATTGCCTTGTGTTTTTGGTTTGGTTTGTTCCTTTAATTATTGTGCTTGAGAGGTTTTCGTTGATGGGATTTATGAAGTTTCTATATCATCTACTCCCTTCATACATATTTATCTGTTATAATTGAAAATTTTTTAAGTCTCTTTTTATCTGTCACATTGAAAAAATTTATGTGAAATTAATGTTAATTTTACTGATATACTCTTGTTTTTAATAGTTTTGAAAAATAAAAGTATAATAATTTTAGAGAGAGAATTAAGTAAATAAAATTAGAAAATAATTGAGAAAAATATTAAATTAAATAATATTTTTAGAATGTATAAATAAAGTTATATAAATTTAAGAGATTAATTAATTTGTTTTAAATTGTGTAATAGAAAGAACAATTGGAATATGTGCCAAACTAATTTTGCTATTTCTACCAAGAGTTTTGGATTTTGTGTCCACTTTAAATGGCCGAAGAGCGACGAAATCAAAGGCAAAATTATCAAGGGGTCAACTCTATGAATGCTCTTCTAAGTAGTTGAAGCACCTGTTTTTCTGCTTCTGGTTTGGTGCTCATTGATGTTATTATGGCAGTAAATAATCTTGTATTCTCAACATCTCTAATTGTCCATCAGGCGGGGGACTTCTTGCTTTTAATAAGCAGGTCTAGGCCTATGACAAGGATCCAATACCATGTCATTTTAGCATGAAAAGGGTCTCGTACTGTACATATAATAGTCATAATATTATGTAAATTTTGAAAATGACGTTTCACCAAAATTTTAGTTAGTTTGCGTTGTTTACTTTAGACACTTAAAATTTATAAAAAAATAATATTCACTATTAAATAATCATACAAATTTGACCATATGCTTGAACGACTTTAAATCCCAATTACAAGAGGCACACTCATAAATGGCTTATCTTCAATGCTGATAACACTGAAGATTTTTTAATCTTTTAATAATATTTAAATACTTTAATTACTAATAATATAAATAATTATAATTTAATTATATTACATATTTTTTTCTCTCCATAAAGACTTTACTAGTAACAACCTAATCTAGTTAAAAGTCATATTTCAATTTCAACCATTGAGTAAAATTATTATTAATATGGTATATTTTTATATAAAGATTAAAAGATGTCTAATATTGGTATCGGAGAAGTGCCATGCATCCAATGAGAAGAAAACAAAAGGAATAAAAAGAAACCAGTAGCTTTGATCAGATGAGGCCTTCCTATTGAAGGTGAGGCCAATGGTACACAAATTCTTTAATATCCTGAATTTGTTAAGATTTATTTTTGTAACAAAGTATAGCTGTACCTATCCGTATCAATGTATACTTACAACATAGTATTTATACAACATCAAATGTAAGACAGAGTTTCGTTACCTTTTATTTGAGCATCCATTCTTTTTCTAATGAATGCAGTGTAGATGGTTGGTTCTTTTTGCTTTCCAGGAATTAGCCTTTTTCTTATATGGACATCAATCGAATGAAATTTGTGAAGGAAATTATAGAATTGAGTAAAATTTATGACAACGAAAAAATAACCAATATAATAAAAACCTTCGTTCTTGATTCCCCCCACCCCACTCCCCCCCTCCCCCCAAAAAAAAATCTGTCTCTTACCACTTTTCCTGTCATCCAATCTGGTCATTGTTCCATGTGAGAATAGTCATCGAGTCATTCTTTTTTAGTTTCCTCCTTTCTTTCTGGATCTGGCTTTTTTTTTTTTTCTCTCCAATTTGGATTACACAAATGAAATAGACTCGAGTTCAACGGTAGCATCACTAGGACAAACAAGGAATATTTGTAGAAAATATAAATGAAAACTTTCAAGTAATTGACTGAATAGAATGTAATAGAAAGAATCAAACTGGGCAATTGTGAGTTGGATTGACTCACCTGTTGCTGTTGACAAAAGAATTTCTTTGATAGATATGTGATTCAAAGTCAGGCTGAAACTACAAAGGGAAACAGAAAGAGGCCATGCTCAGTTGCAATTTTAGACAATGTGAAAGTCTATCAAGCAACCTCATACCGGTAATGTATTCACTGCCTCTAAATTTTCTTCCTATGTAAGAAATTGACCAATTTGGTAAGTTTCACTTTTTACACCTTTGGTTGCACAGACAAGGGGAAAAAAAGGAGAAATTCTAATTTTATTTTATTTTATATATTTACAAGATCGTATAAGATGAAAAAAAAATAGAAAAAAAAAGGAGAAATAAACCAATGTAGAAATCGAGTCAATATCCTATGACGTTTTCTTCCCTCTCCAAACTGGAGAGAAAGAAGCAAATATACTAATTAAACTTGTGTCTTTAGTTTTGCTCCCGTAGTTTGCCTTTTTTTTTTCCTTTTTTGGTTTTAGTCCAATGGGAACATATTGAAATTTTCTTTTGCTAAAACGTAGAAGAAAGAACCAAAGTAGCTTGTGGTTAACCAAAAGTTGTGCAAGTGGCGGTGCTGCATTTCTTTGGGGTAGTTGGCTGCTTGGACGACGGGGCATTTTCATGTGCAACCTGTGGCCATTATGACATTGCCCACTTCTCCCAATTCACTCAAAAAACAATCTACCCTTTGGGTTAGGGCGGCTTGCTTAGAGGATGGTTGGATTGAAATATTTGAAAGGAAAGGAAATGAGAGGAAATAAATTTAAATGATTATATTATTTTTTTGGAGGGAAATGAAACAAGATAGAGGAGAACGGATGGAGGGATTAGATTCATTTAAAAATATTCAATTTGGTTTTTAACTAAGGGTGGATGGAAAGAAAAAAAAGGAATCTGATTATAATTAATATTTTTATCTTAACTGTAATTATTTATTTAAAATATTTATATTTATATTAAAATATAAATAAAGATGTAATTAATACCTTATCTCTTTATTCTCTTCTATCAACTATTTAAATGTGATATACATCCAATTCTTTTTTTCCCCTTCTCTTCTCTTCTCCTTTTTCCTCTTCGCTCAATCCTAACATAGCATTAATCTACTGTCCTTAAAAAAAAAAAAAAAAATAGAGGACGAGATGTTAATTGAACCTAAAAACTCTTGTACTTATTAAAGCGCACTATCTTTTTCACATCCCACCAATTATTCTTATGCCATATTCATCGCATCCTAGATTTCTTACTTACTTTTTTTCAAAAATGATATCTCATTTCAAGACTTCATTCACTGCTTGCCACTACCTAATAAAGCGGGTCCATTATAAAAATAGGAAGCCAACACATACAATGTGTTTAGTTTTAAAAATGACTTTCTAAATTTGATTTACATTTTTTTTTTCTCGTGCATCACATAAAGGATAATTGGGAAGTCAGATCAATCACCAAAACAAACCAATTATAAATTAAAAGAAAAAGGCCCCATTAGGTCCAAGCGGTGGAATGCTCCCCTTCTGGACACCTTTTCTATGGAAAAGAATAAAAGTACTTCCAGATGCCTTTCCAATGGTTTTTCCCACTCATCCTAGCTCAAATGTAGGGTTTTGTTTAATAATTTATTAACTATTTAAAATTAATTAATTATTTATTTAATTAAATATATTTGATAATAGATAATATTAAATATGTAATTATTTAAATGTGTTTAATAATAAAATTTTATTATTATTTGATTAATTAAAACGTATTAAAAAGTTATTATAATTTCTAAAAAATAAAAATATTTAAATTTAAATACTTCATCTTCTTCTTTATTTAATGTAAATTATAATAAAATACTGTTATCAAGTAAGCTCTAAATCATCAAAAACAGAAAGAAAAGTTCCGTGCAAAAAGTTTCTCCTAATAAACAAAACATTGTAAAGAACCATATGGGCCGCTTTTATACATACACGTATACTTATTTTATTCTCCAGTAAAGATCCAAGGCAGGGGAAAATAATTCAAAACAAAATGCTGCTGACCTTAAACTTCTAACTATATACCTAGAATTTTCTAGTGTTATAGCTTGCGATATATTTCGACAGGAAATTACAAAAGGTGATTGATTATTCAAACACGGATTCTTGAAATTATGTATCAAATATCCAAATAGTAAGTACTGAACTTGAAATTTATCTTTTAATTAAATTACTATAGTAAATTAATCACAAATTGTAATTTTGATAATTTTGAAATTTCAACTATTTTTTATTTTAAAAATATTTGTCAGTATTATATAAATTTTGTAAAAATATTAAATATTTCATAGGATGAGAGAGCTCGCATCCGTTCGCATTGGACGAAATCTGTCTCGTAGCGCTGGTGTGGTGGATAAAGAATTACAAGAATGTAAAACTAGTCTAGGCAAATCTTGGTCAAATGACGCTACCGAGTAGACTAATAAGCAAGTCCCTATGCGAGATTTGAACTCGTGATCTTACGGTGCAACCGAGAAGGCTAATAATTAGGTCTCTACGTGAGATTCAAATTCGTGATCTTATAGTCACTGCGCTCATTGCTCGACTAACTTAGCTATACCTTTCAGGGCAAACACTAAATACTTAAAGAGTTTTAAAAGAATAAAAATGAATTACCTTTGCTCGAAATTAAGAGTTATATAAATAGTTGAAAATTGATTAATATTATAATTTAATGAAGTAATAAATAATAGAAATAAAATAATAAATATTATATCTGCTTCATATTATTTAACCTTTTAGTTATATACACGCAGAATACTAAAATCAATAACTGTTTTTTTATGTTTCCAAATTTACCCATAATAAATATTCCGTCTATCCTAAAAATCATGTAAAAAATTTTTATTTTGGTTGTACCAAAACACTACTCCTAATTTATTGTTTATATTTCTAATTTAATAATAAATTTATTATTTATATTCATAATTTACCCACCCTCAATTATTTGACTCATTAAATATATGCATTACTAATGAATGTATACAGAAGAGAATAATTAATGAATGTTTACTTTTAGTTAAAGGTATAATAGTTTTTTCTATTATTGTTATACAAGTTTTAGTAATTTTTAAAATTTCATATTATGTCATAAATTAACATGATTTTTAAGATGGAAGAAGCACTTGTCAATTCACAAATCAATCATATATTTATTATTTATATCCTTCATTTATCTCTCATTCAACTATTACACTCATTAAATATGTATATTTCTAATAAATCATTAAGTGGAGATAGAAGAAATGAAACAATGGAGAAAAGATAATTAATAAATGTATAGAGGAGAATAATTAATGGGCGTTTATTTTTATTTGAGGGTATAATAATTATTTTCTAGTAATACTCCATCCGTTTCAAAATATTTATTCATAAAATTCTTTACACACAGATTAATGGTGTTAAAAATAATACTACAATTTAGATAAAATTCTTATTCTACCCATATTAAAAATATAACAGTTATTGGTTAGTAAAAATTCTCAATAAGTAAGAAGAATTTTTGTTTTGAAAAGTGGTGTAGTTGACTTGAAATAAATGGAGGTAAAATAGGAAGAGACTAATTATTAATTTTAAAAATATACATATGAACAAATATTTTGAAACAAAATAAAAAATTTTCATGAACAAGTATTTTGAAATATAGGGAGTATTATAATTATATAAATTTTAGTAATTTTTTAATTTTCATATCATATCTTAAAATAACATGATTTTTAAGATTGAGGGAGTATAATAATGAGTAATCATTTACTAGATTTTTATATTTTTATTAAGTATAATATGACTAAATTTAAGGATAATATTAAAAATTTTTAATTATTGATATATAAGAATGTATAAATAATCAAATATTATGAAACAACATATAAAGACTAAAAAGTTAAACAACATATAAAGACGAAAAGAATACTATTAATTTTATAAAATAATATAAAATTTAAAAATAATAAATATTTTCAAATAGAAAAAATAGTAAAAGATAAGATCAGGCAATTACAATTATTCAGGCAATGATGCCATAAGTGAGGAATGCAGGGATGCACCGAACTTCTAACCATTCCTGAAGACCCATGCAAATTTATGCCCACTTATTCCATTAATATCCATCACACCTCTCTAGTCAGCCACCTGCACCTTTCATCATCCCCAATATGTAAATTACTTACTCATTTAAAATTACTATATTATCCCCATCCATTATTTTTAAGGGTGACAATCGTGTCGTATTCGGGTTGGCGGGTCATGTCAACTTGAGATAATTACACTTGACAGGTCAATTCGAACACGACCCGATTAATAAACGTGTCGTGTCAACCCATTTATTTTCGTGTCGTGTTCGTGTTATAAAACAGATTGACACGACATGACACAATTAGACACAAAAATTAAATAGATAATTATTAAATTCGTCAACCCGAATACCTACTAAACTCGCCATTACACAAAAAATTTGAAAAAATCAAATCAAATTATATAAAATTAAAAAACTAATAAAATAGTCCGTAAAGTCATAAATAACCAATAAAATAACAAATCATCCCGCTAAATATTTAGAGATCTTAATAAATTCATAAGATTTAATCTTAAAAATCTAAACAAATGTAATTTTGTAATAAAATTGGATTATTAAAGAAATTATTTTCTCTAGATATTTAGAACAACAATTTTGTCGTAGCTTGCACCACACAAGTTTCTTTTCATTCTATATTCGATTCGGCCTGTAGGTATATTACATACGTTTTTTCCTAAAGGTCTAACCTTCCCTTTTAGACTCGCGTAAGGTCGTTGCTTACCAACTCGTACTAATATTATTATTATAGACACTAAATAATAATTAATTAAGAATGATTCATTTACTATATATCAAACAAATAACTACATTAACATCATTTATTTTCTTTAAGATGTCTCATATAATTAAACAAAATAGACACACAAACAATTTAATTAATTCATATAATAAAATTTAATTCAATTAATTCATATAAAAAATTAAATTATCTAATTTTTTATAGTAAAATTTGTAGGGTATTACAAAAAGTATTAAATATAAATATTAAAAAAAGTTAAACGGGTTCGCGGGTTGAAACAGATTAAAGCAGGTTGAACCCGTTTATGACCTGTACACGTTTAAAGTTAAACGGGTCGATCTGTTTCGACCCGAACTCGCGAAACTCCAATCCTAACCCACTATAACCGTGTCGTATTCGTATCGTGTTGGTGTGTCGTGTTCAATATTGCCGCCCCTAATTTTTTTTTCCCTATCATAATTGAAAATTTTTAAATGCATCCAAATATAAAGTAAAAAAAAAAATTATAAGATTTTTTTTACTAATTAAATTAATATGTCGTTTTATATAAAACAGAATTATTTAAGGGGGAAAAAATAAGAATTTGTGATTACCTAACACAGTTGGATATCTAATAAAACAGGTAAGACACAATTTTTGCATCTGCCTTTCCTTCTATACCCACAAAATAATAATCCCACTAAATAATTAATTGAATCAACGCTCTAGCACTCGGGTTGGTCGTCTACACCACCCACCTCGCAGTCAAACACATCCCAGCCATCTACCTCCCTACTACAATCTCCACACCCCTGCCCCCTCCTAAACCACTTCCTCCAGGTCTCCCTGATCCCAGAATCTTGAAGGTTACTTCCATAATTTTCTTCCCTTCTCTGGGATTTTTGGGGAGGCAATAAGGGACAAAAAATTTGTAGAGTACAGAAAGGGAGAAGGGAATGAAATGGATTTTAAGGGGGTTGGCGGAGAGTGGTGGTGCCGTGCCCGTGGTAGCTGGGAGCTACTACAAAAATGGGAACGAAGGGAAATAAGGAATGCATTTGCTGGCGGTGAACACGTGCCAGAGAGCCTCAAGATCGTTGAACGCTTTGTAAATGTAGGACTATTTAAGAGACTCAACCAATCCAAACCAAACCAATACCGAAAACTCGTACTATTACATTTAATTTGGATACCTCGTCATCATCCCGTCTCCCTCCCCTCGCACCCCTCTCTCTCTCTCTCTCTCTCTCTCTCTCTGGTGTCAGAAGAATAGAAAAAAAACAGCTAAGAACTGTATCCCAGATTTGCACCTTGCATTTTGCATGTTGAATCTTTTTGTGTTTGAACTCTACTTGAATAAAATGTAATATAAGTCAGTCAGATTGAGCTAGTCGACTGTTTCTCCGAAAGATTGGAGCTTTTTCTTTGGCACTTCGTTAAGGTCAGTTAACTTTGGCTCTATCTTGCTGCGGCAATTACATGTCTCTTTGTTGTGTTTTACTGGGAATTGGCCTCCTTTATGAAGTTCAATTTAAACTTTTTTTTCCTTTATTGGAATAGCTAGTTTTATTTGAATTCAATTCAAAATTCGTGTGAGTTTATGGAGAAATTATAAAAGGTTGCATCTTGGCGGTTAAGTAATATTTTCCGCGTAACTAGGTGCTCTTTGTGAATTTGAACACTGAATTCTGAATTTTGGATACTCATCTGTGGATACTGCTTCTCCTGCTATTCGCCTTTTTGCAATGGATCATGGTTCGTTGATGCTGCACAGTTTTCAATTTTGTAACTTTGAGTCGGTTCGTAGTTGTACATTCTTGCATTAGTGCCTAGACTTGTTATTGCGCCATGGTAAAACAAATCAAACTGCTTGTGCTTAATTACCGAATCTCTTTCCTACTATGATTGTTCTATGCAATTGACTAATTCCTTTTGTGATATAACGTCAGAATCTGTTATAGGAGTTTCCTTATGTACTTCTAGTTTTATCTGCAGTTGCATCTGTACGATCTTATCATGTTGGGAGCAATAGTTTATGTTGTAATACTACCAACTATCTCTCACTCTGATCAGTGATTTTTCCCCTTCTGTTTCATTTCTGATTTTTTGTGCAATAGATTTACTTCTATCATTTTGTAGCTTCTCATTATAGTTTGTTGCCATATATGTGTTCCAGTTTAAATTTCTATTTCCTGTCAAATTTTCAATTCAATTCTTTTATATTATTAACCATATTCCTTTTGGTGTTTTGATGGTGCTATATCTTTGTTGGAGACAAAATTCTAGTACTTTTAAGCAAATATTGAAAATAAGCTGAGTTATGCTCATTGAGATTATTTTATTCATTTACATGAATAATCAGTGAACCTTTGATTGTGTTTTTTCAGGGGGTGCAAACATGTCAGAAGCCCAAAGGCGACCACAAATGATTGGGGTGAGGCACGGTAATGGGTATGTTAATGGCACGATTCAATTGCGGCATCCTGCTACCGTGTCTCAGGTTGATGAATTCTGTTATGCTCTTGGTGGAAAGAGGCCAATCCATAGTATCTTAATTGCAAATAATGGAATGGCTGCTGTCAAGTTTATACGTAGTGTTAGAACATGGGCATACGAGACAATTGGTACTGAGAAGGCAATTTTGTTGGTGGCAATGGCTACACCAGAGGACATGAGAATAAATGCAGAGCATATTAGGATAGCTGATCAATTTGTTGAAGTTCCAGGCGGGACTAACAACAATAACTATGCAAATGTGCAGCTTATTGTTGAGGTTTGTAGATATTATTTCTTCTTTGGTACACTCTTTCTTTTCTTAGCGGAAGAGTGTTATTTTAAAATGCATGTAATGCAAGATATTCTCATTCTTAATTAAACCATTTATGAGAAAGCATTATGGGAACTGTCAAACGCAAGACTTGAGATTTCTCTATTGAGAATGCTCGGTTGCAAAAGCTAAACAGGGGTTTGTGATGTCAAATGTATATCACAATAAGAAAGCCTTTATATAGTTCCTCTTTCCTTGTTCTTTTTCTGAATTATGGAGTGTCACGGAGAGGCAATGTGGGAAGATGATAATCTAGACATATTAATTGTAAATTAACTTCGCGTTGTCCAGATGGCAGAGATAACTCGTGTGGACGCAGTTTGGCCTGGCTGGGGTCACGCATCAGAAAATCCAGAACTGCCAGAGGCTTTGACTGCTAAAGGAATAGTATTTCTTGGCCCACCAGCGACATCTATGGCAGCATTGGGAGATAAAATTGGCTCATCATTGATTGCTCAAGCTGCCGAAGTGCCCACTCTTCCCTGGAGTGGCTCTCATGTAAAGTCGTCACTTAGACTCTGACCCTACTGTTTCTAAAAACTGATGATTTTGTGCACATAATCTATTGGATGTCCATCTTGTAGGTAAAAATTCCTCCAGAAAGCTGTTTGGTTTCTATCCCAGAGGATGTCTATACTAAAGCATGTGTCTATACTACTGAAGAAGCAATTGCCAGTTGTCAAGATGTGGGTTACCCTGCAATGATTAAAGCATCTTGGGGTGGTGGTGGTAAAGGCATCAGAAAGGTTCGTTTGTTGATATTCATCATGCAATAGTCTGCTAGGTGACACTTTTGTCATCTATGAATTGTTCAAAGTGGATAAAATTTTGACAACTGCATACCTTGCATCCATGATTAATATGGCAGTGAAAAAGATTTTGGACTTCTAGGTTGTGATCAGCAACCTTGTTGCTCTTCAGATATCTCTTTGTCTAACATACATGAGACAACGCCGTGTTTCTACTTGGACATTACAGGTGCATAATGATGATGAGGTCAAGGCACTATTCAAACAAGTTCAAGGTGAAGTTCCAGGATCCCCAATATTTATTATGAAGGTTGCTTCTCAGGTTAGGTCATTTCCATGTAATCTGAGCTAGATGTTTTAGTTTGTGTACTTAGAAATCAGAGCTTATTCTAGTATCATCTTCCATTTCATGTTATCAGAGCCGGCATTTAGAAGTCCAGTTGCTCTGTGATCAGTATGGCAATGTTGCAGCTCTGCATAGTCGCGACTGCAGTGTTCAAAGGCGACATCAAAAGGTTGGGTCATACTTTGCTTGTCTTCTGGTCTGGGTCTGTCTGCAATTTTTGACTTGGCTTTCATACATTTCCACAAGTATCTTACAGAATGAAATAATTTTTTCTGTGTGGTATGGGGCATTAGTATATCAGCACTAATTGCTGAAAACTGTTCCTTATTTGGGCATACTGGCAGTCAGTATTGGAATGCTAAAATTGAGATTTTTCTTAATTTGCATGTTCTTAGATTATTGAGGAAGGCCCAATAACTGTTGCTCCCTTGGAGACAGTAAAACAACTCGAGCAGGCTGCCAGAAGATTGGCCAAATCTGTAAATTATGTAGGAGCAGCCACTGTTGAGTATCTGTACAGTATGGACACTGGGGAGTACTATTTCTTGGAACTCAATCCGCGATTACAGGTTCTACTTAGTCACTTGGATATCACATCCGGCTTCTCTGTGCAAAAATAAAGTTTCTGGTTATTTCACCTTTAACTTTTAAAAGTCTTTCATGTCTTCTTTTCCATTCATACTTTACTTGTGCAATTGCTACTGCATTGCCAGTTGAACTCCTGAACGATACAATTCTACAATTTTTTGCAATTTAGGTGGAGCACCCAGTTACTGAATGGATAGCTGAAATAAACCTTCCAGCAGCTCAGGTAGCTGTTGGGATGGGTATTCCTCTATGGCAAATTCCAGGTTAAGTGCCATTTTTTTGGGGTATAAAAACTTGTTTGTATCCTTCCTCTTTCTTGATTGTGTTCTTTTGTTCCTGTATCAGAATTAAGGAGATTCTATGGGATAGAACATGGTGGGGGGTATGATGCTTGGAGAAAGACATCAGTTGTTGCCACTCCATTTGATTTTGACAAGGCGGAGTCTACAAGGCCAAAAGGTCATTGTGTAGCTGTGCGTGTCACAAGTGAGGATCCTGATGATGGTTTCAAGCCTACCAGTGGGAAAGTACAGGTTGAAATTGCTATATCTTGGGTACTTTTTCTTATTTAATGCGTCTTTATTAGCTACATTTATTAATTCAAAGAATTCCTTTGTAGGAGCTGAGTTTTAAAAGCAAGCCAAATGTATGGGCATACTTTTCTGTCAAGGTACTCCATCTCACAATTTATACCCGCAGAAATTTAAAATTCCAAATCTAGGACTTTGGACTAATATGTTAATGATTGCAGTCTGGAGGCGGCATTCATGAATTTTCTGATTCTCAATTTGGTAAGTAAATATCTTGGGGCATTTTATAATTAGCAAAAGCATGAATGCATTGCCAACAGAAACTGTGTTTCCTGGCTAGTTATAGAAGGTTGAAGTGGCTGAAAGTGATAACAATGGTCATGCTGTTGTTATGTGTTGTGTTGCTTGTGATCTCATCCTCAAAACATGCTTATTTTTTTACTCTGTTATGTTTTCCCTGGGCAACATGCATAATTTGTCTGGTTTATATTTGGAATCCTGGAAAGTTGTGCACTAGAATAGAGGACTATAAGACATCACCACTGGCATGACTCGAAGAATCCTTAATTGGTTGATTATGTTTTCATGTTAGTCTCCTTCATTTTGTGCTTGATTATCTGTCACTTACTTTTCTACTGTAGAAAGCAGTTCTTGTGTCTAAAATTTATTAATTTTTCCTACAACATTTTAGTATGTGGTGTTTGGTATCTAAAGTTCCCTTCCAATAACTTCCACAACCAAAAGTACCATGTACAACTATATGAAAAACATGATTATGTTTATACATAAGTTTCTACAATTGGAAAGAAACATTGTAGATTTTTCGGTAAAAGGTAGATAAGTATTGGAAATATTACTCAAGTAGAATAATCTTATCAGGAGAAGGATTCTCATATATAAGGAAGTGTTAATGGAGTTATTTTTGTACAGTATTTCAAGATCCTTAGAGCTATTCTTTGCTTAATCTGTCTTTAGGAATTCTTTTACATTATCAGATATATAGCCATTACTGCATCTGTAATGGTGGGAGCTGGCTTGGTCTTTCATCTCTAAATGCTCTTAGAAAAAAAAAATATATAAAATATTCTTAATTTGAAGAAATGAACTTTTCAGATTTCAGAGTCATGTTCTCCCTTTTGTCTTCCCCCATTCCAAAAAAAAAAAAAAAAAATCCCACTGACTTGTTGCACACATTCTCAGGACACGTTTTTGCATTTGGAGAGTCGAGAGCATTGGCCATTGCCAACATGGTTCTTGGGTTGAAGGAAATCCAGATTCGTGGAGAGATTCGTACAAATGTGGATTATACAATTGATCTCTTACATGTAAGCTTCTTAAATCTACCGACGTAGCTCAAAACTCCTTGGTTACCTAAGCCCATTTGATGATTTTAATCATTCTGTAGGCTTCAGATTATAGAGAGAATAAAATACATACAGGATGGCTGGACAGTAGAATTGCAATGAGGGTCAGAGCTGAAAGACCACCCTGGTATCTTTCTGTGGTTGGAGGTGCTCTTTATGTAAGTTTTCCCTTTCTATACTTTGTCAAATTTCAGCAGGTTTAATCTGGTGCTTTTTTTCTTTTCCCTTTCCAACTAGATATTGATTAACATCATTGCCATGCATTTTGTTCTTTTATAATAAAGGAAGCTTCTGCAAGCAGCGCAGCTGTGGTTTCAGAGTATGTTGGTTATCTTGAAAAGGGACAGATTCCTCCCAAGGTAAACTGCCCTTTTATCCTTGGTTCCCTTATAGCTTGTAAATGTGTCTCTGATCTATTTATCAATGACTATTTTCTTACTTGCAGCACATTTCACTTGTAAACTCTGAGGTTTCACTGAATATTGAAGGAAGCAAGTATACAGTAAGTAGTTATACACAACAAGAGTAAATTCATTTTTTATACTCGTCTATGGTTGATTTTTCCACAACAATTTAAGGGAAGAAAAATATATGCTACTCTTTTGCTGGCGTGTTTCTATGGATTTTGGCTGAAGGACATACCATCATTCTTCTTGTGCTTTTTTGTTGTTGCCCCAGATAAGTATGGTAAGGGGTGGACCTGGAAGCTATAGATTGAGAATGAATGAGTCAGAGATTGAAGCTGAAATACATACTTTACGTGATGGGGGTTTACTAATGCAGGCAAGCAACTTCTCAATATATGATTCCTTTATTGGAGACTGAACTTTGTTTACCTGTTGGTTCATTTTATTGGTATATGTGGTGTGACAAATAATATGTGCAATTGGTTTCCACATGGTATATTACATATATCTTTGGGAGTTTCTTGTAAAGATTGTTTATTTGTGTTGTTTCAGCTGGACGGAAACAGCCATGTTATATACGCAGAAGAGGAAGCAGCCGGAACTCGCCTTCTCATTGATGGAAGGACTTGCTTGCTTCAGGTGCCTAAAGTTAACTCTGTTATCACATATATTATTTTAGATGTCATGGCTTAAGATTTAGTTATTTCTCCTGTGCTCAGAATGATCATGATCCATCTAAGCTGGTGGCTGAGACACCATGCAAGCTGCTAAGGTATTTGGTTGGAGATTGCAGCCATATTGATGCTGATACACCTTATGCGGAGGTTGAAGTTATGAAAATGTGCATGCCTCTTCTTTCTCCTGCATCTGGAATTATCCATTTGAAGATGTCAGAAGGTCAAGCTATGCAGGTAAATCATCTCTAGCAAGCAAGTACTTCTATTTTCTTTTTCTTGCTGCTAAAACTTCTTCCCATGTTAGGCTGGTGAGCTTATTGCCGGACTTGATCTGGATGATCCTTCTGCTGTAAGAAAAGCAGAACCTTTCCATGGGAGCTTTCCAGTTCTGGGACCTCCAACTGCTGTTTCTGGAAAAGTTCATCAAAGATGTGCTGCAAGCTTGAATGCAGCCCGAATGATTCTGGCAGGATATGAGCACAACATTGACGAAGTAAGTAACCTTTCTTTGGGCATCATAGCAAAAACAGAGTTAAGTGTGTATTGAAGTGTTTGCCTGGAATTTGCCAAGGGAATGTTATGTTTGCCCATTTTAACCAAAATAAAACATTCCAACCACATTTGATGGAATGCATTTCTTACTAATAGAGAGAATTTGCATTACAGGTAGTTCAGAATTTGCTGAGTTGCCTGGACAATCCTGAGCTTCCTTTCCTTCAGTGGCAAGAATGCTTTGCTGTTCTAGCAAACCGATTGCCAAAGGAACTCAGACAAGAAGTAAATACCTTATGATTCTTTTGTCTTCAATTTTTTTCTGGTTGCCAACGTTAAACTTATTTACTTCTGCATGATGAATTTTACAGTTAGAAGCTAGATGCAAGGAATATGAACGAATCTCTAGCTTGCAAAGTGTCGACTTTCCTGCCAAAATTCTGCGGGGTGTTATTGAGGTTGGTCTTATTATCCAAAATTGGTTGTTCTTCAAAACTTTCTTTTACCTGAGATAGCAATTCACTCTTTCTTCCCCACTCAAAACCTGAACCATTCTATCTAATTTAGGTCCATTTAAGCTCTTGCCCTGATAAAGAGAAAGGAGCTCAGGAAAGACTTGTTGAACCTTTAATGAATCTTGTAAAATCCTATGAGGGTGGAAGAGAAAGTCATGCTCGTGTTATAGTTCAGTCCCTCTTTGAAGAATATTTATCTGTTGAAGAATTATTCAGCGACAACATCCAGGTTGGTTTCCTCATCCATTACAATTTTTTGTCCAAAAACTTGTATAAGGTGTGCCCATAACTCCAGTAAGACACCTACTTTGTCCACAAAGGAAGTCTCTGTGTTTGTTACATACTTCTTATTATTGTGCTTCTCAAGCTTGTTACAGTGGTTGTCATCCCTTTTTCCCAAGCTCTGCCAATATTTGATTATCGTAATGTTGTGTTATATTTTTTATATCTTCAGATCAGCTGACTTCATGATCAACCCCCTGCACAGTTAACAAAGAAAAATTGTTGAGGTTTTTTTAATAAATCTCTGGCCAAGCTTGTTAATTAATATCTGATCACCTAACATTGTATGATACCTCTGCTACGGGAGTCATTTTTAAGACTGGATTTTGCTGGTCTCTTGGCTTTTCTTGGTAATCCTGAATAGAAGGAAAAGCTTGTGTGCAGTATGTTGGGAGACCTGATCAATGCAACTTCTTTCAATGTATATAGTATTTAGTTCCAATACCTTTTGTTTTCAGGCTGATGTAATTGAACGTCTTCGACTTCATTATAAGAAAGATCTCTTAAAGGTTTTGGATATTGTGCTTTCTCATCAGGTATATTCAAAGTGCATATCTTAAAGCTTGTATTCTGTTGTCCATATTTTTTTAAATAATAATAATTTTTGGGTAAAGATATGTAGTGTGAACACAGCAAAATTTTGCAGGGCATCAAGAGTAAAAACAAGCTGATACTGCGTCTTATGGAACAACTTGTATACCCTAATCCTGCTGCGTATAGAGATATACTCATCCGTTTCTCTGCACTCAACCATACCAATTACTCTGAGGTTGGGATTTCAACTAATATTTTAGTATCTACTTTGTTAACTCAAGATGTTAATGTTTTCCCTCTTCTTTTGTTGATATTTTACAGTCTTGCATCAATTAATCTCCTATGGCTGTCCGATAATTTTTTTCTCTCTGGTTTTGAGTAATTGACATGGAAAATTCATAAATGGAAGACTAAAGACCTCTGTTCTTTTGCAGTTAGCTCTGAAGGCTTCTCAATTGCTGGAACAAACAAAGTTAAGCGAACTTCGTTCTAGTATTGCCAGAAGTCTGTCTGAGTTAGAAATGTTTACTGAAGATGGTGAAACCATGGATACTCCCAAGAGAAAGAGTGCCATAAATGAAAGGATGGAGGCCCTTGTGAGTGCTCCTTTGGCAGTTGAAGATGCCCTCGTGGGCCTTTTTGATCACAGTGATCATACACTTCAGAGGCGAGTTGTAGAAACTTATGTTCGCAGGTTGTACCAGGTATTACCTGATTTTTTTGTTCTCTCTTGTGAAACTTTCTTACTTCTCTTCCTCTGACATTCATATCTTTTTCAGCCTTATCTTGTAAAAGGCAGTGTTAGGATGCAGTGGCATAGATCGGGACTTATTGCTTCATGGGAGTTCTTGGAAGAGCATGTAAAAAGAAAAAATGGGTCTGAAGATCAAACTCTGGAAAAACTGTTAGTTGAAAAGCACAGGGATAAAAAATGGGGAGCCATGGTTATCATCAAATCTCTTCAATTACTACCTACAGTTTTAACTTCTGCATTGCGAGAAACTACACATAACTCGCAGACGACAGTTGCCAATGAGTCTAATTCATTGGCTAACCATGGTAACATGATGCACATTGCTTTGGTGGGTATTAACAACCCAATGAGTTCACTTCAAGACAGGTATCCTTATTCCTATGCGTCTAACTTGGTGACTAGTATTGAATTCCGGACCTTTTGCCTGCTTTCTCTTCCAAAAGTTAGAAGTGTAATTTTATTTATTTAAATCTTCTAACCTTGTTTACTATATTTTTTATATATTTATTCTAGAAGCAAGTAAATTTTCGTTGTTTACCAATATCAGTTGAATTACTTCTCTAGTTTTCAATAGGTGATTTAAGCAACCCACCACCTTTGGCACTGTTTTGTAATAGTAATTTGTTTTTTGCACATAAATACTAAAAAGGAGACCATATTCAAAGACATTGCCCTGTTCTAGATGATTGTGTATAGATCAGTGCATGCCCCATGCCGTGATGGGAAGACTTAATTGAAGTCTTACCAAGAATTTAGCCATATGGGGTTCCTGTTCACACAAGAACTAATCACAATAACTAACTTATTCTTCTGTATGTTCCCATGAATATATCTTCTTTGAATGATTTGTAATTTTTTTGGAAACGATTTACAGTTTTTGTTTTCATGCATGATGCAATCAATAATTTCACTCTTCTTTTGATAATCTGCAGTGGTGATGAGGATCAAGCTCAAGAAAGAATCAATAAATTGGCCAAAAAATTAAAAGAAGAAGAAGTAAGTTTCAGTCTTAGAAGTGCTGGTGTAGGGGTTATCAGCTGTATCATTCAAAGAGATGAAGGGCGGGGCCCTATGAGACATTCCTTTTATTGGTCATCAGGAAAGCAGTACTATGAGGAGGAGCCCCTTCTGCGTCACCTGGAGCCTCCTCTCTCAACATACCTTGAATTGGTTTGTTGTCATTTACCTCTCCAGCCTCCCTTTGTTCCCCGCTTTCTCTCTTGAGTTGATGATGCAAACTCATTTCTTTGTGTGCTGCTTAGTTGACTTAATTTCCTATGGAACAGGATAAACTTAAGGGTTATGAAAACATACAGTACACTCCATCCCGTGATCGCCAATGGCATCTTTACACTGTTGTGGACAAGCCGGTTCCTGTTCAGAGAATGTATCTCAGAACACTTGTAAGGCAGCCTACTTCAAATGAAGGGTTTGCAGTTTTCCAAGGGTTGGACAAGGGAATAACACAAACCCTGTGGACTTTGTCATTTACTTCAAGGAGCATTTTGAGGTCCCTCATGTCTGCAATGGAGGAACTTGAACTTCATGGCCACAATGCTACTGTCAAATCTGATCATGCTTATATGTACCTCTGTATCTTACAGGAGCAACAAATAGATGACCTGCTTCCCTATAACAAGTAAAGATATTTCTGTTTGTGTTTCTTTTGATATGAAACTGATTGAACATCCACATAAAGAGTTTACCATTTCCCTTAAAAATTTGTAGGAGAGTGGAGATAAATCATGAGTATGAGGAAGCAATGGTGGAGAAAATCTTAGAAGACCTGGCATGTGAAATTAATTCATCTGTTGGTGTAAAAATGCATCGTCTAGGGGTAAGTCAGTGGGAGGTGAAGCTTTGGATATCATCTGAAGGAGAAGCAAATGGTGCATGGAGGATTGTTCTCACAAATGTGACAGGTCATACTTGCATTGTGCATGTAAGTAAGCTACTATTTTATTACATTTGGGGACTGAAACTCTTGTTTCGGGTCAGGGATCAAGTGATATTTTTTTAGATTATGCTATAAGGTAAAATATCTTACTTGTAAAACTTGAAATTTATATATATTTTTTCTTGATATGCTGCAAAGAGCTCTTTGGGTGGATAGCTGTGAATTTTAACCATGAAAATGAGAATGCACTCTTTTGCACATGAAATTGTAGCGCAGGGCTTTAAGTGGTTAAAAATATATACTATATACAGGAACACACACACATCTAAGTCCTACACAGCATGTGTATGAAATGAAAAAATATATACCATATATAGAAACACACGCATCTAAATCCTACACATGTGCATGTGTATAAAATGATGCTTCTTGTCTATGCAATGAAGCATTTGTAGGTCATTGCAACCAGTCATTCTATTGTCAACTGTAGGTCTGCCATATGGATGACATATAATGGTTGCATATTTTGGGTACTGGCTGTGACAGTATCTAAAACAGATCAAAACCATAATAATTGTTCATTTACTGTGCAGGTGTACCGTGAAGTCGAAGATGGTACTCAACACAAAGTGGTCTATCACTCGATATCTGAGAAGGGCCCTTTGCATAGTGTGCCTGTGAATGCTTCTTATCGGCCTCTAGGAGTATTGGATAGGAAGCGCCTTTTAGCCCGGAAAATCAACACAACTTACTGCTATGATTTTCCGCTGGTAAACTTTGATAATTCTAGCACTTTGATTCAAAATTTTCTCATCATTGTGTAATTTCTCAGTGAGAAATGTTTTGTACAGGCATTCACAGCAGCGTTGGAGAAGGCTTGGGAGTCAACCCATGTGGAGGCTGAAAGGCCAAAGATCCTTCTTAAAGTCACTGAGTTTGCTTTTGCTGATACAAAAGGGAACTGGGGTACTCCTCTTGTGTCTGTGGAGCGCCAGCCTGGGCTGAATGATGTTGGCATGGTTGCTTGGAGTATGGAAATGTCTACACCTGAGTTTCCTTCTGGAAGGACAATTCTTGTTATAGCTAATGACGTTACTTTCAGAAATGGATCTTTTGGCCCAAGGGAGGATGCCTTTTTCCAAGCAGTGACTGATCTTGCTTGCTGCCAGAAACTGCCTTTAATATATTTGGCAGCCAATTCAGGTGCACGGCTTGGTGTAGCTGAAGAAGTGAAATGTTGCTTTAGAGTCGGTTGGTCTGATGAATCAAGCCCTGAACGTGGCTTTCAATACGTGTATCTAACTCCTGAAGATTATGCGCGTATTGGATCATCTGTAATTGCACATGAAATGAAGCTGTCAAGCGGAGAAACTCGATGGGTGATAGATACTATTGTTGGAAAGGAAGACGGCTTGGGGGTTGAGAACTTAAGCGGCAGTGGAGCAATTGCTAGTGCGTACTCAAGAGCATACAAGGAGACCTTCACCCTAACATATGTGACAGGACGAACTGTAGGAATAGGTGCTTATCTTGCTCGCCTTGGCATGCGGTGTATACAGAGGCTTGATCAACCCATTATTCTGACTGGATTCTCTGCATTAAACAAGCTTCTGGGAAGGGAGGTATATAGCTCCCACATACAACTTGGTGGACCAAAAATTATGGCAACAAATGGAGTTGTCCATTTGACTGTTTCAGATGATCTTGAGGGGATATCAGCTATCTTGAAGTGGTTAGGCTTCATTCCTCCCTACTTGGGTGGTCCACTTCCGATGTTGACTCCCAAAGATCCTCCAGAGAGACCAGTTGAATACCTGCCTGAGAACACATGTGATCCCCGTGCTGCTGTCTGTGGTGTTACAGATGGCAGTGGAAACTGGCTAGGAGGTATTTTTGACAGGGACAGCTTTGTTGAAACACTAGAAGGCTGGGCAAGAACTGTTGTGACTGGAAGGGCAAAACTTGGTGGAATCCCTGTAGGAATTGTTGCCGTTGAGACTCAAACAATGATGCAAGTCATCCCTGCCGATCCTGGGCAGCTTGATTCCCATGAAAGAGTTGTTCCTCAAGCAGGGCAAGTATGGTTTCCTGATTCTGCCACTAAAACAGCTCAGGCATTGATGGATTTCAACAGAGAAGAGCTGCCGCTATTTGTTCTTGCTAACTGGAGAGGCTTTTCAGGTGGACAGCGGGACCTATTTGAAGGCATCCTTCAGGCTGGATCTAATATTGTTGAGAACCTTAGAACCTATAAACAGGCTGTTTTTGTGTACATTCCAATGATGGGTGAGCTCCGTGGAGGGGCATGGGTGGTTGTGGATGGTAAGATCAATTCAGACCATATTGAAATGTATGCTGAACGGACTGCCAAAGGGAATGTCCTTGAGCCAGAAGGCCTGATTGAGATTAAATTCCGCACAAAAGAGCTGCTGGAATGCATGGGTAGGCTTGACCAGCAGCTGATTAGTCTCAAGGCAAAACTTCAAGAAGCCAA
The DNA here is from genome assembly GCA_026120185.1 of Voacanga thouarsii. Lineage (NCBI taxonomy): Eukaryota > Viridiplantae > Streptophyta > Magnoliopsida > Gentianales > Apocynaceae > Voacanga > Voacanga thouarsii. The sequence continues at coordinate 3,700,657 of JANUWF010001102.1, read as the reverse complement.
GACTGCAGGTGTCCATGCCAATATTGATACTCTGCAGCAACAGATAAAATCCAGAGAAAAACAACTTTTGCCAGTGTACACTCAAATTGCGACAAAGTTTGCAGAATTGCATGATACTTCATTCAGAATGGCTGCAAAAGGGGTGGTCAAAAAGGTTGTAGACTGGACCAACTCTCGTTCATTCTTCTATAAAAGATTGCGGCGGAGAATTTTTGAGGATTCTTTGGTCAAAACCGTGAGAGATGCTGCTGGTGACCAGCTGACTTACAAATGTGCAATGGATTTGGTAAAGAATTGGTTTTTAGATTCAAAGTTTCCGGGAGGAAATGAAGAAGCATGGAAAGATGATGAAACCTTCTTCTCATGGGAGGCTGATTCCAAAAATTATGAGGAAAAGTTACAGGAGTTGCGTGTACAAAAGGTGTTGCTTCAATTATCAAAGATTGGTGATTCGACATTGGATCTACAAGCTCTTCCACAGGCTCTTCTTGCCCTCCTACAGAAGGTAAGATTCATCTTGCTGAATAATTTATCCTCTCTTGTGTGTTTGTGTGTGTGTGTGTGTCTGTTTATTTCTTATATGGGTGTAAGTTGATAAAAATTAGTTTGGGATGAGTTTTGTAAAATATTATTAAATATGTGGGGTTAGATGGAGTTCAAAGAGAGAGAATATGATGTGTTGTGAATAGATGACAGTTTTCGGAAGACAAAAAAATCGTATAAAATAATAATATATTTGAATTACAGTGAAATTTTAGTTTTGGATGGGATTGGAAAATTCCAATTCAAATAAGGCCTATGTTTTTATTCACGTATGAGAGTACATCAGTGTTTGGGATCTCCTTGCAGGTAGAGCCATCCGCCAGAGCAAGATTAGTTGGTGAACTACAAGGGGTACTCAATTCGCCCAGCAATCACTAGGTTACCAGCAGATGTGCATACAAATCAATCTAATTTTGTTCGTAGCCCAACATTTGTGCTGATCTCTATCAATTGTTTGCCTTGTGAAACCCGGGAACCTAATGACAACTTCCCCACTTCAAGCTGAAATTTTGTGGTAAAAGGTGTTGGAAGCCAAGTAAGTGTAAATCATAGTCCAGTAGGTGTCTGAGAGTAATATAGGATGCAGTCTTTCATTCTTTCTGCAGAAGTATACCTGTGGTAATCCAGCTCATTTGTATGTATATTTTCTTTGTCATGGAATAAACTTTAGGAGGCATATTCCATGTTTAAATAGAATAAAGTAGCTTCATTTCAATCATTTTTATTTCTGTTCAGCGTTAACGCCTATCCATCATCAATGCAACAGATATTGGAATTTAATTTCCCTTGAATGAAAAAATAGTGGTACAATTGAGGAGAAAAGGCAATCAAATCTCATGCTAGTGGGATTCGCATGAATTGCCTCAGTCAAATGAATTATTTCTGCAGTATTATGTTCTGTTTTTTTCCTGCTCTTACCATACAGGAAGCTTAGACATCCCTGCAAAAGAATGGATGAAGCAGCATTTATTTCTTCTTTGGCTTCTTTTCCTTCTTGTCTTTCTCCTTCCTCTTCAGTTCTTCACGTTTCTTCTTCTCTTTCTCTGCTTTCCTCTTCATTTCCCCAGCTAGATTCTTCTTCTCTTTTTCCTTTTCTTCCCTCTTTTTCCTCTCCCCTTCGTCTCTTTTCTGGTTCTCCTTTTCTTTTGCCTTCTTCTCTTTCTCTCTCTCTTTCTCCTTCTTTCTCTTCTTAATCTCCTTCAACTCTTCTGCACAGAGCTCCCTTTTCACTTTGAAACACATTTTGCTCCTCCAACCTGCAAAACTTCTTTCAAAGATGACAGTATAAATAACTCAATCATCAAGGGAGACTCCAATATGCGTTGCCCACTTTTGTTGCTTGTTTCCTTGCTGCTGTCCCTGAGCATTCCTGCCATTTGTTTTCTTCCCTTTGCAATGTCGTTGGTGCAAACTTTCTGTTTGCGGCATCAAGAAAATTTCCGTCCTTTCACAACAGACTTACAATGACCAAGTCAATCCTTGAGGAAACGGCCAATCATGGTGGCAAGCAACGAGTGTATCCTACCATATCAGAATCAGAAATTCCAAACTTTCTGATTGTCTCAACGTAGAAGTGGGAAAACTATATTTCGTCACATTTGTTAACCACCAACCCCTTTGGAGCATATCTTTGCATTGGTCAAAATACTATGACAAAACCTTAGTTACAATAAAGATTACCTTATTCCTTCCACTTTTTACCGCATATGGCAAGAAACTCACACTTAAACTTATTTCAAATTTCTTTCATTACCCACGAACAGCATTTCTATGTGCTACCATTTCATCTAGTATCACAGCTGTAATGAAGTTTTACTCAACCTTTGAGGAAGAATAAAGAGTTAGGTAGTTCAGCCTCTCTCATTGCGGTGAAAATTGTTGCTGATTAGAGGTTTTCTTGGCTGCATTGAGAAAAACCCGAAAGCAATTAGCACAATGTATTTCATTATAAGGTACATAGGAATGGTGTTCATGCTTATTTGAGGTTTGCTAAGTTCTTGGCTCTTCTGGGAGCAATTTTGTCGCTCAAACACTCCAGAGCGCTGGAGGGAGCAAAGCGCAGGCCCTGCCCTGAGGAAGAAACACAGATGAAATTCAAAACCATTTGCATTCTACCCCATTGTCTATCGTTCTAATCCTAAAGTAAATACAACAACGGTTGCATGTCCCAACTGTTCTACCAAAACAAGGAGTCGTTTCCTACACAACTTCAGCCGTGCTTGCAGCAAAGACGAACATATACAAACATGGTTCATCACTACCATTTGGCTTGCAGCGAAAAATTTCGCGTATAATGGCCATCTAATGATTGTTATAGTGGCAAATCGTTCCTCGCTATTTTGTGATGCACAAAAATATGACACCGCTAAGTTAGTAGTCAAGTGATCTTTGTCCTAATAATGCAACGGTGGAGTTACAGGGGTGGGGTGGCGTTCGCCCTTAAAAGTTTTTAAAATATTATATTTTTTAAAAAATTAGATATTTTAAAAAAAATTTCTAAATTTTATCTTCCATCTCCCTAAAATTTCTTCGGAAGTCAATATTATTCTCTACAAAGTGTTTTATATAATTTGTTATCCTAACTCTAAGTTTTTAGTTCTACTCATGCAAGAATGGAATCAGTTTGCAATGAATATAAATTAGTTAGATATTGTATCATTTGGGAGGAAAATGGCAGAAGGAACTGTTGATTCAACAGGTGAAGTCTCCCTCACGGCCACATTTTGTTAGGTCTTCTCAAGAAAACATGTAGGAATGCTTTCTTAGGGTGTTTGATTACCTGGATATATATAGTCCAGTTTTGTATTGTTTAATCCATTTGAATTTACCTCATTAAATCTCTGGAACTTTGCTGAAGACTATTATATGTTACTAGCAGGATGCCGTGTGGTTCACGAGATATTAATATATTTTTTTTAATATATTGATAAAAAAAAGAAAAAGAAGATTTTTTTTTATGTACCAAAAACAAAAGAATGAATTTTATGTGCAAAAAAAGAAGGGTTTTTTTTTTTTTCCTTTCTATAACCATATGAATTTTATGAAATGATTTTTTTTAATGGATTGAATACAAATCATATTTAATTTACATATATGTCATTTACATATGTAATTTTTGTGAGATTTTTTATATCATATGTAATATGACATTTTTATCAAATATATGAAAAATGACCTTTTTTTTTAAACATACTTTTCCTCCTACTACTTCATAGAACTTATCTATTGGGTCTCAATGGTTTAATATCGTCTTGGTTAATATGTTGATGATAACATTCAAAAAAGTTACCGTAAATGATGATTCCTAACTCTATCACCGATGATAATTTGTATATAATATAAAAGTTACAAATGATTATTAATCAGAAAATATATAATCGATTATGAATAATACTTCATCAATGATGTTTTACTAGTACTGAGAAAAAACATGTATATATATATATATATATATATATATATATATATATATATATATATATATGATAAAAGTTATTAGGCACATGCCCTAATTTTTTCTCCTCTTGGCCTGCACCTGCACCTCCCATCCATTGCCTTGTGTTTTTACTTCCGCTTTAACTTCTGGGTTTGCAATATCATTTCAAATTTTGTTTTGCAAAATTCCCCAATGCCTCGAACCAAAAATGTCGGTTCTAGAGGTGCAAAACCCAAGCCACCTCTTCATGTTGAGTTAAGGGAGCAAAATTCTTACAAATCCAGAAGATTCTAGTATTAATGTGAAGAAGAAGAAGATGCCTGCCAATAACACAAATCTGTTTTTTTGCAAAAAGTATGAGGATGATTGGAAGTCTAGATATAGCACCAAGCCTGTTGTCATTGGTAAGCTTCCAAAGATTGTTGATCTTGATTGTATTCCGAATCTTAGGTCTTTAATTGAGAAGCAAAAATGGATGGATTTTGTTTGCTAATATTGAATCGTTTCCTAATTTGGTACAACTGTTTCTTTGTAATTAGAATGTAGTTCATACAAAAACTGGAAGGTGTTTTGCTATTTCTTATGTGAAGGGAGTAAAGGTTTAGTTTGATGCAGTGGATATGAATCGAATATTTGAGATAGATGATAAAGGTTTTATGTTGCCTGCAATGGAAGATTATGATTCTTCTCGTGTTGAATCTTTGAGATTGGAGGTGCATAAATCACTGTTTGGCAATACTGAAGCATCTGTGAATAGCATGCCTTTGTGTGCTAGGGTTGTTGTAGTTGTGGTAGTGCGATATCCAATGCAGAGAGGGCAAGGAGATGGCTGAAACAAATTATATTGTTACCAATGAAGTGATGAATGGGAATGTCATTAACTTTTGTGATATTTTCTTGTATAATATCAATCTTACTAGGAGGAATGGGAAACGTAAGCTTCCATGTGGTGCTCTTTTGACTTGTGTTTTCAAGGATGTTGGAGTTTCTTTTGTCTTTGAATTTGCGACATATTCAGGGAAAGAGGCCAAGGGAAGATGAAGAAGGGAATCATGTTGACAATGTTAATGATAGAGTTGGTTAAGATGATGATATGGCTCATACTTAATGAGATTCAATTTCTCAGAATTCAGTGTTTCTTGCAAATGTGGTAGTGAGACTTGATCGATTTGAAGAGTTTTAGGCTTGGTTGGAAGGTTCGTTAAGCAAAGCAAACTTCCTGAGATTGCAGCTCGATTTTTGGCTACTGTTCAGCACAAAAAAGGATTAAACTACATCAAATGATGAAGCATGAGGTTAAAGGAGCTGTTTTGCTAGGATATAGATTAATGTAACATAAGGTTGATGATATGTAACTTTGCTCTTGGGAAGTATTTTGTTGTTATTAAGACAAATAGGATTAATGGTCTACGGTGCTTGTATTTTGGGATATTAGGTTGATGTTGGTTTTGTTCATGTGTTTTGTAATTATTGAGGTACGAAGTAAATGGCATTTGCTATGAACAAATGGTGTTTGAAATTTGATCTGATGATGTTTTTATTGATTTACGAATTATATTAGTAATGAAGTTATTGGATGATATGGTTAAGTCATTGTTAATTTAATACAAATTATGCATGACAGGTGTTCAAGATTGAGCGTTAAGGCATTGAATTTGAAAAGTTGATTATTAATAACATAAACACCTAATGTGGTTTAAAGATTGAATGTTTGTATTGTTATATGAGTGGATTTGTGAGATCAGAGAAAATCATATCTGTTTGTGGATGAGAAAGAATAGATAAATTGAAATACTCTGAAAAAGAAGTTGCGCATTACACATTAGTAAACTTTTGCAAGTTTCTATAGTATATAGGATTGTGTTGTTAACATGTATTGTTTTCAGTTTTATGTAGGGGTGGTAATCGTGTCATATCAATTTGGGATAATTACAGACGACAGTCCAATCCGAATACGACACGATTAATAAACGTGTTTTGTCGTATTAATCTATTTATTTTCGTGTCGTATTTGTGTTATAAAATGGGTTGACACGACATGACACGATTAGATACAAAAATTAAATAGATAATTACTAAACTTGCTAATCTATCTACCCATTACACAAAAAAATTAAAAAAAATCAAATTAAACCATATAAATTTAAAAAATCAATAAAATAGTTTATAAAGTCTTAAATAACCAATAAAATAACAAACTATTCAACTAAATATATTGAGATCTCATAAATTCATAAAATTTAATTTTAAAAATCTAAACAAATACAACTTTGTAATAAAATAGGATTGTTCAAGAAATTATTTTCTTTAACTAAAAGTCGTTATAATAATATTATTATCATAGATACTAAATAATAATTAATTAAAAATGATTCATTTACCATATATCAAATAAATAGTCACATTAATATCATTTATTTTTCTTAAAAGGTCTTATATAATTAAACAAAGTAGACATACAAACAATTCAATTAATTCATATAATAAAATTTAATTAATGTAAAAAATTAAATTATCTAATTTTCTATAATAAAATTTGTAGGGTATTACAAAAAGTATTAAATATAAGTATTAAAAAAAAGTTAAAAGGGTTTGTGGATTGAAATGAGTTTAAACGGGTTGAACCTGTTTATGACCCGAACACGTTTAAAATTAAATATGTTGACCCATTTTGACCTGAACCTGCAAAATCTCAACCCTAATTCACTATAACCATATCGTTTTTATGTCGGATTGATATGTCGTGTTTAATATTACCACCTTTAGTTTGATGTTTCAACTTTCTTGTCTAAGGTCAAATGGAAGTCATTTGCCAGGCCCATGATTGAAGAATGGCAAAGTGACAATTATCTTGAACTTGCGTTGTTTTCAAGCATTTACTGACATTTATGATTGCATTATTCTGATTTTCGAATGTTAACTAGCACATAATCAAGTGTTGGACTGTGTATGTTATTTGCGTAACACAGGGCCAAGAAAACTTATTGTATAGTCGATTTCAGGGGCAATTGTTCTTTTATGTTCATGTGATCATCGATTATGCTGTTTGTGGTAATCGACAAAACGATTTGCTCTATAACTGATGCTGTTCTGGATCTAAATTGGCGATGGTATCAGTGATTAGGACACCATTTATACCATTTTATAGTTAACAATTGTTCATGTTCAATGTCATTGAAAACACTATTAATTAGTCTAGATCTTTTTTGTGTTCATTTGAATTCACAAACCATAACCACAAACCATGAAAGTCCTCCAAACTCATCATGGACAAATTTGTCTTAAACGCAATAATTGGAGCAAATTTAACTCCTCTTATCTATCTTTTCAGACAAATAAAGCCAATTTAAAGATTTTTACGTTAATCATCATTTTTATTTTTAAATATTTGTGTCAATATTGTTTTTTATATTAGTCATGTGTAATATTTTTTTTAAATATTCATTTTTTTGAATTTTTAATTAGAATGCTTACTCATATAATTTTGTAATGTAGAGAAGTTAAATGTCTCAATTCCAATCTTTCTTTTGAAGCTCACATTTCGGACACTAAAGATAAGTTTAGCACTTAAAGCAAACCGGACCAAAAGAAGAGAGACTTTTTGGAAAGTTAGTCGCCTTTATCACATCACAAAAATTGCTTGCATTTACATATGATGGAATAGCTCAAACTGCTTATTCTCGGGAAATACTTATTTTCGATTCCCAATTCACAACTCCAGCTATTAATTTCTTAATATAAGAAAGAGACTCTTGATGCTTTGCCTTTTTCGTTTTTATTGAAGCAATTAAAAAAAAAAAAAGATCTAACCCCAAATATGATCTAAGCCATTGCTATGATTGTAAAGGCCCCAACATAAGGCCCATTCTCGAGAGGAAAAACATGAGAACTTGTTAAACCTCTCTTGGACAACTTGTTGGAGAACTTTCGAGACTTCAGTTTTAGTTAGTTGCTACAGGGTTAGTCTTGCAAAGTGGTAGTGGTTCTTGAGCCTACTTCCTACCTTTCACATATTAAAGACTAAAAACAGTAAATCATATCCTAACTAAACATGTTAAATCGTAGTTATCAGTTCTATTTCATAAAATGTACAATGTTACTTGTTGTATTTCATAAATTTTATAGTGCAAAATAATGAAGTATGTTTGTTGCAAAATAATATTTCAAAAATTATATCTGACATTTTTTAAGACGGCACAATAAATATTGATCGTATATAGATTGAGAATGTTGTGTGCGATGTCATATCTAACATTTACATATAGTTATGAAAATTACTAATATAAAATAATATATCAATCCAATTAAATTTGTATTTTTCAATCAATGATACTTTTTAGTAATCTCCAACGCATTAGTTGTGCGAAATGACTCTTTGTGCTCCACAATCTCAACTGTTGAATTAATACTGAGATTCAAATAGAATGTTATAAATATAGACAAAAAGATTTAAAAAAAAATCATATTTCTCCACATTTCAAATACACAAAGATGAAACATTCAAAATTTCGGAGCATCTCGGTATCAGTGCAAGAAACCAAAAAGAAAGGGTCAATAACATACGCGTTGCAAGGAACAGCAACGGACTCACTTTAGATCTCCCAATACATTTTAACAACATTAGTATCAAAATTCATTCTTTTTCCCCTTTTAAAACATTTGAAAGCATACCATTTACTTTGAAGTTTTACATGGCTGTGGAGATTGTTAAATTCAACTACATCGTCATCAACAATGCCAATTTGACCTGCAAAATTTTCCCATTTATCTAAAGTCAATAGCTTTTGGACGAAGCTCTATAAAAAAATGACAGTCCGGCTAAAACTTATTACTCAATAGTCTTACTAACCCTACGAGCCACAAGATATAATAAAGTAGGTGAGCCTAGCCCTCCAACACCAATTACTAATACTGAAGATTTCAAGAGCTTCGACTGTGTTGTCGCCAACAAAAAAAAGAAACACAAAATCAAGAATTAAAAACAAAAGAAAATCAATATCTCACAAAAAAGGTAAAATTCGAGCGGAGACTCCAGAAATTTTCCTTGCAATGGGGAAGCTTAAGGCACTCGTGCCAGACGCTCTCAAGCAGCAAATTGGAGTAGGGGCGGCAATATTGAATACGACACGCCAACACGACACGAACACGACACGGTTATAGCGGGTTAGGGTTAGGGTTTCGCAGGTTCGGGTCGAAACAGGTCGACCCGTTTAACTTTAAACGTGTACATGTCATAAACGGGTTCAACCTGTTTTAACCCGTTTTAACCAGCGAACCCGTTTAACTTTTTTTAATATTTATATTTAATACTTTTTGTAATACCCTACAAATTTTACTATAGAATATTAGATAATTTAATTTTTTACATGAATTAATTGAATTAAATTTTATTATATGAATTAATTAAATTGTTTGTGTGTCTATTTTGTTTAATTATATGAGACATCTTAAAGAAAATAAATGATGTTAATGTGGTTATTTGCTTGATATATAGTAAACGAATCATTCTTAATTAATTATTATTTAGTATCTATAATAATAATATTAGTACGAGTTGGTAAGTAATGACCTTACGCAAGTCTAAAGGGGAAGGTTAGACCTTTAGGAAATAACGTATGTAATATGCCTACAAGCCGAATCGAATATAGAATGAAAAGAAGCTCATGTAGTGCATTTACCAGAGGGTAATGTTCACTCAGCATCGATTGACTAGTTCGTATACTATGCTATTTCTGACATTGGGACAAAGACAATTTGAATTACACCCTACAAGGACAAGCCTTCCTTTCGTGCTCGTTTTTTGATCTCCATTTGCTCTTTAAAATTCCGGGCATGCTACGACAAAATTGTTGTTCTAAATATCTAGAGAAAATAATTTCTTGAATAATTCAATTTTATTGCAAAATTACATTTGTTTAGATTCTTAAGATTAAATCTTATGAATTTATTAAGATCTCTAAATATTTAGTAGGATGGTTTGTTATTTTATTGGTTATTTATAACTTTACGGACTATTTTATTAGTTTTTTAATTTTATATAATTTGATTTGATTTTTTCAAATTTTTTGTGTAATGGTGCACAGATTGGCGGATTTAGTAGGTATTCGGGTTGACGAATTTAGTAATTATCTATTTAATTTTTGTGTCTATTTGTGTCATGTCGTGTCAACCCGTTTTATAACACGAACACGACACGAAAATAAATGGGTTGACACAACACGACACGTTTATTAATCGGGTCGTGTTCGGGTTGGCCTGTCAAGTGTAATTATCTCAAGTTGACACAACCCGCCAACCCGAACACGACACGATTGCCACCCCTAAATTGGAGAGAGCACTCCCGCTGACCTCCTTTTTGTTTCTACTTCCCTTCTCGACTTCTTTCAAAATTTGACCCTTTTTTATCTTGTAATTCCTCTCCTCTCCCTATTCACTCACGCACACATTGTAAATCTATGTAAGTTTTTCATAATAGAATGGAGGGGTGAAAGGTATAAATAGTGAACAATGCTTTTGGAATTCCCAAAATGATAAAAAATGAGAAATTAAAAAGAATATAATTCTAAGAGTTTAAAAAAATTGACATAATAATTAGTTCTTATCTATTTGAATTTATTGAATTCAAATAACCCTAATATTTGAGATATTAAGATGCTTCGTTATCTAGTCACATAATCAATCGTGGAATTTCACAAAGCTAAAGTTCTGGATACTATTATGGAATTGTACACAACTAGAGTGATTCACTATAAGCATAGATTTATGCGTAAAGAATTTCAGAAGACAGATGGTACTAATATATTCGTTTCACAATATAAGTCGTTTTAGACTTTGCACAAGAATTAAGGATTCTAAATTTTACACAATTTTAAAACTAAATTTCTAAAAACACCAATAATTAAGCCTTTATCTACTTTGGTAATTGGAGAAAATTGAGTCATAATTAGTGAAAAGAGAGAGATTGTAGGGAAGGGTATAGTTAGAAAAAAAAGTAATAAATGTTTATAAAACTTTGTAAAATGACATATATTGTGAAAAAAAATTTCAGATCCAAAATGACTTATATTGTTAAACGGAAGTAGTAATAAGAGTCTCATATCAGTAATCATAGAATTGCACAATATCAGAGTTATGGACTATATTCTGAAATTGCACACAATCAGAGTTATGGATTGTAAGCATTGAAAGAAATTGACATAATTTTGTGTGTAGAGAATTCAAGAAAACAAATGATACTAATAAAGATCGAGGACAAGTGTCAATAGCCAGGTGTCAACAGTAGAGGCTTCAATATATATATATGATTTGGTAATGTGTTTTATTGATGTATATGTACAAGTTTACGTCTCTCACAACTTAAAAGAGATATATCTTTATTAGATTTAGACGAGAATATGACAATAGATAAAAAGTAATGGGATGAGAAGATTTGTATGGATGATCACACTTAATCTTGTATCGGTGCATATAGCCGACCTTAAATTCTTGAGATTAAAACTTAATTTTTGTTGTTATTGTTAATCCAACGTCCATTGTAATAATTAATTATTATACCAAATTTATTTTGATTAACTGCTATAGGAATCAAGCATCTATTAGTTGCCATTTTTTGCAAATCATATATGGTCAACAACCGCGTTTCAGTTCCAGTTCCAGTTCCAGAGAAGAAGGACAAAGGTGAAATCAACCATCCTTTTTCTTCAAACCTTGGATACTCAGAATCCTTCTGGATTTACTACCAAGACTTCCTAAGCAAAATATATAGTAAACTAAGTAAAGCATTCTCTTTCGAGACCTTGAATTCCACAGAAATTAAAAACTAGTAGCTCCATAGATTCATCTCTGAGCTCAATGTAGAACTACTGCAAGCCGTACACAATTTTTTTCGGCCAATGGGCTCATCTGGGTACGAGGGCTTTCGTGTTGTTTCGTGCCAGTATGTTACTGATCAATCTGGAGAAAGAAGTATGAACTTCCACACAAAGCTCTCAAATGAGTGCAGAAATGCAAAATGTGGATGAGGTAAGGGGGCATACAGAAAAATGGCTCATCAATATCACCCCGATGTTTGTGATATTTCCATAAGGGAGAATCCACAAAGATGCTTGTGGAATTGCAGAAGGCTTATAGAAACCTACTGAATCAAGCCTTGCAGAAGGATTACTGCGGAGGAATAGGCTTGGAAGGGAAACGAAGAGCCAAATGGCCTTCAGACAAGCAATGGGAATGCCAGCCTTTTGAGTTGAACAGACAATCTCAAAACTGAAAATTTCAAAAGGGTGGATCTTGGAGATGCAGCAGGATGTGCATGCTTGCATGTGTGTTTTCAATCCCAGGGTTTTGGGAGGATGAATTTTCCAATGATTCTTCAACTGTACGTCAGCATCATTCTTTTTTTGTTTCTCTTTTTTTTCTCCTCCTCCAACTGTTTTTACCAGTCATCTGTGCAGATGAAAGAAACCATTCTTCTTGGACATTGTAATATTGCTGAGCTTTATGGAAGTTAATATAGATCTGACACTTGAAAGTAAAGATTCGGAGGGCATTAATCTTCCATAAAGTGAACAGTGAAAGTTCTTGACTGACTTACATATGGCACATCAAACGAACAAAGTCCTAGATTTAAACAAAGGAAAGAAATGTGTAGCCTGTAAGTCCCAGGAAAAGTGAAGCAGAAAATGTGTACGTATCAAAACTATTTTCCAATGCAGAATTTGCCAAATATGTTAGTTAAAACTTCTTCAGAAATATCTTCACCACTTATTTGCCCAAGGGCCAAAGCAGCTTCCCTTATATCTATTGTCCAGAAGTCTAGAGGAATCTCCTGCTGTATTGATGACTTTAACCTTGCAAGAGCCGCTTTAGTACGTACAAGCTGCTCACATTGCCTCTGGAGACCATGAATAAATGGACATCAGCAAAACTTAAGCAAGATTTAAATTGAATTTAGAAAACTGGGATGTTAAAAATGTGTATAAGAATTATAACATTGTACGACAGCCTCAAACAATGTTAGTAACAGAAATGTGATCCATAAGCATTACAGAAGGTAGAGAAATAATCTAAACACATACACCGGGCCTGTGAATGGTGATCAATAATCTAAGGGAAAAATGAAAATTTTGGTAAGTAATATCCAATGTCACAGAAAGCTTCAGTACCATAAATTTGCAGAACTAATTTAGCCCTATTTCATCGGACTATACATTTCCCTTTTGCTAGCGACTGCCAATTAATGTGTGCAGATAAAATGTGAATGGTGATAGTCGCACTTCTTCTATCAGCTGATGTTAAATATCTAACAGGCTAAGAAGTAGGAAGTAAAACTTCCCCAGCGGAGATATGAAAAAGGTGAAAGACAACCAGCAAGGGCAACATGAAAAATGATGGGGAATCAAACCTGGTTTACAGCCCATCGGGAACCACCAGCTGGAATTGTGCTGAGACCAACAATCTCTATAACGGCTGCCTCTAGATCAGTAATCCCTTGACCAGTGACAGCACATGTAAAGATGAGCTTACTGAAAGAATCAGCACATGTACTGATCCACTCACAGAAGCCAGATGGGGCAGAGTCTATTTTATTGACTACTAGAATCATGGGAGAGGCAGCCCCATGTCCATTCTGTTATTCCCATCAGAAACCAAAAGATGAGGTTAATTTCAATATCTGTTCTCATACATGCAAGAATCCCCAGTATATTTGCAAATATGAAGCAACAAAGAACCAGAAACAAGACAATTGATGGGGGCATAGTTCAGTAAAAGCAAGAACACAGTTTGATATGGAAATTTGGTGACTTATAAACAAAACCATGGGGAAATTTCAGCACCGTAGTTTCCATTTGGCGCACTTAGAAGTAAAATCAATTATCGGTTTCTTCAAGCAAAAATAACTCATGCAGCACTTTTGTTCATAGTATTCCAGTAATCTAGACAACCGAGAAACGGAATATCATAAAGAACAGGTTATCTTGTTCAATTAGCTCCTTGTGACCGTGTTCTTGGAATAATCATCTAAAACTAAAAGGAAAATTATCTTGCCCAGGCATCTCCAGCTAAGGCCAGGCAAAATGGATGGCATGCACCTGAAGAGAGAAAGTTGCTTATAAAGTTTAAACTAGGGTTAAATTCTTTAAACCACCCTAAATTTGCCTGTCTTATACATTTGTATATATATATATTATATATATGTCTCATGAATTCTTTCAGAAATGGCACCATGTACCTGGGCCCACTTGGCAGTAAAAATAAAGCACAGGTTTTGGCAGAAATAGAACAGTGTAGATTTTGTTCTACATTCTGGTATTTTATTTATTGTGACCAAGTAATGGTATTTCAACCCAAGTACATGTTTTGGTGTCCACTGTTATTCCTCAGGCCCCTCAGTTATATATTGTAGTCTTTTGCGTGCCTCACTGTATGACACTCCAAATTGGAAAACTGCTGGTCATAAGAAAATCAGCGGAGGCAGTGCAAATTAAAAGGAAAAAAAATGCCTGTTATTCTTGGCCAAAGACAAGCATACAAGTCCGAGAGAAAAGAAGGAACAAGAAAATTTCAAAATGCAGATGGACTAGTAAGCTACCTTAGAAGTCTCAATCATATCTACTAAAATGGTAGAAAAACATAAATAAACAGAGGGGAAGTTCAGAAAACCTTATTATTTTGAACTCTTTCCAGAAGTTTGGTATCTTCCAACGTCCACCCATCTTCAGCACTAATTGTCATGATAACAACATCAGCACTTGTAGCAACTGCTTCAGATCTTTCCACACCTGTTAAGTGGTTAATCAGAGAAGACAACAACAATGTCAGCATACTGAAGTAACAGTTCTTCTGTCACACACTCTTCCATTAATTCATTTGAACAGTTCGAGGAGAAAATTCACACAAGATGTTCTATTGGGTGGTCTGCAGAGTTCTATTACGAGCACAGAAACACGCACGTCGAAATAGCATACAGGTGTACTTACTTTAAGGCAAAACTCACCAACAACTTTTTTGTCTAGATTTTTTACAGGTTTTCTGCAGAGTTCTGTTATGAGTACAGAAACATGCAAGTTGTCATACTGGCTGGGTGTAATTGCTCTAAGGAAAAACTCACCGATGGCTGTTTGTCTAGTCTTTATACGGGTTTAAAAAACAACTCCAACCCTATGAAGCCAGGAACATTAATCTGTTTGCATATATTACAGTCTTCATAGCCAAAGTGTTAAAACTGGTCCCCCCACAACCCCCCCACCCCACCCCCGGCACCCAACCCCCCCCCCCCAAAAAAAAAAAAAAAAAGAAAAAAAAAAGGAAAAAAGGTTACTAGAAATAGTGCCTATGTTGGGAGATATAAAGGTCAGCCACAAAGAAAGCAACTACTTTTTTTTTTTTTTTCCTTTCCTTTTCCTTTTTTTCCTATCAAAAGTAAACCACCACTATACAACAACAGCAACAACAAACTAAGCCTTAGTCCCAAGAAACTTGGAGTCGACTATATGAACCAATACCAAGCTACGTGTGGTCATCCACATGAATCCTCTCTCTCCACTTTCTTCTATCGACCGTCATACTTTTATCCAAATCTAACAAAGACATATCTCTCTTAATCATCTCTATCCATGTCGTTTTAAACCTGCCTCTACCTCTATCTAATATATCCTGCCTCCCTCTCTCAATCCTCCTAACAGGAGTATCGCTCGATCTTCTTTGTATATGTCCAAACCAACGCAAGCGGCTTTCTCTCATTTTCTCCTCAATAGATGCACTCCTACCTTTTCCCTAATGGTCTCATTTATAACTCTATCCTTTCTAATATACCTACACATCTACCGTAACATACGCATCTCATCTACTTTCATTTTGTGAATATGACACCTTTTAACTGCCCAACATTCCGTGCCATATAACAAAGTAGGTCTTAAGGTTGTTCTATAGAACTTTCCTTTTAGGCTCAATGGCATATTACGATTACATAGAATACTAGTCGCACTCCTCCATTTCAACCAACCAGCCGTAACTCGGTGTGCAACGTTGCCATCGAACTCTCCTTCTTTCTGAATAATAGATCTACATATTTGAAACAATCACCTACCAGTATGTTTCTACCATCCAAAGTTACACCCTGAGCTATATCTGCTAATATTGAACTTGCATTCCATATACTCCGTTTTACTTCTACTAATTCTGAAGCTCTTAGATTCCAATGTCTGTCGCCACAACTCCAATTTAGCATTTACGTCATCTCCAGTCTCATCAATCAACACAATATCATCAGCAAACAACCTACACTATGGCACAGACACAATCTCTTATATAGTGCAAGTCAACTCGTCCATAATGGCCGCAAAGAGGAAAGGGCTAAACGTTGATCCTTGATGTACCCCGATAGTAATAAGAAACTCTGCAGTCACTCTGGCGCAACTCCTTATACTTATACATACTCCCTATACATATCTTTAATGAAAGTAATATACTTTAGCGATATACCTTTCTTGGCCAGCACCCACCAAACTACTTCTCTAGGCATCTTGTCATAGGTTTTCTCCAGATCAATAAATACCATATGCAAATCTTTCTTTTTTTCCCTATAATATTCAATCATCTGTCGTAATAAACAAAAAGCCTCTGTAGTGGAACGCCCAGGTATAAAATCAAATTGATGATCTGAAATCTGTACAATGCCCCTTAATCTCTGTTCAATCACTCTCTCCCAAAGCTTCAAAGTATGACTTATGAGTTTAATCCCACAGTAATTGACACAATTTTAAACATCCACTTTATTCTTGTACAGAAGAATCAGAGTACTCTTTCTCCACTCTATAGGCATCTTATTAACTCTATATATAACAGACTTGTCAACCACGCAATACCTATCTCTTCTAAACACTTCCAAACCTCGATCGGTATATCATCCGGTCCCACTGCCTTTTTTGGTCTCATCCTTTTAAGAGCCTCTCGAACTTCATGCTTCTAAATACGACAAAAACATGCACGGTTAAACTCTTCATTCAGAATCGCAAGGCTACCCACATTTGGAACTTAAACTTGAACTTGAACTTGAACTTGATTCCCGTTAAATAACTTATCAAAATAGGACCTCCATCTCTCCTTAATTTTTTCGTCTTTAACCAAAACTCTGTGATTGTTGTCCTTTACACATTTCACCACACCAATATCTCTAGTCTTCTTCTCATTGAAATGCGTCAATCTATATATATTCTTCTCCCCATCTTTAGTAGCCAACTTTTCATATAAATCCTTGAAAACTATGGATCTTGCTTTTCTAACTTCTTCTTTAGCTTCTCTTCTTACGACTTTGTATTTATCAAAATTCTCATCACTTCTGCACTTCTCTAAATTTCTATAACACTCTCTTTTACTCCTTACAGCTTCTTTCACTTCGTTGTTCCACCACAATGCGTCCTTATTTAGTGGTACTCTTCCTTTAGATTCACCAAGCACTTCCTTAGCTACTGTCCTAATACATTAAGCCATCTTTCTCTACATAGTATCTGGATCCGAATCCATATCAGAAGACCAGTCATCCGCTTGAACTATCTTATCAAGAAAGGCTGTTCTTTCATCCCTCTGTAGCTTCCACCACTTGATCCTAGGGTTAACCCGATGACTCCACTGCTTATCCTTTTTCCTAAAATTAAAATCGAAGACCAACAGCCTGTGTTGCGTAACTACACTCTTGCCTGGAATAACTTTACAATCCGTACAACCACTACGAAACCTACGCCTCATAATAAAGAAGTCTATCTGACTGGCATTTAACTCGCTTCTAAAAGTCACTAAGTGAGAATCTCTCTTTTTAAACAAAGTGTTTGCTATAGTTAAATCATATGCTAAGGCAAAGTCAAGAATAGTAGTTCCTGCTTCATTTCTAATTCCGAAATCCTGACCTCCATGAACACTCTTAAACCCGCTCTGATCAGTACCTACATGTCCGTTTAGATCACCACCAATGAAAAGCTTCTCTGCACACGGTACACTCTATACAATCTCATCTAAATCATCCCACAACTGTTGTTTAACTGAATCATCAAGTCCCACTTGTGGCGCGTACGCACTAATAACAGTAGTGATCTCGCTACCAATCATGATCTTAACACTTAAAATCCTATTATTCTTCCTTTGTATTTTAACCACATCATCAATAAACTTACGGTTAATAACAATCCCGACTCCATTTCTATTCCTAACTCTACCTGAATACTAAAGCTTACAACCCTAAGGCTCTACTACACTCTCCTTCTCACCTACCCATTTGGTTTCCTGAAGACACAAAATGCTAATATTTCTTCTCTGCATAATCTTAACTAATTCTGTCAATCTAACGGTCAAAGATCCTATATTTCATGAAGCTAGATAGATCCTATCGCTATGGATTGTCTTTTTTACCCTACATCCTTACATATTTGACATCGTATCCAGAGACCGACACGACACGTTGCTTCCGGACAACGATCTAGCAACCCTCGCATATTTATCACTACACCCGAGTCTAGAAAGTGCAGTACGTCGTTGGGTAGAGAACGCCCTCACGAGGTCAATCAATTGGTTCATGTCATGGATGTGATTGAATTTTATACTGGCCGTCCCACGCCTTACCGCAACTCTCCTCCTTTATTCAGGCTTGAGACCGGCAATGAACATCGCAAACAAAGCATGTGGAACTCACAGGCGGAGTTAAACCACCACTATACATTTATTTATTTTTTTCTTTTTTGGATTCGAAAAGTAGTACTAGAAGATACATAGATTTAATTCACCAACCA